>CM075814.1:0-632500 GCA_037975025.1 Excoecaria agallocha | reverse complement strand
ATATTGTCTAATATTTATCCTGTAATTTTTTTTTTAATTTTTTTTTCTAGTGAATACAAGTTGTGATGTTAATGGACTACAAAGCAATCTTTCAACTTGTTGGTAGTTACCAATAAAATAAATTGATTAACAATTTATAAATTAAAATAGTGTTAAATTATGCAATTGGCTGTCTTTTTTGAGAAATTATCAACTAATTAATTATTGTCAATAATTGAACCAACAATAAAAAACTTGCAACCAACTAATGTAAACACACTCTTGTGAACGCATCACATGTGTAATGAGCAACAAGAATATTTAATTAAAAGCATTAATTAAGTAGATTTGGAATTATAGTTGCCAAATAAAAAATTGATTTTAAATAGACTTGCAAAATCATATTTTCAACATTCAAATTATTGCATTTAATTTATATTTTTATTTTCAAATAGGCAGATTGCATGAAGTTGTTGCAATCTATTTGTAAAATGTGATTAATTATTATATTGCAAGAAAAAAAAGTGTTTTACCATTAAAATTAAAAATAAAAAAATACAATTAGTGGCAGTCTTTGACTCTTTCTCACCAAATTCACTAATCAGTAATAGACGTGTTCACACAAATTCGGCAATTAACATCATTATAAAATTGTTAATGTCTTCTTATAATTAATTAATTAGTTTGAAATTATCAAACTTGTTGACTATATAATTAAATTTTAATATCTTCCATGCTTACCCAACGTGTATATCATTAAGCATTTTTTTATAATCAATTAAATAATACTACTTTTTGATATTAAATTATAGCATTTTCCCAGAAGTCTCCAAAATGCTTAATCTAATAACCATGATCTAGCACCAAGCCCATTTTGGCCCAATTAGTTCATAAGCTTGAAGGATACTTGGACCTTCTTATCAGATACCCGTTTAAATTTGGGCTTGGACCGAAATTAATCGAGTACTAATCACCAATTCAATATCGGATTATTATAGACAAAAATAATTAATGATTTTTTTACCTACACATGACAATGTCATTTGATAATTTAGGAAAAAATTATTGTCATGCATACACCGAGACACCAAATTTTTCATTTACCAAGCAAATAATCAATCACAGTATAAGCAAAATAATTATGTTCTATTAACAATATCTATATAATTTAATGCAAAAAAATAAATTTGAATTTAATTCGATTCAAAAATTACTTTATAAAGGGATGATTGTCTAATCCGTAATAATAAGAATTTCATTTTTATAATACTTAACATAATTATTCATTTAAATTTTAAATAATTAATTAAATATAATAAAATTTATAGCTCATGATTTGTTCAATTTTTGAATCAAATAAATATATTTAAATGAATCTGAAATTGTAATCTAGATAATATGAATTTAAACTTTTTTTTTTTGCTAGATGAATTTAAAGTATATATTAGATAACAAATGTTTAACATAATAACCAAATTATAATAATATAATAGGGGTATAATTTAATGATAAATTATTTCATTGAATATTTGGCCAGGCCAGGAATATGAGCAGTCATCATATAATCTTCCCAGTCAATTGTAGTTGGATCAAAATTAAATCTATCTGCTTCATTAGGGTTCGTTTCTCTTGCTGCTTTTCTCAACTTCTCCGAGTTCGAGTCATCAAATCTACCAACAAATATTTTTTCAAAAAACAAAAAATAAAAAAAAATCATATATTTATAGGATAATAACACTAATAATTAATGAAATAATTAAATATATTGTAGAGTAGTGTGCTTACATGCCCTCAAAAAGTATATAGGGTTTGAAAAGTTCTACCAATCTCATGACAAGTTTTATTTTCCGATCCATAATTGTGTACAGTTGTTCGTATTTTTGAAACATCACACTGTTTGCCAGTCCCAATCCCTGTGATAATAATTATGAAATAAAAATTATTCAAAAAATTGGGAGATTTATTTACTTAAAATGGAAGCAATATTTTTTTGATAGCAACAATTAATTACATAATTAAGATGGTAATTAAGGGGGAAATATGCTTATATATATATACATATACCTTCAATGGCAGCAGATAACAAACTGTGATGTACATATAGAAGCTGGCCATGGAGCTCAAGATTGTGCCTTTCCTAATCTTAACAGCCTTGCCATCCTTATTAATCCATGGATTTGCAGAGAAGTAACGAAAGGTATAATCATGCAAAGTAGAGAAATTCACAATATTTCTTGATGAAGATCCTACATGATAAATTATTTCAGAAGATTGCTTCGCCATAGCTACTATAGTTGCATTCACCACCATGTCTGCCGGTATCTGTATTATATATTATTATTGTTAGAAAATTTTCATTTAATCTGTTAATTTCATATAAATTATTAAATACAAAACAAAAAAAGTCGATTGATGACCAAATTATTTAATTCAGATCTTCTAAACTAGAATAGAGTTTGAACTTCTAACAGAAAAAGTCAACAGAACTATTATTATTATTATTATTATTAATCTCCAATAATAATAATAATAATAATAATAATAATAATAATTAAAAAAATTAGAAACTCATAAATATGTAAAGAAATTATCTCACCAAATCAATGGTTGACTGTGGAATGGAAATAAAGCAGGACAATTTCCCTTTACCGTAACCCACAATGATGCTATCAATAGTTCTGTTGTAAAATCCAAGGTTAAGAAATTCACAATATGTTGCTAATTAAAAATAAAATAAAATTTAGCGAAGAAGTATTCCGTTGTTAACCAAGAACCTGTAGCGAAAAGTTCTTAATTTATTTATTATAATTTTATAGATAAATGATTACTAATTACCTTGCACCTTCAATCCAACCAGGAAATGGTTCTGAGTGAGTACTTGTAATCATGGTAGGACGCATAATAAGTAAAGGCAAATTCTCTTTCAAATGCATTAAAACCATCTCTCCCATTGCCTTTGTAAACACATAGGTATTTGGCCACCCATATTCTCTTGCCCTATTAATTAATAAACAACCATAACTATATATTGCTTTAAGCAAAAACAAAAACAAAAGAAAGGCACTAATACTAATGAGGAAAAATTCAGTTGTTAAAAAGTTCATAATGATAGAAAATTTAATTATCTCCGGCCACTAAAAATCTCACTGTTAAAAGTATAGACAACCGGATTATATCCTGGTCGTTGGAAAGTTAAAATTTTCTTTCTGTAACTTTTTTTTTTTTTTAAATAAAAGAACGAATCCATTCCTGAGAAATAAATTCAGCTGCAACAGCCGAAGAAATACAAGATGGGGGATAATATAGGTAAAAAAAATTATAAAATCTTTAACTATATTTAAGCGAAAAGAATTTCGGTATTTAAAAATCAGGTAATTTATAAATCTTTATACATAACATTATTATATTTTAATCCTTAATCAGTACCTTTCGAGGCCGAAATCTCTCATGGCTGCTGTAATGTTTTTCTCTGAAGCATTATCACAATGGAGTTGATGTAATTTTTCTTGAATTAATTTTTTTTCTTCTTCAATATCTATTTTATTGGACCCTTTCTTTGCTTTACCCATTGAAAATGGCTTCTCCAGTATAAGCCCTTTATCTTCTCCACATACATATGCTAAAAGGAAAAAAAGTACACAGTTAATTTGTAGCATTAGTAGAAGAATTATAAAAAAAATTAAATAATTTATTTTTTTATATAAGAAATTTCAATTTTTTTTGCATTAAATTAATTACCTGTAGAGACATGGACAAGCTTCTTCAATTTAAGACACTTCTTTGCAAAGTTCAAGACATTCAAAGCTCCCAATGTATTTATGCCTAATGCAACATCATATCTTCCAAAAAGGAAAAAAAAGAAAAGAAAAATAATTAATTGGTATTTAAAGAAGAATAAAAAAAATTGGAAAGAGCATTGCTTTATTGGCAATTTTCTTGTCTAGACAACTATATTGATGATAATGGTAACTACATAAAGGAAACTAATTTTTACTTAAATAATTTATTATATAGTGAAATTAGATTTATCAATAAAAATTAAAAACATAAATAAGATTTTTTTTGTGATTTAATTACCTTTCATCGAACTTAGTTGTGGCAGCCAAATTCACCACCACATCAGTTTCTCCCCAAATCACATCTTTCAATTTACAGTCTTCGAGTCCTAAATCTTCACGAGATATATCTCCAGGAATAGGAATGATCTTATTTAATATAAATAGATTTAGGGTTGCACCATATTTTTCTCTTAAAACCCTGAATAAATCCTTCCCTATAATCTGCAAATCCAACAAAATTATTATTTTTACAATTTACAAGCTCAAAGAAATTATTGTAGAAAATTAAAAAATATAACTTTTTGCAAATTTTGTTACTATTGGATTACCTTAGAATATTTTTATTTTATTTTTGTTATAATGTACATCTATTTTTCTTCGGTTATATAGATTCGACTGAAACGAACTCGAGGGTTTGCAACTCTATTATAATATCAGCATCATCACATTAAAATCTATATTTAATGTAAATAATTAAAATATATGAACATTTTATCCTTTTTATTCCTAAATTAAAAAAAATAAAATAAAAAAGAGAAAATCATTTGTACCTCATCATGCAGACGTTGCATGGCAGAATCAGAATCAATTGCTCGTAATAGAAGATAAAGCTTCTTCACGTTTGGTTGAACTCTCAATATTTTCTCTACAAGAACTGCATAATTTCCATCAAAGAAATTAATTAAATATTTATATATCTGAATCAAAATTATAGAAAAAATGATGATGATAATACTGATAATTATGAGATGTACTCTTAGCTAGAAACCCAGCTGCACCGGTGACCAAAATGGTCTTGTTCTCGAGAAACTCTTGTAGACTTCCTTCTTCCATTTTAGATTATGATTTTTTGCTTGTGCTTTGTGCAATTTATACGAATTGTAGAAAATAAAAATATTATAAATATTATACTTTTTCCGTTTTCTTTTATATTTCAATTTTATTATTTTTACTGAAATTAAAAAATAATAAATAAACTTAAATTCAGTATTAAATTGCGTTATTAAGATTAAATTATCAAATCTAATTCGTTCTAATTTTATTGAAAAATAAAAATAAATTAAAAAAATAAATTAAATTATATTGAAAGTCTAAAAGTGACAGACAAATAAAATTTTGATTTTACTCAAAAATAATAGATAAAAGAGAACGAACATAATATTATATACTTCATCCATTCTATTTTAAGAGTTATTTTTCTATTTTTCACGAGAATTAAGAAAATAATTAAAATATCTAAATTTCATAAAAAACTTATAGTAATGGATAAAATATCCTTATATATTTTTAAAAATTTTATTTAATTTTAGTTAAAAGTAGAGAATAATAAGAATAAGAAATACTCAATTTGTTTCAAAATACATTTTGTTTAAGAAAAAAAAATTTGTTTCATAATATATGACGTTTTGATATAACCATGATACATTAATTAATTTTTACCAAATGTAACCTTATTTAAGTTACCATTATAAAAACGATTTTCAACCTGTGTTAATTACACTACACAGTTAATATAAGAATAATAAGATCTTTTAGTTATCGAGTAATTACTATTCTTAAATACTGAACATTCTTCTATAACGTCAAGCATTTTAAAACGAATGAAGTATTTAATAAGTTGTATAATAAATAGGAATGTATATGTTAATATTTTTTTAAATTTCAAAAAAAATATTTAAAATGGTATAAATTAAAATAAAAAAAATAATTATTAAAATGAAATAGAGGGAGTACCCATTAATAAGTGTTGAATTTTTATATCATTAATGGCTTCCTCGACCGGTTGGTATTGTCAAACATACACTACAAGAAAAAAGGCTTTCAAGGACGGGAAATCCGGTCCTTAAAAGTGTCAATCCGGTCCCTAAAACTTAATAAGGACGGAAAAAACCGGTCGCTATCCCGTCCTTATAGGCTCCGCCGCTAATGATAATTAAGGACGAGATATATCTACCGGTCCTTAAAACTTTTAGTGACCGGATAATAAACTGGTCCCTAAATAGTATTAAGGACCGGTTTTCCCGTCCTTAATAATGTAAGTCACGTGCTCTTTAGAGTTAATAAGGACCGGATATATAGTCCACAAAAATATAATAACGACCGTAAATATTTAAGGACCAGTCTTAAACCCGATCGCGTAAAACCATTAGGGACCGGATAAAAACTGGTCCCAGTTAGTATTAAGGACCAGTTTTACCGTCTTTAATAATATAAGTCACCTGATCATTACAATAAATATGGACCAGAAATCCGGTCCTTAAAAATGTAATATTGACAGTAAATTTTTAAGAACCATACTAAAATCCAATCGTTAAAATATAAATAAGGAAAGGAAATGTCATCCTTAAAAGTAATAATCATAGGACCATATGATAGATTAAAGACCATAAAACTTTAATTAGAGGTCATTTTTTTTACCCTGTATTTTTAATTTAGTATCACAACTAGAGCATCCAAATTAAGATTGCTCAAAAGCATAGACAATTAATAATATAATACATTCATAGATAATTTGTAATTGATACGTATATAGAATTATCATCCAAAAAATCAATGCATTGTTTATACAGCTCCTTTGCAAAAAAAAAAAAATCTATAACAAAATAAGATAATGCTTCTCTATCTAGCCAAAAATCTAATGTTCTTTTGAATCTTCGTATTCAATTTTGTACTTCAATGTTTTGTCATACCAAAAACTGCAAAATGTATAAGGAAACAAAAATGATTATGCCAGAAAATTTATAAATCTACTATAAATAATTAATTAAATCTATAAATATTTTGAGAACAAACCTTAGAAAAAGTATATGTCCTTCAAGTGTAAATATATACACTTCAAAAAGTCAGCATATGAACCTCAAAAAAATATAATTCCACCAAGTGTAACTATCTACACTTCAAAAAGTCAGCTATATGAAAGGGCTGCAACATCAGACAAACCGAGTGTCAACTCCATTTCAGTTTACATCCCTTTGGCTAAAATATGTCAAGAAATCATTCTTACTAATAACACAATCTTATAGTCACCTCAAATGTTCACAATTCAACTAAGGGCATGACCCTACACATACGGAACCAAACATTTCAAAGACTATCCACAGAGAGAAGATGAGAAATGGTATCATATCGAATAGGTACTGATATGGCTATGATGATGAACCAGCACTTATCTCATCCCTTTCGTGGCGCAGGCTGTTTTCCCTACTGTAAGCAGCTTTGGCACCCTAAGAAGCAGTGAAATTTTGACTTGTAAGGAGATAATGATGCACAGTATTGGCCAATATGGATGAAGGAATCAGAAACTCACCTGGAAGATTGTTCCCAGCTTTTTCAATCCCTTTGCTCGAACCCTCAGAACCTCCTTGGAGACGCTTGGGTCTTTAAGCACCTGAAATACGTTATTAGTATAAATACTTTAGATTTTTTTTTCTTCTTCTTCTTCTTTCTAAACAAGATAGATGTAAACAAAGCATAGACATATAATGCAACCATAGGCATCCATCGGATGAGTCACGGGTCATTAACTATGCAAATTTCATCGAACAAGGGTCAATGTTCACTAGCAAACATTACAGGGGAAACTTCCTATAATGTTGTGTGCCAAATTACTATCTAAAGGAAGTCCACTGCATTTCATATATTTGCCCAGTAGGTCCCAGTTGCATGACTGTGTGCGCATATGCATGCAAAAGAAAAAGAGAAAAATATTATAGCCCAACTACTGAACAACTTTGCCCACGCTCAGGAGAAGTCACAAGGTAAAAATGAAGTTATTCATCAAGCAGACAATGAGATGAGAATCATAATTTACATATCATATTACAGAAAATTTATGAATTTAAGTCGGTCATCATATTCTGCTACACTCTCTTCCAAGTCTTATAACAATCTAATGAGAGATTTAGTGTTATAAGATTTAGTGTCATCATATTCAAAATATGAATATTAATAATAATATGAACATTTAAGTTGTTAACTTTAAATCTAAGTTTTTGTGAATCCACGTTAATAATAATAATAATAATAATAATAATAATAATAATAATAATAATAATAAATAAATAAATAAATAAACAGTGCAAGTTAAATTGTATTTTTTTTCTTTGGTGAAATACGAATAATTTGTCAGGTTGTGGCTCATTCTGGTTGAAATAATGGGTCAGATTTACATGGGGAATTTGGATGCCAAAGCCTCAATAATCCATCTTCTTGGTGAATTCAGAGCTCATGGTCTTCTTCAGTCCACTGCATAAACCAAGCTAATCATAATTAAATTTATGGAAAAACTTGAAAATAATATTGGAATCATAAAAAAAAAGTCAAATACATAACTTAACGTAAATCAAGATATTTTAATTCAATTCAGGGAAAAGAAATGAAATTGAAAAACTGACTTAATCCCTCACATTTAATTATTTTCCACTTCCTGAAGGATAAATTTCACTATTCTGATTGCTCAAGTAAGTAACATGCGATCTTCCAACTTGAAAAGCTATATAATTTTTTATTGAAGTCAATAATTGACTACAGCAGAACAAAATTATTGCAGAAATAGATTTTAAGTTGCCATACCTTCCCAAGACCAGCTCCCATGATGCCACTTGTTGGTGTTAGCATTTCAGCCATGCCTGGATCTCCCTTAGGCCCCTCTCCTCTAATAACCACTACTTTTCCCTAAAAAAATACGCAAGGCTAAATTAGATCTAAAAGTTCCATGTGCATTCTCTACCATAAGATCTTGTCATAACACACACTAAGCAGTGTAGCCTGGCTCACCAAAAGAACATGAATACAAGGACAAAAAGGCATGGCACTCAAGATTACTATGCTACTGTGAGATCATCATTAAATAAGAGCACCACAACCATCATGTAGTGCATTAATTTTAGACTGTACTAGAAAATTGACAAAATCTACAATTCATTATGTCAAAGTTGCATTACACAATTAGATTCAAAATCAAAATAGAATAAATCAAAAAAAAAAAAGAATCCATTTGCATCAAGTGATGCAAATGTGAATTCTAATAAAGATAAACCCAAATCACAGGACACATCTAGCATGTTTCTTTACAGAGTAGCAAACCTGATTTTTAGAAACAAGAACTGAAGTCCCAATAAAATCAACAATGATGTAAAGACAATAATACTGAAGGGCTATTGAAGCTTCTCCATCACTCCATTTACTGCCATACAATAATCTGATCAAGAAGTAAGAGGAACTTGGGCCAAATTCCATGAAAGATGAGAAGTAACAAAAAATATAGAAAAGAATAATGATTGTAAAAATGTGAAATAAACTTGTTCACCAAAGTCGCAGTCATTCAATGCATGATCCATCTTTCAGAGTTACAAAAAAGCTCCTATTCAATAATTAAAACAATGTTTTAAAGATACTATGATGCAGATTTTCCTACAGAAATGAATATATCAGATTCATATTGTATCAAGTGCACAACAGTCATGTTCAAAATGTTCACCAGAAAAAAATTACCAACAATTGCACAACCCCACTAACCACGTTCACATGCCACTGCCCATGTAAGAGTGTTACCTGTGGTAGTACTTGTGGTCACCAACAAAACTAAGTCCGCATCAACAACACCCTCTGGAAGATTTAAATAACATTAGTGCAATCTGTTATAGGGGTAAGAGTTATTCCAAAGACATGAATTCGCATGATTACAAAAAGAAAGCCTTGCAAATTTGAGGAACAACAAAACTTTGATACAAAATCAACAGATCTAACAACACAAAATTCACAGAGCTATTAGCAAAAGAGAGATAAGAACTCTGAATTCCATGATCTCAATTGAGCTTGACTACAACTTCATAAAGTAACTAACTGTAGTAATGCTAACCCAAAAATCCATCAATTCTAAACCAAACTGCTGATATTTAAAAGCCGAGATTATTTCAGTTAAAAATAAGCAAAGATTCTTCTTTTCATATAAAAAACTTGTGAGAACGAAAAAAGACCTAAATACAAAGCGTATTTTTTTCCACTGGATCTTTACGAGATCAAAAGAAAGGGATGGATGAACATACAAATTGCAAAAGGAATATTGTCAAAAAATGAGAGCAAAATAAATACCCAATTGTATAATCTCTACCAATTGCAGCTTAAGTCCTTCTAAGAGCAAAGGAAAAAGAAAACCTACAAAACCTTTTGACTCAAAAGGATCATGTTTTAGGAAGTTAGAAAAAAGAGCAGGAATCCTAAAGAACAGATAAAAAAGCATGAATTTTTTAGTATCTATGAGTAACCATCCAACAAGGTTGAACTGAATAACTTATAGGAGTCGGTGATATATGGAGAATGTTACCCTCCTCTGAAGCAATTAATTTACAATGAACACTGACATAAAGCAAATTGAACACATGACATGAGCATTCTTTTGCCCCCCAAATTAATAGCAATAACTAATAGCATTCAACAATATAGGCTTACGAATGCCATTTAGCACATAAAAAGCTAAAACTGAAACTAAAAATTCAAATAATCGAAAAGAATTAAACACTAACCCAACTATACAAAACTTAGCTTCCCAAGTAGCTACTGTTATGAAATCGGGGCATCCTTCGGTTCTGGTTTTTAGTGCCTCCACTAGCCAAACCAGTGCTTTGCCACCGAATCCGAATGGAAGCTTCGAGCGAGGTTTTGAGATGCATAGAAGCTTGAAATTAGACCATAGTTTATTACGCACTAGTGCTTGGTCCCACCGGCAATCACCGTTCATAAACTCAGTAGAGTATAATTGACGCAATTGTCCAGACCGAGGAGAAGTTCGAGCTTTCTAAGGCCCAAATCAGCATCAATTGCAATGATAGAAAAAGAATTGGGAAAACTCGTAGAAAAAGAATTGAGAAAATCCGTTATGAGATTTTGAGAATAAAAGACTAATAAATAAAAACCCAGTTCAAAATTAAAACAACGTACCTGATGCTGGAGTAAACCTTGTCGGAGTTGTCGAGCTGGAGCGAGGACGAAGGTGTCCATCGATAGAGAGCTATGCTGTGAAAGAGCGCCGGTATGGAGTCCGAAACCCATCTCAATTGGTTTTGTGAAATAAACTGAGCATTTGTTTAGTTTAGGTTTTGTTAAATTTCATTTTTTATTTTTTCAGGCATAGCGCCAATTAGTCCCGCCTAATGAATTTGTTTTAGGGACCGGAAATTATTAGTATTTAGGATGGGATTTTTCTCCCTCGCAAATAATATGCACTAATTTGAGAAACAATGACCGGGTAAAAATCCGGTCTTTTTTAGTATATTTTTAAGGACCAAAAAATTGACTGGTCCTTAAACTGTGGTCTTTAATGAGACTTTTTCTTGTAGTGATAACTGCTCCAGATGGTGAATAATACTGTATTTAGTAAGGTATAGTTGCATCTAACTCTCATCTGCAGAAGATTTAATGTACACTTAATTCTTTTTGGAGAATTTAGGGATTGGTTTCTTAAAATGCAAATTTTTTTAATTGAACCGGAATCCGGTCCGAGTCACCGAGTTCCGGTTCAACTCGATTTTTTTCGAGTCAACCCGAATTTTTACTCTTTTCGATTTTTATATTGAATCGACTCAAATTACTTGTCGAGTTACTGTCCGACCACCCGAGTCAACCCGAATTTAATAACCATGATTTTTATATCATTAATGGCTTCCTCGTCCGGTTGGTATTGTCAAACATAGCTGCTCCAGATGGTGAATAATACTGTATTTAATAAGGTATAGTTGCGTCTAACTCTCATCTGCAGAAGATTTAATGTACTCTTACTTCTTTTTGGAAAAAATTATTTAATAAAACTACTGCATTTACACTAATACAGTTTTGAGACTACTCGGGACAATAAATTCTTTTTAAAGAATAAGAATACTATCTCCATTTCCTTTCATGTGATCCTTTTAAATAAAATTTAAATTATATTTATTTATAATTTATAATTTAATTTTTTTAATAATTTTTTTTTAAAAATCAAATAAATTTAATAATTTAGTTAAAATTATACAATTTAATATTAAATTTAAATGTAATTAATATTTCTTAATTTTTATAAAAATAAATGTAGCTTTGCTAGAATATTGACAAAATTGAATTAGTCTAAACTGCAATGCTAGCTTGTGGGGTATGGGTAGAAGCAGGATGGAAAGGATAGAAAGCATAGGTTTCCTTCCGTATGGGTTTGGACTCTCCATTATTATAAGATGAGATGAGTATCGATCAAACCATTATAAAATGCCATTAATTTTTATTAAAAGTAAATGTGAAATATTTAAAATGCACTTAATTTTTATAATAAGTAAATTATTGCATGTAATTTAAATTTGGTTCGGTTTTATTGATTAATGATTATAAGTTTAATAGCTCATTTATCTATATTTCTTTTTAAATAGAAAAATGAAAGATTAAAGACTCAAACATCAGACCTTCCACTGCATTGGGAAGTATTTCTTGTATGATATAATTAAGTTTATATATAAATAATATATGAAAATGAATACGAAAACGTTCCACTCAATACAATAACTCCTAGCTCTTCATAGTTCATAAGAATAAAAATTTATTAATTAAAATTGATTCTATATAATATTAATTATAATTTACTAAAATATAAATTTTATAATTTTATATAATTATATATTTTCACTTAAAAATTATCCTTTTGAATGGAAGAAAAAAAGCTTCAAAATATTGTCGTGTGTGGAGTAATAGATTCTGAGTATGTACTGCGCTGATTTCATTTAATGAATAATTGAATTGTTTGGTAGGAGGTAGAGAGTAGTCATTATGGGGATCTTTTGATGGCCCCTGCAAGGATCACATGCTCATTAATTTTGAACCAATGCAAACCTATTAATAAGGGTATAATTGTAAATTTGTGTAGTGAACATATGTGCATTGACCAAAATATTCTCTTTAAATAATATGGCTGCCGATTCGTAATACTTAACACAATAATTAAAAATTATAAATATGGAATGTAAATATTTTTTAAAAACACATTATTTTAAAAAATATCCCTAGAGAATAATAGAATTGGAAAAAATGGATGGACATTAACATCAACTTCCATAACGTATTTGTTTCTTCGACACTTTCCCGTCCTCTACCCAAAATACTCAGTCTTCAAGTTAAATTGCCATTAAAATTCCACATTTTGGTTCAGAGAAATAGAAAGAGAATTCAATGTTTTGTTTTTCAAATGAAATTTCCCATTGATGAGATGTCAGTAAACACTTAATAATGGTGTTGAAATAAATTGAAATACCATGTGGAAGTTAGATCAAATTAAATACGTACAGTACATGTTTTTCTCATAAATAAAATAAAAAAAATTACATGTTCCATTTTCCCTCTCGATCCGGAAAGATAGACTAATAATATTGTATTGTGTCCCTAAGAATTTGAACCATGAATTTTATTTATTTGTATAAAATTAACAGGATATTTTATTATATGGGAATTATCTTACCATAATTGCATTGTGTAATTCAAACTTTTAAATTCGCGGTTGGCTTTAAATATATTTTTATATATACATCAAAATAAGAATTATCAATATTTACTGAATTTATACCTAATAATCTAAATATAATCGAATTATTTTTTTTAACAAAATTATCACTAAATTTTACATTATTTTACGCAAAAATCATCTTAATTGATTTTCAATAAAATCATCTTAATTGATTTTCAATAAAATCAATCGTTAGAGTATTAGCGTGGCACATCATGTCATCTGTTTGTGCATATATGGCATGTCTCATTATCAGCTGATATCAACTATTTTTGCACATATGATATACCATGTTAGTCATTTTTGTTCATATATCGCCGGTCAAAATAACTTTTACATAAAAAAATATAAAGATTAGTATTAATTTTATTACGAAAAATAATTTAATTATTTTTGAATTTTTGGATATAAATTCAATAATTATGATGAAATTAACCCTCAAAATAATGATGATACAGGACTTTTATGAATTGCATATATATAAAGGGGTTGATGAATGGAAATGGAAAAGCTCAAACTCCAATTTTTTTTTTTTTAAATTCAAGTTAGTTCTGTGCTAAAACTTTGTATTGGAGACAAATATATATATATATATATATATATATATATATATATATATATATATATATATATATATATATATATATATATATATATATATATATATATATATATATAACTTTGTATTGGAGACAAATATATATATATATAACTTTGTATTGGAGACAAATATATATATATATATATATTAGTTTCATCTAACGTGAGAAATCTTTAGGACCATTAATTTTAATTGTTTGAGTAGAAATTCAATGTTGCCGCAAGATGCTGCACTGTGATAGACTTGTCTGGTGCTAGCCCCTTGGTCTAGTGCTAGGCCGGTACGCTGGCGTATAAATTTGGAAATTTGTTGTACGAATAAATTCAACAGCAAATCTTATTTTAAAAAATTATTTATTTTATTTTATTTTATTTTAATTTAAATATATTTTTTTAAAATTTAATATATATATATAATTTTTTTTATTTATTATATATTTTATTAAAGAGGAAAGGTAATTGAGTCCCCGATAATTCCCGTCGATGGGAAAAGCCACCCTCTTCATGGTTGAAGCTTAATGTTGATGCAGCAGTATTTGAGAGTCAAAACAAAATGGTTAGCTGGTAGTGATCCATTGCAGGGAGTAAATTCTCCAGCTATGGCGGAAGGCTTAGCTATTCGCGAGGTTTTAACATGGATAAAATCTCGAAGTTTGATGAACATTCTCATAGAATCAGATGCTCAAACTATTATTAAAGCACTAGTATCTCGCTCTGATTTAAGTATTGTTTTTGATGATTGTAATAACTTAGTTTCCTAACAAATATGAGATTTGTTTTTGCTAAAAATTCAGCAAATTCGGTAACTCATAGTTTAGTTAAGGTTTCAAGTTTTTTGACCGATCTTAAAGCTTGGATGAATTTCCAACAAATTTTTTGTACCAAATTATGTTAGCTGATTCTTGTTAATGGAATTATTTTGGTTCAAAATTTTTTTCTTATCATTATATATTTTTAACTAAAATTAAATAAAATATAAAATGATATTTTTATCAATAATTATAATTTTTATAAAATTAAGATATTTTAATCATTTTTTAATTTTCGTATAAAATAAAAAGTATTTTTTAAAGTAGTACCGAATGAATATTTTATTTTTAAGGCAATTTTACATAGATGGGGACTTTTTTTAAATAATATTTTTTTAAAAAATATTTACAAAAATGGTATCTGTCAGAAAACAATTACAAAAATAGAATCGTTTTCTGACGGAATATAATTTCTTCTGAAATCGCTGGTCCTACCAGCGGTTTCAGTACATAAATTTTCGTGTATCGATTATTAAATTAATAAATTTTTTTATATAATTTAATTTATTTTTTAATTTAATTTTTTAAATAATATAAAATTAAATTAAATAAAATAGATACTTGCAATAAATTATCATCTTAATTTCCATCCAATATTAAAAAAATAATATATATATATATTATAATTAATGCAATTTAACTATTTTTTCTGCATTAATTAAATGTCATGGAATATATAATTATGTTGAACAAAAATTTATGATTACAAAACTGACAATAAATAAAAATTCAGTTTAAGCCGAGTCCATCTGTTATAAAATTCAGACGAAATGATAATGGTCAATTTATCTTTAATTAGAGATTTTATATTCGAATTCAAACTATATAAAAGTTTAATTAATTGAGATGCAGTCCAGATATGGGACTCTTCAACGAGAATTTGAGTTTAAACATTTATTGGGAGCTTCAATCTAAGTAATATTGTTTGATTGGTGTATGTAATAAAAACTTGTTCCTTTTGATTTGAAATTAAACTGCATTTACAGGTCAACCTACAGCAACCGATATTTGCCCACTTTTACATGTTGACCAATTCTTGGTATAATTAATCTTCATTTATTCAATTCCTCGCAATGGCCCATCTGATGAGCTGCTAATATTAATATTAAATGGATTAAAATTGAAAACGTATAAAAAATTATTATTTTGTTTTTTTATATAAAGATATAACTATAATGATGAATTAATTAGTTCAAAAATTAGATGGACTTAATAGATATATAAAAGGCTGCTATAAACACTTTTAATTGTTTATTGGAATTATTAATTGTATGCTGTTTATGATTGGAGCATCTGTAAGCTAAGGAACTATTTTTCTTAGCTTGATATATATATATATATATATATTATTTTTCTAATATTGGATGGAAATTGATATGATAATTTATTGCGGGTATCTATTTTATTTTATTTTATTTAAAAAATTAAATTAAAAAATAAATTATATTATATTAAAAATTTATTAATTTAATAATCGGTGCACGAAAATTTATGTACTAAAACTGTTGGTGGGACCAGCGATTTCATAAGAAATTGTCCCCCCGTCAGAAAACAATCCAATTTCTGTAATTATTTTTTGACAGACCCCATTTTTGTAAATATTTTTTTAAAAAATATTATTTTAAAAAATGTCCCCATAGATGACAATTTATTAGCAGTTTGGTTCATAAAATTTTTCTAAAGTTGATCTAAATAATAATTTCCCTATAAATTTCAACTCTATTATTAGTAAGCGTCAATAATTTGTTGTTATAGTTATTACTCATCAATGTTATTAAAATCGGATCAGATCGATTAAATTGTGAATAGGGAGCTGATCTGGTTGGTTTGATGAGTAAAAATTGGACTGGTAAAAAATCGTAAGAAATCATAATAAGCCATATAAACCGGTAAAAATCGGATCAGAATCAGATACAACTAGAGAAAACCGATTGAACCAAAAAATCATTTTTTTGTAAAAAATATCCATATAACATTGTTTTTGCTAAAAAAATATAATGTAAATATAAATACAAAATAATTGAAATTTAGTCAATTTTAATAAATTTCTTATGAATAAAATAAAAATTATAATTTATAATTGAAGAATATTGTTGAACATTTGCAATTTTTTTACTATATTTATCTTAAATATTCATTATAAATAGTGAATAACTTGAAAATATTGCTTTATTATTAATGTTTTGATGATAAATGTATTTTTTAAACTATTTTTTATTTTTTTATATAGTTATATTTTCATAATATTTATAGAATATATTTATCTGTCACTTCTATTATTTTAATTAGTGATAAAAATCTAAAATTGTTTATCTGTAGGAGAGGAATCAGTAGCTGAAGCAGCAGATTAGATAGGTGAATTATTCGCAAAAGGAGAGCCAACAGTTGATTTCGCCGGTTGGACAGTTGGACCTGCAAAAAAGGGGGTGCCCGATCGGAATCGGGCTTTAGCACTCCGAAACGTAAGTTAGTAGCTTTTAGAGAAAGAATGTTTGGAGAGAAAGAGTCTCTGATATTCAATACCTAGAGCCATTGTATTTTTTGGCTACTTATAGGAGTTCTTTGGAGGGGCACTTGAGTGCCTTGGGGGATGATAACCGGCAGTCAGAGTAGGTGAGCGGCGATGTGACAGAAAGTGGATGGAGAGTATGAGCGTTGACTTGTGTCAGTGGGCTGACAGGACAGGCTGTCCCATCAATCCGATTGGACACCACACTTCCCTGTGTTATCTTCCAGTTCACGCTTTGCCTTTTAACTAGTGGACTTGGGCCGTTTCAAATGTTGTTGGGCTCTATTAATTGGGCCTTTGAGAATGCATTTTCCATAGTTATCACTTGTCCCCCTTTCGAAAAGTCCAATTGGGAGCTTTTTTCGTTCTTTGATGGGACTTTTGAATTGATTCGAATTTGATAAGTCACGTTTGTTCATTTTGAACAGCCGCTATGTATTTATTGCTGATGCGCGTGTCAAAGACGATGCTTCGTTCTCTGTAACCGCCATTGATGAGTTGAAAGCACGTGGCGATCATCCAACGGATAGGCATTTGGAGTATTCTAGAACCACTTGCTTATAAATAGGCACTCTTATGGCAGTTTTCTTATTTTTCAGTGATTCTTAGCAAAATTCTACCAAATTTTTTGTGTGAACTTTGCTATTTCAGTGACTTGAACTTTGCCCTTTCAGCAACTTCAAAATTTCTGTAAGAATATCCAAGTAAGTAAACGACCCTTGCTTTTGATTTTCCTTCCTTATTTGATCGGATGCTAGCAAGTGTACTAGATCGGCTAAGTAATATAGGGAAATATAATTATGACTCAAAATATCGAACCCAAGGGAAACTTATGTTTGTATGTGCTATTTTAATTTCAAAATCAATTTTATGTATAGAAAAGAAAAGAGAAATCCCAAAGTTATGATGATTGAAGATTTAAATCTAAAAGCAATAGTTGAAAACTAAAATAAAAACAATTTAAAAAGTTGAAATAAATAACGATCAAATGAAAGCAAGTAAATTGAATGAAGTAAAATCAATATTAAAAGCAACTTTCACTAAAGGACTATCCATCTTAACCAATATTGCTATGACTTAATCAAAAGAAAACACACAAGTGATTATGGAGAATTCAGATTAATAAACCCAGATAACTTCAATCAAGATTATCTTTCCAAGCATTAAAATTTCCTTATTCAGAATAATTCAACACTTAGCATAAATACCTGAATTAATTCTCCTAGATGTCTATTAAAGCATTTTTCAAGAGATTTAACTTTCACCTATTCTTAGTTACATTTTTCTCAATCTTAACTTACTCAAATCAACACACAATTATAGCTTATTCAAATTATAATCATGCATTAACCTCAATAAATTAACCCAAGAACATGCAAATCAATAGTCAACTTAAACCGATTACTTAACCAATGTTAATCAAATTAAAAATCAATTGAATAAAGACAAGACTATGTTTAAGAACTAAGAAATAATCAACTTGCATTAATTTGAAGATCAAGCTTAAGTCATAACAATACGAGTTTAAGGATTCAAGTATCCTTTAGCAAAAGTTAAAGAAAACTACTCACTAGCCATACTTAGAATCAAAATAAAGCTTTGAAGAAAAACAATGAAAACAAACAATGTAAAACAAACTAAAGAGAAAATTTGCTTAATTCTAAGATTTTTTTTCTTTTCCTCAGACTGCTATTTTATAGGCCAAAGATGTCGTGGATCCCTTCTCAAACTCCAAAATCAAATAGGAAGCAAACTCTGCCCAAAACAGGAAGCTCGATGAAAATCCTTCGCGGAGTGGTAGACTAGACACGTGGCCACGTGTCTCCCAGTGCATTTCTACATGTGGTCATGTGTCCCATTGAAGTTCCTCACACGTGGTCACGTTTGGATTAGCCTTGTTTCACACGTGGTCACGTGTCCTCTTGGTTTTCATCACTTGTTCTTTCACGTAGCCATGGGTTTTTAAGCTTTAATCTTCACGTGGCCATGTCTTCTAAACAACAACCTTTCACGTGGCCACGGGTAGATTTCTTCATTGATTTCACGTGGTCACGTGAAATGCTTCTGGACTGAATGCTCACTTTCTCGTATAAATTTCTCATATTTGCAGTTTTGGCCATGATCTTTGCCTTTTTTGCAATTTAAGCTCTTTTTGGCAATTTTAACCTGAAAAACAACCATATCTTTAGATTAACCTCAAAAAACATTCAATTTGACAATTTAACTCTAATTTAACCTAAATTATACCAAATTAATTAAATAACAATACTTAAAACATATAAAAACTATATATAATTCACACTTATCAAATATTCACGGCTTCACAGTGCCATTATTTACTTCTCCCCTTTCATCGAGGCGACTTTGAGTAGCAACCAGCCTATAGATAGGAGTTTGCTTGAGGCCTATAAAGATTGTGAGGCCGTGGCTTATCCTTCAAAACTCATAGGGGAGGCATCGATTAAGATTTTTCTTTCTCGAAATAATCTTCCCACAGAGATTTATGTGATGGCTTGAGCTCTTAATTTGTGAGAATAATGAGTGGCTCATTTGCCATTTATGGAGCTTAGGCGCTGGACTGAGATGTTTTTGGGATTGCAACTCTCAAAGATTATGAGATTGCCCTTAATTAGTTTCGTTCAGACAAATGGAGAGCAATATCCTGTTCCAAGATCATCTGTGAGATGGAGATTTTTTTTAAAAAAAAAAGATCGAGCAGCCGGTCGGTCTGCTTATGAAACTTTTGGGCAATCCGATCGCAGGCCCGAACCTCAACGCTGCCATTGACGTGGAGTGGAATCATTTCAGATGAAATCTATCATGAAATTATTAGAGAGAGAATAAACAGTTATCAACCATGGAGATTTTGGAGATTTAAATATGGAGAATGCATAAAAACTGAATAAGGAGAGTACTTATTGAATGTTAATATGCCTTTTCGACATTTTAAACATGGAAAATGCGTAATTTGAATAAGGAGAATACTTCCTGAATGTTAATACGCCTTTTCAACATTTGCAGTTCGTAACTTTTTGTGGCTGTTTAATCCGATCGGACTAAACTTGTCATTCAAACGTGAGTTATTACTTAAATTATCGTGCCAGGCGCATTAGGCGACTTTATTGGCTTTCAGAATATTAGCCGATCAGTTGTTAAGGGAGTTACCTGTGGTGAATGATCTTTTCGATCTATGGTGGGAGACAAGACTCCATTCTCACTCCCAACTGAGTACTTTAGTAGCTCAGTGGTAGAGCACCATTTGCTACCCTCAGTTTCAAGGAGTTTTTTCTTAATGGAGAAGGCCTATGGCCTTTAATCTCATTTTGGAGATTTGGCAATTTCGTACTTTGAAGGAGATAATTAACTCAATTGTCGTTCTTCACATTTTGGGCTCGGAATGGACATCGAGCCTAGCGAGTGAGCTAATGGAAGTTAAATAAAGGCATCTTGCATCTTTAGTTTGAAAATCACATCGAACCTAGCAAACGAACTTAATGAGGAGGAACGTTTTTGTATGCCCGGAATGAACATCGAGCCTGGCGAATAAGATAAGGACGAATGGTTGTACTTTTGGTTCGGAATAGACGTCGAACTTAAAAAAAATAGTCATCATCAAATTCTTTTCGAAGTTATTCAGATCGGAGGGAGGGAATTTCATCGAGTGGAGCCAAACAGATACCCTGCAGAAATACATTAAAACCCAACAAACAAAGAAAAGAAAACATACCTTTTTCGAAGATGAAGAAGAATTGACAAAATGGAGAAGACATTCTTTATTGAAGGTGAATATAATACATGATTATACATGGTACTTCTTGAGTACTTCGACGCTCCCACTTCTAGTGATATCCGAATGTTGACATCTACCTGATCGGCATATAAGCCGGATCCTTAAGTTAGGATTGAATAAGGTGGCATACTCCGTCATTCAGACAAAGAATGCCCGGTGAGTTACCAAAACTTGAATGGAAGCCTTCTGGACCCCCCTTTATTCAAGCCAGATGTCCAGTATGGATCGTCCTACCATCATGGGTTCCTGTATTGGTACGGATCATCCTACCATCATGGCCTCCTGTATTGGTACTTGATTGTGGCAACATATGCTTTTCTGGATGCCTTTTGATCTCCCCTTAGGACAATGATTCCTCCCCTAGTTGGGATCTTCATTACCATGTATCGAATGCTAATGATAGCTCCAGTTTGACAGAGTAGAGGCCTGCCAAAAATGGCATTATAGGCACGAGTCATATCAATAACCGTAAAAGTTACCTTACAAGTGTAGACTGGAGCCTCCTAGCCTAGTTCAGCTGAAAGCTCGACCGACCCTGCCATTGGAATGGTAGCGTTGCCAAGTCCTATGAGTGGTGTGGCATTTGATTTAAGTTATCCGATCGGGAGACTCATGGCTTCATGAGCTTGGAGGGTAAGCACATTTACCGTGCTTCCGTCATCCACCAATATCCTCCTCACGTCGAAGTTATTGATTCACGCCCTGATAACAAGGGCATCTTCATGAGAAAATAATAAATCTTGCGCATCATCATTGGATATGGTGACTGGGGCTGGCCGTTCCGACGTCTGGGTGATATAGACACCTTTACCCTTTCTTGATTTGGTGAGATCCTCTCCGTAAGATGATTCGCCGGTGATCATGTCCATGACACCGACATATGGTCGACGTGGGTCCGCGTTTCTTGGCCTTCCTCGCTCACCATCGTCGTCATCATTAGAATCATCTTTCTTGTTGTCCGATTGTCTGCAAGGGCTTGCCCCTTGGGTCAGACCTACGAACCTTTTGAGGTGCTCTCTTTGGAGGAGCCGCTCAATTTCTTCTTTCAGCTGGTGACATTCGTCAGTTGTATGGCCGACATCCCTGTGGAATTTGCAGTACTTATTATGGTTTCTGGTCCTGCTGCTTTTCTCGTCTATCTTTCTTGGCCAGTTGACCTTTTGATTATACTCCTTGATCCACATCAATACTTACGCGAGATTGGTGTTGAATGGAGTGAAAGTCCGAGTCTGGACCTTGATCGTTCTGCCTCCTTTCTCTTTCCCAAATTTCTTGAGGTGGAGGCTCTTTCCGGGCTCCTTGCAATCCGTCCGGATGATGGAGCTCGGTCGAATGATTATCCATCTGGGTACTACAACCTATCCATAATGTTGCTCCTTCGACTAGACCTCAGGGCGTCATACAGCTGAATATATTATCTAGCTCTCTCCATTAAATCGAAAAAGCTGACGGGCTGCCTTGTTGTGATTGATTCAAATAGTGGCCTATCAATAGTGCCATTGGTTAAGGTGGTGGATGCCATTTCCACGCTTACATTTCTTACCTCCGACATTGTGGCTTGGAACCTGTCGATGTAGTCTCGAAGACTTTCATCAGTCCACTGGTAGAGGTCGCACAGATCGCTCACAGACTTTGGCGCTCATGTCTGCACAATGAATCGTGTAGTAAATAGCTCTTTCAATTATTGAAAAGAGGTGATGGAGCCTTGCGGGAGCTCGTGGAACCATTTGAAGGTGTCTCCTCCCAGCGTGATAGGGAATATCCTGCAGGCGATCCTTTCGTCGTAGGTGTATACCTACACTTTTGTTAGATATTCGGCAAAATGAGTAGCAGGATCGGTTTTAGCTGTATACCTGTCCATTATCACGTCTCGCCATCTAGGGGGTAGCTCTAACTCCGTGATTTCCCTACAAAGTGGTGAGGCCGTGTTGCCACAGGTGTTGTCCTCAAACACTCCTTTTTTGGGACCCATCAAGCCAAACCGCTTGAGCTTCTGCTTGAACCATTCGTCTTCCCTGCTCAAGGAAGTCGGGGTAAATTCATCTTGCCGTCCCTTGGCGTGGCTGCGATTTGGTGTGCACATGAAAGACAAATCATCCCTAATGGATGAGGTGGAGAATCTACTAGGGGTATACGGGGAATTCCTACTTGAGGACATCGTGCCCTTCCCCTTATCATACCTGCCTGGAGTTCTGGCGCTCATCCTCTGTTAAGATGTTAATTGAGCACTTATTTGATTGAATTTTGCTTAATATTTTGTGCTCTTTTAAGTCAGTTTGAGGTACTTTTCATTTGTTTGTTTATTTTTCTGACTGTAGGAGTGGATTTTGAAAAAGTTGCATTTTTGGGGCTAATTGTTGATGATCTGGAGAAGCAAAGACTTTTTTAGGTAGAATTAAAGCAACGGAGCTGATAAGTTGGAAATTCTGGAGGAAGCCTTGCCCAAGGGAAATGCTCAATTGCCCAAGGCAGGAAGTAGCCTTGCCCAGTTTCCTTGCCCAAGTTGCCCAAGGGAAGTTGACAGTGGATAGCGTTTTTTCAAGATAAATTCATACGAATTTAACCTAGCCGCCACTAAAACCCTAGCTGGTATTTAGGAGTTTTAAGACTTTATTTTAGGAGTAAAAAGGGGAGTGATTTGAGGGATTAAAACCCCTTTAGGAATTATCTTTTAAATTTCCTAGTTGGTTAGATTTATTTCCTGTTTTTGGTTTGTTTTATTTAAGAAGAGTTCTTCTTGGAGGAGAGGGTCTTCTGTGTTTTTTTTGATGAAAATACTGTAGCAGGGGATTCTTTCTCATCTTCTACTTTTTATTTTGTGAGATTTCTATGGCCATGAGTGGCTAGAATATTGTTTTCAGTTAAAGATTAATTCAAAACCAGGATTTATTTCACTGTGAGATTGTTGTGCTTACTTCTTGTTCTATAATTTCATTTGATGTTCATGTTGTTTACTATAGCTTAGAGAAATTTCTTCTCAATTATTATTTGTTGCATGTTCAATGAGGCGCCGTTGTTCATTTAATTAAATAACATATTGCTAATTGGAGATATCAAATCCGTAATTGTTTGGTGGATTCAATAACAAGTAGCAATCAATTTAGCTTCTTTGCAAGGGTTGTTAGATTAAGTGAATGCATGATTTGGTCTAAATCGATCTCGCTTGTAGATTGGTTGGCTTAGGTCGGGTTTTTCTACTTCTTAATGCTCTCAATAGATTAAATTCTTGCGCTTGTTAAGGGTTGTCTATTGGTTAGGAATTAATTACTGTCTTACTTGATTAATTCATTAATACGGAAAGATTAGGTTGGGAGCGCGATGCCGACGGCTATAACTGGCCCATTATTTGATTTTCTTAGAATTATTTATTGATCTATGATCGGTTGAATAAATCCTGTGTTGCGAATATCTTTAACTGGAATTACCACCCATTGAATTTTTCTCTTAATTAATTTCTGATTCGTTTATTTTATTTCATCATTTTACTTTCAATTTATTAAATCCACCCCATTTATTTTTATTGTTAAAAAATCTAGTTGTTCTATATTACTTCAGTGCTAGTCTCTGTGGATTCGACCCTTTCTTGCTCTATTTGCAATTTATTTGTTGGGAAAAAGTTAGGTTTTTATTTTTGGTGGTTTCGACACCCATCAAATTTTGGTGCCGTTGCCGGGGACTAGTCTAACTTAATTTAATTTGTGAATGACCAGATCTGAAATTCCGAGAGAATTATTGTTCGATTCTGAAATTGAGAAAACAGCCCGGAGATTGAGGAAGGAGACAAGAAGATGCAAAGCATTTATTGGAACTTCCTCCAACCAGCAACAAGAAGAAGAGGTAGTTGATTTTACTGAATATCCAGCTGAAATAGAAGAAGAAAAGATGGCGAAAAGAACCTTGAGAGAGTTACACGAGCCACCATTGAATCGGCAACTGCTGTGCATTACATATCCAGCAGTAGACACTACTTTTGAGCTAAAATCTGGATTGATTCATTTGCTGCCCACTTTTAGAGGTTTGGAAAATGAAGATCCTCATAAGCATCTTAAAGAATTTCATGTTGTTTGTTCAGGAATGAAGCCACATGGAGTTACCGAGGAGCAAGTGAAATTGAGGGCCTTTCCTTTCTCCTTAGCCGACTCAGCAAAAGACTGGTTACTGAATTTACCATCTGGAACTATCACCACTTGGACTGATATGGTAAGAATATTTTTAGATAAATTTTTTCCTGCATCTAGAGCTGCTATAATTCGCAGGAAAATCAGTGGGATTCGACAAAAAGATGTAGAGTCACTTCATGGCTACTGGGAGAGGTTCAAAAGATTGTGTGCAAGCTGTCCTCAACATGGTATAACTGAGCAGTCCCTTATTCAGTACTTTTACGAGGGTATGTTGAGTATGGAAAGGAAAATGATTGATGCAGCAAGTGGTGGAAGTCTCAACAACAAAACTCCAACTCAAGCACGGGAGTTAATCCAAAACATGGCTGCAACGTTCCAACAGTTTGGGGTTTATCAAGACCCTCCAAGACGAGTAAATGAGGTACAATCTTCTTCCCTTGAAGAAACAATTAAAAATCTCACTTTTCTTGTGCAAAATATGGCTGCAGGTAAGACTCCTCAAGCTCAAGTGTGTGGAATCTATGCTTATGCTGGATATACAACCAACATGTGCCCCACACTTCAAGATGAGGCACAAGAGCAAGTTAATGCACTGGGAGGATATGGTGGACAACCCCAAAGAAAATACGATTCATATTCAAATACATACAATCCAGGATGGCGTGATCATCCCAACTTCAGTTATGGAGCAAGGCAGCAAAATTCACAGCAAGCCTTCCATTCAAGAGCACCACCACAGCCTTTCCAATCAGCCCCAAAGCAAGGTATGTCTCTTGAGGATGTTATTCATTCTTTAGCAACTAATACAAAAGATTTGCAGCAGCATATAGAGAAGACATATTCTAGGTTTCAAAACTTGGAAAAACAGATGAGCCAAAAAGCAATGTCTCTGATCAAAATAGAGTCCCAAGGACGTTTGCCATCACAAACCATAGAAAATTCGAGGCAAAATGCAAGTGCCATCGTTCTAAGAAGTGGAAAAGAGCTGGAACTACCCTTGCCCAAGGAGGATAATCAGAAGAAGGCAAAAGAGGTAGAGAAAGAGGCAGAAATTGAGCAAACAAAACAGCCCACAGGTAAGAATTCCAAACAGCCCCCATTTCCTGACAGGTTAGCCAAATCAAAGAAGGAGAAAGAGGAGAAAGACATCTTTGAAACTTTTCGCAAGGTTGAGGTAAACATTCCTTTGATTGATGCTATCAAACAAATACCAAGATATGCGAAATTTCTCAAGGAACTTTGTACTAACAAGAAGAAACAGATTGGTTATGAGAAAATTACTGTCAATGAAAATGTTTCTGCTGTTATTCAAAGAAAAATGCCTTAAAAATGCAAGGATAAAGGTATGTTTGCTATTTCCTGCAAAATTGGTAATTTAAGCATTAAAAGAGCCATGTGTGATTTAGGTGCGTCTATAAATGTCATGCCCAAGTCCATTTATTCCTCTTTAAATGCTGGACCTTTAGAAGAAACAGGAATAGTCATTCAATTAGCAAATAGGTCCATTGTTTACCCTGAGGGATTGTTAGAAGATGTGTTAGTTCAGGTTAATGGACTGATATTTCCTGCTGATTTTTATGTGATTGATATGGAAGATGATGGAAATTCAGGGGAGTCATCTGATATTCTATTAGGTAGACCATTCCTTCAAACAGCTCGGACTAAAATTGATGTTTACAAAGGTACTCTCATTATGGAATTTGATGGTGAAACAGTTCAATTCAATGTGTATGATGCTATGAAATATCCATGTGAGATGTCTTCTATTTGTGGAATTGATGTTATTGAGCCTTTGACTCAAAATGTGTTTGAAATGGATAGAACTGACAAGTTACAAGTTGCTTTGAGTGAAAGTGTTCACAGGGACAACTTTGATGCAGTGGGAGAGGACTTGCATCTTGAAAAAGAGCTCGAAGAAATAGTATTGGAGTTGGAGGCTTTGAAACCAGTAGTAAATGCATCTAATCCTTTGGATTTATCTAGCACTGACCACAAACTTTTACCATCTGTTTTGCAGGCACCAACATTGGAGCTTAAGGTACTACCCAATCATTTGAAGTATGCCTATTTGGGAGAAGAGAAAACACTGCCAGTGATTATTTCCAATAAGCTGACTTTTAAGGAAGAAAAGTTGTTGATCCAAGCATTGAAAGAGCATAAACAAGCCATTGGATGGACTATAGCTGACATCACCGGCATAAGTCCCTCCACGTGTATGCACAGAATTCATTTGGAAGATGATATCAGACCCAGCAAACAAGCTCAAAGACGTTTAAACCCACTAATGATGGAAGTAGTGAAAAAGAAAATCCAAAAGATGCTGGATGCAGGAGTTATATACCCTATTTTGGACAGCAATTGGGTGAGTCCAGTCCAAGTCGTACCCAAAAAGACGGGAGTTACAGTTGTGGAGAATGAAAATGGCGAGATGGTGCCCACCCGAGTCCAGAATGGGTGGAGGGTTTGTATAGACTACAGGAAGTTGAATACCTTTACTAGAAAAGATCATTTTCCACTTCCTTTCATTGATCAAATGTTGGAAAGACTCGCTGGAAAATCTTACTATTGTTGTCTTGATGGTTACACAGGTTTTTATCAAATACCGGTGGCACCCGAGGATCAGGAGAAGACAACCTTCACCTGTCCCTTTGGCACATTTGCTTACCGGCGGATGCCATTTGGACTTTGCAATGCTCCGGCGACTTTCCAACGTTGTATGGTAAGCATTTTTTCAGATTATGTTGAGAAAATAATAGAGGTGTTTATGGATGATTTTACGGTTTATGGTAACTCATTCCATGAATGTCTATCTAATTTAATTAAGATTTTGAAGAGATGTTTAGAGTCTAATCTGGTTCTTAATTATGAAAAATGCCATTTCATGGTAGATCAAGGGTTGATTTTGGGTCATATAGTGTCTTCAAAAGGAATAGAAGTAGACAAGGCTAAAACTGATGTTATTCAATCTTTACCTTACCCTACAAGTGTGCGGGAAATTCGTTCTTTTCTTGGACATGCAGGTTTTTACAGGCGCTTTATAAAAAACTTCTCCAAAATCACCCAACCATTGTGCAGATTGTTGCAAAAGGATGTGGACTTTGAATTTGATCAAGCATGCAGAGATGCATTTGATGAGCTGAAGAGTAGGCTGGTTTCTGCGCCTATAATTCAACCACCCAATTGGGACTACCCCTTTGAGATCATGTGTGATGCAAGTAACCATGCCATTGGAGCTATTTTTGGCCAAAGAATTGAGAAAAATCCTCATGTGATTTATTATGCTTCAAGAACATTGGATAATGCACAAAGCAATTACTCCATGACGGAAAAAGAACTCTTATCCATTGTTTTTGCTCTAGAAAAATTTAGGCAATATTTATTGGGTACTAAAGTAGTTGTTTTTTCTGATCATGCAGCATTAAAGTATTTATTGAAGAAGAAAGAAGCCAAACCCCGTCTTATTTGATGGATCCTCTTAATGCAAGAATTTAATCTTGAAATTAGAGACAGGAAGGGGTCCGAAAATTTAGTGGCTGATCACCTCAGTAGACTGTTGCTGAATAAGGAAGCATTACCTATAAACGATGATTTTCCAGATGAACATTTATTTGTTGTCCAAACTTTAAACCCCTGGTATGCTGATATTGTGAATTTCTTGGTTACAGGTGCCATTCCTCCTGCCGATTTTTCCAAGTTTGAGAAAGACAAATTGAAGAGAGATGCCAAATACTACGCTTGGGATGAACCATATTTATGAAAATATTGCTCCGATCAGATTATTCGACGTTGTATTCCTGATGATGAGATACAGTCCGTCTTGGATTTCTGTCATTCTGAGGCATGTGGAGGTCATTTTGGTCCCAAAAGAACAGCTCGAAAGGTTTTGCAATGCGGTTTGTTTTGGCTTAGTTTATTTAGAGATGCATATTTATACTATAAATCCTGTGACAGGTGTCAAAGAACATGTAACTTGGGACCCAGAGACCAAATGCCACTCACATCCATATTAATTTGTGAAATATTTGATGTGTGGGGTATTGATTTCATGGGCCCTTTCCCTTCTTCTTTTGGCAATTCTTATATTTTACTTGCAGTAGATTATGTTTCTAAATAGGTTGAGGCTAAAGCCACAAGGACTGATGATGCCAAAACTGTGGTGAATTTTGTCAAAAAAAATATATTTTGCAGGTTTGGCACCCCACGAGTGCTTATAAGTGATAGAGGGACGCATTTTTGTAAGAAAATCTTGGATGCGCTGCTAAAGAAATATGGAGTCACACGTTGTTTGTCAACTGCTTACCACCCTCAGACAAGTGGACAAGCTGAGATTTCCAATAGAGAAGTGAAGTCTATACTGAAAAAGACAGTCAATTTAACCAGGAAGGACTGGAGTTTGAAGCTAGAAGATGCTCTTTGGGCTTATAGGACTGCCTATAAGACACCCATCGGTATGTCACCATATCGATTGGTGTATGAAAAACCATGTCATTTACCCGTAGAGTTGGAGCATAAAGCATTCTGGGCCATCAAACGTTGCAATATGGCGTTAACAGCAGCAGGTGAACATCGTAAGTTAGAGTTGCAGGAGTTGGAAGAGTTAAGAAATGAGGCATATGAGAGCTCACGAATTTATAAAGAGAAAACAAAAAGGTTCCACGATAAAATGATTTCTAGGAAAGAATTTCGAATTGGGCAAAAGGTTTTATTATTCCATTCGCGTTTGAAATTATTTCCAGGGAAATTACGGTCCAGATGGATAGGACCCTTTGTTGTTACTAATGTTTTTGCTCATGGTGCAGTTGAAATCCAGAGTTTGGAGACTGACAAAATTTTTAAAGTTAATGGACATCGCCTCAAACTATTTTATGAAAGAACTCTGGACCAAGGAAGCGAGGAATCTCAATTGGCCATTCCTAGCTTGGAGAATTAGTTCCAGCAACGTCTAGCCGAAGACGTTAAAGAAAGGCGCTTTTGGGAAGCAACCCAATATTTAGCCTTGCCCAAGGCTAAACTGTTACTGTTTCGATTTGCATTTTACTTAAAAAAAAAAAAGGCTGCTGGGTTTATCAATTTCTGGGCATGTCTTTTGAATGTTAGGTCTGTTGGATTCTTAATCAAGTTTAATTTAATTTTTTTTTGGAAGCCCATCATTTCAAATTATTTTGCCTTGTTTTCTTTAGGGTCTTCACGTTTTTTGGGCCTTATTCTTCTTATGGGTTTTTAAATTTTATCTTCTTTAACAATTTTTACCCTTTTTTTATTTTATTTTAACCTAAGTTAATTTCTTTTACTTTCACTATTCATTGTTTTTCTCCCCAAACTAAACCCTAATCTCTTCACTTTCAGATCCACGCAAATCAACCACCATGCCCCGCCGTAAATCATTGGTCTCTCCTTACCTCAGGCCGCCAAGCCAATGCCGGAAGCAGCGCGACAGCCCGCCCCAGCAGCAGCAGGTGCACAGCGACGACCCGCCACTGCAGCAGCAGGCACGACGCACTGCCAGCCCGCCGCCTCCGACGCAAACCACAGCTCAGTCGCCGCCGGCCACCGCCGTTCCTCCTGCCCCATCCTCCTTCGCAGCCACAGATCCAACCCTCTCCTCTTATCGCACTCGCCGTTCAACCAGATCTAGTTCTGTTCCTCCATCACAAGCACGAGATAAAGGTAAAAGACCTATTACTTATGAGTCTAGACAGGTAGAGGCTAGTTTGGTTGATGAGAGCACTTCAGAGGAAGATTCAGATCAAGGAGATGCACCTATTCCCGACAAGCCACCTCGAAAATACCCAAGGCTTGCCACAGGTAAGAGTAGATTTCCCCCAGCAGCACATGAGGTAGGAGGCAATCTTGATTTTGATAGAGAAGAGCACAAGACCAAGTATTATTCCCTTAATAATTTAGATATTGTTCCAGAAAGATGCTTTGATGCTTCTGCTTTACGTGCTTTGGGATTATATGATGAGGTGTTGGAATTGATTGATGGTATTGGTTGGCGTTGTTTTCTCATGATTAACATGCCTGTGTATGATGCTTTAGTCCAGGAATTTTACAGCACTTTCAAATTTGACCACCAGGGACCCGATTTTAATTTAGCTTTTCTATTTGCTTTGACTTGTAAACTGCTTGGCACATTTAAATACTTTTCCATCACTGCATTCAACATTGCTTTGGGGTTTATCACTGATGATGAATCTAGAACGAGTGATTATTTGGATATGATTTGTGATTACCCTGATGAATTTGATGCTTTAGCAGTTTATAGAGAGTTAACTGGTATGCCTCACATTGAGTTCTTTCCTGGGAAGTCTAAAGCTTTTTATTTTCAAACTGCTGCTTTGCGAATTATCCATCATTTCTTAGCCATAAATTACTCTGCACGCAATGATGATAGCACTGTTGTCACTAAAGCTGAGTTATTTTTTTATGGTGCATGGTTCATGAGACAAGAGTTAATTTAGGCTATTGGCTTGCGGTTAAATTGGATAAACTTTGTTTAAAACCTAAGAAGCTTTATTTGGGGTCTTTTATCACTAGCTTGGCTGTTAATGTTGGCTTGTTGGATATCAGTACTACCACCATGCATGTTGCTTGTACAATGCCACGTATGGATTTGATGTTTTTGGATAAATTACACTTGTTGCAATGTGGCGAGAAAGGAGCCATTTCTTTTGTGGATGCAGGTGCCTTGGCCAAAGAAAGAATTTTCAAAAAGGACACTAAGAAGAGAGGCCCAGCAGTATCTTCACAACCAGCAGCCTCTGTTCGCTCTTCATCCCCATCCACCACTGCTTTTGACGCCCGCTTAGAGCGTATTGAAACTGTTGTTCACCAGTTGCAGGCGCATCTTTTGGCCTACTTTCAACATGTGGGGTTTACCCCACCTCCTTCGCAGCATTGATTGTTTGGCCTCATCCTCCTCCACCAGGGCAGTATTCATTCCTTCCTTTGTTCTTTTTACATTTCTTTTTGGCTGCCCTTTGCCCCACAATTGTTTGGTTGTTCCGCATTGAGGACAATACGAGGAGTAAATGTGGGGGAGGGGTTGAGATAGAAGTGCTGTGTGTTTTGTGGTGATGAGTTGATTTTGCTATACATGTGTTTGGATTCTTAGGTTGCTTTGAATATATTAGCTAGTTGGTCTTTTTGGGTGTTTTAGGAATTAATTGCACTTGAAAAATTGGGTTGTTAAAGCATAATTGTGCATATTTTGTGGTTAGGCCATAGGAGTTAGCATTTGTTCCATGAATTTAAACGATTTGTTCTTCTAGTTCATTGTTCTTAGCATGTGTTGAATTACATTTTTCAATTCTAAAAAGACAATACTTATCTTAAGCCAATTCCTTGACCATTTAATTTTAACTTGTTGGATGATAGGCAGAGATGAGTCAATTTCTTGATAATTTACTCTGTTGCATACATTTCATGGTAGCCTCAGTAATTTTTTTAAAATTAGAAAATTCAAGACTCAAATTTAACAAGTGAAAAAATTTTTTTTGCATGAACTTAATTTGAAATCTTTGCACATTAGATGATTGTTAAAACCAGTTGAGACATCAAATAAATCTTTGTGTGCTTATGGTTTGGGAATCTAGTTGCCATACTTTGAAGAAAAAAAAGGAAAAAATGGGAGATTAGCAAATAAAATTTTACTTCGCTATCCATTAAAAATTTGGATATGAGTAGAGCTAGTAGCCGCTTGGACTTGTGTTGTCTGAGTAACCGGGTGTATGCGGGTCAGAACCGGGTGCACTCGCGTAAAAAGGACCTCTACATTCCTTGTAAGCAATCCTAGTCTTTCCCATGAAAAATAAAAATAATGAAAGCATCAAAAGTAAAAATGATGCCAAAAATACAAGTTTTGGTAGTTTGATTCCCTTTCTTGTTGAAAATTGCGTGTGGATTGTCTCTTCTGGTTTGACATCCATCTCTGTGTATTGATTTAATTCTAAACTAAGACCTTAAAATTCATGCATGATTAAAATATTTGGAGTCTTGTTGTTTTTGATTTAAGAAAGATGGTTGAGGAACCCATGTTATGATATGAAATAGTAGGAAATTGTTCTGAATGTCGTTCTCTGATTTGTCTTGCATTTCAATATGGTTGGAACTTTTGGGATGGGATTTGGTTGAGGATGGGAATATTTTTGATGGGATTGATTATGTTGTTTGACTAATGCTTGAGGACAAGCATGGGATAAGTGTGGGGGAGTTTGTTAAGATGTTAATTGAGCACTTATTTGATTGAATTTTGCTTAATATTTTGTGCTTTTTTAAGTCAGTTTGAGGTACTTTTCATTTGTTTGTTTATTTTTCTGACTGTAGGAGTGGATTTTGAGAAAGTTGCATTTTTGGGGCTAATTGTTGATGATCTGGAGAAGCAAAGACTTTTTGAGGTAGAATTGAAGCAACGGAGCTGATAAGTTGGAAATTCTGGAGGAAGCCTTGCCCAAGGAAAATGCTCAATTGCTCAAAGCAGGAAGTAGCCTTGCCCAGTTCCCTTGCCCAAGTTGCCCAAGGGAAGTTGACAATGGATAGCGTTTTTTCAAGATAAATTCATACGAATTTAACCTAGCCGCCACTAAAACCCTAGCTGGTATTTAGGAGTTTTAAGACTTTATTTTAGGAGTAAAAAGGGGAGTGATTTGAGGGATTAAAACCCCTTTAGGAATTATCTTTTAAATTTCCTAGTTGGTTAGATTTATTTCCTGTTTTTGGTTTGTTTTATTTAAGAAGAGTTCTTCTTGGAGGAGAGGGTCTTCTGTGTTTTTTTGACGAAAATACTGTAGCAGGGGATTCTTTCTCATCTTCTACTTTTTATTTTGTGAGATTTTTATGGCCATGAGTGGTTAGAATATTGTTTTCAGTTAAAGATTAATTCAAAACCAGGATTTATTTCATTGTGAGATTGTTGTGCTTACTTCTTGTTCTATAATTTCATTTGATGTTCATGTTATTTACTATAGCTTAGAGAAATTTCTTCTCAATTGTTATTTGTTGCATGTTCAATGAGGCGCCGTTGTTCATTTAATTAAATAACATATTGCTAATTGGAGATATCAAATCCGTAATTGTTTGGTGGATTCAATAACAAGTAGTAATCAATTTAGTTTCTTTGCAAGGGTTGTTAGATTGAGTGAATGCATGATTTGGTCTAAATCGATCTCGCTTGTAGATTGGTTGGCTTAGGTCGGGTTTTTCTACTTCTTAATGCTGTCAATAGATTAAATTCTTGCGCTTGTTAAGGGTTGTCTATTGGTTATGAATTAATTACTGTCTTATTTGATTAATTCATTAATACGAAAAGATTAGGTCGGGAGCGCAATGCCGACGGCTATAACTGGCCCATTATTTGATTTTCTTAGAATTATTTATTGATCTATGATCGGTTGAATAAATCCTGTGTTGCGAATATCTTTAACTGGAATTACCACCCATTGAATTTTTCTCTTAATTAATTTCTGATTCGTTTATTTTATTTCATCATTTTACTTTCAATTTATTAAATCCACCCCATTTATTTTTATTGTTAAAAAATCTGATTGTTCTATATTACTTCAGTGCTAGTCTCTGTGGATTCGACACTTTCTTGCCCTATTTGCAATTTATTTGTTGGAAAAAAGTTAGGTTTTTATTTTTGGTAGTTTCGACACCCATCATCCTCCTACTATCGTGAGCTCTTGGCTCGTTGATGGTTCGACCATGTAATCGGTTTTATGGCCCCTTTCATGAGTCCGAGACATTTTTCCTTTCTTTAAGGTTTGGACTATGTTTTTAGTGAAATCACTAAGAATGGCGCGCATGTCCTCGACGGTGATAGGGGTACCTTCCGATTGTCTCATGATTGCGACGTCGATATTTTAGGAAAGGTTACCCCTAATAAGTGATCCGGGAGATCTCTCTCTTCTCTCTGAGGGCCCGATCTGCCCTGACTGGTGAGATCATGGTCTTCGGGAGTTGCATTCCTGCCAGATCTTGGATCTGTCATGGCTCTCAAAGAAAGCACAAAATGATAAAACCTAAAATGGTTTATTTGTGGGAGAGGAATCAGTAGCTAAAGCAGCAGATTGGATAGGTGAATTATCCACAAAAGGAGAGCCAATAGTTGATTTCGCCGGTCGGACAGTTGGACCTGCAAATAAGGGGGTGCCCGGTCGGAATCGGGTTTTAGCACTTCGAAGCTTAAGTTAGTAGCTTTTAGAGAAAGAGTGTTTGGAGAGAGAGAGTCTCTGATATTCAATACCTGGAGCCATTGTATTTTTTGGCTACTTATAGGAGGGTTTTTGGAGGGGCACTTGAGTGTCTTGAGGGATGATAACCGGCAGTCAGAGTAGGTGAACGGCGATGTGATAGAAAGTGGATGGAGAGTATGGGCGTTAGCTTGTGTCAGTGGGTTGACAGGACATACTGTCACATCAGTCCGATTGGACACCACGCTTCCCTGTGTTATCTTCCAGTTCACGCTTTGCCTTTTAGCTAGTGGACTTGGATCGTCCCAAATGTTGTTGGGCTCTATTAATTGGGCATTTGAGAATACATTTTTCATAGTTATCGCTATAAATAGTGAATAACTTGAAAATATTGCTTTTATTATTAATGTTTTGATGATAAATGTGTTTTTTAAACTATTTTTTATTTTTGTATATAGTTATATTTTCATAATATTTATAGAATATATTTATATGTCATTTTTATTATTTACTATATTTATCTGTCACTTTTATTATTTTAATTAAAATTAAAAAATAATAAATACATTTAATTAGAATTAAATTTTATTATTAAAACTAAATTATCAAATTTAATTAGTTATAATTTAATTGAAAAAATAAAATTGAAAAAATAAATTAAATTATATTAAAAATTTAAAAGTGACAGATAGATAGAATTTAAAATTTATTTAAAAGTGACAAAATAAAAAAAGGGAAAAAGTCATTTTTTTATTTTTTATGATAATTTAAAAAATAATTAAAATATTTTAAAAAATTATACTTATTGATAAAAATATTACTTTATATTTTTAAAAATTTTATTTAATTTTAGTTAAAAATAAATAATGATAAAAAATATTTAATAAAATATATAATAAATAAAAACGTATATGTAAATTTATTTTTTAAATTTTAAAAAATATATTTAAAATGTTAAAAAATAAAAAAATAATATTTTAAATTGAGACTTATAGAATTACAGATGAAATGAATTGGAAAAAATGGATCGACTTTAACATCAACATCCATAACGTAATTGTTTCTTCGAAGTCAAATTGCCATTAAATTCCACATTTTGGTTCAGAGAAATAGAAAGAGAATTCAATATTTTGTTTTTCAAATGAAATTTCCCATTAATGAGATGTCAGTAAACATTTAATAATGGTGTTCAAATAAATTGAAATACCATGTGGAAGTTAGATCAAATTAAATATGTACAGTACATGTTTTTCTCATAAATAAAATAAAAAAATTACATGTTTCATTTTCCCTCTCGATCGGGAAAGATAGACGAATAATATTGTATTGTGTCCTAAGAATTTGAACCATGAATTTTATTTATTTGTATAAAATTAACAGGATATTTTATTATATGGGAATTACCGTACCATAATTGCATTGTGTAATTCAAACTTTTAAATTCGCGGTTGGCTTTAAATATATGTTTATATATACATCAAAATAATGATTAATTTTATCAATATTCACTGAATTTATATCTAATAATTTAAAAATAACTGAATTATTTTTCATAATAAAATTATCACTGAATTTTATACTATTTTATTTAAAAATCATCTTAACTGATTTTCGACAAAATCAATAATCGGAGTGTTGACGTGATTCGTCATGTCATCTACTTGTACACATATAGATGCCACATCATTAATTGATATCAACTATTTTTGCACATATGGCATGTCGCGTTAGTTACTTTTGCACATGTCATACCACTTTAGCATTTCGATAAGGATTATAATCGAAAATCAATCAAAATAACTTTTACGTAAAATAATTTAAAGATTAATGACGAATTCATTACAAAAATAATTTAATTATTTTTGAATTATTAAGTATAAATTCAGTAATTATAAATGAAATTAACCTTAAAAAATAAGGAGGATACAAGATTTTTATGAATTGCATATATATAAAGGGGTTGGCTTTAAATATATTTTTATATATACATCAAAATAAAATTAATTTTATCTATATTCACTAAATTTACATCTAATAATTTAAAAATAACTGAATTATTTTTCGTAATGAAATTACCACGGAATTTTGTACTATTTTATTTAAAAATTATCTTAACTGATTTTCGATGAAATCAATCATCAAAGTGTTGGCGTGATTCGTCACGTTATCTACTTGTACACACATGGCATGCCATATCATTGACTGATATCAGCTATTTTTGCATATATGACATGTTGCGTCAGTTACTTTTGCACATGTTATACCACATTAGCATTTCGATAAGGATTATAATTAAAAATCGATCAAAATAATTTAAAGATTAATGATGAATTTATGATAAAAATAATTCAATTATTTTTGAATTATTAGGTATTAATTTAGTAATTATAAATGAAAATAACCTTAAAAAATAAGGAGGATACAAGACTTTTATGAATTGCATATATATATATATATATATATATATATATATATATATATATATATATATATATATATATATATATATATATATATATATATATATATATATATATATAAAGGGGTTGATGAATGGAAATGGAAAAACTCAAACTCCAATTTTTATTCTTTTTAAATTCAAGTCATTACTATGCTAAAACTTTGTATTGGATACAAATATATATATATATATATATATATATATTAGTGTTCATCTAATGTGAGAAATCTTTAGGACCATTAATTTTTTTCTTTTTTTGAAAGGAGACCATTAACTTTAATTGTTTAAGTAGAAATTGAATGTCGCCGAAAGGTACTGCACTGTGATGAAATCTTCAGACTTGTATGGTGCTAGCCCCTTGGTCTAGTGCTAGGCCGGTACGCTGGGATATAACTTTGGAAATTTGTACGAATAAAATCAACCGCGAATCTTTTGTAGAAATAAAATTCAACAATAATCAATCACTTATATTCAAATATGAGAAATACAGTTGACGATAAGAATCCAAATGAAAAGATCATAAAATCAAACTTTTGCAGCACATGTGCCTTATTAAATTAGGCAATACAAATATATATATATATATATATATATATATATATATATATATATATATATATATATATAATAAATAAACTAAATAGGCAGCACATTGATGGGGATTTTCTTATAATAAATAGAACATCAAATTAATTTTTTTTCCCCTCATTTCATAACATATTCAACAAGACCAGGAATATGAACTTTCATCATGTAATCTTGCCAATCAATCGTAGCCGGATCAAACTTAAACTTATCTATCTCCTCTTCAGGACATGTCTCTCTTGCTGCTATCCTCAGCTTCTCTGAGTTTGTGTCGTCGAAGCTGTAAATAGAAAAAACAAAAAATATCATATATAAATATATACACGATCAGAAAATATATATTTAATTTGAATTGATAAATTTATTCATGAATTAAAGTTGAGATAAATATCGAATCTGACCAGAAAAATAGAATTTTTTATTTGATCGAACAGTTTGAACCATATTATATTTATAATATGGATTGATTTGTATAATATAATAATATTTGCAGAACCAAGTATAAACTGTGGATAAATTTTTTTTATTATATATATGACAGTTTATAATTAATTTAGTGCTAAATAAATCAATATAATTGACATGATAATAATTCGAAATTAATCATTTAGAATTCTTACATGCCCTCGAAAAACACGTAGGGTTTATAAAGTTCTACTAATCGCATCACCAATTTTATTTTCCGATCAAGAACTCTGTACATTTCTTCATATTTCTTGAGCACCACGGTATTTGCTACTTGCAATGCCTGTGGAAGAGAGGGAAAAAAAAGAAATTAATTAATTAGAAGCTAATAATTAATTATATTTATTTATTTTAGTTTAACAAACCTTCAAGGGAAGCAGATAACGAATGGTCATGTACATATGGAAGCTAGCCATGGAGCTCAAAATTGTCCCTTTGCGAACCAGAACTGGACTTCCATCTTTGTTAATCCATGGATTTTCAGAAAAATAATTACATGCAAATTCATGAATATTTGATAATTTCACAGGATTTCTCAATGAAGATCCTATTTGATATATTATCTCTGAAAATTGCTTCCCTCTTCCCACCATTGCTACTATCATACCATTCACCACCATATCAGCTGGTATCTGCATGCATTCATATATTTTTTTCATAAAAAAATCAAATTTGGATGCTATAACTATTGGTTACGCATGTGCTAATTGTACATAATAATAATAAAAAAAATCTCATAATGCATATAATTAGTGCCGTATACCGTGTTAATACTCTCTCGATAAGTTAATAAAAAATTTTTAAATAATAAATTAAAAAAATAATTAGGTGAGGTAGGGGAAGGATTGCTAGATTAGCTTACCACATCAAGAGTTGACCGTGGATTCGAAATGAAGCATGTCACTTTGCCTTTAGCATAGCCCACTATGACACTATCAATGGTCCTGTTATATATTAAAAAATAACATATTAATTTCAAGAAACATAATAATAATTTTATTTCCCATAAATTGGGTATTCAAGGATGAATTTAATTATAAACCGAAACAATAATTGTTTAAATATATAACAATTTAGGATGAAATTAATCGTTTTTAAATAAATATTATTGTGAAAACACAGACATATAATTAATTAATTACCTTACACCTTCAATCCAACCAGGAAATGGTTCTTTGTAAGTACTTGTAATCATGGTAGAGCGTATAATAAGCAAAGGAAAATTCTCTTTTAAATGCACTAACATCATCTCCGCCATTGCCTTAGTAAACACATACGTATTAGGCCATCCATTAACTCTTGCCCTATATTCAGATTTTAGTAATTTAGTTTATAAAAAAATAATTATGAACCGAGTTTATATATAAAAAAAATTAATTAATAGTACCGTTCGAGACCGAAATCTTTCATGGCTGCTGTAATAATTTTCTCTGAAGAATTTTCAGATAGGAGTTGATCTAGTTTTTCTTTTATCAGTTTCTTTTCTACTTCAACATCTATTTTATCGGACCCTTTCTTTGCTTTTCCCATTGAAAATGGCTTCTCTAATATAAGTCCTGTATCTTCTCCACATACGTAGGCTGCAAGAAAGATAAAATACACCAACTTCTTAACCATTAATCCAAGAATTATATATTGTGTTATTACAGTATGCCGTATCATTAATTGAAAAATTACATATATAATGTTACTTCCTCCGTTCCATTTTAAAAAATAATTTTATATTTTTTAAGGAAATTAAAAAAATGATTAAAATAACTCGATTTCATAAAAATACTATAGTTATTGATAAAAATATTATTTTATATTTTCAAAAATGTCGTTTAATTATAGTTAAAAGTAGAGAGTGATAAAAAAGAAAAATATTTAATAAAGTGTATTATAAATAGGAATATAAATGTAAATCTATTCTTCAATTTCCAAAAAAACATTTAAAGTGAAATAAAATAAAATAGAGAAAATAATTTTTTAAAGTGGTATGAAGTGAATATTTCTTTGCACTGTATAAAGAATGCCATTATATATATATATATATATATATATATATATATATATATATATATATATATATATATATATATATATATATATAATAAAAGATTTTTGTAATTAGTTACCGGTAGAGACATGGGCAAGAGTCTTGAGTTGAAGACATGTCTTTGCAAAGTTCAAGACATTCAAAGCTCCCAATGTATTTATACCTAATGCAACATCATATCTTCCAAAAATTCCCAAAATGGACAAAAAGAAAATAAGCTTTAGTTAATTTCCACTTAAACTATAACTAAATTAAGGAAATTAAAATTTTTTACCTTTCATCAAAGTTGGTTGCGGCAGCAAAATTAAGCAGAAAATCAATGTCTTTACACAATTCATCCCTCAGAGAAGAGTCTTTAATTCCTAAATCTTCATAAGAAATATCACCTGGAATTGGACTCATCTTTTCTGATACAAAGGAATTGAAGCTCTCACCATATTTCTGCTTTAGAACTTTGAACAATTCTTTACCTATCACCTATACACTCATAAAAACTGTCAAGAAAATATAAAATATTGTATATTTATGTCAATTATTTTCTTGAATTATTTGTTTATATATATACCTCCTCATGCAGGCGTTGCATTGCAGATTCAGCATCTGATGCTCTTAAAAGGAGATAAATTTTCTTCACATTTGGTTGAACTCTCAGTATTTTCTCCACAAAAACTGCAGCCATAAAATCAAGTAAATAAATAAATAATAAGATAATTAATTTCATTTAATTAAAAGAGAAAAATAAAGAAAAGAAAGTATACTCTTTGCAAGATAACCAGTTGCACCAGTGACCAAAATAGTCTTGTTTTGATAAAAATCAAGAATGCTTCCTAACTCCATTACAGATTTTTGATTTTCAATGTTATGTTAATTAATTTCTGAAATGAGAATTGCATCTTATCATATGCTTTATATAGACAAATTTATTAAATCATGTAATTGACAAGTACTCTTGGTTGTAGCCATGACAGCTCACCAACCATATCTTACTCGTAATATATTGGAATTATTAAAATATTTTTAACATTCTTACTAACCTGTAAACCTTACATTCGTTGAATTTTATTTAAAGGCTATGTTGTCTTATAGAATTAAATTAATTAGCTATTTATTCTCTTTATTCTTCTACTACTTCACTCTTTATACATTTGTACTTGATCATAATTAATTAATAATTAGAAGTACGTTTCTCATTTTTTAGTTTTGAGTTATGGTATTATTAAGAGTCATTATTAGTTTTAATTCATGTCATTAATCAGAGAAATCATGCATTCAATGCATGCGTGGATGTATCTAATGAATAGTTAGATGTAAAATATAAATAGCAGCATTTAAAATTATTAATTAATTTAATTATTTCATATATAATTGCAATTTTGAATTGACATGGAGGAAATTTTTATTGTTTTTGGAATATTAACGTCACGAGAGACTGATATATTGATTACCTAAGTTCCCTGATTTATAAATAATATTTACCTATTCAATTGCCATTGTTGGTCACCAACAAATTATATATGCTACTTAAATATTGTGATTTCTTAGTTAAAATATTATTGAAAAAGCCGATGCCCATATGATAAACTAGAGTTTTTATTAGAAAATTACTGCCCAAACTTTACAATTTCAAAAATATATATTTTTTTAAATTTGCAATTTTGAAAATACCACTTTTTAGTAAAACTTCTATTTTTTACTTAATTTCCAATATTTCATATATCTTTTGTAATTCAACTAGTGTAACCGGTTATCCTTTCTCTCAAATCACGTTAAAATTTCTTTATTTTTTTTTTCAAATTTGAGATTTCGGATAACATTTCATAAAACAACAAATTAAAAACATGTTTTGACCATCAATCAACAAATTAAATTGTTTTTGATGTTCATCAATAATTGTCCAGTTACAAATTTAAACTATTCATTTGGTATTACAAATTGGTATGCCTTTACATACGTACGTTAGGTATACCGAAATGAAAGAAAATAATTTTGATATTGATCAAAATATATGTACCATATAACAAGGTATACCGATTTCAGTTAAATCGGTATATCATCAGGTGCCAATGCATACATACTGATATACTGAATTGCATTGTTGCAATTTTTAACTGTAGTTTGATATACTAAGATATATTATATGGTATATTTAATTCCCATATCAAAAATAATTACTTGCAGTTCGATATGTCTAGTTACATAAATTTACTTTTTTTTCTCACAGAAGAAAAAGAAGAAGGGAGAATTAGTTTTCGATTCATTTATGATCTAATACCCTTTATTACCTGATTTTTGAACCTAATTTTTTTTTGTATAGCCATTTGGTATTCTAATTTCTAACATTATTGATACTAATTAAAAAAGAGAGAAAATATTTTTTAAAAAATCTTTAAAGATGATCGATATCAAAAAATTCAAAGTCGACATAGCTCGAGAAGAGACTTTTCCTATTCTATCTTACATGTAGAGATGCAGAAAAATTAACTACAGCAATTCTTGGCACCGCTTGTTGACAAATTGAAACTATGCATGCAAATTAAGTGCAGAAATGGCTACTTTCGATTTTTTTCTTTGACTTTCCTTCATAATTATTACCATTGTTGATATTTTCACAGGAAGTTGAGTTCATGTGAATCAAAAGCACATGTGTCTATGCACATCAATTAAGAGACGTTGAGTTCAGGTGAATCAAAAGCACATGTGTCTATACACATCAAGAACTAACTTCTAACTGTTCTGCAACTAACCTAAGTTGCATGCCTAATTAAGAATTATTGTCCCCATGTAGATACGAGCATAACCAATTGAGAGCGTTACATTTACCAAAAATTTCTAACAATGAGATGGAATAGGAGTTCTTTATTCCTTAATCAGAGCACTTAAAATAGAACATCTTTAAATATTTGTCGGAGAGCATTTTGCTCCCTTTGTAACCTGTGCCCTATGTGAATTTGAATTAATTGGAGTAAGTAGATTTTAGATATTAGATAATTAAATAAAAAAAATAACTAAAATGGAAAATACCCATGTAGACCCGATCCATGAGAAAATAATGGATCAAATCAATTATACTTTTCCATGTATACAAAATACTTTCCAATGAATACAAAGTATGCAGTTAATTTTTTTTAGGTTGAAGGTGTAATTTGATCCTTAATATCGGCAAAAAGGACAATGTAGTATCTAAAATTCCATTTGATACAATGTCACTCTTGAAATTTGAAAATCGTAGCAATTTGACTCTTAAAAAAATTGGTTCAATTTTTGAGTGACGCTATCAAATCTTTAAGCCTCAGCCGTTATTTCAGATATCAAATTGCCCTATAAAATATTAGGGGTGACATTACCAAATGGAACTTTAAGGTCTCAGTTGCACTTTTTGGCAAACTTTAGGTACTGATTTGCACCTTTATATCAACATGTGATTAATTTGGTTTATAAATTTTCATGTGAATCTGGAGTAGGTAAGAAACTCCAACTAAAATTAAACAGTTAAGCAGTTGTTTATTGCTGAATTATGCAGCTTGAAAACAAGCTCTCACTTATAAATAGCAGATTAATTGTAATATCAACCTTCATTTTGTGTGTGTAATTCAATATTTAGTTCGGAGATAGTTTATAGTGTTGGAAATTGGTGAGATTATTGTGTGTATTTAGAATTTTGATTAAGAGATAAAAAATAAATTCCTTGTAATTTTTATTTTTGTTAGTAAAATATTTTGCTCATTTCCGTCCATAATACTTAAAGAAAGTTATTGAATTACATAGATTCTGATGTATTCTCAATTTATTTTTATTCTCACATATCTTTTATTTATTGCAATAATTTTCTAAAATTTCATACTACCCCTACAATATATATATATATATATATATATATTGTACACTTGCAAAAAACGCCACTATGTCGAACAAAATTAGGACAATGGTTAATTTAAATGAAATAACTTTAAATATTTAGGAGAGTCATTTTGTTCATTTTTATAAGTTTGTTCGATGGCGAATTTAAATTAATCAGACCAGCTAGTATAGAACTTTAAAATAATAATAAAACGAAAGCAAAATTGATTAATTAGTTCATTCTTGAGGAAAAGAATAAGAATAAAGAAAATTCTTTTGTTGAAGTTATTGACCATTAGCTTAACCATTAAAATGAGCAAAAAAAGGAAGGCAAAAATCTGGAAAATTTTTTATTTTTTTATTTTTTATGTGGTACTTTACCAAGAAAGGTCCAAATATATTTTTCCTTTTGAAGATTTTCAACAACTACTTTGTGTGTGTGTATATATATATATATATATATGTATATATATATATTTTATTGGATTTTGAAAATATCTTATTAAATAACCTTAATTAATTAGCTTTCGGTTGAATATAAAAACATTATAGTGTTCAATTGATCAAAAACATTAGCAATTGATTTGATTTGATTTAATGGAATGATTGCACATGCTATGATTTATGATAATTATCCAACAATTTTATCTACTACATTTAGCGTAATTGATATATTTCTGCCCATTTTGCACCTTTGTCCATTTATATTGATGAAGTAATTATTGGGCATCGAATTATTGTTATTCCAATTCAAATTGGGCTAAAAACATGAAAAAAAATTAAAAGCCTATACATTCGGACAATAAAAATATGCATACACTACATATGCACGTGCAATTAAATATCGATCTTTCGTTTGTTTAGAAGGTTTAGAATTTAACGTAAAACATAAATAGATAGAGAAACTAAAGAAGAAAGAAATAATCAAATTGAATTATTGTGATAATCACTAAACAATGAAATTGATTCTTATTCAATCCTAAGCTACTTCCCAAACTAATTTAAATTCTAAACAGCTAAAACACTACTTAATTTCTAGATGAATAAAAAAATTGAACAGACGCTATATTATGTAATTGGCTAGTAGTTATGTCGCCTTAGCAATTGCCTGAACCATAGGGCAGACATTTTAGGATATCTTTTAAGGTTGGACCAATCAATGTAGACAATACCAAACCTTGAAGTATAGCCTGATGTCCATTCAAAGTTGTCAACCAATGTCCAAGCAAAATACCCAACCACATTCACTCCATCATCGATTGCCTTCTTCAACTGTCCCAAGTAACTCCTATAGTAATTAACCCTAGTCGTATCCATCAATCCCGATCTCAGCGTAACGTTACCCGGATCATCCATACCATTTTCGGATAAAATGATAGTTGGATTTTCGTAATGTTCTTTAATGTAAATTAAAGCTTTATGTAGACCCCACGGTACATCGTAAAGCCAATAAGAATTTGCCTTCGGACCAATTGGGACCCCATTCTTTTCGTAGGCGAAAGCAGCATTCCAATCTTGTTGGTAGCCTAAGTCCTTGGGTGGTTGTTGGTGTGGATCGTAGATGTAGTAAGTGGTGTACTGGTTGATGCCCACAAAATCAGTTGAGCCCTTCACCATCTGAACCTCTTCTTCTGTGAACTTTGGTAGCCTTTTACCAACAATGTTTTGCATTGTTTTTGGATACTCGCCGTAGACAAGAGGATGAATAAACCTATGCGATGCCAAAAAAAAAAAATTACTATTTAACAGTGACGAAATCAAAATTTATAATTAAAAATTATAAGAAACTTAATATATATTTAAAGGAATTAATCGATAAAACTTACCATCCAACATGAAAGTCTCTTGCTCTTTGGGCAGCATAATTATCAGCTTTTCCTCTAGTGAGAGGCTCATACCAAACAAAGTCCAACAGGATTCCAATTCTGCCCTTCTGCTTCTCTTGATATTTCTGGCGATATCTTTGGACAGCAGATGCATGAGACAGGATCAAATGATGGGCAACAATGTAAGGTTCGGTTGATGAATCTCCAGCTGTACAATTTCCATAAGCTTTGGAACATCTCCCAGGAGCATGGAACCCATTATCATAGCCAAGTGCAGCAATTACTCTTGGCTCATTAAATGTCATCCAGTTTTTAACTCTATCTCCAAACATTTTAAAACAAAAATCTGCATAATTTGTGAAATCTTCCACTACTTGCCCATTCAATAGTCCTTTGTACTTCTTCTCTAATGCTAGAGGAAGATCATAGTGATATAGATTTGCATATGGTGTGATTCCTGCCCAAAAAACAAAATCAAATAATTAATGCCACGCTTTTATTTATTTTTCATTTTTCGGTCCATTAAGGGTCAAATTCGGATTAAAAACTTTAATGGGTTAGATTGAAAAATAAAAAAGCATTCGGGGACTAAAACTCGAATTTGAGATGACTAGAGAGGTCAAATATTGAGTATAAAAGAATAGAGGAGCCAAGGTCAAAATTAAATAATGGGAAATATAGTTCTGAAAGTGGGAAATAATGCAAAATAATGGGGCAATTTGTAAGAAAGGAAATTGAAATTAAGTACCTCTTTTAAGCAATTGGTTGATCAACCTATTATAATAAGCAACACCCTTCCAATTAACTTGGCCAGTGCCATTAGGGAAAATCCTTGACCATGAAATTGAAAATCTGTAGGCATCAAAATTCAATCTGTGCATTATCTCTATGTCTTCTTTGTAATGGTGATACTGGTCCACAGTTACCTCTGCCGTAGCATTATTCGATATTTTCCCTGTTATATGCCAATAGAATAAATTCACATAGTTAATTGAAAGACACGTAAGCATAATAAAAAATTAAAATTTGATAAAAAAAATTGTAAATTAAAATCGAAAAGTAGAATCATGAATTATTTTATTTAAGGCTAAAGATACAAATCTGTTATCAAAGTTTGGCAAAAAAATGCAATTCAACCTCTAAAATTTAATTTAGTGCAACATCACTTCTAATATTTTAAAATTGGAACAATTTGATATCTAAAAGGACAGTTAGCATGTGTAATTTTAGAAGCCAAATTGTCTCAATTTTGAAATAGTAGGAATGATATTATATCAAATTAAATTTTAGGAGGCAATTTACACCTTCGGCCTTTATTTAATTTGGGAAAGAAAAAGTAAAAAAGAATTAATTACCAGGAATTTTGACAAATTCATCCCAAATACTAGGCCCACGACCATCTCGATCAGCCATGCCTTCGACTTGATAGGCAGATGATGCACTTCCAAAGACAAAACCATTGGGAAAACTGTTTCGGCTTAGGCCTCCTGTGTCTAATTTTACCCTAAACCCTTGTGATTTGTGCACTAAACAAACCACAATTAGCAATAATCCCGAAATAAACTTCATCTTCTAATTTCAGAGAGTGGCAGAAAATAGAGATATTAACTTGATTATTGTGTTAATTGTCCTACTTAATTACTCTATTTATAGCGGAGGGAATATATATAAGAGATAGAGATAGGATAAGATTAAAATAGTAAGAGTATTACATGCATTAGGATAATAAGCTTATAAGAGTAGTATCTGAATTAGGATTAAATATAAAATTATGATAATCGATAACATGAAATTAGAGAATTACTAGGATTATAATTAGAGTTTTAATTTCTTTTTTATATGAATTATATACCTTATAATTTAAATGACCAAACAATCCAATTTATAAAGGGATTTATTAATTCGTTTTTTTTTTTTTTGTAATTAATACTAGTTAAGAGTTCTTTTAGGAAATGCTGTCTTCTTCTTTAAGAAGTTTTTATATATAAAAATATATATATGTGATAAATAAATAGAGATATATTCTAAAAAGGACTATGATTTTTTTTTTAAATGATAAATTTTCTTTTTAATTTCTATTTACGAATTCTTTTTATTTTAGGATTTAACTTGGTTTAGAATTCTTTTCCTCGTAAAATTATTGCTCATATCACCATTGAAACTTTTGGGCTTTGTTCTTCTTCAAAATACATAATGGGCTTTTGGTGTCCATGAATAATTCAGACTTGTAAACTGGGCCGAAAGCATGAAATCTCTGCTTTTGATAGTTTAATAATTAATTAATACAAATGTTGGCCTTTATAAGTTTTTTTAAGACGGATTATGAGTTTAATTAATCCACATTCTTCCAAAATTATTTTAATTAATAGTCATTCGGTATTTAAATTTTTTTGATTCAATTAATTAGATTCATGTTAAGTAGGTTAATAAAGGGACAAAACGCTCTCTCAATGTGTTACAATTATTTAAAAATGCTATATATTTAAAATTTAGAATCAAAACCTCTAATTTAAAAAAGAAAAATCTCATTTCATTCCAATACTATGATTAATATAAAAAAATAAAATTTTATAATAAAATGGGTAGAATTTGATAAATTTGAATAATGTTGCTCTTGAATACACTATGATTAATATAAAATTAAACATTTGGGAGATACATATGAATAAATGATGATATGGGTACTAAAAAGCAAGATACAATTTAATTTTCTTGAAAATAAATAACCCAAATATAAATAATTATTTTTAATCTGGTGAATATTTTCATTTAAAAACATACTTAACTATACCAGGCATGTGACCATTCATGAAATAATCTTCCCAGTTAATGGATTTGGGATCGAAGTAGAACATATCAGTTTCTACACCATTCTCTCTAGCTGCTATTCGCAATTTTTCGGCATTCAAGTCATCAAATCTGCAAGAAATTCAATATTAATTATTATTTTTCTGATTTTATTTATAAATCGAGCTAATAATGTAACCAAACGGTCCAATGTAAATAAAATATGAAATCGGATATTTAAGTATACATACACTCCTTGGAAGAACAAGTATGGCCTATACAATTCCACCAATCGCATTACAAAGCTGATCTTCCTACTGAGATCACTATACATGCCATCAAAATATCCGCAAAATGCTATATTTGCAAATTCTAGTCCCTGAATTTAACAATAAAAGGATTAATCATATGTATGAAATTATATAAAATTGATAAATTAAGTAAATTTTGATAACTCTATCCATCAACCCGGTTTAATATACCTATAAAAATGTCATTAAAATTCAATATGATCCATCAATAATACGATTATTTGACTCAAAATTATTCATATAATTTGATCGGTTATAATCCATTTTTAATTTATTTATCTATCTATATACATATATATTTTATTTATATTATTTGTTATTCTATAATTTTTTTTATATAATGCAAATGCAAATAAAATTGTTTTATAAGTTATACATGCATTATTTTCTATTTTAATGAGAAACTTGTTAAAAAGATTAAAAAAATAATATCATAAAATTTGATTCGTTTATAATTCAGTCCATTTATGGTCCAATTCGTTTATAACCTGTTTAAATTATTGATCCGACCTAATTCATTTATGGTCCACAAAATTTTGACATGTTTATAACTTGACACACACTTATCATTTCCACGACATGATCCAAACTATTTATGATCCACCAAATTTTAACATGTTTATAACTCTACGCATACTAATTTATGATCTAAACTGTCACAATCCGATCTGAACCAATAGACTTGATTCGTTTGCGGCATGTAAAATTAAGTATATATGGAGAGAAAAATGGATTTTACGAACAAAGTACCTTGAGCCAAAGGAGGTAACGGAAAGCCATGTATCTGTGGAAGCTAGACATGCTATGCAAGACTTTAACTCTGCCAACCCTAACGGCCTTACCATCTTTACCAATCCAAGGATTGTTAGTGAAGTAAGTGAGGGCATAATCTTGGAGATTTGTGTATCTTATAGGATGTCTCACCGAGGAACCCACATGAACTATTGAATTTTCTATTGTCCTTGCTTCTTTTGCATGAGCCACCATTGCTACCATCATTGCATTCACCACCATATCGGCCGGTATCTGCATTTTCCTCCACATCAATATTCTTTCAAATTTTCTACACTAAATAGGGTTAATTACATAGGTGCTAATCAAATTTTGAGATTTATACTTAAATGGTCACAATAAATAATTTATAATACAAAAATTATTAAAATTTTATTTTGTTTCAATTAAAGTAAAAATGACTTAAAAATCAATTTTATATATTATCGGAGTGACAGTTAAGCATATTACGTATAATTATCATGTCATTTTGGGATCAATAAACTTTATAAGTCGGGCTACTAGATGAAAAGAGCACCCCTTCATCATGCAAATATAAAAAAAAAATGACGCATACAGGAGACCATCAAAAAATAAGTAATTAATCAGAATCTATTTGTGAAGTCGATTGATCCCAAAATGTCATGGCAATTATATATGTTGTGCTTTAGCTATAACATCGGTGACATAAAAAATTAATTTTTAAATAATTTTTATTTTAATTGAAATAAAATAAAATTTTGATGATTTTTCATAAAAATTATTTTATTATAACTATTTGGTTATAACTCCTAAAATTTGATAACTACATACGTAATTAATTCCACTAAATAAATACATATCTTTATAAAGATAAATTAGGGGTATTGGTTTGTGTCCATGTTTCATTCTAACTCATCAAATTCTACTGTAAAAAGTTGACTTGTGAATTGAGAATTATTTAAGACATTATTTCCTCTTTTTATAGGTGTATTTAAGTTTAAAAATAATTTGAAGAGTTCCAAGATAAAATCCGAAAAACAAAATTGTACCATTCCCTTAGAAACAATGTTATCAAAAATCGGACCGGTCGGTTGAACCAACATGTCATCCGATTGGTTTAACTACTTAAAACCAGATTGACAAAAAATCGGAGAAGCGGACAAAACCGAATTTTTGGCTAAAATGTATAAAAAAAATCATAATTTTTTGTATATTTTCACACACACACACACACACACACACATATATATATTGTCATTATTTATTTATTTGAAAAAATTAGTATTTTAAATTCTAAACATGTCACTTAATAATTTAATATATTTATTATCTATTTGGATTTATTGTAATTAAATATAATTATACTCATATATGCAAGGTCAATGTTTTTTGTGTTTGCTTTATTAGTACTCCATCTAAACAAGAATTTTTTTTCATTATATGATTATATTTTTATATTTCTAACATATGATATTCAAAATTTCATAATTAATCACTTGTAGTAATAAAATTGAAATGATATTTTGTAACTTATTATTAGAATATTTGTGACATATATTTAATGTTTGATGAATGTTTTTTTATTAATTTTTGTATAGTAGTATTTATAAAATTATATTATTTAATAATATTTTAAAACTAAAAAAATCTGGTTGAACTTATTGAACCGTGAACTCCAACTTTATCGGTTTTTTATCCGATCCGATTTTAATAATATTGCTTAGAAAAATATAAAAATTAGAAGAGAGAGAAGGCTAATCAAACTCACCACATCAACAACTCCATCAATATCACCAAGAAAGCAAGTTAATCTTCCTTTGGCATAACCCACAGCCAAACTGTCAATTGTTCTGCAACCACAAAACTTAATTATCATAGCAAATTTGATACTTAATTATTATTAATTACATCTTAATTTTTCTTTAATTAACTTATTGAGAATAAAAATAATTGAAGAGGCATACCTCACACCTTCAACCCAACCAGGAAAAGGTTCTTTGTAGGTACTTGTAACAATTGCTGGTCTTATTATGACAACACTCAATTCACCTTTCAATTCTCCCACTATCATCTCTCCCATTGCCTTTGTAAATACATATGTGTTTGGCCATCCATACACCTTTGCCCTACTCAGTCATTTTTATAAATATATTAATTAATTGTCACTCATAATCCTATCTCTTATACTATTTTCGTTTTTTTATCTATCACTTTTATTATTTTTTCTTAAATTAAAAAAATAATAAATAGACTTAAATTTAGTTTTAAATAGTATTATTTTTAAAACTAAATTCTTAATCATTTACTTAATTGGCTCACAAAAAAATATCATTTAATTAATATCTGACAATAAGTTAAAATGTCTTGAAAATGACTTTATTTCATGAATGTTATTCATATCAATTTTCATAAACTTTGTTCTATGACTAAAATAGCTATATATAGTATAGGCATGAATTTATAAATTCAATTAATTAATTTATATATTTCACACTTGATAGTTTATATTTTATTTTGAAATCAAAATTATAAAAGGTAGATAATATAAAACATCAAATTTAATATATACAAATTTGAGAAAAATTCAGTAAATTGATGTTTTTAATTAGATTTAACACACATCAATGGTTAGAGAGAGATCCACACCAACTCAAATTCCGTAGAGAGATATTACGAAAATGAAAAAATACTTTAAAAATTTAAATAATTTTCTAAATACTTCAAAATTCTAATTATTTTTTCAAAATCCATTATTATAAAAAAAATCACAATATAAATTTACTTTCCATTTAATTTGTCCCATCCTACGGTCTTTTTTTCTTCTTCTTTAGATTATTATTAACATATGAAGTGTCCAATATACCCTCATTTAATTGCCTTGTAGTCAACAACAAACTTATTAAATTTTCTATATTTCCTATTTTTATTTATTAAAATACCTTAAATATATGTGAATCATAATATCATCTTTCTTATTCTCACAACTTTTAAAATAAAAAAAAATTATTTTAATTTACGTAATATACATTAATGAAAAATTACATATTAATTTAGAGTATATTAGAAAAAAATATTAACAAAAATTTATCTCTAATCTAAACTAACTAAGTTTTTTTAATTTTAATTTATGTGAAAAAAGTCCAATTTTGTGGAACGGAGGAGTATATGTATATGTTTAGGTGATTGGTACTAATCATTCATTGACTTAAATATGGCACCTATATCTATGCACGTATATACATAATTAAATGTGGTAAGAATTTATTACTCTAGGAGGGATTTTAATTTTCTTCAAAAAAAAAAAAGGAGGGATTTTAATGACCGTGAGGACTTTGTATTAAGATAGGACAATATTAATTATTAGTCCTTTCGCTTCAATTTAAGTGTTTTTTAAGAAATAGTATTTTTTTTCTTAGTTTAGATAATGTGGCCTTAAAAAAACAAATTCACGTTGACTTACAGGTCAACCATCTTTTTCCTTTAAAAATTGGAAAATTGCAATTTTGTCCTCTAAATTTTACAAAATTGTGCAATTCAGCCCTTCATTGAGATTTTGCTTTGTCAAGTACTCTTAACTTGCAAATCCATTTCTTTTTCTACTAAAAGTTTTTTAGTATTTAATATTTTTTAAGGAGTTTTAACTATATAGTAAAAATTAAATATTAGTTAAGAACATATTAGAAAAATATTAACAAAAATTTATCTCTAATCTAAACTAACAAAGTTTTTTTAATTTTAATTTATGTGGAAAAAAGTCCAATTTTGTGGAACGGAGGAATATATATACATGTTTAGGTGATTGGTACTAGTCATTCATTGACTTAAATATTGCACGCATATCTATGCACGTACATCCATAATTAAATGTGGCAAGAATTTATTATCTGGGAGGGATTTTAATGACCGTGACAACGTTGAATTAAAGGTGGGACAATATTAATTATTAGTCATTTCGCTTCAATTTAATTGTTTTTTAAGAAATAGTATTTTTTCTTATTTTGAAATTTTTTTTTTAAATTTTAAGAAATATTTATTAAAAAATTTAAACTACTAAAAATTAGACAATTAATAAAATGAAGAAATATAACTTTAGAGAATTGATTAAAAGTTATTATAATTAATAATTTTTTAATTTGTGTAAAAAATAAAAAATAAAACTTGAAATGCATGGTCAAGAGCGTGTGTGCGTGTGTATATATATATATTGGTAAGTAGAGATAGCATTGGAAAATTGCAATTTTATCCTCTAAATTTTACAAAATTGTGCTATTCAGCCCTTCATTGAGATTTTGCTTTGTCAAGTACTCTAACTTGCAATTCCATTTCTTTTTCTACTAAAAGTTTTTTAGTATTTAATATTTTTTAAGGAGTTTTAACTATATATTAAAATCGAGATTAATATTCTAATACATTCGGTATATCAGATTAGATAATTTTTTATTATTATTTTTCATCTAATGATTTATATTAATATAAGTTGGGAAGTTTAGGACTAACCTTTGGATGCCCATATGCTTCATAGCCTCTTTAATATCTTCATCAGTTGCCCCTTCAGCTTGAAGTTCAATTAGCTTTTGATCAACCAATTTTTTCTCATTATCAATGTCTAGTCCTGAAACTCCATTTAGTGTCTCACTTCTTTTATATGGACTTTCCAATATCAGTCCTGATTTCTCCCCAGATACATAAGCTGAAAATTCACACTTTTCTTAATCAATATTTTTATTAATATACTAATTTTGTGGAGGAAATTAAAAATAAAACAGACTAATCATTTTTTTTGGAGTACTAAAAATAGACCAATTTTAAAGTAAGTAATTTTTCCTTGTAAATTAACTTGTCGAAATTAATATTTTTTACTCTATATAGCAGATGACAATTTAGAGATGGCATGCGATGTTATGCGATTAATTTGTTATATGCAATAAAGGTAAAATTATCTTATTTTGGATAATTCAGAGGCAAAAATTATAAAAAAAATGTTGAGATACAAAATTGCTCTATTTCGTATAGTTCAAATTCATCCCAAAATTAAATCTATAACTTAATTACAATGATTTATTATTTATTTATTTTTGTTATAATATTTTGGAAATCATATTGCCATCAATGATCTTTAATTTCCATTTGAAAAATGCTTAATTGAAAGAAAGAAAACAGGAAAAAATAGTATAAAAAATGAAACGAAATATACGTAATGATTAAAGAAGATCAAAGATTGACTTACCGGTGGATACATGAACAAGGACTTTGAGTTTAACACATTTCTTGGCAAAGCACAACAAATGCTTAGCTCCTAGTGTGTTAATACCAAGAGCAATATCATACCTGCAAAATCAAATTAAATTAGAAAATTAAAGAATCCTAAAAATTTATTATTATTGTTGTTAATTAGAAGAAATAATAATAATAAAATATTTTAATTAATTACCTTTCATCAAAGTTAGTTGTTGCTGCTAAATTAACAATAACATCTAATTCTCTCCACATCTCCTCCTTTAAATTGGATTCTTTGACTCCCAAATCCATATCAGAAGACAAATCACCAGGAACTATAACTATTTTTTCTGAGATAAATGAATTTATATTTCCACCCCATTTTTCTCTTAAAAGTTTAAATACGTCCTTCCCTACTGCCTGCAAAGAATAAATTTATTTATATGCATATTTTCTTATATATAATTAAGCAAATAATATTATTAATTTCTTATATATTGAAATATAATAAATAAAAATTACCTCATTTTGAAACCGTTGATAGCCAGACTTAGAATCTGCAGCTCTTAAAAGAAGATACAATTTCTTGACATTTGGTTGCACTCTTAACACCTTCTCCACAAAAACTGCATTTCATGTTCAAGAATCATTAAAATCTAAATTAATTATTACTATTTTAAAAAAATAGTTAATCAAGAAAGAGGATTTGTACTTTTTGCAAGAAATCCAGCAGCACCAGTGACCAAAATATTCTTGTATTCAAGAAATTGCAGAATGCTGCCGAACTCCATTTTTGCAGAGAGAGAAAGAGAGAGGCACAGAAAGATTAATAATTTTTTTTTTTTAAAATGAATGAGAAAAAGAAGTGTATAATTTCGTACAATATAAAGCTAATTTAATTTGGGAACGATGATGAAGTAAAGTACACGATAAGTAGTTTATTATCTTTTTTCCATGTTTAGTTGCTTCTACGATTATATATATATATATATATATATATATATATATATATATATATATATATATATATATATATATATATATATATATATATATATATATATATATGAATAAAATTATATGCCAGGGCCCAGATTTATGCAAGTAAAATATTTCCTTAATAAATTCATAATTTTTTTTATAGATAAGGTCATTTAAAATAAATGATATATGCAGATCAAGTGGTTCCACTGATTTTTCTTAACTATGGTCTTAAATATAAATTTTATCAATGACAAAAATTAATATCGGGAAAAATTTAACTATATACAAATAATATAAATAAAATCTTGAATAAGTATTTTCGATCAATAATATATTGAAAAGAGAAATAAAAAAATTTTATTAAGAAATATAAGAGTAAGTCATGAGGATTTATGTGGAATGGAAATAAACTAATGTATCAAATTGAAATATCTTTTGTTGGATGAATGCATAAATATATTAATAAATGTAGCTACCAGTTGCCACCAAATAAGTTGAGGTGGTGGCCTAAAAACTTTGGGTTTTGGAGTTTCAAATTAAGGCTAAATATATAGGTCACCAGAAAACTTAGGAATCACAGAAACATAGTCCTATTATTATTATTGTTGTTGAGTGTCTAATTGATTACCTATTCTCTAACCTAATTTCTAAAACCTTTAAAAAATGATAACGAAACCTTTAAAAATGATAACGGAATTAGTCATCTTTATATATTTACAAATAGAAATGCCATGGCATACACTCCATGCATGAAACGATAATTCAACCTAAAATTTACTTTAAGAAAATCTATGTTACTTACTTAGACCAACAATTAGTTTTGAATTTTTCTTTTATGAACTAGTTTTTGAAATTGAACTAAATTTAATCTCATTTTTTCAATAATATTTTTATAATTTTAAAATTTCTTATTTCAAAGTACTACAATTTTATTAAAAATTAAACTCTAAAAATAGTTTGATAAAAGGCAAGTCCATTAAAGTATGTTAAGTAGACTAGTAAGCTTTAATTTATTAGTTTAGATAATTCTGACATCATAAGCTAATTTTGGACTAAATACTACTTATAATCTTGAACATTAAAGAGCAAATAATCTCTGCTTTATGTTTTTTCTAAAGTTACTAATCATGATTGTTATTAATGAGTTCAGTTAGGGTTGGGGAACCGAAATATAATGGGAAACCCCCTGATAATTATTAGTAATATATGTGTACATGATTTGGTCAACAATCCCTATGTCTGGTGGAAGATGGTAGCCAGCAAGGGTTGTAAATAACTCAAATATATATTTAGATTTCACTGTTAATTCACTATCCTAATTCTTTAAAATACGTTTTTAAATATAAATATAAATATAAATATAAATATAAATATAAATATAAATATATTGTACATATAATTAGGCCATAAGATATTCTATGATATTCTAAATACTAAACTTATTAATTTTGTCTGCTCAAAGTTGGTCCAAGTACAAAGTATATATTTGAGTGGTGATTTTAGTTAAGTGGTTGGGCAAACTTTCTTCATTCTTTTATTATCTACCTAATTATGGACGACATTGACTAACACTTGCTCCCTCTGTTATTTTGTATACATTACTTTTTAGTAAAATTTAAATTATATTTATATGTTATTTTTAAATTTTTAATATAATTTAATTTTTTTTTTCAATAAAATTAAAAATAATTAAATTTAATAATTTAGTATTAATAACATAATTTAATATTAAATTTAAATTTAATTATTATTTCTTAATTCTAATAAAAATAACAAACGTGATAGATAAAAAAATTAAAAATATATATTAATTTCTTTTTCTAATATGTACGAGTAAGTCTTACTTCGATCATATAATAATTAATATGTATAAGTTTCAATATACTATTAATTTTTTGAACAGATTTAGCCAATAATATTATATATGTGCATAGCTATAAAAAATACTTCACTGCTTTCAGGATTTTTTCTTTATAAAATAAAATTATTTTTTGTTATATTTTTTTAACCATGGTTTATTATTATTTTTTCAAACCTATATATCATGCTTTATTTAGATACATAAACAATTATTAGTATGCAAAGGCAGAGATGGCAAATAGGCGGGTTGAGTGGATTTGAGTTGGATCATTAATGAGTTGGATCATAAATGGATAAAAAAATATGAATTATAAATGGATCAATATCTAAATGGGTTGGATAGATTTTGATTCATCAATGAATTTAATATAAATTATTATAAAATTATTACTCGCAGTAATTTATTTATTTAAATAAAAAAGATAATTCGTGAATTTTATTAAAAATCAATTTAAATTTATTAAATTTGAGAGATAATTTGGTGGGCTAACAAAACTTATGAGACTATGGAGGAGTTACTTTAGGTTGAAGATAATCTTCTGAATGAAATTAATTTTTGAAATGCACGAATTATCTCAAAAAAAAAAATATATTAATGGGTCAAATTAGAATCATGCATACTAACCATCATATTTCGAGTAATACGTAATTAATTTAAAAAATATGACATTGCTTTTTATTGTGATCGATGCTGAAGTTGACACCATCCCATATTTTTATATATTACTTGCTTAAATGTGAAAGCGTGTTTACTTGCAACTACAACTAATCTCTCATTAAAAATACATTTTAATATTAATTTTACAACGATGAAGCATGAAATCAAAATAAATATTTTTTAATAATTATATTACCGGATAAAATTTAAGTACTAATTAACTAAAAAGTAATCAAAGTTTCAATTGTTTGAACTATAGTTTTCATATATTTTAATAGCTGATTTTTTTTTTTTTGGTTATAACAGGAGGTTGATCCTCACACCCGTAGGATGAGACTAATCCCCCTTCGAGGCGTAGTCACACTTAAAGCTCTTTGCTTCTCCCAATGAAAGCGTTGTCTGTGGGAGTCGAACCCGACACCAACACCACAAGACATCCAGCGTGTGTTGCCAACTGAACCAACTCTCATTGGTTATATTTTAATAGCTGATAGCAGTGAGAGAAAGAACATATATTGGATAAAATATTATTTTTTTCGAAACACCAATTGGGTTAATATCCAATAGTTTGAAAAGTGAGATAGGTTAATTTTGAGTTGATCCAATAGATATTAAATCGGATTGGGTTAAAAAATAAAATGGATCAGTTTTTTATTGATTCAGTGGGTATTCATTTGGATTGGATTGAGTTTGGATCAATTTTTTTGGATGAATTTGTATCGATTTATGGGTTTGGATTAATTTTGAGATATGATCTAAATTTTATGATTGAATAAAATTATATTAATAGTGTTAGTTTGGCACACATGAATTATCATTTTCCGTTTTTGTTCAATTTTGCACAAACATATCATATATCAATATCTCACCGTTCTAAAATAAAAATAATAGTTTCACTTTTTTTTTTATCCCATAATGTAGCCTATTTATTATCCTTATTCTATAATTAACTTATAAATTATCTATAACATTTTTATTTAATTTCTTAATGATTAACAAATTTTCAATCATCCATTGATCCTTACAATTTTCCAGATATTCCAAATAAAATTCCAAGTAAAGCGATATTTAATACTTTAATTTTATAACTCTTCATTTATATATTTCACTTGGGGTCAGATGGATTTATACACTTCACTTAATGTGATAAAATTATGTTTTTTTGATAACAATACAATATATTTTTTTAATATAAAATAGAAGTGAAACTATTATTTTAAAATGGATAGAGTATTTATATATTAAAAGGCTAAATAAAACGTTGAAACTCAAGAGAATTAACATATATATATATATATATATATATATATATATATATATATATATATATATATAATAAAAACAATAATAATAGCAGCAGAAATGACCTTGTGACGGAATGGGAGGAGAGGAATGAATGAGTCTCCAACACAAAAACTTTCCAGATAATGCAGAAACATGCAAACTAACTTTCAATATCGGCCCTGGATCTATACTTTGATATTCGGTTGCTATAGGAAGCCGGTCCTCGGGATTGATTTCACTAATAATTACTGTATTTAGACTTTACTCATAATTACTGTATTTAGATTAAATTACGCAAAAATAATAATTTTTTTTTCAAACTTAACAATATTATATATATAAAAATAATCGCTACCGATTTTCAGTAAAAATCAATATCGAAAAATATATGTGATATGTTATGTAAGCATTTTATGTATACATGAAAATATTGTTTATGCCACGTTATCAAATCGTGGATGCTCATATTTTCGTGAAGATGCATCTGTCAAGCTCACTGAAAGGTTGGTTGCTAATTTAGTACAGATTTTAGCAATACAACAAAGTAATACTTGCAACCAGCAAGATCATTAGCACGTAAAAAAGCCCAACACACAAGAGATTAGATAAAAAACCTACTTTGAACTGTTAAGAATCATTCAAAAAATAATTAATTGTCAAAATCATAATTTTGAATTGGTATTTGGTTTATTTGTATTTGATTTTATATTATACGATTTTAAGAAGAAAAATCTATATTAGTTTAGATATTTAGTTGCATTTGCTTATATAAAGGCAATAATTATTTCAAACTGTGAGGGGAATGAGATGGAATAAAAAATCAAATTATTTTATTTTTTCTCTCTTCTCCCTTTCTAAAAATCGTAACATGATATTAGAGCCATTCTTAATCACGGATCTGTAAAAAAGAATTGAGATAGTAGAAAATAAGTGAGATTTCGCCTCACATGTTTAATGAAAAAAATTATTAATTATGGGCATACGATGAAATAATATTTGAAGTATGTAAATGTTCAAGCAAATTTGGCACAAGAGGAATAATATTTTTTTATTAATTGGTGAGAAGTGCACCAAAAAAATTGATGAGATGATGCATCAACAAATAAGAAAGTTGATGAAAAATGCATCAATAAAAATGGATGTGATGAGAAGTGCATCATTAAAAAAAATTCAAGCTTTCATATAGCATATCTCTTTATATTTCTCAATTTTTTTTATATTTGATTTTATATTATGGGATTTTAAGGAGAAAAATCTGTATTAATTTAGATATTTAGTTGTATTTATCTATATAAAGGCAATAATTATTTCAAATTGTGATGAAGGAATGAGATGAAATAAAAGATTCAATTATTTTATTTTTCCCACTTCTCTTCTCCCTCCCCAAAAATCCCAACATGAACATGGTTCAATTTCAACTGAAGTCAGGTTATACACCATTAAACAAGATTATTCAAATAACTTGAGCCAGCGAAAAGCGCAGAAGTGAGAGTGTTTGAGTGCACTACCGCCATTCTCATAACAATTGAAATACTTCCCTCTTATAAGAAAGAATATATGCTGACAACGAACACAGATTCTCTTGGATGTAACTCAATAAGGAATGCAATTGTGCATAACGACCAGACAACTTCTTGAAACCCTTCAAACCAAAATCTACTTGCTAACCTAAGTTCTCATGTGAAAAATGCTTCGTTCACTTGTCCAAGAAATATAGTTATTAATGCTTAGAATACAACGATAAATAACCGAACGCCGGACAAACTTATAAGTATTGGTAACTGTGACCAATAAAGCTTACGTGCACATAAAAATAAAACAAAGTCCTCTGGAATTGTTCGACAGACATTTCTATCTGCGTGGATTTAGAAGAACAACTCACCTTACACAGCAGCTTCTGAGTTTTGCTGCAACAAATTGGGCATTAATTTTGGTACGGGTTTGTTTTGGCGAATTCATTCATGCAAAACCCTGGTACTTCTTCAATCTTCTCTGTAACTCCCAATTCCCAACCAGATTTGCACAATACATTTCCTTTGAACACTCAGTCTCCGTCACCACCGTAACATGTTAATTACCCAGTCGTCAAAACGGCGCCAATGACTTCCACCCATGACGATACTCTGTTAATTAGCCAGTCTTCAGAACTTCTCTTCAAGCTTTCACAATAACATAATTGACTCGCAAAACTAAATAAATTAATCCATTATATTATTCTTTTCAATCCTAAATTTAAACCTTTATATTGGTCTTACAGTTTCAACAGGTGGATCTAGCTTCTTTGCTCGCAGCATATCCAACGGACCGCATATCGTCACCCGGATTCGAAAGGGACGTATCAAAAAAATAAGATAAAAGAAGCTTTCTTTGAATGGAAAGAAATAATCTTTCTTCTGCATCTCTCACCTGATAGAAACCAAATGCTGCTATTTATCACTTTCACCAAAGAAACAAAATAATGACTATGAACCTCGCACTGAGAACTCTTATAAAACCCCAGAAAAAGCAAACCTTGAAAACTGTCGCAACCCAGTACTATCTTCAACTTCACGTTCATCGTCTTCTCAATCAATCCCATGACATTGCCTTAAACCTTCAAGCACCGGCCTTTGAAACTGGAAGACCATGTGCGATCCATATCCATATGTTTGATAAAAGTCCCCAACAGGACCTTGTACAGTGCAATCACTTGCTTTTTGACTTCTCTCGCAATAATTCACACCACGAAGTTGTCATTCTCTTTGTGGGTATTCATCGTTTGGGTTTTCTCATCGATGGGTCGACGCTTTCTTGCGTGTTGAAAGCTTGTGCTTGCTTGGTTGATAAGAACATTGGGATTCAGGTGCACAATTACTGTGCCAAGTCTGGAGTTTTGGATGATGTTAGTGTTGGCACTTCTCTTGTTGATATGTATATGAAGAATGAGAATGTTGAAGAAGGGAGGAAAGTTTTTGATGAAATGAGGGAGAGAAATGTGGTGTCATGGACCTCACTGCTTTCAGGTTATGCTCAGAATGGATTAAATGTAGAGGCATTTGAATGTTTTTCTAGAATGCAAGCTGAGGGAATTAAGCCTAATCCATTTACTTTTGCTACTGCTTTTGGAGCTTTGGGGGATGCAGCTAAGGTTGACGCAGGAATTCAATTGCATTCAGTGGTGATCAAAAACGGGTTTGAAGAAACTATATTTGTTTGCAATGCTTTGATTAGCATGTACTCAAAGTCAGGTATGGTTAGAGATGCTAAAGCTGTTTTTGATGGTATGGTGATTAGAAATACTGTCAGTTGGAATAGTATTGTTGCTGGCTATGTAAGGAATGAGTTTTATTTGGAAGCTTTACAGTTGTTTAACCATCTGGGACTTGCTGATGTAAAGCCCACAGATATGATTTTTACCTCCGTTATTAAGTCATGCGCTAATATCAAAGAATTAGGATTTGCTAGGCAGCTCCATAGTCAAGTCATAAAGGGTGGGTTTGAGTTTGATCGTGATATTAGGACAGTGTTAATGGTAGCTTACAGTAAGGGCAAACAAATGGATGATGCTTATAAGATATTCTCTATTATGCATGAGGATCGAAATGTGGTGTCATGGACAGCCATGATTAGTGGGTATATGCATAATGGTTCAACAGAGCGAGCTGTTAATCTATTTTGTGAAATGAGCAGGGAAGGAGTTAGACCAAATGACTATACATATTCTACTATCCTTGCAGCTCAACCAGTGATTTCTCCTTTTGAAGTACATGCACAAGCCATAAAAAGTAACTATGAGAAATCACCTGCAGTTGGAACTGAACTCTTAGACGTGTATGTCAAGCTAGGAAATATTGATGAAGCTTCAAAAGTTTTTGGAAGAATAGATGAGAAGGACATTGTGGCATGGTCGGCAATGGTTGCTGGGTATGCTCAAATAGGAGACACTGAAGGAGCTGTTAACATTTTCATACAAATGGCAAAGGAGGGGATTGAACCTAATGAATACACATTCTCTAGTGTCATGAATGCTTGTGCTGCTCCTACAGCAGCAGTAGAACAAGGAAAACAACTTCATGCCTGCACAATTAAGTCTAGATTTCATGACGCAGTTTGTGTCAGCAGTGCTCTTGTCACCATGTATGCAAAGAGAGGGGATATAGATAGTGCCAATGAGGTTTTCAAGAGGCAAGGGATAAGAGATTTAGTTTCCTGGAACTCAATGGTCTCTGGATTTGCACAGCATGGCCATGGGAAAAAGGCTCTTGAGATATTCAAGGAGATGCAGAAACAAAACTTGGAAATGGATGGTGTGACGTTCATTGGCGTCATTTCTGCTTGCACACATGCTGGCCTAGTAGATGAAGGTCAAAGATATTTTGATATCATGGTAAAAGATCGCCACATTGAGCCAACGATGGAACACTATTCTTGCATGGTTGATCTATACAGCAGGGCTGGAATGCTTGGAAAAGCCATGGATGTCATAAACAGAATGCCATTTCAGGCTGATGCTACTGTATGGAGAACCCTCTTGGCTGCTTCTCATGTTCACCGCAATATAGATCTGGGAAAGCTTGCTGCTGAAAAACTCTTATCTCTACAGCCACATGACTCAGCTGCATATGTTCTTCTGTCCAATATGTATGCTGCAACAGGAAATTGGCGAGAAAGAGCCAAACTAAGGAAATTGATGGGTGATAGAAAAGTGAGAAAAGAAGCTGGGTACAGTTGGATTGAGGTCAAGAAAAAGACATACTCATTTTTGGCTGGTGATGTTTCTCATCCAATGTCAGATGAGATTTATGCAAAACTTGCAGAACTAAGAACACGGTTGAAGAATGCTGGCTATCAGCCAGATACCAATTTTGTGCTGCAGGATGTTGATGAGGAACACAAAGAAACTATTCTTTCTCAACATAGTGAGAGGCTGGCTATTGCTTTTGGATTGATCACCACACCTCCAGGAACTCCTCTGCAGATTGTGAAAAATCTGAGAGTCTGTGGAGACTGCCACAGTGTTATCAAGTTAATATCAGTGATTGAAGGGAGATATATTGTAGTGAGGGATTCAAATCGCTTCCATAACTTCAAAGGAGGATTGTGCTCTTGTGGTGATTATTGGTGAGCGGATTGTTGGTTTAATACAACACATACAGTGGAACAAGGAGGATAACAAAACCATCTCAGACGAAGACCTATAATATTTATTCATACATGTGCCCTGCAGCAAGTTTCACCACTAAGCAGATCCACGGTGTCGCAATGATTTAATTCTTTCAGATATTGGATTTAGGCCCAAGAATTTCGAATTAACTTGATGATTAAATTATTCTGAGCAGGCTTCTTGCAACGAAAGTGAATATATTTGCAGTTCGTTATCAAGTTCGACTATCAGCAAAGATTATAAAGTTAGCCGACAGGTAAAAGTTTTCTACAATTGGAAAACCTTGTAAAAACAGAACAGGATTTTATTGAAATGTGTTTCCACAAAAAAGGGTTTAGCCTTTCATAAATGCTTTAGCCCCCTTGTCAACAATTAGCATTACAATTACATAATATATATGATGTTGTATTATCCTTTCTCAGAGCATACAACAATACTAGGATCCATGGAGCAAGGGCTCTTATTAAAGAGCAAGGAAAGCTGCATTTGACATTTTAGATTCAAAGTATATACTATATAGGCTAAAGAAGAAAGTTGCCTGTGAAACGAGGAGATATCTACACCAGTAAAAATGTTGTTGTCTCAGCTGGAAAGACTCTCATTGTTAGCACGTAGTTTAAACCACAGCTCAAAGATAGTAAGCCAGGCAGTCAGTAGAAGAGATCTACAGATACCTTAACATTCCAGAAAACCTCACAATGAATGCAATAATCAAGCATTGAACTGTAAGGTTCGTGCTGTCTGAAGCAGACTGTTACACTATCTGTTGTAGATTGTGTATGAGCTGTAGGTTGACTTTCCTTGTATGTTCAGGCATGATTATAGGCAGCTAGTTAGTAGGTTAATTGGTAGTTAGTTTTCTTGGTTAGCCTCTCCTATATATCACAAGATTATTCTCATTTATGTTTCAGTAAAACGGACTATAAGGAAAGCTGTACCAGAAGTTTCTTGCAGCCATTTGACAGTTCAGATGAACATGCATTTGAGATGAACACACACTTCTTTCGTGCAGATTCAAGGTCATTTGAATGTTGAATTATTTTTATACACGAGGATCATGTCTTGAAATTGACGTTGTCATGTAATGAAAAAGAGTAAATAAGAGTTTCCTTTAAACTTTCCGTGGTTAAACATATGAAATTATATGATGGAGTGTTGTGTATTAATGCATAAAGGACAAGGATTCCAAGACTAGTGTAAATGATGCTGTCAAAAAGGATTACAATCTTGCGTCTATGGATACGCTATAGAACTATAGACTGTGGAAAGCAGATGATTCTTGCCTAAAGTGGGTACCTTTTGTTTTAGCCAATGATAGAATATAGTAGCATTTTATCATCAGTTTAGTTCGTGAATGAACAGAGTCTAGGCAGGTAAAATACTCAAGCGCGATATAACAGATAATTTTACTCTACAAAGAAACCACATTGGCAGCTATAGGGTTCCTAACATCATTAATACCATTACTCCATGTCAAAGTTCCAAATACGAAATTCCCATTACTTGCTTTGGAAGGCATAAAATCAACCCTGAAGGACACTTTATCCCTGTACTTGTAAACTTGAGTATAGCAGGTGTGACTGTAATCCTAACGCCATCTGGATAATCTACCTTAGCATTATAAGTAGTCTTTCCTTTACCATAATAAGTCACTGTCCTATGAACAGACACATTTCCATACATCTTGGACACACCAATAGAAGGGTAGTTAAAATCACAAGGCTTTCCAGTGAGATTCTGGAACTAAGTTGGCTGTCCTGTCAGGTTTTTCAGTTGTGCAGGACTTGCACCTGTGCTGCAGAGAAAATTGATAATGTCATAGGAATTGAACTCATAAACTAATCTAGGATTTAGTGCTTGTATAGGATTTATGTGTCCAGATCCATAGTCGAACAGTGTTGTCTGCATTCCATTTGGATCTCTGCCAATCGCTTTTCCTGTGTTATCTATGACTCCAGCTGCAACAACACTTCCAGGCTCAAAAATCTAGACACTGAGAATTAGAAACTGGCTTGTAATTTGTAATAGTTGGAAAACTAACCTGTTGTCATCATTGCAGACATAATTGCTGCTGGACTCCAAGAAGGATGGTGAGATTTTAAAATTGCAATAACTCCTGAAACATGGGGACAGGACATAGAAGTGCCAGAAATAATGTTGTAATTTACCGAACTTCCACCAGTGCCTCCGGTTGCTACTGGAGACCACGCTGCCAAAATATTCAGGCCAGGTGCTGTAATATCCGGCTGTGATACATATGCATTTTATTGTAAGACTCCATCTTTATTGACTGCAAAAGAATATATAATAAATAATTAAATTTACTTTAATGATATCAGGAGTTATAGCATTTGGTCCCTGCGAAGAAAAGACAGCCATTTTGGGTGCAGGCTTAGTGTCCAGGACTGTTACCGTCAGGGCTATTCTTGCAACTGGGTATCTGCAGAAAAAGGGCTATTCTTGCAACTGGGTATCTGCAGAAAAAGCAGTATATATTTGTTGGATAGATCAGCTTCTATTTGCTGAATTATTTCATCAAAAAAAGCTGCAGAACTCACTTTTCTGTTGTCATGTATGCTTGAAGCTGCTGTGCTTCTTCTTGACCAATTGATGTGCTTGGAATCACGAACTGGAAGCCCACTTCTTTGGCCAGTGGATCAATTAGTATCATACCAACATCGCCCAATTTCTGTATGGCAAGAGCCTTCTCGCTTCAGCTTTCTGTGACCAACTCAATTGTGCACACCACAATATTACTCTTGATCTTGGTATGATCTAGAGTATTATTCTTGCAAAAGCTATAAACTTTTCGATTTAACCGTGTAATAGTCATTGATATATGGTATGTTTGAATACCAATGAATGAAAGAAATGGAACAGAAGAGAAAAAAAAAAAAAGAATTGAGTATTAACGAGATAGATTAACTGGTCTTTATGTTCTATATTTTTGTATTACATGCAAAATGGCTGTTTTCTTTTGAACTGAAAGTTTTGTATGTTTTCAATTTATGAAGTTTATGTAAGTTGGGGTTGGTGAGAGAATAATGTAATCAAGAGTATATAATCCATAATGGAAGAAATGTACTATGATGTTTGGCTCAGAGCTCCTCTCAAATTGTTTTAAGAGTTAAAATGCATTGGCACAGACTTTGGATGTGGATGATCAGCTGTCACAGAAACTGCTACATCATTCTGCAACCAGGTTATGTCTATGGGGCGTTAGCAGGGAGATATGGACCACTTCCATGTTGCTTCCTTACACATTGCGTGTAGGCTAAATGGCGCCACTAGAACCTATGGTTAGGCTTGTACACTTTTCCCTAGAATGTCGAGGGTTGGACTTGGTAGAGCAGTTGTTGAGATAAAGGTTCGTTTGAATATTGATGTTGGAACCATTAAGGCTAGTGATTGACTGAAATTGACGGAAATTAACCTAAGGGCTAGCAATATATACAAGCTAAGGATTTGGTTGATAGATATTGTTCTCTTCTTGAGGTTGCAAATGCCGTATGGGAAGCGGTTGATAGACTTTACCAGTGATTTTAGGCGCAACCCCAGCTCAACACCGAAATATTGTTTATGCATATATGACAATATTGTTTACGCCACATCATCAGATGATTTCTCAATATTGTCTGAAATTTCTTAGAAGTTTCTTAGAAGTTTTTAACACATGGCATGATGACGTAACTATACATCTTATGATGTCACATAAACAATATTTTCACGTGTATATAAAGTGCTGACATTGCATGCAATCTATATTTTGCGATGTTGATTTTCACTGAAAAATCGGTTATGATTATTTTTGTATGTAATATTACTAAATTCAATAATTGTTGTGTAGTGAGAAATTTTTTTGTTAGTTTTGAATAGTTTAGCCTAAGTGCAGTAATTATGACTGAAATTAATTCCTCATTTTGCATAACATATATTTATATCTATCTATACCATATTACGCTATATATAAAAGTGCGAATGCAAGAACTTTTTTAAACAATGGTTATATTTTTTTGCAAATATTTTGGAGCCGTTTATTCAATTTACAAGCTTTTTTGCAGCTATGTAAAAGTGGAAAATATGTATTAATGCAGCCATTCCAAACGTATCGTTGACTACAGAGCAACAGTGAGAAGGACAAACATGCTGCTCCTTCCTATGCCCCAATAATAGTTATGCCTTTGTTTGCTGAACAGCATCCCTTATTAGACTGTCTTCCAAGAATATAAATTGGTCCATGATTTTTTTGTTTTCTTTGCACAACAATTTACATTAAATATTCACAGCATAGCACAAACTACTTTAGCTAAATGCTTTCATATATGTGCTCATAGATATCCATACTTTCATACATAAACATGAAAACAGATTAGTTGAATATAATAACACTGATGTGCATTGCTGTCAAAATTTATGCTTAGAATATGTGACAGGAAAACACAAGTTAATCATATTCCAGTTTCATGTTTTGGCAGAAAACTTGGGTGTTCTCCTGAATTGTGTTCATTTGTGCATACAGATTGGAATTCAAAGACACCTCGTCAGGAACTCTTGCAAATCACCCTGACATATCAGCATCAAACATATTCCAAGCCAACCAAGAAAGAACTTTCTGATACAGCTCCTTCGGTGCCTTCTTAGTTTATACAATTCAAAATACATAACTTTTACATACACATATTAAACTGCTTGGAAAGGTATCAACTGAAAATTACAATTATTGTTAACAACATTGTATGGATTTCACAGGTAGACAATTGTAAATGGCCTTACTCGAATTCATTTCTATTTCTTGGCCATCTTATGGTGCCACCTTAAAAGTTTTCTGAAGTTTGCTTTGTTAATTCATGATTTTACTTTGAAATACAATATGCTCCTGTTGTTTTAAATAAAATGCCAGTCTTTTTATATTTACTGTCTATCAATGGCAAATATCTATGGTTTGTGGTTACTTGCGATAATGAAAGGACACAAAGATGGTGACTGTTTGTAAAATAGCACGTGTGATTTCTATTTATTGATGGATGAATATTTGGACTATTAAATTTTTATCCAAAACTGGACTAAATTAATTCAATTAAATTATTTAAATGACATGTTCGGACTTGGTTAGCAAAATATGCAAGTTTTTCAATTATTATTTCGGTTAATATATATATTAAGAAGCATTTTTTTTATCTATATTTAACACGAATTTACCTTTCATAAGTTGGAGTGAGCAACTCAAATGAAGAGAACCTTTCTTTGAACAAAGTGAAGGAACATTAACATTTATATATAGTCACAGCACAACTTGAAAATACAACTGATCCTCAAAACTTTGAGAGCATACAAAAGATACATTGTGTCATGACTGAGGACTCTGCATTGCTAAAGAAAACGTTACAACGCCACAATCGCTTCAAGAAAAATTGTTTTCAAAATTAAAATGTCTCTTTAAGGCTTGAGAGTGCGCTAAAATGGCAGCATTCTAATACCATTTTCAATAGCTATAAGGACATTTATAAGAGCATTTTAGCACCACTTTCAATAATCATAGAGACATTTTAGCTTCAAAAACAACTTGAGTAGAGTTCTGGGACAAATATCCATTGCAAAATAGTACATTTTTCCATTATGGATTATATACTCCTGATTACCCTATTCTCTCACCAACCTCAACTTACATAAACATATTTGATTAGACCACGACACAACTCCAGTTTGCCTGAAATTCAAAAATACTAGCAAAATGCAAAGACAATTAGCCAATAATGATAATTAATAGGCAAGGGCAAGACAAGTGTGTAAATATTCTGACATCATATTTCTAAACCTCTTCTTTACAGAATTTCAAACAAGCAATTTAAACTCCACCTCAATACAAAGGGAAAGTCAAGTCATCATTCCCTAATGTTGAAGTAAAATAATTCTTCAGATTGAACAGAATTATCTAAATTACAAATCATAACAGTTGAACTCACGAGTGTGGATCCATCCTATCAACATATCAATCAACCTTCCTCTCCAAACTCCTTTGTGAATCTCTCATGCACTTCTAGATCAGATTTGCTCACAGTTGGCCTCTGCCGGGCAAGGACTTTATCAAAATCTGTTCTTGTGATAGGAGGGGGAAGTATCTACAAGAACATTAATCAGCATCAAGAAGTTAATTATTCTAAAGACAATAAGATGATACATTTCAAAGATTTAATTAAATCATGATTTTATTTACATTCTGATGCACAAGATGGACAAATATTCCAATTAGTATCTCATAGTGAGGTCACTGGCGCCTTTACCTTGGCTGCAAGCCCTTGTGCTGCTAGTTCCTGCATGGTTATTTGCACAGAACCTTGCTGCTTTGGTCCACATGGTACCCACATATCATTAGGTGTCTTGACAAAAAACATTGCATCCTGGGTTTTACGAACTGGCTCAAAGAGGACATCCTTCACCTGTCAAGCTCAAAATATAGAAAGATAAGATGTCTGTCACATTTTAAGGATAAAAAGAAAAGAGAGAGTAACAAGGTAATAAATTGAAAGTATCTCAATCAGTGATTCTGCTTACACAAACAGCAATATCTGATCCAGAAAATCCCTCCGTCCTCCGAGCTAAAAGTTCAAAATCACTTTCAGTCAAGTTGTGAGGAGTGTCTCCAAGATGCACCTGCTCAAAAATTTTGGGGGCTCAGCAAAAAAGCATGAATCTCACACGGCATAATATCTTGCATAAAATATTTGAAAGACCAAGTGCTAATACTTTGAACATATGCTGACGAGCCTTCAAATCCGGTAGAGGAATATATATACGCTTGTCAAAACGTCTCCGGATAGCCTGTAATCACAATTTATTAGCAAAGTACTAAACACTTTAGATGGTTGAAAAGTATCAAAAACAAGGGTTTCCCATTGCCCCACCTGATCTAGAGCATATGGCGTGTTTGTTGCCGCAAGAACAAGAACTTTCTGCTCATTGTTCCCTACTCCCTAAAACAACAAAAAAATAGGGTTCACTTCAACTCAAATAGGATATATGCAGATATTCATCAATTTATTGGTCAGGTTTTCTCACATATAATCTATAACCCTAGGTAGAATTATAAATAATACAAAAAAAAAAAATTCATTTGCAAATTTAAAAGAACTGAAGGTATTTTGGCAATTTTAATACGTATTACATAAAATGATATCATCAAACCAAACAAGAAAAATTTATTAAACCATATAACACTATACCGACTCCTCAAACATAGTAAAATAAAATGTGAAATCGTAAGAAATAATCATCTAAATAGGGTGCGAGTAAAAATGGAGATATAAAATGATGGAAGAAAGCCATTTTTGGACTAAATTGACCTCCAGCACTTGCATCAACCAATAAATAGAAAACAATGAACATCAGAAGCTGAATTTGGGAGCATGACAGCAATCAATAAGATTATAACACCAATAGGCGACATCAATCAAAGCAAAAATTCAAAAACAAACATTATATCTTAAATTTTGATTTACCATTAGTTTGAACTATGATCTGTTTCAGAAGCAAGCACACTGCTGTAATAAAGTCATTTGAAGGTATTCTCGAATGATCAAGAATCATCTAGGGCACTTCCTAAAAGCTACTTAACATTGCATTAGTGATTGAGAATATAAGTATTATGAGGTACAAACTTCAGGTCATTTACAGTCTCACCTCAAGGACCCATGTGTTAGTAACAATCAAGGAGCATTGAGAGGCAGTGGCCTAGAAAATTAATATTCTGGGTTGAAGGAGATGGGAAAAATATTCCTGATTGAAAGGGATGAGGAAAAAGAGGTACTAAGATGAAGCAATGAGTCTCTTGTATGCAATGGAGTTGTTACATATTATATCCTAACTTGATTCATAGTCTATTCCTATAACCAGAAGAGTCCATAAACAGTGCTTGCAAAGAAACATCCAAAAACCTAAGAGTCAGTATATGACATACATTTAAGCTAATCAGATTACAAATATAAGACTGAACATCAATTAAGCCTTCCTTTATATCACAGGAAATGAACTCAAGAAGTCAATCATTTTAAGAGGAACGAAGTCAGAACAAATTTGGACTGCCCTATGATCCCTCGGGTTCTCAAGTAACAACTACCAAATAAGTGACATGATTTCCAACCACGCTTTATAAGTTCCAAATTTCTGGCAACTTCTCACCACCAAATACCACTTCCCAGTAAAATATGTTTGAACCCAACTAAGCATAAGACTAGGTTGATTAACTTCTTGTTTCAGCACCGATAATATCACTAATTCACCTAAATTATACTTTAAGGGAGTATTAAGTTCCTCCCAGATCCATGGTCAGAAAGTTGATGTTCTGAAGGTATTGAGTATAGAACACTTAAACGAAGCTCACATAAAGAACTATCTTCATCTTCACCTCCTGTCAAAAATGGGAAAAGGATATACCTGCATCTGCACAAGAAGTTCCGTCTTAATTCTTCTTGAGGCTTCACTCTCATTGCCTTCTCCACGCTGGCCACACAAGGAGTCTATTTCATCAATAAAAATGATTGAAGGCTGACTTTCACGTGCCATTTGGAAAAGATTAGAAACAAGCTTCTCACTCTCTCCCATCCACTTTGAAACCAAGTCTGAAGAAGAAATACTATCAAGAAAGAATAATTAAAATTTAGAAAATTGCAGCATAACCATAAACATAAAGGACCTCACTAGAAACATATATGTAACATGTCTCTGAATATAGATATGTACAAAAAATTGCAAGATTCCAGGATTTAAGCCAATAAAGAAACAAAAACTGACAGATGAATTACCTGAAAAATGTAGAGTCTGCTTCAGTGGCAACTGCCTTGGCCAAGTAAGACTTTCCAGTTCCAGGTGGCCCATACAAAAGAAAAGCCCTCCATGGTCGTCTCTTCCCTAAAAGAGAATAAGCAGAGTATAATTCAATTTTAAGAGAATTAAAAAATCGAAGAGATTCATCAAAATGTCAACAGATAGCTAAAACAAAGTCAACATAGAATGGCACCAAAAGCGACCGAGTTCAGTCTCCCATAAGTAGTTCACGGATGGCATACAAGGGCAATTGAAGTAATACCAACATAAATTCCTCCTTTATGTCTTCATTATTTCCTTTTCATCCCGCAGGAAAGAACCTTAAATATCAAATTCCAAAAACCTTGCAAAAAGCCCAGTATGAGGTAAAGAAAAATATACTGCTGTCCATTTAACAATCTCAAGATAATACAAGTTCCACCACAATTCCCAAATTGCTTTGTAATATTTATTTCTTTCTTTTCTTTTCTCGTTCTCTTCATAGAAAAGGTCTACTTAGTTCACTTACAGGCAAACAGAGCAGTTAACAGAAGCAAGATAGATTGTGCAGCAGGTAATAGTCAATCCTACCAAGATTTAACAGGTAAGATATAAGTATAGCCCTAATGCCAAATTAAATATAGTATTCTTTCACTGAAGATATTAATCAAATTAGTCACTAAGAGTGCAGTAATAAATTTAGAATTACAAAACCAACAAGCATGAATCCTAACAGCCAAAACACCTGTCAGCCACAAGATTTGGAACATCATATATACTCCTGTTTTACCATAAATATTTAAAGATTAGATGAACAATGATGCACAAACAAATGATAATATGATTTAGAAGGGATGTCACTAACAAAATGTCTAATACCGTACACAATTCAGTAAGTGAATTTTAATAAATATGTGACCATATGAATAATTGCAAAGGATGAAGGATTTAAGAAGTGTGGCTAAAAGACAAACATTTCTCTATATTTCATATTTTATGTCTTTTTGCTATCCTCACATTACTTTCAAGCCGTATAACCCCATGAAACATTTCTACCATGAGGGGAAGGTGCTTCTAGGATCTAGAAAGACATAATTTCATAATGATGATATTAACCAGTAGACCATAGGCAGTGAATAGACAACAGCTAGACGTAAAGGCCATGGCAGTTTAAATTGTGGATGGGAAAAAATTGATAATGGGATCTCACTGAATGGCTCAACATAGACAAAGTGAGACAATATTGTTTTAGTAAGCATAAAGGTAACAGTACACATTCTTGTAAGAAGAGAAGGTTTCAATGATCACACAGCAGATAGTTCTAATATCAAGAGTAACATATTTGTCATGGCATAATAAGTTCCAAGATACAAGAGAGCAACAAAAACCAACTATGGGAAGGAAAATTAGCGAACTTGTTACAACAGTGCAGATTCAAAATCAAATTAGCAGCAAGTCAAACACAATGACACATCATATAAACGCAAAGTCTCGTAGGCTTAACCAATCTCAACCTCTACCCGTCAACTAGTCAGTCCACAAAACCGAACGCAAATTTAAAAGCATGGAACACAACCATAAATCATTAGATACTAATCAACAAAAAAACCCCACATAATGGGAAGAAAATACCTGTAAAAAACTGAGGAAACTTAACAGGTAAAATCACAGCTTCCTGTAAAGCTTGTTTAGCACTCTCAAGTCCAGCCACATCATTCCACTTAACATTAGGCTTTTCCCTAATAATTGCAGAATTCAATCCAGCTCTCAATTTAGTCTGCTCCGGATCCTCCCCATCTTCTCCATCCTTAGGCTTGGTCTTAGGGCGAGTAGCAACAGCAGCATCCCCATTAGAGGCAGGGCCAGGACCACCTTCATCAAGCACGGCACGGATCTCCTCAGCCCGACGAAGATAGTCTGTGAATTTCTGAGTTATGGCCTCCCTAATCTTAGGGTTTTTCTCGTACTTCAAGTGGGTCTTAAAGTACTCAAGCGCGTTCATGTATAAAGGAAAGGCCTTGGCATAGTTCCCCGCATTATCTTCTTGCACGGCTTGTCTCACGTATTCTATAGCTTGCTCCTTGAAATTGCTATACATCTCTTTGCAAATTCGGAATCTTTTTCACGAGTCTCAATCAATCAATAGAAGATCGCATGCGAAATTTGTGGAGAATATAGAAGAAACCCTAGAAATTTTTTGTTTGATTGATCAAAAGATTGATGATACTTTAATGGGGAGAATGAGATCTTGAAGAAATTATCTTGATTGGAACTGGAGAAGAAGAAAAGGGTAGGAGAAAAGAAAAGAGAAGAAGAAAAATTGGAAATTTTGGGCTAAGACGAAGGCATTTCAAGGAAAGCAAGCGTGTGAGACGAATGTGAAAGTTCTGATGATGGCATTGGCCCTATTGAGGGGGGGCTGTATTTTAATTTGTAAGATTTTTCTTTTTATACAATTTTTAAAGAAATGCACTACTATTTTTTTTTTTTACAATATATGTTGTTGAAAAAAAATTGCACTTTTCAAATTTTATGTTATTCAATCTTTTAACATTCATTTCAAGAGAATTAAATTCCATAAATTTATTAAATGTATATTATAAATATAATTAATGTATATTATCGGTACTTTTTCTTTCAAATATGTTTATTTGTGATATAAGTAATTAATATATTTAAATGGATTCCGATAAATATTGAATACACCAAAATCTCAAAAAAATTAGAGAGTTATATATAGTTTTGTCTTAATTATTTACTGATTGACTTTGTTATACATCATATTTATCGTTTTAGTCAAAACCTATAATTTAATCTCTTAATTTTAATTTTTTTATACATTAAATTTTTATATTTTTAAAAATATATATTATATCCTTTAATTTTTATGCATTTACATATTAAATTTTTATATTTTTAAAACTACATATTTGATCATTAAACTTATCGATTAAAATATATTAAATCCAAACGGACAGTAAAAATAACAATATTTCATTAAAATACATATGATTTTAATCGTGCTTATATTATACTACCATTTGTAACATCCATTTTAGACTTAATATTTTCTCATCAAAAAATTAAAAGAATCAATATATAGTTTTGAAAGTATCAAAACTAAATATGTAAAAACGTTAAATTTTAGGGATCAAAGTATAGTTTTTTTTTTCTTTTTATTATCTTTGCTTATTTTATATATTTGTAGCATAATAGGATTTTAAACCGACAAAATAGGGATGGAAAAGCAAATTTATCATATATTATAATATTCGTAGTTTATTATCATATTATTGGTACTTTTTAAAACTATCTTATTATTAGTTCTATTAAGTTTGAATTTGCTTGTGTGTATATTTTTATGTTTTTCAAAATTAGGTTGTGATTTTATAAATAAAATAATTGTTAAAATTTTCATAATAAAATTTAAAAATTTAAATGCTAAACATAAGTTACAACTTGAGCATTGGACTAAATTACAATGAATTATTCTATACAAAAAATTAAAATAGGAATGAGATATAAAAATGTTCTTCAATATTTTATTTAAGTATTAAAATATTTATATTATTTATTTTCAAGAAAAATATCTCCAACGTAAAAAAATTGATAAAAAATATCTTTGGAAATATTTTTCGTCAATTTTGAAATAATAATACAGGCATAGAAAATAATATTGACATATAACAAAATACATTTCGTAAGTACCACATTTTATTAAATAAATAAATAAATTTTTAATCGATAAAAATGAAAAAAAAAATATTTAAAAATTTCATGTTTTATTACATATCAACATTATTTCATAATTGAAGGAAATTTGTATTCCATTATATATGGGACTGTTTTATTCCATAACAAATGATAGGGACATTTTAATAAAAAAAAAAAGTAAAAGGAAATTTTTTTAGCTTTTCCTCTGGAAGTACAAAGAATTATGAAAATTAAAAGCTTTAAAAAAATAAAATAAATAAACAAAAGTATTAAATTTTTGTAGCATTTCACCATAAGAGAGAGAGCTGCCGTTGAGCGGCGGAGGGCCAGAGCAAACTAAGAAAATGGGAAAGAAGGAGAAGAAACAAAAGCATCATCAGCAAAGAACCAGAGGAGCTTCTTACTATTACAATAATGAAGAACAAGAAGATGACTTTGACTATCAACAAAGCTTACCCTCTTCTTCTTCTCCTGATCAAGACCCCAAACCAGAAGATTTCGAAGAAGATGATGGGGAAGAGGATAATGACACAAAACCCTCCACCGACATTCCTTCAAAATTTTTTCTTTACCAACAATCGGTACAGGTAATGGCATGTTAATCAGAATTTGTGTCAATACTCTTGTCTGCTGCTGAGAAAAAAAAGTATTCTTGTATGAGTTATTTGTTGCTAGGCAAAAGAACAGAATTGCTTAATTTTGTTTGCTGAGGAAGTCTTCTTGAATTGCTTAATTTGTTACTGGACTAGGAACAAAAGCAAAATATTAGTAATTTTTTCGTTCTTGGTGCTGCAGTTGGTCGCAAAGGTTGGATCTTTGTGTATATACTTTGCTTTATCGAAGTAGAGAATTTCAAATACAATATATTTTAATGATGGTAATGGGTTATGTGCACTTTCAATGGACTGCAGTCACCGAAAGGAGATTTGAGCTATTTGCAGAAGTTCTTCTTAATGTATGTTGGTGGGAGGATGCCTCTCCATTTTCAAGAAGATTTCTGTGGGACTGCTCTTCTCAGGTAAAACAGCGTTATGTGTTTTTATCTTTTAATCAGAGAGATCAGGGAATTGCCTTCTCCTAACATCATGCAAATGGGAAACAACTAAATAAATATCATCTAAAGGGAGAATGATTTTTGAAGGGTAAGTGGGTAACTGAATCCCTGCTTGCTATTTCATGTATATGACCCGTTGCCATCTTGAGTTTTGGTCTGTATATTGCTCATGCTATGCAAATTGCAAAACTAATTGTTAGCTATTTGGTTACATATCCAAGATGTTAGCTTATTCAATCAAAACTGAACCTTTGATGCTCTGACTATTTCATTAGCTTTCTTAGACATTTATGGATATTGTAAGTTTAACTTGCGATAATTGTGAGAATACAATTATCTCCTGGGAAGTGGTATGTCAATCACCACACTATGTAGCCTGGCTGAAATTAAGAGTGTCCTGGGATATTCTTGTTCTTCTTTCAAGCTTCTATCTGATTTAAGTAATGAAAATATATAAGTAAAAAGCACAATATGGTAGCAGCTGAGACTTGTCAATTTTGGTTGGGTGCTGTTCGAGAGCTGTCTTTCTAGAGAACTGGCTTATGTGCAGACAATAGTCATAAGCTATACTCAACTACAGTTGGAATTCTTCTAATATCTGGCCTGTATGCTTTTGACAGCACAGAATGGCTACGTAGTGACTCAAGACGGACTGCTGTAGGAGTGGATTTGGACCTTGAGGCCCTAAATTGGTGCATGGAGAACAACATAAGTAAAGTCGGGGCTGATGGTTATTCAAGAATATCCCTCTTTCATGGGAATGTCCTGCAACCATCAGAGGCCAAATTAGTCAGATTTGAGCCTCAGGAGCTGATTGGTAACATTAACTTGAGAGAACACAAAGATGATTCAGAGAAAAATGTGCCAGCATCTACCGTCCAAGTGGGCTTATCTGCTTCCGGTAGCAATAAGTACTTGAAGAGAAACTTAACATTACCTTCAAGAGACATTGTGTGCGCTTTTAACTATAGCTGCTGCTGTCTCCACAAAAGAGCAGATCTGGTTTTGTATTTCAAGCATGTAGTCGATGCTTTGTCCAAAAAGGGTGGTATCTTTGTGATGGATTTATATGGCGGAACATCATCAGAGGGCAAGCTAAGGCTCCAAAGAAGATTTTCAAATTTCACGGTATATTATTTCTACTCTAGTATTTGATTTACCATATGCAGCATAAATCACTATTTTTTGTGGGCAGGTTAAAATCTGGAGGGCATAATACCTAGGTCAACAAATCTACCTAAAAATCAAGCTATAACATTTGCCATTAATTTTAAATAGAAAAATGACATACCCAACATACCTCTATGATTGATGGCAAGCATTTTTTTATTCTCATGAAATATTCATTCTGGCGTGATGATCACAATGGACCTATTTTTCATAATTAGGCAAAACAGTTTTTAAGTTGAGAGTTTCCTATACCTCATCTAGGAATCCAACATTATATCTATGAGCACAAACAAGAAAGCATTTCCACATAAAGTAGTTTGTATTTGTAATATGTTGTGAAGTTCCACGTTTAGTGTTCTCTTCTGCCATTTTCATTTCGGTCTTTCATCTTTTGATTCAAAATGTGCTTTAGAATATATGTCAAACATGAGAAACAATACTTGCATGACAAACTAAGAATTGAAGTAAACGAAAATCTTTGTTTTTCTTGCGACTACATAACTGAATACATATTGCCTGATAAAGGATCAAAATCTTGTCTTCAATGAATAACTTCTAATCAACATGTACAGTATATCTGGGAGCAAGCTGAGTTTGACATAATTGAGCGTAAAACAAGGATTAGCCTTCACTTTCATCTTCAGAAGCAGCAGAGAAAACTCCGACATGCTTTTTCATACAGCTGGAGGCTGTAAGTTGTGTTTTCCTATCATATATTCAAAGCATTTGACACCAATGCACATCAGCGTGCTAATCAATTCTCATGTTCAGGTGGTCTTTGCCAGAGATCAGAGACTGCTTGGAAGAGGCTGGATTTCAATCCATCCACTTTTGGCTTCGACAAATGCCAGACAGTGAACAAAACAGAACCGTAGAGGGATTTGGTGTTGGCAGAGACATAAAGTATGAGGAAGTCAAAACTTTTGAGCAACAAGATTCTTGGAATGCTTATATTGTAGCCGTTGCAAACTAAATTCACTTATCTTCTTAAGTTAATCTTTGTGCTCCCAGCAAACCAATTTAAACTAATTTCATGACAAGGGCCCCTAAAGCTGTTTCCAGCCTTTTTTTTATTATATTAATTTTGTTCCAGCTGTAATTTTCTAAATAGCCCTTTATGTAACAGACAGCAGTCATTTTTCTAATTTATAAACATAATTTTGTGCACTTTTTCATGAGATAAGTGATGATATTTTTCCCCGATATCTTGTAAGTATAAACTCTTATCAAGAAGTTTATAAACAGTTACTGTGTGTTCTTCCATTATTACTACATGACAAGCATATTTAAGCCATCAAAAGTAACCATAAAATATAGATATTAGACATTAATAGACAGTAAATATGAAGAGTCTGGCATTCTATCTCAAACGGTAAGGGCGTATTGTAATTTCACGGTAACTTAACAAAGCAAATTTCAGATTTGCTTCCAAGTACACCTGAAAATGAATCTTTTCATGCATTGTCAAAAAAAATGAAGTTGGCTCCATAATAGAAAAGAATTAGAGCAAGAGGAATTCCTATTATCTATCTGTCAAATCCATACAATGTTGCTATAACGATTGTAATTTTCACTGACAGCCTTTCCAGCAGTTTAATATGTGCATGTAAAAGTTATGTATTTTGATCTGTATAAACTAAGGAAGTACTTAAGAAGCTGGACCCGAAAGCTCTTTCTTGACTGACTTGGAATATGTTTGATGCTGATATGATAGGGCGATTTCCAGGAGTTCTTGAAGAGAGGTCTTTGGATTCCAACCTGTATGCACAAATAAACACAATTCAGAAGAATACCGAGGTTTTCAGCCAAAACATCAAAGTGGAATATAATTAACCATCCTTACCAAGTTGCCTGTTGATAATAGTAATGTCGGGGATGCTTCTATCACTGTCATCACAGCCTACACCATAAAAGTCCTTAGAGCTCACGTCAACTGTTGACGGATTAGAGGCAGACTTGCCTGATACTCTTGCATAAACGTTTATGGCAATTTTTACACAAAATGAAGTGAGCTTAAGGAAGGTCCTTAGTAGACATAAAAGTAACGTTGTTGAAACCTCATGCAAACCTTTATCATCAACTCTGCCAATTGTTTCATTGTAACCTCATTGTCTGGATTGCCCACATTGAAAATATGCCCGTTTGCCCTTTCTGGGTTTTCCCGCAAAAGAAGCATGAGGGTAAACGCTTACTTTCCGTAGACATATTCAAACCATCCTCTCCGTGAGGTATACTTTTTGTTTCTGAGCTGATAAAATTGCCTATTTACAGGACCCCAAATTTTATGCACTCAAAGAAGATGTTTCTCCCTGCATCTTTGGCTCAGTTGAGAAACAAAGATGGTCATATGCAAGTGCAAAACAAATGATTGAGAGGCTAACAATAATATATCAATAATGACAAATAAACTTTTTGTTTTGAGGTTCAAATCTTAATTTTACTATTTATTTTTTGTAAAAAAAAAGAGTATCATAATATTTACCACTAAAAAAAAAAAAACATAAGGAGAATAGAGATTGCATACCCTTGTTTGTTTTATCTTTGGAAGTAGAAATAGGCTTTTTACCATTGTAATAAAATAATTATAACATTATTATGATGTCATATTCAATTCAAAAACTCTAATATTGAATTTTTCAGTTCAAACTTGCACAAGTCCCATGCGACCGAAAAAGAAAAGGTCCACATTATGAAGTAGAAACTTGATATTTAATAGCAGGAATTGATTATATATACACACACGCACAACAGGTCGAATCAAGGGATCGATTCTTGATTTTGGGTATGCAGCCGTCTTAAAGCTTCAGATCAGTTGTCTCACCTTTCGAGATGCCTACAAGTCAGCAAATGGAAATTAATTTAAGTGTGGTATGGCTTAAATGTGCCTTCCATTTGTTAGTATGGGTATGCAGCCATCTTAAAGCTTCAGATCAGTTGTCTCACCTTTCGAGATGCATACAAGTCAGCAAATGGAGATTAATTTAAGTATAGTATGGCTTAAATATGCCTTCCATTTGTTAATATGTGTCTGCTTAAGATACCTTATGATTAAACCTAAAAAAAAAATTACCGATTTGAATTTGAATTATATTATTTTATATATAAATTGAATTACATTTATAGATAGCATCAAAATTTACCATTATAATATATATATTAGAATTTTCTTTTGAAAAATTAAACATTGTTGTGCCTTTTGGTGTTAAAAGAGAGAATCATTCCCAACATTTCAATGGCTGAAAAAGGAGAGAGGGTCAATATCAAATTGGAACCAACACAACACAATATACCTAATCCAAAAGAAGGGTCCTACTCCATCCACTTGGATCCTCACCATCACACATAATCACATCCGTAACTTAAATGCCTCATTTTTTTTAATAATAATAAATTCACATTTGCATTAATAATAATAATAATAATAATAATAATAATAATAATAATAATAAATTCACATTTTTCTCTCATGTGTGGGATTAATAGCAAGTTAATATTATTATATATAAGTTTAATTTTCATCATAACTTCTATATCTAAATTTCAAGTAAAACTTAATTCCCTCAACTAATAAGGATTATTAACATAATATGTAAATGAACACATGAATTAGTAAAAAAGTTTTGGTAACAATAATGAATATATGGGAGTTAAATAATTGATTGAATTTAAAACTAATCTATACTAAATTTGTATCGATATTGGAATTTTAATACTAATATGTGATACCAGAATTCTATAACTGAATTCTCTCGAGTAATCCGATCACTTGATCATTTTATCATCCTGATTACTCTGGATCCAAGTTCATATCCAAATACAGAGGTTGTTTTCGAAGTTATAGTTGGACGAGAACACTCAATCATCTAAAGTGCGTAAAATGCCTATTTGAGGATCTCTCGGGTCAATTTTTTAATTAGTTAAGACGTCTTTCTAGACGGTATTCCTATTTATAATAGAAATTCATCCTAATTGGGATACTTAATCGTATCTATGGTGGAATTCTATTTTTATAAATAGGCATATTTTTTAGGTATTTCTCTTTTAATGAATTTTACTTAGAAATCGTTTGTTAAGTACTATTTTGACTTAAATCTCGAAAATCTTGTCGAAATTTTTTATTTTTAGATATTTAAGCAATTTCGAAAAAAAATTTCACTTACCGTCAATATGTATATAAATAGTGTAAAAGAAAAATGAATTCTTAACATTGATATATGTTTATAATTGAGTGTAAAAATAGAAAATTTTTACAAGAAAATAACAAATAACTAAAAAGGTCCAAAATGGTGAGCGGTCTAATAAATACTAATAAGAAGAAGAAGAAGAAGAAAGGTTTGACGTAGCTTAAACGGCTTCCAGAAGAAATTGAGTGGCTTCCTGAAAACTCGTTTTGTTTAATCAAACGCGTTAATTAGAGAGGGAGAGAGAAAAGCAGAGCCTTTCCTTGTTTGGTAGAAAAGAAAACGAAACCCCCAAAAAGAAAATCAATTAAAGAAAAAAAGTAAGAAGGTGGGTGGAATCTTCACAATCAACCGCTCGAGAATCCATCCCCCTCTCGCTCTTTTTTATTTCATTGCATTCTTTTCGTTCTCTTCTTGTCAATCTTCTTTTCCCTTCTTTCTTCCATTCCAAATTTTCCGATATTAAGATCGTTTTCGCCTCTTGATTTTGTCTCCGTAATCGGTTTATCTTGCACCAGGTATCATCAATTTCTGTTTTTCAGCCGATTTTCGTGTTTTTTCAGCTGATTTTCGTGGTTTTTGAGCTGATTTTTGGGGTTTTTTTTTCCTCAGATTTGAGAGAGAGAGAGAGAAATGGCGGAGGAGCACAGATGCCAAGCACCGCGTCTCTGCGTAAACAACTGTGGATTTTTCGGGTCTCCGGCCACCCAAAACCTTTGCTCCAAATGTTACCGCGATCTGCAGCTCAAAGAGCAGCAATCTTCCAACGCTAAGCTCGCCTTGAACCAAACCTTAACAGCTGCCTCATCGCCGCTATCGCCGTCTTCTTCCTCATCGTCCACTACCTCTTTTTCCATTTCTATCCCTACGGTTGTCGATCTGCCGGACGTAACCAGCAATCAGCCCCCGGCGGCGGTGACAGAGGAGAAGAAAGAGGAGGCACCTGCGGTTCGGCCGAACCGGTGCTTGGCGTGCAAGAAGCGCGTGGGATTAACAGGATTCAAGTGCAGGTGTGGGATGGTATTCTGTGGGACGCACAGGTACCCGGAGCAACATGCCTGTAGCTTTGATTTTAAGTCTATGGGCAAAGAACAGATTGCCAAGGCCAATCCGATTATCAAAGCAGAGAAATTAGAGAAGATATGACACCCGAAAAGATGGCGTTTTTATGTTTCATTGTGTGATTTGGAACTTGAAACGGGCCGGCCGGCGGGAATAGGACTGGTGGCGGTGGGTTGGTGGCGGGGATATTATTATGTGGTGTATGTAAAATTGAATGATACATTGTATTTGGCTCTTTTCTTTTTTATTACTCTTTAATTAATTGTGTGATAGTTTGGTGGGCAATTAAATTAAATTAAATATGCTTAATAATTTCAAAACATTAAAAAAAAAAAGGTTTAGAAATGGGAGGGAATTAATTATTTATTAGAAATTGGAGTTGCAATTATCATAACTTAAGTGTGGCATCAAAGGAATTATTGATTAGAAAATTAGTTGGGGTTGGTATATATAAGTTTAGGAATCATCATTATTATTATTTTCTAAAAAAATTAACAACCCTTATTTTTAAACTAGTTAATTAGCATGTTGCGATTAGTTTATTGGGTAAATTTGCTTGTTAAATTTTTTAGGGATAAAAACTGTTGGGTTTTCAATTATAATTAAATTGGAATAATTAAAAATTGAAATTTGGAAATGAAGAAATCTTCAATAATAATCGGATTTCAATTAGCTCTGAAATTAATATAACTATTACTAAAATTAAAACTGATGTAGTAGCTTTTATCTTTTGAAAATAATGCCTTTTTTTCTAGAAGAGACATCGAAAATGTTTTAGTAAATTGGATCCATTCATATGCGGGTTGGGTGGCTTTAAATACTGATGACTCTTCTCACATTGATCCTAGTCCTAGTTCTGGTCGTGGAATTTTTTGAGATAGCATTAGCACTTGGTTAGGACTTAGGAGGCTCCATGTAATTTTTATTTTGATTCTCTTCTCATATAAAAAAAAAATTAAAATAATTAATAATTAAAGTTTCACAAAAAAAAATGAAAATTGTTATTTGGAAAAAATATATATAAATCGAAATCGAATAGAATTTGAGTTTTAACAAAATAAAATTAATAATTGATTTTTTATATTGTTCATTGAAATTAACAAAATAAAACTAATAATTGATTTTTTATTATTCATTGAAATTAAATCGATTAATAATTTAAGTATTTCATTTTATAACAAAAATATAAAAGAATTAGCATTAATTTCCAAGCACAAGACAAACCTATATGTTATTTTATTATGCAAATGGCAAAATATTGACTAACAATTAATTGCTTTTTAATACCTATTCTTTTGCTTAATGATTCAATTTCAAAATCATGTGAAGTGTATTCTAGATTTTAATTAACCTATTCCACATACAACTAAGGGAGGCTTTCTTGATTTCATTGAAAGCCAACAAATGATAAATAAAAAGATATTGTTGTGATATTTAAGCAATAAATTAAATGCATATTCATACATTCCTAAGAAAAAGATTGATATTTCTTGATTTATCAAATCTCTCTCTATATGTATTTATAGATTGAGTGGATAATACAACTTGATTTTTTTAGTCAATCACTTTTGATATCTAATTCGATTTCTTTTAAAATTTATATAATTGATTAATTTAGAGTTTGATGCGATTAATTTTCTAATTAGGGGTAATTTTTTTAACGATTGTACGCTACCTGCATAAAATAAAAATTAAACTTGAAATATCATTTAAGTTTTTTTTAACCTTGATAATACTCAATTTATTATATTCAGGCCTGATCCAACATTCATAAGTTCAATTCGGACAGAAAGACTCAATCAAGCCTAGGCCCAACACCTTAGAGGCCTGATGCATAAGCAGACGAACCCTCATGGGAACCAAAGGGATAAAACCGTCCAATCGGACCGAAAAAGCATGTTTTTTAATAATTCACTAACACACATGCATCCATCTCATCTATTATTTGCTCCGCGTCATATCGTCGCATACCTATTCTAATACTTGTGTAGATCATTCGAATTGATTTCGATGTCTCTTATAAATATCCGATTATCCCACACTAAAATACAGATTGCATCCTCAAGACACACTCTCTTTATATATATTTTCTCTCCCTTCAAACATTTTAGTGATTTAAGTTTTAGAATGCTAACACTCATTTCGATTGGACTAACCTTCTTGTAGGATCCAAATACTACAGGATCCGATCGGACTCTATTGTAGCCATCATTCCGATACTAAGCCAACTAAACTGCCATAAACAACCTTATTCTCTTATAAAATCTCATGATTTATCAAATCCTATGAATACTAATTAAGTTTTGTTACTTAATATTGTTAATTGATTCTATATAACCGAATTAAAATTCCAAAGCTGACTGGAACATGAAATTGAATTTTAGGTCCAAGGAAGATGCTGTCTTATACCCCACCAAATATCATATAAAATTAAGATTATAAATTATGTTTATATTCAATCAGAGAAGGTCTTATCTCGTTTATAATCGCCAATTTCTATGTTAAGAAACAAATCCCCTAGTTATTGCCACGTCCAGTGGTCCCTTAATTAAACTTAAAAAACAAATACCAAAAAATAAAAAAATAAAAAAAAACAAGTGGACATTTTTTTTAAAGTAACTAGATATTTAATTAATTATTCATACTTTCTTCGGTAACAAATTATTATTCACATTTATTTTTATTTTTTTAAAGTAACTAGATATTTAATTAATTATTCATACTTTCTTTGGTAACAAATTATTATTCACATTTATTTTTATTTTTTAAAATTAACTAGATATTTAATTAATTATTCATACTTTCTTCGGGAACAAATTATTATTCACATTTTAAAGTAACTAGATATTTAATCAATTATTCATACTTTCTTTGGCAACAAATTATTATTCACATTTTTTATATGCTAATAGTATACTTTTCGGAACTTAGACATAAACCCACTCAAATTCTGCTTCTTTATGATGAATTTATCACGTTCCAAATTCGAATTGTATAAATCAAAAGACTTTCAATTCTTTTTTTTTTCTTTTTTGAACAGAAAAGACTTGAAGTTGGAAGAAAAGAAAATTAGTTAGATTAATTAATAATTAAGTAAAATTTAATATTGCTATGATCCTATGAAAGCATTGAGCAATGTTAGGCTAAAAATATATTTATTTATTTTTATTTTTCTAATAACATAATTAACTAAATTCGATTTATAAATTTAGATCAAGTGAGTTAATCAAACAGACAAAACCAAAAATTGGTGTTATAAATAATTACAATAAATCATAATTTAATCTAGATATTACAAGTCATTGAATCTATCTACTAAATATAAATAAATTTTTTATATGTTTATTTTATTCATTCATTAATTTTTTATTTGTAGATCTAATTTGATCTCAAAAAATTTATTAATTTTTTTTTCGTTATCGAAGGAATCAAATTCGAATCAAAATTAAGAGTATATATTATAAGATAATATTAAAAAACAAAGCAGATTTAAATTCCTGGAAACCAATTATACATTAAAACCCACAGTTTGGAATCAACAAACTATCAAACATGAAAATCACATCTTCTAAATGATCATTTGCTCCACTTCTCATCTTCCTTTCCTGCAAGTCACCATCTTCACCTTCATCACTTCCTTAAGAACATTCTTTTCATTTTAGATCTTCATCTCTTCCTCTCTCTCTGCCCTTTCGTTACTTTGAAGTCATGAAAGTTCCATTTTTTAACCAGACCTTTCATCCAATTTCCATTCCAATCTGTAATTCTTACTTCACTTTCTTGTAGCAATACCCACTTTACCTTGCCGTATTTTCCATTATCAGATTTGGGTATTCGAAAATTATTGGAAAAAACCTTGTTTGAGTTGTAAAGTTCTTAGCTTTTTAGTCAATCATTTTTCTTGCTTTTGGGAAAATGTATATTGACGATAAACTTATCCATCATTGCTTTTAATTCTTCTACTTCATTTTCTTCTTAAATTTCTTCCTTTTGAATCTTCACTGTCATTTGGATGCCAAAAATTCTTCAACTTGAAGAGGGATCTGATGCTGTTATCTTCACATGGTGGCTGGATTTAGCAAAACTGATGAACCGGGCTGCCGATTTCATTGCGCCGATGAAGAGGTCAGTCCGTCCATTCTTTAGCTTTCTTTTACTGATTGGGTTTTCCCTTACTCTCACCTGCCGGATCCTACTCCGCCGTGGCGGCGGTTTCAGCTCAGTCGAGCTTCAGACTAATGTAATAGTAAAACCACCAGTTCCAGTTTTCAACTCTACACTGTTAAAGTATGCAGCTATAGACATTGGTGAAGCTAAAGAGAAGCAAGAAATAGAAAACTTATTAGAAGGTAAATTTTCTAGTCAAGGAAGGTATAAGAGCTTCGGTGCTTCAAGAAAATTCAACCACCAGGATATTAGAGCTAGCACCTCTAGAGGTTTACCTAAACTACTTAGATCACCACAATTGTACCGTTATTGGCTAGATTTTAGAAGGTTGTTGCAAAATTGGGCAAGAATCAAGAGGTATCAACCTAATATAATGAATGAATTGCTAAGGCTTGTTAAGAATCCCATTGATGAGCACAATGGATTTGTGGCTTCAAACAAGAAGTATAGTTCTTGTGCTATTGTAGGAAATAGTGGGATTTTGCTGCAGAAAGAGTATGGAGAATTGATTGATAGCCATGAGATTGTTATCAGATTGAACAACGCAAGAATAGAGAAATTTGAACATCATGTTGGGTCTAAGACTAATATTTCCTTTGTTAATAGCAACATATTGCATCTTTGTGCGAGGAGACCAAGTTGTTATTGCCATCCTTATGGAGCTAATGTCCCTACAGTTATGTACGTTTGTCAGCCTTTGCATTTCTTGGATTATACCATTTGCAATTCTTCTCATAAGGCTCCTTTGATTGTCACTGATCCAAGATTTGACGTGTTATGTGCAAGGATAGTGAAATACTATTCTTTGAAAAGATTCGCAGAGATAAGTAACAAGTCATTAGATGAATGGAGCTCTGTGCATGATGGCTCTCTGTTTCATTACTCATCTGGTTTCCAAGCTGTTATGTTAGCTGCAGGGATTTGTGATAAAGTCAGCATTTTTGGATTTGGGAAATCAACTTCAGCCAAACACCATTATCATACTAATCAAAAGAGTGAACTCACTTTGCATGATTATGAGGCAGAGTATATTTTTTATCAGGATTTGATAAATAATCCACTGGCTATACCATTCATTTCAGACAAGTTTAAGTTTCCTGTTTTTGCAATTTATCAATGAACTCTTCTCTTTTTCCCACATGATTAGATGATTAGATTGTTTCTGGATAGGTTTTTGTTGTTGTTATTGTTGCAACTGTAGACATTTCTCAAAGGCAATCAAAAGGAATACAATTAATTGTTAAATAGAATCTTATTATATTTTTCTTTTCGATTGTTTTTAGTCATCAATACATCAACTGTTAATAAGAAGATGTTAAAATTTCTTATTTCTGCTACTTATGAAGATTGAACTGGTGCTGCTATAGAATTAATCTTTTATCAGCAGTAAAAGAAAAAAAAAGAGGATCTATGCATTTAGAAAATCCATCAAACGGTCTTAAAGAGCTTCTCTATGCTACAATATTAACAAAAAACCAAGAAAAAAGAAAACTCTTCGCTTTACATTTATAGTTCAGCAGTATCCATTACCGCATCCTTCTCTTCATACTTGACTCCAACCAGAAACCTTATGCATGTCTGCAGTTTACAAAAATGAGAAAATCCGTTACATCCTATATGAAAGAAACTGATGAGAAAATCTGTTGGATCCTATATGAAAGAAACCGATATCGGATCAAAAATCAGATAATCTGAACCTGTTTTGGGTCGTAGACAGCATATTCATTGTATTCCAGGGGGCTATCTTTATTCTCAGATGGGATCAACCTGCCACAAGGAACCTTTATCTCATCTTTCCAGATGAAATGTTGTGATTCATCTGTTTTCTTCCTTCCCAATCCTTTCACTCCAATCTTCTTCTCTTCTAGGGCGCCCGTATCCTGTGCCATTAACAAGCAGATTTCAGGATTTTTGGCAAATTGAATTGCTGTATATCAGGCTGGGACTGCTAACAGACCTCTGGTGGTGTTGAAATTTCAGTGATTTGATCTCCAAGAGAAGCAGCAGCCAGAACCAAGAATCCTTCCGGCCTATCCACTGCTGTAAAGCCATACCTAGCTGCCTCCGCTGCAGCATCAGAGCATACAATAGCCTTCCCAAACTGTAATTTCAGGCATATATCAGATCGAAAAGCTAACGAACAAAAATGTAAGCTTTAGCTTAAGGACGTCATATATTTTTTACCATATATCCCGGTACGGGAAGAGAACAGGCTGATGGCAAGAATCCTTTCTGCAAATGCCTTAGCAGGTTCGAACTCCGAGTTCCTGAAGGAAGAAGACTTACAAGTATCAGGATTAAGCTGGTATTACATCGGAAATTAGGCTTGAAAATCTTACCACACCACAACAGGACTTTGTTCGGTAAGTTCTTGAACTCATCCATCGAAGGACAAGCACTTGATTCAACAGCGAAAATATTCTCAACTGATACTCCATAATCCTTGATCACACCAAAGTTCAAACATTTAACAACATTAAGTCATTAAAACCAAATTTGCAGTATCATATGTTTTAAAATTTGAGTCTCACAATGTCTCCAATTTTGACTGGTTCATAAGTTCTTTCCAGGTACTTAACGATCATTTTGTAGTCATCAGTCTCCTTCTCAACGGCAGAAATTTTGCAACCCAATTTCTTGTATCTATCATACAACCGGTCATCTATGGTTGAGCCAGACATATCTCCAATAAGATGGGAAGCCACAGTTATGTCACGCACAGTCTCAAATGCTGCTGCAACCTACAAACAGCAAATGATTGTAAGTATAAGAAATGTTTTATATGATTCATCAACTATATGTGGACTGTGCTTTTCCGTTACATTATCGGCGAGTTCATCATAGTCTCTGATAATCAATGGCCTAGTAGAGTGCATCATAGTGAACCATCTCTGGCTATAATCTGACCAAATCGCTTCAGCCTTCTGCCCAGCACCTTTGATGGATTTCACTGCTTCCACAAACTGAAGTAAGATCTCCTCACATCTCTTCAAATGGAGATCAGACAGCATTGCCATTGGTAAATCCGGGGGATCTAAGCTCATCTCCATTAAGGCATACCTGTATCAAAATAAGCATTCCTCAAGGCTCCTGGTACAAAATTAAACGCGGCGAAAGCTTACGTGATGCAGCATACCTATAAATCTCTTGGCAGCACAAAATCTTCATAAAATGTGCAACATTAGGATCAAGATTCGAGTGTGCAGCCACGACTCCTAACTGCCTCAATCCGAGCCCCCCTTGTCTTACATCAACTCCATCATCCTATCAAAAATCACTTTCAAGCATAAGAACATCTAAAACTAACCCGAAATCCAAAATCAAGCCAAATTCCTACCATGTCAATAGGATAGAATTTTAGCCGTTTCTTTTCGAACTTCTTTTCCCTCTCCCATGGCCCAAACTCGTTACCAGTAATTTCTTCGAAGATCCTTACGAACTCATTGATAGCATTATCCACATTTTCCCACTCTTCAACCGTCTCATCCGCATTCGGATCATCGCCTCCTCTCCCTTTCTTGTAGTATAGATGCAAGTTACTTTCAGGCACTGTGATCAGTTGCAGAATACAAAACCTGCACACGATTGAAAGAGAATTGAAGACTCCTGCAAAGTTAAATCATATATAACTACAATGTCAAAAGTTTCTCCATATTACTTGTTGATTTCTCGCCCCATGTCACAAAGTGAGAACGCGCAGTTATACAGTATGCCATCTCTTTCGAAAATTTGCCCGCCTTGTTCCTGCAATTTACTATCCTTATGGACTCCTCTTTTGCCAGATAGTTTGAGCTGCATTTACCGCTAATCGTTAAGAACTGAACAGACCAGCTGTATTTTATCAAATCTATTATCTTTGGAGTTCTTTACCTCTGTTGAAATTGACTCGATAGCTTCCTCACTGGCTTCTTGTTTACCCCATGGAATTCCTTTGCCATCCACAGCAAGATCAGTGACAGCATCATAAGCTTCCAAGGGCAAGGGTTCTTGTTTTTCAATGCTCTCGAGCAGCCATTCTTCTCTAACTACAGGTATGCTTCTCTCCCTTGAACAAAATTTTAAATGTCAAAAACTATTGAATTATGCATATTAAGATAAAATTTCATTTGATTATGCCTCACATTGCTTCTGTTAGCTTGGAAGAACCGCCACGCTCGCGCTCTGCTGGCGAAACAATAAGGCAAGTCACACCCATAACCGAATTTGAGACCTTTCCTCCATGTTTCTCAATAGCAGTTCTCCAGTATTGCTGCATTGATCAATGCAAATGCTTAGCTTATCATCGATATAATAAAAGACTAAAGCATTCTCTAGCCACAGAACATACATGTGTTCGAGAAAGACGGCCTAATAAAGAGATCATCATCCCTGCAAAAGGCTTGGCTGCAGCACCTAATTCCTGCCTAGGCCTGTGCTTAGGATCCTGATATTTCTTCAGCAACTACAACACAAAGTAACTCAGAACATTATGAACCAAACCAGTAACTTGCTGCTAATACTTTTACTCTCTTTTAGCCGAGTTGAACTATTGAATTCGGTCATATCAAACACGTTGCAAGAACCTTATCCAAGACCAGATATGTTATGGGAAGGACCAAAACAGAATAAAAGGAAATAAAAATTACATCTGAAGTAGGGGAGTTGAGAACAGAATCAGGAAATCTGATTGGCTCCTCGATCCTTGGAGGATATCTTGTCTTGAAAGTGCAACTAGACCACTCGCTGTAAAACCCTTTGCAAGAATATCTTTTACCATCAAATTCCAAATTTCCATCACATAATGGGCATTTCCCCAGTGGCCCAAGAAACACCAAATCTTGGCTGCTCATGAACACCAAAAACAAATCAATCAATTAATTAATAAACACATGGTATAATGATAATTAATCTAAATTAAGTTTGAGATTAATTATATAAGAAAACAGACCATTTACTGATAACAGAAGAGTCGGAGCCAGAAGAATCTTGGTCATTGATTTCTAGTATTTCTCGCATTTGATCAACGTAAAGGTTGTCTTGAATGGCTTTACAGAATTCATCAAACTCGCTAGAAATATCAGCTTTAGATTTGCCATTAACATGATGAGAAGTTTCATTTTCGTTCTTGAATTTCTTTGGAGATTGTTCTTCTTCATCGCCTTTGATCCCTGCCTTCTGTTTCCTCGTCATTACTTTGCCTTCTTCGTGAGCTTGAGACCTTGTTTCATGGGCCTTCAAATTTTCCATACAATCGCAGATCAATAGTTAAGCTAAAAGAATTAATGAACAAGAAGAGCAAGAACTAAAATAACTAACCTTCATATCTTGGGAGTTAGTTTAATCCTAAGTTCAAATTCTTGTTTTGTTCATTTCTACTGTTTGTTCACTTTAACATCACAAGCTGTGGGTTGGAAATGATGAAAACGCCATTAATAGACACGTAAAATGCTTGTCTCGCAAACACAAACTCCATAACTGTTCTGTCGGCTCAAGGTACTTACATGTGTAATAAGGTTTTCATTTGATTGACACGTGTCCAACTTGGTATTTTGCTCTCTGCATGCTCCACTGGAACCCTCTTTCTTCTCAAAATTGTTATTTTATTTTATTTTGCCACTTTGCACCATCTTAGTTCTCCGTTGACAACACCTGGAAACATACTCGGATATACATATAATAATAATTATTTTTTATTTATTCATATATTTGTTTGAATCTTTTGTACAATGAATCTAATCCACTGTCATGGGGTCTAGCTGGCCGCTGCATGTCTTCTATATGTGCAACTTTTTTTTTTAATATAATTGATCGGCTATCCAAAATTCTTGTAGTTAATTGGACTCGAAAAAAAATCACTTTCAAATATTTTAAAAAATTTTAATATCCAAATATTTATTATATAATTCTTTTTTTTATTATGAAATATTATTCTTATTCCAATGTATTATTATTATTATGTATAAAATTTATATAATTTATAAATTTTATTTATAAATCAAATTGAGTCAAAATTTGTTCATGCAAATAAAGTATGGTAATTATCCAAACAGGCATTTCTTATTGTCAATGGGCCCTATTTGGATTAGATAGTTGAAGAAATGGGCTCCTACGCTCTACTTTTCCAAATTCTATAGGGATTTTTACATAATTATATAGAAAAAAAATAAAAATAACAAAAAATACTACACTTACATAATAATTTTATTAATACACTTTTTTAAATTTTTAATAACAAAAATACAACTAATTTTTTTAAGAATAAAACTATTTTCACCCTTACACGGTTTTCAATTTCTCAAATCCCTAATTTCCTTACTTTCTTAATTTTTCACTCTTTTCTCCCCGATAACTGACCCTTTCCCAATCTCCGATCACCGGCGAACTCCATCTACATTGATTTCTTACGCCAATGCCGTTAATTTCTCTTTCGAATCACTCTTTTCTCTTAGATACCCCCGGCGTTACTCTCCCTCGTATAACAAATTTTCCACTTCCTTCTCACCGACAACCGATTCTTCCTCTTCGAGATCTTTCTTTTGTGATTTTGACACCACCAATGGTAATTTCTCCTTCGAAATCATCCTGTTAATATTTTGAGACCATCGACTTTATTTTCCTCCATCGAAATCGCCTGTGAATATTTTCTAACCACCAGCGTTACTCTCCTACATCGAAATCATCTCAGGTATGCTTTCAATTTTTATTTTCCATTCATTTTTTTTTGTTCATTTAGTTCTGTTTGATATGTGTTTCCTCAAATACAAAACCAATAGTTGTATTTATTTTGTTTTTAATTTAATCGCCATTCAATGTCTGTGAAGTCCCTCTTCTGTTAGATTTAGGTTCTATGTTGCTATAATGAAACCATAAAACTCTGTTATTGATGAGGTTGTATAGGGTACTGTTAGATTTCTACGCTTCCTGTTCCCTTTGAACTTTCATGTTCTATAAAATAAATCAATGGCTTTTGATCCTAAATCTAACTAGAACCTGTTAAACATTCTTATTTACACTGAACAAGATAGTAACACTATTTAGTTACATACGGATTTTGAAAGATACATATTCATATGTCAGTCATATTTTCATTGTTAAGGTGTTGGTCGGTAATGTATCATGTGCACATTTGTGTTTTGTCTATCTACATTTTGCATTTGAATTGTAGATAGTTTATGCTTTTTTTTAGCCTTTGAGGTGTTTGTGTTTTTCTTTATGGTTGGCAACTAAAAATATTGTTTTGGTATATAGTCCTGGTAATGGAAACAAAAACAGGCATCAAGAACTGGAATAATTGCTGTTTTTAAATGCAAATTTGCATAATTTGGGATGCTTGTTCAAAGTTGATGTTGCTCAAAGAAAGTGCTTCCTCCACACTCTTTCTCCTAACGTAGGTTTTCTGAAATTTGGAGACTTAATTACCATTGAAAGTTGCTTTTTGTTCCATTAAATTGGTTGTGTAAATGACATGGTTGTTGCCCGTCTTCTTTAATTATGCTTTCTAAGTTGCTTGATGCTGGAAGACTGATTAGTGTAAGCAGAGTTGTGTATGATTAAATAGTCCTTTTTAATAGTAGAATAATATAAAAAACTATTAACTCATGTATACTTTATTGATTCACATTGTAAAAATGACATCATTTTAATTTGTTCAACTAATATTACTCTTCCTGATGATTACCTGTTTATATCTCAGACAAAAATGGTTGATACTCGATCAAGTTCATCTCTGCGACCTAGAAGTGTCTCCCAAATCATCAAAAAAATAAAAAAGTGGATGACAAGAAGAAAATGAAAGAAAACAAATGCGGAGATGCTAGCTCGAGTTTAATGGTAACAAAACAAACTGAGAAAACGTAGTGAAATTGCAACATCGGCTTATGACTCTACAAAAGCCAAAAAACAAAAGGTAATTATAATTTTATTTTTATTTACATTTAAAATGTATTATATTATATAATAATAAAATAAAATTAGAATAATTCTTTACAATTTATCTTTGTATATTGTGTATACAATGAGTACTTTGTCTGTACACAGTGTGTAAATGTTGTACACAGTGTGTGTACATGGTGTTCACACCGTGTGTACTTGTTGTATACATAATGTGTGTACCTTGTGTATACACAGTGTGTACATGTTGTACACCGTGTGTAGTTTATCTATACATTGTGTACACAAACTGTGTACTTGTTATACACACAATGTGTGTACTTGATGTACACAGTGTGTGAACATGTTGTACACAACATGTGTACATGGTGTGCACACCGTGTGTACTTGTTGTATACACAGTGTACAACAAGTACACAATATGTACACAGTATACAATAAGTACACAATATGTACACAGTATACATGTGTACATGTTGTATGCAACGCGTGTACATGTTGTATGTAACATGTGTACATGTTACATATATCATGTGTACATGGTGTACACACACTGTGTACTTGTATACACTGTGTACAACAAGTACACAACATGTACACAGTATACATGTGTACATGTTGTATGCAACGCGTGTACATGTTGTATGTATCATGTGTACATGTTGTATACACTCTATGTGCTCGGTGTACACACCTTGTGTACTCAGTGTACACACCTTGTGTATGCGGTGTACACATGGTGTGTACAAGGTATACACACTGTGTACTTGATGTACACACATTGTGTACTTGGTGTATACAGTACACAAGGTGTGTACAAGGTATACACAGCTTGTGTACTTGATGTACACAGTGTGTTTGTTCGGTGTACACACCTTGTGTACTTGATGTACACACTGTGTGTACTTGGTGTACACAGTACACAGGGTGTGTATAAGGTATACACACCTTGTGTACTTGAGAGTTGCGTTGATTTAGAGAGGAGGATGGTGTGATGATTTAGAGAGCTGTGTTGAAAGAAAGGATACTTATAAATCTTAAAATCTAAAAATTCTTCACTGACAAAATCTGAAAATCCAAGAAATTAAGAAATGGGCAGAAAACGTTTTATGCTCCATTAATTCAAGCTCCAACTCCCGAGTACAAGTATTACGCTTCGCTCTTTATCTTAGATACTTATTTTGATTGATGTAGATAGGACCCAAAAACAAGGGGGAATAGAAGAGAAGATGCTACATAATGTAAAGCCAATAAGCAGATTGTATGTTTTGATGTTGAAGTTGCAGATGCTAGACATTACATGTTTTGGTTGCATCTATATGTCAGTTTATCATCACGCATAGATGGATCCTTGGTAGCTTCTTAAAATTGTAGAAATGTCGCCCTTGTAATGTCTACTACTAGTAGTTCATAAAATAATTTTTAAAATTTGAGTAAATGTTTTCAGATGTTGAACTATTTCTGATTTTCAGATGTTAAATATTTCTGGTTTTTGCTTGTTTGATGTTTGTAAAGATCTGTGTTGCTGAAGCTCTTGGAACTATCATTATTGGTGATTATATGTATGGTTGAATGGAAAGTCAAAAGACTTGAAGCTCTTGGGAATATACAGAGTAATTTGAATGGAAAGTCAAAAGCCTCTACCATGCGCTTAGTCAAAAATAGCTTGGATTCATGGTTCAATTGTAACTGATGTGATTAGAAACAACAAAAATAGAATTGTTAACTTTTTAGCATTTGCTTTTTCTCCTTCATGATGTAGCTTTATTTGTATTGAATGAAAGCTTATGACTTCGTTGTTTATAAGCATTTTACTCTTTTTTGCTGAAAAATTTAATTTGTGTATATGTTGTATCATTTTGATAGCCATTTTATTATTGAGATTGATGCTTAACAAGTGTTCAATGCTGTGTCATCACAAGTGCAAAACTATTCCGAGCTTGGCAATATTGTGAAAGACTGTAAATCTTTGTTATAAAATAATAAGTTATCAAGCTCTCAATATCAACTAGAATTAAAACTGAATGGTAAGAACAGAAAAATATGTCACTTTTCTCAACAGCCAACAATATTTCAGCAATAGTAACAACTATTGCTATAGCTGCAAGGACAATGATAAGAAGCTTGACAACATATTCACATACACGAGACATAACATAATCCTATATTGCAGCAAGTGCATTGTAATTTTGAAGTTAAAAGAACTACAAAGGCTAGTGCAATTAAATAGAAACAACAAAAAATGGCTATATATGTAATAATAATCCAAAGAAACAAAATACCCATCCCAAGAGCAAAGAGTTTGACTTCATTGTGTTGCTACATGTATCTCTGCAAAAGATAACCATCAAACTCTAAATGGATAACCAAAACAATAAATGACCCTTTTCTGACAAGCCATCCAATTGCAATTAGTAGTGTTATAAGATAGTAATCTAAAAAATGCAATACCTCCACATTATTGACTTTTGCAGTAAGGTTAAAGCAAATTAAATATAAAATCATAAATGATCATAAATGCCATTTGTATCTCTACAGAAACCAGGCAGTAAGTAAAAAAGTTGGCAATTAAAGAGAACATGCTAAAATTTCCAACAGGGAAGAGAAGCAAAGGAAAATAGATACTACAGTTTTATAAGAAGTCCGTACTCATCTAGGAAATGAATATGGAAATGAAAGTTTCCCCTTACAGTCTGTAACTTACAGAAAAATTACCATGTGCGAAGCAGTTCCATAATCATTTTAATTCTTTTCCTCTGGATCATTCAATTACCTCATGGGAAAGATTACCAACATAGACAGTAGTATATGAGGGGTTGTTTTCAGGAGCATCATCATTAGCATTTTCCTGACCTTTTGCATGAAAAAGAAGCATAATGTGAATCCAATAAGTTAAATAATAAAAGGCAATGGTACAAATATTGTAACCAAACAATAATCTCAACAAAATCAAGCATACAAGGATAAGCAGCAGATGAACCAAATTCTCTGTAAAACCTAATAAAGGCTCATTTGAAAAACTCATAGTTTTAGCAAAATAATCACCTAAATCACGTTCCCTAACCAGTACCATCAACATACTGAGCAATTTGTCAATTCAGCTAATCAATTATCTACAATGCTAACCTTCTTCTTATTGGTCAGAATAATATCCTATATCATTTGTGGATATTAGTTGAAGTGGATAAAACAAGTATCAAATTGTAAAGGTTATGCAATTTGATAAACATGCTTGCAATGAAGTTGTGTTGTATTTATGGTGACACAGTCCATAAATCTCACATTAATGTGGTTACAAATAGCAAACTGATTTAATGAAATATTATTTATGAAAGCAACCCATATAATGTAGACCAAAGAAAAAAAAACTTACTAAAGATTACTTCCCTTGTCCCATATCAATTGTCACTATTTTGCTCTTCCACAAATATTAAAGTAATCATGGGAATGACGAATTAATATTCATGGTTTGAAATAAAATAGTGTTAAAGGAAGATATTTATGCTACCTGAAGATCCCCTAGTTTGTACAACTGCATTTTGGTTTTGACCAATTTGCTTGTCTTCACTGGATCCAGAACCTTTAGTTGCCCAGTTATATCTTATTTAGCCATTTACCTACAAATCAGAGCATGAAAAAGATCAAGCATTGTGCCTATATAATTCAGATGATGGGTAATAACAAAACCAAACAAAGCAGATAAGTTCATAATTCCAAACAAGTCAAGTCATTGATAGCACCCTGCGCATCCTACAAAAAAGTATCATAAGACACTGAAATCAGCCCGTGTAATTAAGTTAAAGTTGCAAAATGTCTGCTGCTTTATATAACTACAAAATATCAAGACAATTCCCCATTTACTGTCAGACCGAAAGATTTGATTTTTAGTTTGTTTTAGCAAAAGATTCTCCAAAAATCAAAAATTGTGCAACAAAAAAAAAAAGGTGACAAATCTGATGTACTAAATTGAGTAAGAGAATTAATGAACTTAAATACATCTCATTAAATGATATTTGCAGTTTGGTGTAAAAAAAGGGTTATGATATTTGCAAATCAAATAAACTAACCTCAGCAACGAGGTACTCAAGGATGGCGGACAGATAAGCAGGAGCTCCAACGCTGATGCGATTGACGTATTTTCTGGCCTGGAGAAAATGAACGATACGAGCAACAGGGTCGATTTACATCTCCTCCATCCCTGCGCCACATCAAATCGATTAACACTCGCCATGCTGCACCCATCACCGACAACGAAGATAGATTTTCTAATCGCCGGAAAAAGAAAAAACTCCGGTATGTGGAGAATGAAAAATAAGGTGATAAGGATGAAGAGCCAACAACAAGGATGAGAGAACGAAAAGTTGTATTTTTGAAAATAAAAATTTAAAATGTGAGATTTACGAAAAAATGAAAAAAGGGTTGTTTTTTTTGAGAAAATGTTAAAAAAGACGGTATTTGGGGTAATTTCCTCAATTCTATAGGCTTCAAAAGAAGTCAGCCCATTACAAGAATTAAATTTCTTCGAATTCTTTTTTTCTTTATTTAGTTTATATCTTATATCACTTTTTTTTAAAGCAATCAAACCAATCCATTACTGAAAAATAAATTAGGCTTCCAAAGCTGAAGAAATACAAGAGGAAGGTGCATGCCCCAAAATATAAAGTCTGACATAGAAACGGATGCTCTACCCAGTAAATGAGCCATCCGATTCGCAAATCTTTTAATAACGTTAAATTTAAAATTTACATCAAGTAAAAAAAAATTACAATCAGAAATAATAATGCTAAAATCTGAATCGAAACAAATTTGGTCTTTTAAAGCTCTAATAAGGATCTCCGAGTCCGATTCAATTTGAACAAAAGGGGAGAGATTACCCTTCAGCCAGCTTAATGCTTACCTAACCCCTAAAGCTTCCACCACAGTTGGATCGTATAAATTATTTGATCCATAAATTTTTTTTAATAATTTTCATTTAATAGTCGATTGGTGTTTACTATATTTGTTATATCTAACGTATCAAATTATTTTTCATTTTTCAGACCTACCGAGAATACGACCGTCGTGTGACAAATCGTCTAATCATGATATTTTGAATTAATAAACAAATAAATTTTAACTTAAGAAGAAAAAAATTTCGAGAAAAATCAGCTAATGAGTTTTCTTAAATTTATTTTAAATTATATTATCGTGTAGAGTGATCAAATTCCGACAAATTAAATGAGGGTCCCCAATCTTTCTCTCTCCCATATTTTCCTCCCAACTTTTTATTTTGTCAAAAATCAACAATTTTTTTCTTTTAACATATTCCTTAATTCAATTTCTATGTCTTCTTTCACATAAAGTCGTAGTAAAAATCTTAGTATTCACACTTTAAAACAGAAACCATTTTGTGGGTTTCCGTTTTATTTGTTTTCTTTTCCAATAGATTACTTCAATTTCCTGAAATTTGTTCAATTCAGCTGACTTTTAAGACTCAAAAGAGCAATTCAATTCAAGGGTTTTTGGGAATTTCAGCAAAAAAGAAAGAAAGAAAATTTTATTTTCCCTTTTCAATATATATAAATTAATGAAATCAATTGGATGTAGATGCATACAAATCTTATATCCTCTAAGTGTAAGACTACAGAATTTACCTTTAAGCATAATTAATGCCTAATCATTCTCTTGTTGATTTTATTAATTAAATTCTATAGGTTGTTTTTTGGTATTGGATGATTTGGTGAGCCCTCCATTATGAACTCTTCCTAACTTGCTCATCTTGCTTTTGACAATAGGGAAATATACATGAATGAAAATGAAAAGCAAAATAAATAAAATCATGCTTTTATCAGATTAATTTTATATATGATTGCTAAATTTATATTATAATAATAATAATTCGGTTAAAAAAAGTTACATAAAAATACATTAATTTTTAAAATATGAATTCAATACGTGAGTACTGATCCGTGAGTCATGTTAGTTTGAAATATATTTTTAAGAAATCTCTTGAAATATATCCCGTAAATGTTTTAAGTTGATGAAACTAGCCAAGTTAGTATTCAGATGTTTAATTTATAATTTTAGTTGTAATATTTCAAAAATTAATTAAATCAATCGTTATTATAATATAAATTTAGCGATAATTGATGAAATTAATCATGATTTTGATAGATAGATATATATTTTATTTTATAAATTTTGTGGTTGTTGCTGTAAATTTCCCTATATACATATGCAAATGGAAGCATTATTTTTAACTACAAATTATTTCACATCAAGGTAAATAATTAACAAAGAATTGTATCTCAAGTTACTTCTAATTATAAAGGGCTATTAAAAGAAAAATAAATAAATAAATAAATCATTAGTAGATTGCAAATGCATTATACAGCTATAGCGTATGGGTTCGTTGCATCCATAGGACAGGATCCTTCACTTCTAAGTCTTCAATATATATCTTATTAGTGATTCAATTAAATTATTATATATGTAATTTAAGCCTTCATCTATTAAAATTGTTTAATTTAAAGTGTAAATATATGAAGCCTTAACTTAAGAAATAATTCAAAAATCATAGTGTTATATATATATATATTATAAAAAAGATTATTGTAATATGCAGAAAGTATTTAACCCTCATTGATGTAGTAGAATAAATGTATAATTACAAAAACAAATTATTAAGAACTAATAAATGGATTTATTATTAACTAAAAGGTATAACATAAAACTTCAAATAATATAACTTTCTACTAAATATTACTACAAACTCACTGATTAATGATTATATATGGAAAAAAGGAGCAGTAAAGAACAGAAACAACAACAAAATCTCTATATTAATTAAGATTACCAGCAGTTAGCAATGAAGCGGACAAATTTTCTCCATTAATGGAGATTGGAGATATATATAAGATAAATAAAAAGAAAGAAAGAAAGAAAGAAGAAAATTCATCAACTTCACCACCACTTCGAAAGTAATCTTCAATTTATTGGATATTTCCTACTCAAAAACTGCAAATTATTTTCTGCTTCAATTCCCCACCAAAAGCAAAGTGCTCCGTAGCAAACCGCTCCCTCTTTGCTTCTAATCCATAGCTCTTGAGAATTTTTTGTTACTGAGCACAAGCTTAATTAGGTAATTAGCAGACTATTAGCCAAATCTTCAAACACATAAAAAAAAAAAAAACTACTCGCCTAGACTCAGTTCATTATTTTTTTTTTTCCATTCATGCACCGAGCCAATAGTATATTATTGGTTCGGTTCATGAATGGATATAACATTGCAAAGATTTTCATGATCTGCGATGGATAGACAAATCGGTAGTAGAAATACAAAATCCGTCGCATATTGCAAATTTTTGTAATGTAAATATAAACCGAGTCTAGATGAGAATTTCTTTTATTTTAGCGAAGAAATTCGTCTTCTTCGGAACCCGTAATGCAATCCTTGTCATCTTCAAAGCCTTCAAGAGAAGGATGAGGAGAATGGCCATTACCAAAAGACCTAATATGATCTTTAAGAGATCTTTTGTGCTTGAAATCAGAACCACAAGTGCAATACCATAGTTTTCCGCAATTCTTTTCATGGGTTCGCCAATCACCTTTAACAGCAAAAGTTTTGCCACATTTTCTACACATAAATGGCTTAGCTCCATGCTTTCTCTTGTAATGAGTTTGAAGAGTTCTGAAATCTTTCAATGGCTTTGCTCGAGGATGATTTATGTTGTTCTTGCAACCTTGGGCACAACAATAACATGGTAATCTTAGCATTGCTGCTGGTTGTGTTCCTTTCAGTGAGTCTGGTCCTCTTCTAAACTCTGATCCATGACCCCACATATGCATCTACATGTACAGAGTAATAATTTTGAAAAATAAAATAAAATTGATTTTTTTTTTATAAACTAAAAAAAATAAGAGTAGAAGTTCGAATTTAAAATTTTTCAGTATATATTATCTCATTTCAAGTAAATAGATAATTTTGCTAATCCAAAGTAGATAATGCACTTTCTTCTTTTAACAAAAAATTTCAACTACTAGTGTTAAGTTTGTTTATATTGCTTGTTTTATCATTATCAACTCCTGTAATATATCTCTTTGTTCACAGTTTTTGACAATATTGTGCAACCACTTTCATCTCTTCAATCATTTTCAGCTGCATAATTATCACCTCCTTTTACTAATTTTATGAAATTTCCACTCCCCCCCCCCCCCCTAATTTTCCCACACAGAAAAGGTCTAATATAGAGGACATTTGTTTAATTATCATGCATAATGAGAATTAAAAAAAAGGGAAGTAATTAATAAGAGTAAATTCCCCCAAAAATGCGGTGTTTAATTAGGACTCATTAATTAATCGATACTCGGAAATCTTTCAGATTAATTAAATTCCAACCAGCATAGTTAGCATTCCATTAAAAAGTGAAGAAATTTTAGGTTTAAATTTCTTCTAGTAACATTTATAGTTATAATTATTGTAAATCCCTTCTATCAAAAAAAAAAAGTTAAATTCGAATTATCGACAATAAATTGTAGAAGGTTTTCAAAAAAAAATAAATAAATAGAACGCAAGAAATGGAAAAGCAAAAGCTTAACCCGAAATTAAATCCAGGATTGCTTCATTAATCATGCCAATTACTTCGGAAGCTCTACATGGATCAGTGATCCAATCTATTGCTCAAAACTTTGCCTTTCTATTTTTTTCATGTGTAAGAAAATTATTGATGGAAGGTAGGCTTTTTTTCTTAATTTAATATAATTTTGCACTTCTATATATTTGTAATTTACTTGTCCCCACCAAAAGAAACACAACTTTGAACTGCTCAGTTCCCTACATGGATTTTCGTCGGATCCATTTACGCTTTCTCACTTATAAGTTGTAGCATGTCATCATGTATGAAACTAAACGAAAAATACACACACAGACAAAAAATATATAATCTCACGTATAAGTTGTAGCATGTCATCATGTATGAAACTAAGCAGTATACGCACGAAAAATACACACACAGACAAAAAAAAGTATAAAATCGTCCTAGCCATGTTAAATTCCAAGAAATATATAAGTAAAAAAGGAGTAAAAAATTCATAAATCAGAAGACAATAAAAGGAAAATATATTATAGCTTACAAAAAATTAGAGATACTAAATTCAAAATGTTAGTTTTCTGATTAAAATAAAAACAATTACATGAAGATATATGGGACATTTTTAAAATAAATAAACAGAAAATTAATATACAGTTTTCCTAATCATGTTAAATTCCAGAAAGTAGAAATAATTATGGTGATAGGCACTTGAATAAAAATACAGAAAATTTCAAAATTCGATTTTTTCTACGGTACTTATAGTTGTAATTAAACATTGTTCATCCTTTATAACAAATAAATGATTAAAAGAATTTGCACAAAACAAGTAAAAATTGAATTAATAAAATAAAAAAATAATAATTACCTGCATGTTATTGTACCTATTGAAGGTCTTGCTGCAAATAGAGCACTGAAATTGCATAGGACCAACAAGGATCTGAGAAGGAGTTGGAATCCAAAACCTACTTTCTGAATTAAAAGAACAGCCATGGAAGCTTTTCTCGGTCATAGCTTCTTGATCTTCTTGTTTTTCTTGTTCCTTAAACTCAAAATCTTTAGCCTTAACTTCGGAGCTATAATCTTGATCAATATTAGGCAACCCAATGTGCAAAGCCACTGTTACTTTCTCAATCTTGTTTTCTTCTTTAACTTCAAGAATCTTATTACTCTCTTCTTCTTCTTTCAGTGATCTTTTCTCCGTTAGCCTGCTTAAAAGAGGTAAACATTCAACGGTTTCTTTCCCAATTTCTCGTTCTTGATTTTTAGGGTATAAAAGAGGAAGGTTTACTATGGCCATGGAAGCTGAAGAAGAAGAAGAAGAAGAAGAAGATGATGATGATGATGATGATGATGAAGAAGAAGAAGAAGAAGGCTTAAGCCATTCAATGAAAGTTGGAGCTTGAAAATAAAGATTTTCATGGTAATTGAGTAAACCCATGTTTGTTTGGTTAAAATTTTCTCTCCCCTTTTAGATGGTTTTATATTTAGAGATTATGTGGGAAAGCTTTTGCACTACTTAATGGTTGGTTTTTGAAAGTTATTTTGGTTTGTCTTTTAGGGAGTTTTTTCTTTTGTTTTTTTTTTTCAATTTCTTTTTTCTTTTCAATCCTAGAGAGAGAGAGAAAGAAAAAGAGATAGAGTAATTAGTGGCGGGGTTAGAGAAAATGACATGCAAAAATGGGATATCTCATTTAATAAAGAGAATCCTAGAATAGTTTTTGACAATTTCTTTTATGCTATATAAGTTAAAAAGTTGCCTATATATAATCATATTATTTTTTTAGTCAAATCATAATTTAATGCATTTTTAATTGTTAATTTCATGTTCTCTATTTATAATAATAATAATAATAATAATAATAATAATAATAATAATAATAATAATAATAATAATAATAATAATAATAATAATAAATTCTAAAACACTAGATTTGATCCATTGTGAATCAAAATTTTAGATTTGACATATTGAGTGCAAATGACCTCACATATAGAGAATAAAATTATTATAATATGTTTATTTAAAAGAAAAGAAAAGAAGAAAGCATTTGGTCAATACCTAAAAAGAAAAGGAAAATTATATAAAACAGAAACAAACTTAAAAGAATTTTATGATATGCTTAGTGCATTTTCATTAACTTCTTCACGATATAGATTATTTTATTGGCAAAGAATATATATATATATATATATATATATATATATATAATTTCAATTTAAGCTAATGAACAAAGCAGTCTTCATTTGTTTTATAATATGATGCAACTGGTTTAATATCTTAGTATATCAATTTCCATTATCTTGACTAAATTTTATTTATTGATGTAATAAAGACATTTTCTATTATGAAAAATATATATTATAAAATAAATTGGGGTTGGATTAGTTAAGTACATTCACATAAATACCATATATGCGAATATTGTAGAATGGCCAACGCTTTCAAATAAATTCCCCATTTGGTATGCAATGAAAAATTATTCTGTATGTCAATAATATATTGATTAATAATAATTAAACAATTAGTATAAGTTTATGTAAGAAAGTGTTCAATTATCTACTGTCACGTTACATGATAATTTAAAATATTTCATAACATATATCATCATATCGATTATAACATATCATAATCTTGAATATTATATATAATAATGTTAATTTGTTCACAAATTTTCAAATTAAAAAGCATAAAACAAACTCGTAAGCAATTCAACTATCGGTTAGGAGTGAGTATAAATCGGTTAATCGGTAAATTAATAATTTTTTAATCAATAATCCATTAGTATTAATTTTTTAAAATTATTAATCATTAATTAATTTATTAAATTCGGTTAATCAGCCTATCGACTTTGGTCTTAACCACTAAAATTTTTAGCATACAATCATAAAATAAAAATTAAATAATTTCATTTCAAAAGTTCAAAACTTTTCAAAATAAAAATTATAAAATAATAGCCAAAAACCATATTCCACTTTCACCATTCTCCATTTATTATAGTTAATTATTTCAACAAATCAAAAATTAAAATTATAAATTGGATTCAATTTTTGTTAAAAATCAGCATGCTTAATCTTAGGTTAAAGAAAAAAATTTGGACAAAATTAAATATTAAAATATAAACTCTAAAATATAAGAAAATATCATTAAAGGCTATCAAGTAAGATATTAGAACCATTAATACATGTAATAAGAAACAACATATGTAAATATTAATCAATTATTTTAAATAAGTATTACTTTGTATAATTAATGAGAATGACATATAGTTTGAATATATTTTAGAGTATTGCTCTATATAAGTTTTAGAGAGTAATAAAAAAATAAAAAATTTTAGGATATAAAAATAAAAAAAATATGAACGAGTTAACCTTGTATTAATTGTTAATCAATACTCAAAATTTCAAATCGAAAACATATAAAATAAATATAAAAATTTGGTCCTTAACCAATTAACCAAAAAATTTGATTTGATTTCAAACCGATTTTGCAATTAACAAAATTTTTAGTTTTTTTTTTCTCCCCTGCGGCTAGTTTATATACAAAAGGATAATGCCAAGAAGAAAGAAATTACAAAATAAATATTAATCATAGGCTGTATTCTTTTTTTTTCTCTATTTGAAAGAAAATAGAAATAATATCTTGAATATACTATAAACTTTGTTACTTTTAAATATTTTTAGGGGATAAAGTTGATTGTCAAAATGACTATAATTTTTGCAACTCGCACATTTTAACATATTAATAAAATTATATAGAAATAAGTTAAATAAAGGAATTTAAGTGTTTATGTAATTTTTTAGAAAATTAAAATGTTAAGTATTTTTATAAAAAGTACATAATTTAAATTAAGGACACAAATTATTTTGGGATCTAAAGCTACGTGAAACGATAAAAAACTGTAAAAAACTGGTTGCAAATATAAGCAAAACTTGCTGTAGTTTAGGAATAACTCCCCACCTATTGCAACAGTGTGGGTGAAAGTTTATGCCTCAAATCTTAGGACAAACATGCATGAAATTGGACCCTACCAAACCAAAATTATATAAAATCTTTATGGATATAAATCTAGCATGAAGATATATAATAATAAGGTATGGCTTTGAAAAATTAAAATCTTGGAAAATACTAATAATAATATTGCCGACAAGAAAGATATCTTGAGCGGATTTTCAGGGAGATCATGAAACAATTAAAGGGTAACTTGATTTTTTTTTTCCTTCTTTTCTTTTTTAACCTTTTCTTTATGTATGTTTCTATGATTCTCCACCACTATCACTTTCTTTTTCTTTCCCATTGATTTGCAACATTTTACTCTTTTTTATTATTGTTTTTTTCTTCCTTTCATACATTAATCATTCATTCTTAAACCCTTTTCATTTGGATTTTTCCTTTTTATAATCATCTGGTATCATTAATTCCATTAATTTAAATTTATACCAGATAAATTTATAAAAAAATATTTTATTTTTAATTTAAAATTTCAATCCAAATTAGACCTCTAACTAAGATGTTAGAGATAAAGAAATTTGGAGCTATAATGGTCCAAGCAATACATTGATGACCACAACTTTTGTCTTTAGACATTGCTTGAATATTATAGGCCATTCAATGAACTATTAATTTGTTTTTTATCCTTTTAAGGATAATTAGTTTTGGTTCAAAATTAATTTTTGAGTTTTGTGCCAACATTATCCAATTTTCAGCTTCCTGACATTTTTAATTAATTACCCTATATAATTATCTCAATTTCTCTTTTTTTTTCCCTCTTTATTTTCACTTGTTGTATATTTTTGCACAAATAATTATTTTTATTTAATATTTATTGTTATCGAAAAATATTAAATAATATTCTCTACTAATCACATACGTGCTCTTAAATACTTATATAAATAAATTAATGAAAATAAAAGTAAATTATTATTTTAAAAAATATTAATTTCATTTATTTATATGTATGAAATTGAAAAGAAATTTTATTTAGGGAGAATTTTTTAAATAATATTTTTTTTAAAAAAATAACAACAGTTATAGGTTCTGTTAAAAATTATTTATCGATTTGCAGTTCGAATAGAAAATGTTGCACAGTGCAGCGTCATTGTCAGGCGGGACCATAATGAAAGACATAGCCATTCACAGCATCTTCCATCAAATATATATATATATATATATATATATATATATATATATATATATATATATATATATATATATATATATATATATATATATATATATATATGAGGAGAGAGTATAAAATTCACACTTTTTTATTATTATAGACATCAACTTGAAATATATTAATCTATAATTAACTAAATGGGATAGCTCACTTAATCAAAAGTTTTGAATTTAAATTTAAAAAATTAAATATTTTAAATACTTAAAATAAAATATTTTTTCTTTTATAAATTTATATGATATAAATTTAAATTAATTAAATCATTAAATACCGAATAAATTATATATATAAAAAATTTAGACACTTAAAAACTATTTCATAGAAATAGTTTGAATTTTATGATTATTAAATAGAAACTATTTATTTTTTTTTGAATTTTAGACAGAAAGTAAAAATTTTATATAACTACATAGAAATTGAAGTTTTATAAAAACTAATTAAATATTTTATAAGAAGTAAAAATTTAATGGCACGGAAAAAATACATGATAATATAACTATGTAATTAATTAAAAAAATAATTGAAAATCTTGACTTTTTTAGATGCATAAAAGTCAAATAGAATAAAAATGATTGAACAATAATACAATAATCATATTTTTTTGCAAAGAACGAGAATTCTATGAACTATTGATTTCATCTTTTAATTGAAACTAATTTGAAGGGAAAAATTACATATAATTCCGACCGAAAATTTGACAAATTCAAACTTCAATTTCTCTCTCTCTCTATATATATAAAGAAATAGTTATTTTTTTCTGTCTAAAATTCAAAAAAAAAAAGAAATAGTTTCTATTTAATGATCATAAAATTCAAACTATTTCTATGAAATAGTTTTTAAGTGTCTAAATTTATATATACATATATATATATATATATATATATATATATATATATATATATATATATAATTTATATATATATATAATTTATTCGGTATTTAATGATTTAATTAATTTAAATTTATATTAGATAAATTTATAAAAGAAATAAAATATTTTATTTTAAGTATTTAAAATATTTAATTTTTTAAATTTAAATTCAAAACTTTTGATTAAGTGAGCTATTTTATTTAGTTAATTACAGATTAATATATCTCAAATTATTGTCTATAACAATAAAAGAGTGTAAATTTTATACTCTCTCTATATATATATATATATATTTGATGAAAGATATTTGATGAAAGACGCAGCAAGTGGCTACGTCTTTCATCATGGATCCGCCTGACAACGACGTTGCATTGTGCAGTATTTTTGTATTTGAATTTTAAATATATAAATAATTTCTGACAGATTTTATAACTGTTATTATTTTAAAAAAAATATATTATTTAAAAATTCTCTATTTTATTTATTATCAATAAACAGAGTATAAATAAATAACGGTTTCAGAAAATTTATCTAATATATTTTTCTTTTGAAAAGACCTTGATAAGATAACTTGTGGAAATTAATTGAAGCCAGATAATTGGAAATTGTGCCTAGAGCATCTTTGTTTGATTTCAGTGCATGTGGTTTCTGCATATTTATGAAAGATTCATCTTTATTATTCTTTAGATCACACGTATAATAGTAGCTTATCAAATGCCAAAATTTCTTATTTTTATGTCATTCATATCATATTATAATATTATATGATGACTATTCTATTTACCGAATTCTTCTGTCACTTAATTAAAAATACAAAATATTTAACGAGTTTTTGATAGTTAAATTAGTAGAGATAACATATTTTTCGGAGAGCAAAATTTAGAAAATTTATGTAAAAAGTTTATACTTTTTATATTATACTTTTTTCGTTCTTTTTTATCTGTCACTTTTAAGTAAAGATCAAAATTTATTTATCTATTATTTTTAGACTTTCAATGTAATTTAATTTTCTTTTTTGATTTATTTTTTGCCCAATAAAGTTAGAACCAATCAGATTTGATAATTTAATTTTAATCACGCAATTTAATACTAAATTTAAATTTATTTATTATTTTTTAATTCTAATAAAAACAATAAAAGTGACTAATAAAAAAGAACAGAGAGAGTATAATTTTCATGTAATTAATAGATAGGGTTTAAATGTTCAGTAATAGTTGTAACGGTTTTTTATATTAATTATGTAATATTTTTAATAATTTTAGGATAGTATGTAGCAGATATACAATTTTCACTGCATTTTTTCAATTTAAAAATATTACTCTCTCCGTTTTTTTTATCAGTCACTTTTATTATTTTCATTGAAATTAAGAAATAATAAATAGATTTAAATTTAACATTAAATTACGTGATTAAGATTAAATTATTAAATCTGATTGGTTCTAATTTTATTGAAAAATAAAAATAAATTAAAAAAGTAAATTAAATTACATTAAAAATCTAAAAGTGACAGATAAATAGAATTTAAATTTTACTTAAAAGTGAAAGATAAAAAAAAAAAGAGAAGGAGTATATTTGTAATATATACTTATTTCTTACGCAGGCAATAAAAATCCAATCCTTCTAGAAATTAATGAAAGGTTTCTAATGTAAAAGGAGTTTTATGCCTTTTTATTTCATTTCTGGGATGCAATATGCTGGTCCTAATTAGCAATAATAAGACCCCTAATTTCTTTCTTTAATTTTTCTTTTTCTTTTTTTTTAATTCAAAAGTAAGCCTCTGATGCAATTATGTCTATCTAAATTAGGTTATTTAACATTATGATATAGAAATGTTAATCGTTAATTGTAATTATTGCCTGAACCCACCAAAAAATTAAAAAAAGAAAAAGAAAGTCATCCTATGCATTGTATTTTTAGATGTTTTTGCACTAATGACTTTTATTATAAAGTAATAATTAACAATTTTTTATCAGAATAACATCTTTTCTACTATTTATATATTTTAATTAATAATTTATATTTTTTATATAATGTGTATTAGTATTATGATAAATTAAAAATTAATTAATGTAATGACTTAATGGGTATTACATGAGCTAAAATCAATTTCCCATCATTTTTTTTTATAATTGAAAACTTCCAATTCATTATAAATTAAGGAAAAAATTCATTTCTATTTTATTTTCTAAAATATTTTCAATACTAATTTGAGGCGTTTTTCGATAATAACTTCCAATAAAAAGCAAAAAAATGAGATAAAATTCACATACCAGCAAATTAATTTTATATTTATGGGATAAACTGCATACATTTTTAATATTGAATCAAATTTATAACATACAAGTGATCTACTATAATAAAATAATAACTTTCTTGACATTTGAGTCAATTTACCATTAAAATTTTATTATTTTAAAATATAATAATATTAGACTTCTAATATTTTTAGAGTATTTCAATTAAATAAATTTATCCATAATTCTGTTAGAACTAACTAAAATATTCATTTTTATTAAAAAAAAGTAAGTTTTAGATTTTTATATTAAAAAATTAATAGTAAGTTGTTATTGTTGTTGTTGTTGTTATTATTTAGGATTACTCTGTTAATTTTTATTACTTTGAATAATAATAATAATAACAATAACAATAAAAATAATGATAATGATATTTTGTTATAACCGTTTTAATAATAATTACTTAAAATAAATCAAATTAAAAATTAATTATATTTTTAAAATCAATAAAAATTGATTTTAAAAAATAAAAATACTAAACTGTTATTTTTAAAAATATATGAAAAAAATTAAAAATATATATATATTTGAGTAGAATAAGATGATAAAATTTGAAAACAACAATTTAATATATATAATACAATAAGGGTATTATATTAAATTTTAATTTATTAAAAATATGAAATTTATTTGCAAATTTTACCTATTTAGATGAAATTTGGTAAAGGTATAATGAATTACATGGAATTCAATTTATAAAATTTAATTGTTATTTTTTTATTCCAAACATAAAAAATTGTAATTACAAATAAATTTTATGAAATTTTATGGAATTATTTCAAATGGGCCCTTAGAATTTATTTTCCGGAAATGATGTAAGAATCCACTTAAATTAAATTAGGTCAAGACTTAGGTTTATAAGTGACCGTGATCATAAAATGGGTGCATACTATTTTTGCCAAATGGCCGAAATTGTGGAAAATATATATGAAATTGAATGCATTGTTGTCTACTCTATTATTTGACTTGACTTAGTTTTTCTTCATAATTTCAATTCGTTAATCATTGCTTTTTTTTTAAAAAAAAATTATGAGTTTTTTAAGGTCTTGTTTATTTTAGTTTCAAGGAAAACCAATACAATTAAAAAGTTTTCCTTCATTTATATATTAAAAGAATATTGTTTTTAATAAAATATTAATCAAATTTTATTTTTATATTCAATATTGACTAATTTTATCCTTGTTTCACGTAGCAATTTAAAAATAAAATACATTCATTTTAATAAATTTACGGGTAAAAATTATTTAATTTAAAAATTAAATAAACAAAATTTACGTACTTCAAATAATTTTGAATATATTATTGGACTTGCAATAGGGAAATGGAAAGAGTAAGAAGTCAATGTAATTTTAGGTATTTAATTTGGTCATACATAGCATCATTTCTTAGACCTTAGAATTCTTAATTAATAGAGTTTTTCCTAATTATTACAAAATTTTCATTGTTGGGTAAGTCTAGTTTGAATTAAAACCTTATGCATAAAACCTTTTATGTCAATTCCGGGCTTAGAGGGTTCAACTGTATTGTAGTTTTGTGGAGGAACCAATTGCATAAGTTAGAAAATTCCATAGTCTTTTTCCATGAGAACTTGTCCTATACATTGGGACACTTTATGCAGATTTCTTTGAAGGTTGCCTCTGTTTAACAGTATGAATTTTGAACTTGTCCTATAACTATATGACGTTATATATCGGATCAAAATTATCGTCATTTAACAAATTATTTTCTCAATTAATCAAACATCATATTATATATATATTTGTTAAAAATATTATATTGTTTTAAATACAATACGTGACATTTTACAAAAAATGCATGTGAATAGCCAAAAAAAGTATATGACCATTTTTAATAAATTTAGAGAATAATCTAATTTTTTGATAGTAAAGAAGATATTGTTTACGTTTTAAACAAGTGCAAAAGGCTAATTTTATATTTAATTAGTTTAAGAAATAATATGTTAAAAGATAATAATTTAGGAGAAAATTATGTATTAACTAAAAAATTAATAATTTTGAGGATTTGAATTCCATCCTTTTCTGCTACAAAAATGTAATTAAAAAAAACTTAAAATTATTTTGTTGACATGGTAAATTATTATTAATTTTATATGTAAAAAAATACATAAGTGTAAATAAATTTTCTTTTATGATTGTATAGCAATATTGTATAATTTGCCCACAATTATTGTTGGAAAGAAGTTGTCTTCTTTGATATTTGAGGGAATAATTTTTTTTTTTTTTGTATTTTTAGTGTGTCATCCCAAATAGATTCATAACGACAAAAAATATCTTTAAATCATACTAGACTCAGATTAATTTTCACTCAAAATATTATCAGACACCGAAGCGGGAACCTCTGCCAATAAAATTTATTGTATTCATAAGAATTTAAATTTGAAATAACTGAGCAGAATCTCTTCCAAGGACTGCACGCACAAAATAAAAAAAAAATGATGCAAATAACCTTAATATTAAAAAGTTGATTTAATTATGCACTTAAATTTGAATTTTAATGATATTTGATATAAAATACTAACGTATTTCTTTTGTGGCTAACGATTTCGGTGATCTATCTACACACTGAATCTAAAAACTATATATATATATATATTCTCTAGCTTACTCTCTTCAAGATGGCCAAGTTCGCTTGAAAATCAATCTGCCGTAACTTCTGTTTCCTCTATTTTTTTTGTTTGAAAAGTTCGATCATTGTATATCAACTTATTATTTATATTATATTTTTAATTAAATATTATTATTATTATTAAATTTATTAATTAATTAATAAAAAAATTTATAATAATTTAAATTAAATTTATAGATAGATTTAAAGTCATTTAATCTATTTGAATATTGATTAATTTATAATTTATATTTTTTTATCTATTTATGATACATTTTATCTATGATCCGTTTATTAATAATCCAATTAAAATCTGTCTAATCCGTCCATTTATCACTTGATAAAGCGTAAAATGACTTTATCTAAGAAAAAGAACCGACAGCTGATTTGCCCGATCGGATTACCGATTCTACAAAAAGAAGTACCCTATTAGACCAGATATTAGCACTTCGAAACTTAAGTTAGTAGTTTTTTAGAGAGATAATATTTAAAGAGGGTTTCAGATGTTCAATACCTGAAACCACTGTTTGTTGGACTATTATAAGAGATGGAAAGGAGTACTTGAGTACTTGATATGTGATAATTGACAGTTGAAACTGGTGAGCGACGATTTGACAGGAAGCAGATGAGAGATATGAACGTTAGCTTGTATTAGTGGACTAATGGAACGTGTTGTCCCATCAGTTCGATTGGATATTGCTTCCTTTTATCTTATATTTCTACTCACGCTTTATCTTTTTTATTAATGAAATTTGGATCCTGTCAAATATTATTGTGCCAATTTAATTGAATTTTGAGAGATATTTTTTTCATAGTTATCAACATTTATACTTTATTGCGTAAAATAAAATAAAATAAATGTATGATCCATAAGTATGTAATGCTGACGTCAAAATTTTACTTATAAAGGTTAGCATAAATTATGTTCCTTAAGTGGTGATTATACTTACCATTTGTCAATTTGTCTTGGGATTTTATGACACTCTAGAAAAAAGCACATTAATTTGGTCAAGCTAGTAGAATTTTAACCAATATTCTACAAAATAATAAGAATTTTTTCCCCCCGTTGACTCAGAGTCAAGTCTTTCGTTCTCTAAATTGGATATGGACCAAACTATCTTGGAAGTATAATTTTCAAACCAGAAGATTACATGAAATTTCTTGTTTAAGTTCGATTTTATATAATTATTAAAAATAAAAATCAAATTTACTTCTAAATTATGCAAAATGGTACATATTTACCTATAATTTTTTTTCTTCCAAAATGTTCGTAAATTATATGAAATTACTCTTTTTTTTTTCTTATAGGTAATGGCAAAAGTAAATATGAACTATTTTTTAATAGCAAATAAGAATAAATATTAATCATTTTGGCAATTATAGGCAGCGGCACAACCACGTAGATAGGAAGGAGACAATTGCCCTTCTTATTTTTTGAATTTTTTTAATATATATATATTAAATAGACAGTTTTGTCCCTTCAAAATTTTATTTTTGCCTTTTTTTTCCTCAACTTATTTCCTAAATTTAACATAACTTATACTTTTTCTCTCTTGATTATAAATTTTAGTTTTGCCGCTGACTATAAGAGGCAGTTGTGAAGCTGATTGATAATGATAGAGGCAAATGTGAATCATTTTAATAATGATAGGGTCTTTTTAAACTAAAATATAGTTTGAAAGTAAATAATTTTTTTTGTATTATTTAGGGTTAAATTTGAACCTTTTTTCTAAGTATAATGCACGTAATTTTGTTTTTTTACAAATATAAAATTGACTTAGGTAATTTAATTAAACCTAAGTTTTTATGATGAAAATATAAAAAAAGTTATTAAATTATATGACTAGTTTCACAATTAGTTATTATTTCTTAAAAAAAATCAACTTCTAAATAAAATAAATATGTTTGCAAAAGTGTCAAACTTGTTAAATGCGCAAACCGTCGATTTGTGTTATTTGGTTTGAAAAATGAAGTGAATTATTCTAAAAATTCATGATTACCGCTAATTTGATAATGCGGTTAACTACCGAGTTAGAAAGTAACTGTCGCCACCTTCCAAATGCCCACTACGTTAAATCCTTGACTTTACTTTCCTTTTTCTTCTTATTAATTCTCATTTATTTATCTCTAATTGTATCATAATTGATTTATTTAAAATAAAAAGTAATTATGTAATTGCTGACACAGCATTTTCTATGGACCCAAATGCCCATTTCTTATGCAATTTTGGGCTTTTCTAGCCCGATAAGAAAATATACTTGTAGCTTTTCTCGGGCCCATATCAGTCCAATTCCGACTCAGATTTCTCATTTCTAATTCTAGATGATATAAATATATTGTTCTCTGCTTCTTTTTTACTGTGATAAGGTAATTTTTTTAACCTACTGAAGAAAATGGCCAGCTAACAGTTGGAATACTTCGAACAGTTAGATCGACTCCTCTAATTAGTTCGAAATGGAATCATCCTCGTAAAGTGTTCGGTTGCGTCGTACAGCTTAGACTATATCAGGTTCAACCAAAATTTAAAAAATTTTATTATATTAGGAGAAGATAATACTTTCCTTTTCTTTTCAATATAATGATTGTTTTATAAGGAGAACTCTAATTCAAGTCTCCTAAACAGGTATTAACTATTAAACTCGTAAATATAGTCAGAATCATAAATAAAATGTTAAGTTTTACCAGCATTTTCATTATTGTCAAAATTACTGATTTGACTGTCAGAATTTTTCTAATAAAAAAGTCCGACCAGTGTTTTAGGTGACTCGTTTGTGATGAATAACTTTGAATCTCTTTGGCCCAATCATCACCTACAAATGAATTCTAAACTTTGTTTGAGATTATTTTTACGATAAAATAACATATAATAGCAAAATAGCAGTGACATGAAAGAAATTAATATTATCATAATTTAGATAAAGGAAACATTGACGTTCAAGTTGGCGATTTGAAAGAAAAAGAAAAAAGAAAAAATAGTTTGACTTAGAACTTATAAAATTTACCTTAAGGGTCTAAAGAATTTATATATTATCGGATAGAGCTCCATCAAATAAGTGTTTTTTTTGAATGCAAATTAAATCTTTATTAATAATATACAAAATACATTTGAAAAGTATATATAAATTTATAAAATTTAAAAATACATTAGATATACGAAACTAATAAAATTATTGGAGTATATCCTTAAACTTTTTCAATGAAAACAATAAATAATATTAATATGCCACAGAGAATCTGACTTTTAATAGAAAACTCAATCTATCTGCTATTCATATAAAAATTCATTTCAAAATGATGAAAACTTTCATTAAGAAAGACAATAACCTCCAAATTTTGAAGAATAAACTTGCATGATAAAAAAATTTAAATTGCATTCAATATTAATTAAATGAATATGATTTATAAAAACCCAAAAAGGCTCCGAGCAAATACAAAAATTAGATCTAAAAAATTCAGATATGAGTTTATTAAAATCAAAACACCAAAAAAAAACAAAAATAAAAAAAATAACAAATAAAATTAAAACTTTAGATTTATACAAATCTGAAAATTATTATAAAAAAATTTAAAAAAATGAAAAAATATACAGAAAATTGAAAAATGCAAATATAAATTTAATAAAGAATAAGATGAAAGAAAAAAAAAAAGAGAAGAGGGGCTGCCGCCTGTAAATAGATTGACGATAGCCTCAAAAATCGAAAAAGAGAATGAAAACTTTTGAAATTAGAGAGAAAATAAGGTTAGGATTTTTTTTTTATAAATGAAATATAACCAATTTTAGTTACAGCTAATAAGTTAAATCATTAATACTAAGTAATGATTTATTACAATATATTATTAACGAAATAACGCTTAATAATTACAATTAACTCTTAATTCTTTGGGCGACTTTTGTACAATTTAGTAATAATTAATTCAAACAATGAAATGATTTTGTTATAAAACAAAACATTGATTTTCTCCCATGTTGGAATAAGAAAGATAAAAATCTAAACAATGAAAACGCAATTTCACCACAAAAAATTAAATTAGAGATAAAGAAAGAAAATTGTCGTTGTTATTTATGGAATTATCAATTGCTTTCACATCAATTTTCTTGCACTCTTTTACAAATTTTTTAGCAATAAAATCTTGAACAAATTATTATTAGAATTAAACAAACAAGTAATTAATTAATGAACAATAATTGTTGGTTTTGGATAGGGGTAAGCAAAAAAAATCAAAAATATAATTAACCGCAAAATCAGTCTGAATTTAATGGATCCGATTACGATTTTTAGTTTTTTACATTTTCAATTTTTGCTTACGATTTATATTTTTAAGTTCATATAAATATACATCTTAATTTTTTTATTTCTTTCTAAAATTTACATAAAATAATACTTAAAAATATATTTAAATTTTATTTTTATTTTTATACCTTAATTTTTTATATTTTCCTATAAAATTTATATAATGCTTTAAATTAAATTTATATTATATTATATTATTTAATTATATAGTAATATTTATATGTAGTATACGATTAACTTTTATATAGTTTTTTTTATCATATATTGGTGTTTATATTTTATTTAATAGCATTTAATTATTTTTTATATTTTAAAATTTATGTTATAACATTTAATATTATCCAAAATTTTATTTGATTTAGAATCAAACATATTAATTTTTAATAAATATTAAATATATTTTATTATATTAGCTATTAATTTATCGAACATAAATTTTGGCTAGTAAATTATGTTTATTTTGTGATTTTTATTTTGAATTATTTTACACATTTAAAATTTAATTAAATTTTATCTAATTTTTTATATAATTTTATGCTATAAATTTTAATAGTTAATATAAAAATATTGATTAACTAAACAAAAAAAATTGAAATTAACGCACCGATTAACCAAATGTAACAAATTAATTAATGGTTAGTAATTTTTAAAAATCGATGTTAATAGGCTGATTAATTTTTTTTGCTCATGAACCAATTAATAGATTAATAATTATTTTTATTTTTAATTTTTTTAAATGAAATTATAAATTTAATTATTATAAAAGAATTATTTTTAATTATAAGTCTAATAGTAACAAATTTTAAATTAATAAATTTTATAAATTTAAAACAATATGATCGGAAAAGTTTATCAATCATGATTAATGTCACGCCATATTAATTTCTTAAATTAACATCATTTTTATGACCCCAAAAAAGTTGGGGTCACTTCAATCATATCAAATTTCATTATGGAGTGTTTACAATGATTCACTTAAGATTATATTAAAACGACCAATTGCAAATTATTGAGAATCAATTATTTCTAAAATAGCTAATATATGTATTAACGAAATGCATTTAAAAAATATATTTATATTTAAATTTTGTTTTTCTGCTTTCTATTATTAAGTACTCTATCAATTTTTTTTTATCTATCATTTTTATTATTTTCACTATAATTAAAAAATAATAAATAAATTTAAATTTAATATTAAATTATATAATTAAAATTAAATTATTAAATTTGATTAAAATTTACACTTTATTAAAAAATAACAGATAAAAAACAACGGATGGACTGCTAGTTTAAGTATAGCCATAATTTTTGGTATTTTTTTATAGCCATAATAAATCTTAGAGACTTTAAGTTCATAAAAAATTTCCTGTCTGAATAATAATACTGATTGCACGTGCCTAAGATACATTGTTTTATTAAAAAAAAAAAAGAAATATAAAATACCCACCAAGTGAACATTCCATAACCGCCACCGTTAAGCCACCCTTCTCTGCTTCCACGCTTTCGGGAGTAGCAATGGCGGCAACTGCAACCGCTACAAGCGGAGCCACCGTATTTAGATTCTCTCCACCTTCTCGGAGCTCCACCACTCTCCCTTCCTTCACTCCATTTGCCGCCGCCAAATCCTCCATATTCTCCGCCGTCCCCTTCGTCTCTATTCCCAATCTCCGGCCATCTCCGTCAATTGCTCGTGCTGTAGAGAATTCGGATACGGTTATTCTTTCTTCTCGTTTTCTTCCATTAATAAGCGACAAAAGATGATTAGTTAGCAAATGTACATGCTTAATTAATCCACCGGTCTATCTTTGCAGGGAAATTCCGATAGAAGTAAACGATCATATCAGGCTCTAAATTTAGCAAATGGAACTAATTTTACTGAAATACTGTTTGATTTTGTCGCATCTAATTTCCTCCCTCTAGGTAATAACCCATTTTGATTTCTGAAAGATGAAGATGATGTTATTGAGTAAATTTTGAAGTTATATATGATTGTTTTGATTATCCATTATTTGCTTTTTCTAATTTTGAAAATTCGAACTTTTTGAAGCTCTAATTAGTGCGGTAGCCTTAGGAATGAAAAATCCAACTATTGGTTGTCATGCACACAAGTATTCTTTATCGAAATTTAGTACTTCAGGAATTTTCTTTATTTCAGGTGAGCGTGATTTCATATATGCTTGTTATGGAAAGATTTTTCTTTTTCCCCCCTTTCCTTAATCCCCTCTGTATGGTCGAAGGACTGAAATTGCAGGGTAAAGAAATTGGAGAAGTTGCAGAAGCATGGCCAGTAGCAATTTTTGGGCTGGTAGGACCCCTTTTTTCTTCATTTTATTTATTCTTTTTGTGCCTAGTCTCTTTTCAGGTTTTCAATCTTGTTGAATTTGTGCAGACAGTGATTGCTTATAATTAGTTACTACCAATGATAAGGAGAATATACTTGAACTGTATTATTTTATGTTTATGCATTTTTATTCTGTTCATATCTGATCATTTTGGTAGTATTGCTTGAAGTTAGAATAAGAAGTCATAATTTTTTTCTTTCTAAGCTTGTTTAAAAGAATTTGCTTTTGGATAGAATATGATATATTTGGAGAAGATAGATTATTATATATGAAGTTTCATTACTGCTTCTTTGCAGTTGATTTATATAGCTTTTCTGTTAATTCACTTTGCTCTGTTTCTTAGTAGTTTTATTTTTCCTTCTCTAGGCTTCAATCTTGCTACTTAGCCCTTTATTCTCTTTTCTAATTTTGCAAGTTCGCCTTGTGCCTCAATAGTTTGTAACAGGTACATTGACTTAACTAAAGCCATACATTTTTCTTTAATTAGCTTACTGTTGATATAAAATTTTCATGTATTGAATGTGATTACTGTTTATTTGGAGAATTTGTTAATCTTCATCTTTCTCGGTATAGGATTGGCTACTTTTTGCTGTATGCCAACTACTTTATCAAGTGGAGTTGCACTTACACAAGTATGTGATAACATCTTACTTCTTCCTTTCCTTCTCCGATTTTGTCTCCTGTACATCTTCACCTAAATTTATACTCAGTGATGGCAGTTCCCATGTAATTTCAGCTTGTTGGTGGCAATTCCGCTCTTGGTCTTGCAATGACTGTTGCTTCTAATCTACTAGGTGTTATAACAGTAAGGCTAAGTTTGCTTTTAAAATTCCAATTAAATCATGAATTTGAGGACTGCATGAGGAGCTCATTTTTCTCCTAACTTACCATCTAAGACTTTCTTTTCAAATTGGAAGAATCTCTTTAATAACCTTTTGCAGGGTCTTTTCTATGCAGATTTACCTCGTAATTGCCAGATTAGATATGCATAGGCCTCCTATGTTTTGTTGGACACATAATACTAAGTTTCTTTCTTAAAATGTCAAACACAGTGTGCTGATAGCGCTTTGATGTTGTAGGTGCCCTTTTGGACCTCAATCCTTCTAGCTGATGGTTTTGGTGTTTCTGTCCCAGCTGCAAAACTATTTTGGAGTCTTATTTTAACCCTCCTTGTTCCTTTAGTCTTCGGAAAGGTCTGTTCATTCTTTGATTTTCTATATACTAATAGCACCTTCATAACCAGAATATTGTTCGACTCTTTACTTAGATAGCAAGGATGAGATAGTGTTGGTAATGGGTTGGAATCAAATCTCTAATGATGTTTAACAGGTTATTTGCCCCTGCATTTAAAACATAACAATAGGCCTCTGTCTCTTGCTTGCTTTTTTTCTAACATATTGTTTTCTTACACTACGCCCTGTTACTTGGTAAAGGAAGGTGCAGAACCTCCTAGGTCACTCTTTTTGAAGTCTTAATTGAGTAATTCTTTTGCTGTAATTTCGAATAGCAGACTCAATGTTAATATCCTCTAAATTTTTGACCATGGCATTAAATCACTTCTATGTTTGATCTTTAGCTATATATAATACAATCTATTGGTAGAGCAACTGTTTATGAGCTTCTGTTCTCCTGTGAGCCGAGTTAGATTTCTATGAACCATTTGCATCAGAAGCTTTGACCATGCATATGCTCTTGATTTATCTTTGTACTAGAATTTCTGGCCATAGTGGAAATTCTTAACACTAGAATCAACTAGAAATGCAAGGGAACCTTAATAATGTGCTTCCTTCTCTCTCCCCTTCCCTCCCTCTCTTCTTTTGTTCGACAAGATTATTGTTCTATGTTTAGCTGCTGATATTGAGGGTTTTTTTTTTTTTTCACAATCCCAACCTTGAATCCACAACGCAAATTCCACATAATCTAATTCTTGATTTCAACTGTTTGTCTATTTTCTAGTTCTGTTTGATTTAGTTTCTTGGATTATGATGCTGTTGCTGAAGTTTCAGGCAGACAACAGTTTAATATCATTTGCTATCTTTGTATCTTCTTTGTTTCACTGTTTGCAGGATTTTATATTTGCTTTTTCATTCACAGGTAGTTCGCAATAGCTTCAAAGGTAAGGCTCTTTGGTCATTAGTTATCCTTGCTGGTATGTGATTGGCAAGATTGCTTTCTTGGACTTCCTTCTAAGTAATTGTTTCAAATCTAAGACAACAATATTGGCCATTTTAGCTTCCTAATTGCATTTTATTTTCTATATTTTACAGAAAGTTATTTCAAAAGAGTAGTAAATATGGGATGTTGCAACTCAAATATTGCTTGAGATATTCTTTTTTGGAAAAGAATTTGAGATGATAGTTATTGTTTTCAGTGTCTAGCTAGTACCATCCCGTAATATTTTGTTGAAACTCTTTTACAGGTTTGGCCATGTACATTGATAAAAACTCTAATGTTCTTTCGGTAGCGAGTACCATCCTCCTTAGCCTTGTGAGTGTTTTAATCTTTCTATACTTCCTGACCATGCTAAAATCTGAAAGCAAAACGCATTAGTAAACAAAGCTCAATATCCAAAACAGCAGCTCAAATCATTCCAGCAAAGGAAAATATTCCTAGTTTCTGACTCTTAAGGTCAGAAACTGATTTACCTAAACAGGCATCTACATTGGACCAAACAATACAACGGCTCTTGTTCCTTGTTCATTATTATGGTTACTTACAAATCAATATGTTTCAAATATTGTGTATTTATCAATGATCTTGTTGATCTTTTCTCTTTTCTGTCATCTGAAATCATTTCTTTTCTGCATTGTTCTAGACCCCATGGATGCAAGTAAGTAGATCTAGATCCTTGCTTTTAATGGTTCAGCCATTGGCGATCATTAAAGCTACCGGGATAGGAATGTGAGTTTGACTTATCACCTAATCTTTTTTTCCCCTTTTTTCGTATCTTTTATTTCTGCATTGCTGATTGTCAAGACTAGCAACATGCATTTCCATGACTAGCAAGGTTTTGCCGAATGAAATCTTGAAGTTACTATGTTGTTGGTTTGGTTTAGGGGCTTAACTTGTGCATGGACAAAATTCATGCACACAGGAGACATGCAACTCTCCACGAAAAGGGAAAATTATTATTTCAGAGATATCATCTGCATATCACCTGAAAGGCATAGTTTTTGAGTGAATGCATTGCAATTTACCAATATTGACTTCAGAGACATCATATGCAATATGTTCCTAAACTCTGTGATTTAATGCTGACATAATGGATATGTTTTTTTAATTATGCTTCCATTTTCAACTAGTTTTGTGCTTTGTTTCTTCTTAAATATGGAAGGATCATCACTGTCTGACATGGCTATTATCTTCTTTTAATTGCAGGCTCATACATCTCACTTTACTGGGTTTTAATGCCATAGCGGCACGAGTCTTATCTGCAGGATGTGTTGGTAGGGAGACAGTTTTCAGAAACAAAAGAAATTCCCGAACTCTCATAATTATTTGTAGTCAGGTCAGTCAACCATTTTGTATATGATCATCCTAACAGCTTACACGGTCATCTTGTTTTAGAGATTGAGAAAATACTGGCAAAACCAATCGCACGACTATTAACAAATAAACATTTGAAAATATCTCTGAAAATGCAAATGCATGTGACATTCCAAGTTATCGAGCATTTAATACCAAGAACTGTGCAAGTTCTTTTTTATGCTAATTATGAATTCTCAGGAAAAGAGGTCCATTTGTGTATGACTCTGAATTGATTGCAGAAAGCGTTGCTTATTGTTGTAGCAGTAGTGGAACAGCTGAGCAGTACACTTGGCCAATCTGGGCTGCTAGTTCTTCCTTGTGTTGCAGCACACATTAACCAGGTTTCTACTTCATTCTTGTTTTCTCCTCTTTTCTACTCTCTTTTCTTCTTGCCAATAATGCTTCTGTACTTGAAATTTTTAGTGTATTAATACTTAAACATCTATACTTGTCATGGCCTACTATTTAAATGTTTGCATGAACATGATGGCAACTAGAAGTGTTCATATATCATCATATATTTGTTTATTAGCACAAAGATTTACAAATTATACTAATTACGGTGAGCTATGCTTATCGTTCTTAACTTTATATTAACTTGCATTATATAATTGGCGCAGATCGTGTTCGACTCATTTCTAGTAAACTTTTGGCGTCAAAAGGATAAATCAGCATAACCAAACGAAGAAATCACGAAGTCTGATATCATTATTTGGTAGGCATCTTGTCCAATGTCTAATTTCATTATACTGGATTCAAGAAGCCATAACATATAATGTCTAATTTTGGTCATTATATGGCCATTGAAACTACTAGTCAGGCTGGAAGGAACTAGAAATATGCATGTAAACTTTTGCTTTAAAAACTGATACATGTTGGATAATGACTGATTTGCTGCAGAAGTGATGGGAAAAGGAAAATTCTTACCTAAGTTTGTTATGTTTTTATTTCCTAGGCTAGAAATTATTACAATCAATTTCAAGTTTGCGTTACAAAGATCTAACCTTTTATATGGCTATCGCTAGTTTATTTTATCAACAATACATCATGAACCCGATACTTACAATTAAAACATTATCCCTCGCAACAATAGGGAAACAAAAAACTCTTCCGTTTTATAGTGGGAAAAGCGTTGCTAAATTAATAATTTAGAGAGGAAAACATCCCTCGCCAATTGTCTCAAATCCAATTCTATTTACATTTTCGTTTTATTTGGCGAGTGAAGAATCCTTTGTAAACTACATACTTGATAAATTTGGCAACAAAAACTCTCCCCATTTTGTAAGGAAAGAGTTGTCGCTAAATTATAAATTTTTCTTAATGATTAGCAACGAAATTTTCTTACTAAGTCGTTGTAGTGTGCTCCAACAATTTTGCATGCAAAATTGGCGAGGGGTCAACATTTGAGTCGCTAATTCATTGCTATTTTGTTTGTACGTTAATTTAGCTTTTTTTTTTTCTAAAAATAAAATTCATTGCAAATCCCTCGCTAATTTATTGAGAATGTTGCCCCTTAAATCAATGTCAAGATGCCACGAGTTAAAAAAAAAAAGTTACATTTATATTATGTAACTTCTTTTATCTCATAAGACGGTATGTTATTTTCTTTATTTGTAAATAATTTTATGAATTTAATTTAAAATCTGTTTTTCTTATTTATTAATTTTCAGAAGAAGGGTACGACCCATAAATAGGTTTAGCAACTAGTTATAAACTATTGTTTTAATTGCATCTCTAAACGCTTGATTTTATTTTGCCAAATGTGTCTTTTCTTTTTTCCATTGTAGCCTGGGATGATAAAAATTCCAAGAAAAAAATAGATAACCTAGTTGCCTATATATATATATATACATACATATATCTATAGGCAGCTATAAGTTCATACATTCCTTTGTTGGCTTTCTACTTTCAGTTCAATGCAAATTCAATCCATTTTCGTTCAGTCATTAAATGACAACTCATGAAAAGTTATTCTCTCTTTTTAGTTTATGAATATGTATTGAAAAGAGGTATTATTTGGATGCGTATGGATCATGAATAAATTTATTTTTTAATTTTGATATTTGTGATGGAACATTAAGGAAGTATATTGAAACTAAAAATTGTCAGAGTATTGGAATGAGTTTGAAATTGAATGAGATGATTGTGGCATTTTTGGCTCAAGCAAGTAGCATACCCTAATAACTTTACAGGACAGGCAGAAGGATGTGCATGAGGACTGTAGGGTTCAGTAGAAACAAATAACTAGGAAGTACTTCCCTTTACACGTTTCGTTTTGGCGTATGATCCTTTATTTTTAGGGCATGCCAAGTTTCCATACATGAACAGTTCTGTCAACTTCTGATTCGTCTAAAAGTTTCCATACATAAATACAGCAAAAGCTTACGATGCCAATTGATAATTTGTCCTTCCGAGAGGGTGAAATATATATATATATAGATTAAGGAATCTTAATTAGGAGGAAGTACGTAATTTAATAGAATAATTATGAAATTTAAGAATAAATAGGATCTTAATATAGTGGATGTATTTAGACGAATAAGTATGACATTCCATGCCCCATTTGTTTCAATCTCACGCGAATACTCCAATTTCATAATTAAGAAATTTCGAACATAGAGGAATATATATATATATATATATATATATTCAAATTTCAAGGATTTAAATTTATGTCAAAAAAATTAATTGTTACATTATCGACATTGAATTTATTATGAAAACTAATTTTTTGACATGGTATAGGTAACTACAGTTTGGTTTGCAGATAAATATAAAAGGGATAACAGCATTTTCTGCTTTTCAAATATTTGAAATACAATGATTTTGTACTTATTTTCTTATCAATTTTTATTTTTAATTAAATTACTTGAAATAAAGAGAGTTTGTCCATTTTTGTTTATAACTTATCTAAATTAAGATATTTTATTTCTAAATTTATTGACATGTGACATTATAATGAGATAATTAATTTGCCAGTTATTGAAATGGACAAATGCACTATGGATTTGTTGTTGGATTTTGCTAAAAATGTTGCAGGTCTTATTGTTTTGATTGATTTCGTCTTCTTCCTTTTGGGTGATAATTAAGGTTTTTTTTGTGAATTGGTACGAGTTTTAATAGATTCCTAGTTCTCTATAAAAGATTAATTAAGTTTGTATCACCGAATCTCAAAAGTTGTAGCAAATTTGAGATTTGGAACACTTTTTATAAGATTTAACGAATCTTTCAACCATAAATCTCTTATGGTTCATTAATTTGATTTAAGGGATAATAATTCAACTCAAATCAACTTTCGTAAATTCTAAGATTTGAGACATTTTTTTTTTTTTAAAAAAGAATTGATATACCTTAATATAGTGAACCAGAATAAGCTATAAATGATCTATTTTATAACGCCTCAAATTTTCAGGCGTCATTCACATAAGTTCGTATTTTTTCAATCTTTTACAGATCAGAACAGTGCGAATTCTCAAAATTTTAAGCATTATTTCTCTAAAGTCGTATTCTTTCGATTTCTTACAAATTGGAACGATATGTGAATCAGCAGTTTTCCGGCATTGACCGTCTCAACCTCTATCCTTCAATCTTCATGAAAGATCGGAATGTTGAAATGGGACAAATGATAATATCCATTTTATAATATTTGAGCCTGATCCAATAGTCACGTGCTCAAGTAGTCTTAGGCCAAATCGCTATCTATCAACCCATCAGTTATTTTCGTTGACAGGCGTTAAGATACTTTGATCGGACTTGATATCTGATCTATCCGCGTCACTCTGTCTGTCACATCACGCGACCCATATACTACAAATCATCACATCAGCTATCTAAACCTGCCAACCGTAGATACACAAGATTCGATATTTAGATACTCTAACCTCATAGACTCTAGCTACTTAAAGACTATATATACAGAGAGAGATTTTAAGAAGAAGATCGAAAACAGTGAAATTCTCAAAGGTAGACCTCTGCAACTCGATTTTGAATAAGATCTCTTTATTTTTTATCTGAATGGTGCTTTGTAATCAACTGGATTGTATTTTTTGGGGCAAAATCAATTGAAAAGGATTTTTTTTTTTGGCAATGGTTTTCTGCTATTTGTAAGGCATGTTTCAATTTCATTGCCTTCTGTTGAAAGGAGCTGAGAGTGGATTGGGTGGAGGGGTGGTGCTGTTGAATATTTTGGTGGTGAAGTGGGTGGAGGTTTAGGTGGTGAAGATGAGCCATGCTGGCCTTTTATTATTATTATTATTATTATTATTATTATTATTATTATTATTATTATTATTATTATTATTATTATTATTATTATTATTATTATTATTATTATTATTATTAATTTAAGGCATTTATGGTCTCACATAATAGATGAATCAACAATGTCATTAGATTTAACGGTAATTTTGACGGTAGTCCCTAAATTGGAAATATATTCAAGTTTAGAATTAATGTTGCAAAATCGTATTTGTTGGACCTTAAATTAAAAAGTATCTAATAATCTAAATTTGAATTTATAATTAACCCAAAAATTATTTATTTATATACGAGTATTACTCCGGTGCGTACATATGACGGTGCACACAAATGCATCTTCACATCAATATAATTTTTTTTTATTTTTTATACAATCGGACCGTACTTTCCCCATGATATATCTTCTAGAGCAAGAATGAGAAAAATGAAAATGTATATCCGGTTATGAATTTAATAAAAGATTTTTTTTAAGAAAAAAATTAAAGTAGAAGGAGCTTTTGATAGGATTAATTAATGTTATTAAGTCGGGGAAATGAAGATGATATCCACTTTCCCTTTCACCCAAAATGACAGAAGCATAAAACCGTTTATAACTCACTTTGTTCTCTAAATTAGGCCACCCCACATTGTTTTAGATTTATTCTTACCTCTCACAAACCCTACTTAATATTCTATTCACATGTAAACTAAATAATTTTATGGTAAAAATTAGTTCAAATGTGCAAAAATACCCTTACCAAAAAGAGTATATTATTATTATTAAAATTATCAAAATGGTATAATTTTATTACCGAAATAATGAGACCATTAATTTAACGTCATTCTGCCAAAATGATGCAATGTACTCACATCAGCGATCAAAAGATGAAATACGATCGAACGAACGGTTTCGTTATTTCATGAGTAAAATTGTACAATTTTGATTAATTTAGAGATAATATTATAAGTAATTAAATATTAAGAGTAAAATTATTATTTTTTGATAAATATTACAGATATTTTTTATATTAAACCTAAAATTTAATAGACCTGTAAATTCAAAATTTAACTGAAAAAGCTGAAGGTAATCGGAAAATAAAAATCCAGTCTTCGGGAACCAAGTTCCTCTCATCTTTTTTACTGTACTTTCAAACAAATAGCTTAGCTAAGTTTTACCAGAAGGTACAAAACATCATCATGAAATAATAATAATAATAATAATAATAATAATAATAATAATAATAATAATAATAATAATAATAAACCTTCCTGTCTGGACATTTTGCATAATTGGTATTTTTATTTTTCTATTTCGAATTATTAAAGAATATATATGATTTTAAATTTACAAGCATATCTACTATTATAGTTTATGAAAGACAAGTTATTAGCAGAGTTCATGAATAAATATTTAAATAAAAAAAGGAACAAATATTATAATTAACTAAAATACACGGATTATGGAAATTAATCCATCTTTATTGATAATTAAGTAAGAGAGAGTACAAGTTATGGTTCTACAAACATATAATCCAAGCACGATTAATTCGAATTCATACAGGAAAACCCAAGCTAAACCAAATTATTTAAGTATAACTTTTTGGTTTAGTTTATTTAATTATTTTTAACATTTTTGGCCTCCCTGTATAGAATTCAAACACTGTACTACAATATCTGCAAAATTATAATAATAGATATACGAAAATAGTACTGAAGCAGAAGCAACCAACCAATACCCACTAGTTTAAAATACTGATACTACTACTACTACTACTACTATTATTATTATTATTATTATTATTATTATTATTATTATTATCAAATATAATAATAATAATTATTATTATGAATAATTAACGTCTCCTGGCAGCAGTTTCTCTCTGTGCATTGAAGAACACAGCAGCTACAGGCAGAGAAAGTTCATTTTCTTCTGCAAATTTTCTTGTGTTAAATGTATCTCTTGACAATGGTGGATTCACTGTCTGTCTTCTTTTCTGCTTGAATAAAATGAAAACAAACCTATGGATTCCAATATTTGGCTTTGGCATCTCATAGCTCAACACTTCTTTTCCTGTAATTTTTTTTTATTATTAATAAATTTCATTATACACACACACACACACACATTTGAAGAAAAAAAGAACATAGAACAACATTACCAAATGTTGCATCTGTTATTCCTGGAATGTCTGTCACAATCCTGCAAAACCATTGTCAAATCATCAAATTTTCATCTTCTATTTTTCTTCCACATATATTTCTAACCCTTTTCTTTTCTATAATATTCTACTATATAAATATATTTATAGATTTATTTTCACTACATGAGATTTCCTCCACAGTTGTATGCCTTATTTCATTATCTAATTAAAAACCCTAATATGCCAACCTTTGTCTATGTATTTTCACAACGACGATTCTTTGCAGATGAAAAAATATCAAGAGTTCAGACAGATCATCCTATATCTATATATAAATGCTAATTTATCAAGAATATGCAAGAAAAACATTCCAAACTGTTGATTTGTGGTTAGAAATGGTTTAGAACCAATAGTTCATCTTCGAATTTATTTTGCCTGCGTTAATTTATCAGAAAAGAAAGAGAAGATATATATATATATATATATATATATATATATATATATATATATATATATATATATATAGTCACCAGTGTATGTGCTCCTTGAGATAGGGATCACTGGGATTAGGCACATCAGGATCAGTCATGACCTGCAAAATTTGGAAAAAAAAAAAGAAAAATAATCAGATAGTAAATAGTTTTGTGTGTGTATTATGAAGAAATAAGAAAGATTAAAAAAAATTACCAGAGTGAAAAAGGATCTCATGTCACCACCATGAACTTCAACTTTAGGTTTAGAAGTAAGAACAGAAGGGAAGAGTTCATGGCCATTAAAGACCTGTTTGTTTGAATTATAAGTAACTGTCATTCTCACACTTGGACTGAAATAATCTATTACATCTCCAATCACTCTCCCAACCACTAGAGGATCTGTTGAGTTCTTATTGGCCATTTCTCAAAATCTAATTATTACTGATAAGGTAAAGTTTTTGTTTTGGTGCGTTGCTCTTGTTTGAGGCTGTGAGGAACTGCGAAAATCACCCCATATTTATAGTGTTGTTGGGCACGCAAGCTCAGAGATATGAGTACTATGCTGCTTTAGTATTAATTAAAAGAAAGTACATAGATAAAATTTTGTAATATCCTAGCTGGATTGTAGCAGATTCTTTTTTCTTTAATTAAAAATTTAAATTTAAGTCCAGGATAAAAAGTATTTTGGGTAATTTCACTGAATTAATTTATTTTTAATCGAAAAATTACAAAATAAATTTGGCAGCATTTCTATAAGAAATGCTATTAGAATTTTTTTTGTTGGTTGCCATATTAGCTTACACATGTGATAGGTGCTATGTTAGCCATCACGTCATGACCAATAAAAAGATGTAAATGTAAAAATTTTTATGATTCTTTTATTCTTAAAATATTTTTACACATGATATCTCCTCATTGATTATGATGTGGCGTATGATTCTTTTATTCTTAAAATATTTTTATATATGATATCTCCGCATTGATTATGATGTGGCGACTGACGGAACACACATTTCATATGTCAGGTTGATGTGGTGACATATGTGCCATAATGAATAATGAGGCATGCCAACGAAAATTTCTATGGAATTCGTTTTGATATGCTGTCAAAATGACTTTTTAAAACAATTCTTTAAGTACATGTATTTTTCTATTAAAAAAATTAATTTAAGAGTTTTTGGTTAAAAGTAAATAATTTCATAATCGTGGATGAAATTAATTCAAATATTTTTAAATATTTGAAAGTAGTATTTTGCTTTTTAGTAATATTTTTACAATTTTTGTAATCTAAACGTAAACAATTTCAAAAGAATTAACAAGTTTTTAATAAGAGAAATTCTGACAATAAAGTAAATTTAATGTATTGAAAGATAAAATGTAAAATGTGATATTAGCACATAAAATCCTAAAGTTCAAGGGTCAATAATTATATAATAGTCATTAGTGTTCCATAATAGCTAGTAACTGTCGATTATTAACAGAGTAATATTATATTACTGTGATGAGTTCTTAATGTTAATAACATTAAAATAAAAGTTTGGTCATTACTTGAGTTTAAAGAGTTCAAACTACATATTCAGTAATCACTCCTTTTTATAGGAACAAAATTCTGTCAATTTCAATAAAATATGCCCCTATCCAAAAACATATTTAATTTTTTTTCAGTTTTATAAAAATATATCAAATTCTATCTTTTTTACTGACTCTGCTACCTCAATGCTGCTATAATCGATGTCTCATTATAACTTTTTTATTTTATTTTATTATTATAGTTTTTTATCTGTTGAAGCATTTTATTGCCAACGGTGATAAAATTAATAAAAATAAAAATAATTTTTTACTGTTTACACAAAATTCATATAAAATATTCAACGGTTGAAGGCATAAATATATATTTTTTTTAATTTTATAAATCCAACCATGTGTACTGAAGTCCCACTCAAAATTACAGTGACCAAAAATATTTTATGTTCAACTTTTAGGCATTAATATTTATTTGTGATCCATTGAGTCAATAACATTATGTGTTTTACAATACGGCTTCTCATTGTAAAATTATAAAATTTACTGCAAAAATTATTTTATTTTATATAATTTTTTGCTCGATTAATTTATGATTAAGTATATATATATAAACTAAGTAAAAATTATTAAAAATTTATTAGTCAAATAGAGATATATTTTATGTGCTATGCATAATAATAATAATAATAATAATAATAATAATAATAATAATAATAATAATAATAATAATAATAATAATAATAATTTAATAAAGAGGAGTGCTATACTTCTACATATCATCTTCTCTTGCACTTTATTCACCATTTGTATGGTTTTTATTAAGCTTTTTAAGTTTCATATGTTAATTATAAGATTAACATATTTTAATTGGTTTTGCACAAGTCATTCAAATATGAAATAATAAAAAAACATGAAAAATATATTTCTAATGATTAATTAATAAGTGGATCGAAAAAGAGTGGACGTGAGCAATATGAAAATGCACTAAGCTACCATTGAAAATAAGTAATGTAAGAGAGAATGTCATGCAGAAATTCTCCATCTAACCAATAAATATTTCATTGAAAAGTCATAATCCAACTATATATTATTCATATTCCCTAAACTCCAACAAAGTTTGAATTTATTTGTAAATATTGCTAGCATTATTGAAAAGTTAATTATAACTATTATGCATAATAATTAACTTTTATTTAGTATTAATAGTTTAATTCATTTAATACAGTCTAACTGTAATTATTTTTATAAATTTAAAAATTTTCAAATCAAATTATTTTTCCACTTAACAAATATTTCATCTATTATACTTTAAAATATAATTTTATATTTTTCACGAAAATTTTAAAAAATGATTAAAATACCTCAATTTTATATAAAAAAACTATAATTATTAACAAAAATATTTTTTTATATTTTCAAGAATTTCATTTAATTTTAGTTAAAAGTATAAAGTGATAAAAAATATTTAATAAAATATATAATAAATAGGGACATATATATAAATTTATTTTTCAAATTCTGAAAAGGATATTTAAAATAAAAAAAATTAAAATGGAATGGAAAAAAGTATTAACCTGATCATGTTGGTAATATAAAGTGATCGAAGTTGCTATATGGTCATCAAAAAATAATCTTAATTAAAATAGCTATCAGAATCATAAATTTACTAAATTTTATAAATAAATAAACAAAAAGGAAAGTATTCATCTTTAAGCATTTCTTACGTGGAAAATTGCTATATTATAATTGTTTAATTGCATACTTTTGACTTTCCAGAAAACTTTGGTGTGTGCATCGTGGGTTTCCACTCAAGCTAATTAATCTCACTCTTTTAGAACACCACCCCCCCCCCGTAATAATCATTAATAAATGAAAAGGTGAGACAGAGAATTTTTCACATCCTGCTACAACAATTCCAACCTAAGAACTAGTTGTGGGCTAATTTATTAAAGGTAATAAATATATAAATATATTAACAAGACTTTTACGTACTTTTTATTCATATAAATCGCAATTAACTGTCACACAATTATTTCAGATATTTATAATTTTTCTGCAAGCTTTTTTTAAAATCAATTGAACTTTAAATAATTCAAAAAATAAGATAATTTTATAATTTTTATTTTTCTTTAATTCGGATCGCACCGTAAAATTATCGAATGGAATTGAAATTCGAATTCAATAAAATTCAAATAATAAGTTTAACACTTTTGATACTATACTAGAAGGTTTCCTGATTTGGTATTTTCTGTTCACTTAGTAACTTTCTATATTTGGAAAGATTAATATTATAAAGAGTTTTGGGGTATAAAGGAAACTCCACCATAATCCCACCAAAAAAGATTTTTTAAAAATAGAAATAAAATAATTACAATAGTGCTTTGGTGTCATTTCAAGTAAAGAGGTTCAGTTTTTCTAAAATTGGTATAAAATTGGAAAGTCAAAAATTCCTTTTTCCTTTTAGTTATTTTCACATTACATTGCAATTTCATATTGCAGAATTAATTATATATAATAAGGATCTATCAGCTTTTTCCAATTTGTGTTTCTATCTTTTTTGTGGTGTTACCCTTTTTAGCAACGGCTTTTAGATTGATGTGTTGTGTGGTTAGCTAGTGGATTCTCTGCTTAATTAAATACCAATTATTCTCCTTTTTAGTTGATAATGTTGAAAATTATTTATTTAATTTTAGAGATTTTAAACTACCCATTTGTCATCCAAGAGTTCCATAATGTTGAAAATCTACGCTGCTTTGAGTTATTTCACATCAATCCCATATTTAAGTATTTCGAATCAATAGAGTATAGTCAGTATTAAATATTGCATCATAACCAAATTTGCTAATCAGTACCCTTTAAATTCGGATAACTGAACTACCCAATGAATACCGTTGTGATTACGGGTTTTTTTTTAAATTTGTCCATTAATGACATTAGGTGAACACCAGTGGTGGAACCAGGACTATAGAATTAGATTCTAAAATTAGAACGTTATGTATTTACAGAACACTATATAGAGAGCTATAAATTTTCCAGGCAGCATTTCTACACTCTAATTTCTCTTTAGAAATTACTTTTCCTCTACTAGTTTGAATGTTGATGTATTTTTATTGGAAACTCGTTATATATCTTGTGTTTTCTAGTGATTAAAAGAGTGCGATAAATCAAACTGTTATTAAATAGATTTATATTTATTTAAATCTGAGTTTGTATCATTTTTTAGTAATTTAAAAGATTAAACTTAAAATAGAGAGAATCGAAAATTAATTTCATGTAATTAAGTAGTGAGAGAGAACTCGTTTTTTCAATATTTCGAGATTGTTCTATAATTCAAGTATTCTATTGAAGGTGAAGGTGCATGCACCAATCAGATACTGACATATATTACTTTAATATTGTTTCAAATACGGCGTGATTTGAAAAAATAACACATGTATATATTAAAAATTCCTTTTTCATATATATATATAAAGTAATTAAGAAAAGTTCCTTTTAATTAAAGAATTAAAATAAAAGTGAAAGGTCAAAAATGGAAGCATAGTGATCGGTGGGCATGCATTCAATTTTTGTCCATTTATTCAGTGGCGAAGCCACGTTGAGAGGGAGGGGGCCAATTGCCCCCCTTGATTTTTGAAATTTTTTTTATTATATATATATTACACATATAATTTTTCCCCACTAAAATTTTATTTTTACTTCCTTATTCTGGACTTATTTCTTAAATTTTTTTATTAATGAAAACTTTTATTTTTTTCTTTTAACCATTACTTATATTTTTGCCTTCCTTAATTATAATTTCTGGCTTTATCATTGCATTTATTGATGGTAAATTGAGTATATGAAATGAAGAATTCCCACTCATTCGTATCCTTTAATTTATTTCTCTTTCCTCTTTTTTTTTTTTCTAAACAAAACATAATTCTCTATAAAAAAATTTAAAAGCGATGCTTATATTGTAACGAAAAAAATTCATAACAGAGTTGCTTTAAATGCATTTGTATTAATATTAATTGATTTAAATGATTTGATATTTGTTATTCTTAAATAAAATATTTAATTTAAATTTTATGAATGATAAAAATTAATATTAAAAAAAATTTATGCTCCGTGGTAGGCCAATCTCCAAATATTACACTCGGCAGAACTTAATATAATAAAAAACAAACACAGTTCAATCATTTAACATATGTCATAATGGGCCAGACAGAAATTGTCGGGTCTGATGCCAAGGAAATTGTTCAATCTGTATTGTCATTGAAAGATAATTTTACAGATTTTGATATTCTCATCAATGACTGCAAATTCTTCTTTAAACAGATATTCCACTTATCTTTTCGATGGATTAAGAGATGAGCTAATAAGGTAATGTTAGTAATGGCAGATAGTTTCTTTAACTGGGAGTCTATTCCTTGTTCTTTCCTTTATGCAACGATCTTTCAATAATGAAAGTTGTTTTCCTTCAATCAATCAATACATATATATATATATATATATATACTGCGCATATATGTATAGTCTGATCCGATACGTACGTGCAATTAAAAAATACAGATTTTTGTGCCAAGATAACCTTAAAATAAAACTATTAGACTATATTTGATAAGAGATAATGCATTATAATGTAATATATTAAAAAATATAATGTAGAATGTAATTGTAATTACGTTATTATATTTAGTTATATTATTAATGTAATATAAATACTAAGATATTTTTATATTTTATTGGGAATGAGTGAAAAATGATTGAAAATATCAAATATGTGATGCTTATATATGACTTGATTAACGACTATAATTTGATTATTAAGTTTTTTATTAAATGGTCATGATTGATGCATATGTTCACTTATGATTGGTACAATTTATTTTGTTATCAAATTTAACCAAAATTATTCCAAAAATATTTTTTAGGATGTATTTAAAATTGTAGCTCAAAAATAGTTCGTTTCGATATATTTTAGAGTCTGAAATTAATTTACCGATCCGAAAGCTAATTTTTCGAATTTATTCAAAAATTAATTTTTCATTTTCAAAATTTTTTTACATTATTTCAAGAGATTTCGTGCAATCGGAATAATTTTTTAAAGTCTGTAAAATATTTTCTAGCTGGTAAAAATTTTGGCCAGCCATTTATGATTTCGCTATTTTTTATTTTTGATTTTTATTGACCTAAATAATTTCATTTTCATCTCAAATTATATAACCGAACTCATCATAAATAGTACTTTTCAGTGGTGTAATAATAATTTTACAGATTTCGGTAACTCTCGAAAGGTATTATCTATCCCGATGTCATTGTTCATCTCTGAAAAGTGTTACTTATTCAAGTTATAATTTTGAAGGTATTACATTATCGACAGGAGTGATGGCAGCGGCAATATAATTTATATTTAAAAAAATCATAAAAAAATATAATAAAAAATATAATAAAATATTATGAATTAAGTAATATATTTATTAATATATTAATAATTAGATATGTATTTATGATTACAATACATTTAAAAAAATTAAGTTAACAAATAGAATAATTAATACATTACTCGTTATATTACATTATAATACTTGAATAAATTACTCGTTGTATTGCATTACATTACAATATTTCATATAAAACATGATCTTACCGCTAGGAGGAAGGTCTATGGGATTGTTGCCCTCAATGTTGTGGGCAAATAATGAAACTTGAATAAAAGCCAATCTTAGAAGATCTTCATTGGAGCCCTATAGCAGCTTTGAATGACTAAGCTATGTCTACACCTGCCCCCACAACGTAAGCTGCCAAAATTGTAGCTTCCAATCTATTTCCAACAGTGCAATTATCACTGTCAGTCACCATTTTAAGAATATATTTCATCATCATTACCTATTCAAATTTAGCTGTTTGTAATGTAAGTAAAGTTCTCAAAGTTCATTGAACACTTCGGTTTCGAAGTTTTATAATGTGGACTTCCCTCACTTTCAGCACTGCCCATAGCCTCATCTTTAGCTATTTGATTCTTATTCTTGACCGCTGTACTCCTTCAACATCCAAACTTATAAACCCAAAACGTTCGCTTTACCTTTCCAACGTAGAATATTTATTCTATGATATTTTCCTCCACCCAATGCTGTGAAGTTCTAATCATAGGTGGGACTCCCTATCTATCCCACTTTATCGGAGCGCTTGACGGGTGATCAAAGTCGGATCCGGATCGATTTTGATACAACTTGTCATGAACCATTACTTTCTTCCTAAAAAGACATCTCAATAGAATGTGTAACGTCCAAACTTATAAACCCATGATCTGTTGGGCACAGCGGATAAATTAAAATAAATAAGCAGAGCAAAATAATGACACCAGCAATTTAACGTGGTTCACCCAAAACGTTTGGGCTACGTTCACGGGACAAACTCCAAAAAATATTTCTTCCACTAATAAAATTAATGGGTACAAGAGAGAGAGGTAATCCCACAATTTGAGATAAACCCAAAATAGTAGCACACAAGTGTTTCCCAAACTTACTATTTTGTCACTCCCCTTTTAGAAAAATATCCCAAATATTTTTCTAAAATACTTCTCACTCTCTTTTCTCTCAATCCTTTATCTTAGGATTGCTCTCAATTCATTGCTCTAAAAATGGCCAAAGGCCATCTATTTATACTACAAATTGCAAAGCAATTTGCAGTGTAAAAGCAAAGAAGAAATTGTTGGCAGCCTTTATTATTGAAATCGGTGGCCACTATTGTTGACTATTCCTTTCTTTGTTGGTTGGTGACTCCCCCCTCTTTTTTTTTTTTTTTTTTTTTGACTTCAAACAAAACCTAACTAAAGTTGTGTGAACTCTACCATGTGGAGGGACAACTAACAAATCTCCCCCTCCCGATCACATGGGGGGTACCACTAATCCTGCAGCGAGTCGACAATACTCAAAATTCTGTTTTGGTATAATCTTTGTCAACATGTCTGATCCATTTTCTTCCGTATGGATCTTCTCAAGCTGTAGTAGCTTCTTCTCCATCACATCCCTTATCCAGTGATATCTTACATCAATATGTTTGGATCTTGAATGAAAAGAGGAATTCTTCCCAAGATGAATAGCACTTTGACTGTCACAAAATAGTCGATATTTGTCTTGCTGCAAACCAAGTTCTTTCAAGAACTTTTCCATCCATAGCAACTCTTTACAAGCTTCCGTTGCTGCTATAAACTCTGCTTCAGTAGTAGAAAGTGCAACACACTTCTGTAGCTTTGACTGCCATGACACAGCTCCATCTGCAAAAGTAATGAGATATCCTGAAGTAGACTTTCTCGAGTCAGCATCACCGGCCATATCTGCATCTGTGTAACCAACTAACACAGGATTTATAGTTCCAAAACATAAACATATTTTGGAAGTACCTTGAAGATACCGGAAAATCCATTTCACTGCAGCCCAGTGTTCCTTTCCAGGATTTGAAAGAAATCTGCTCACGACTCCAACAGCATGAGAAATATCTGGTCGTGTACATACCATGGCATACATCAAGCTTCCAACCGCTGAAGCATTTGGAACTTTTTCCATCTCTTCCTTCTCTTTGTCTGTAGAAGGGCTCTGTTTAGAACTTAGCTTAAAATGATTAGCAAGAGGACAACTAACCGCTTTAGCTTTCTTCATATTAAATCTTTGAAGTACTTTCTCAATGTACTTCTCCTGTGACAACCACAATTTCTTGACATCTCTGTCTCTGATGATATTCATGCCAAGAATCTGCTTTGCTGGCCCCAAGTCTTTCATAGCAAAAGACTTACTCAATCGCTTTTTCAAGTTGTTGATTCTTGAAACATTCTGGCCAACAATCAACATGTCATCAACATAGAGCAACAGAATAATGAAATCATCATCAGAGAATTTTTGTACAAAAACACAATGATCGGAAGTAGTCTTCTTGTAGCCTTGCTCCCCCATAACCGACTCGAACTTCTTATACCATTGTCTCGGTGCCTGTTTTAAGCCATAAAGACTTTTCTTCAATTTGCACACATAATTCTCCTTTCCTTTTACTTCAAAACCCTCTGGCTGTTCCATGTATATTTCCTCTTCCAAATCTCCATGTAGAAAGGCTGTTTTAACATCCAATTGCTCGATTTCCAAGTTCAGACTTGCAGCTAAACCAAGCACTGTGCGAATGGATGTCATTTTCACAACTGGTGAAAAAATTTCATCAAAATCAACGCCTTTTCTTTGGTTGAATCCTTTCACAACCAGTCTAGCTTTGAATCTTGGGTCAGAATTATATTCTTCATGCTTGATCCTGAACACCCACTTGTTTTTCAAAGCTCTCTTGCCTTTTGGCAACTTCACCAGTTCAAAAGTGTTATTCTCATACAAGGACTTCATCTCATCTTGCATGGCTTCAACCCATTTCTGCTTGTGATCATCAATCATAGCTTCTTTAAAGTCTTCAGGTTCTCCCCCGTCAGTGAGTAACACGTACTGACTACTTGAGTATCTAGTAGAAGGTTGTCTCATTCTAGTAGATCTCCTTATATGTGGTTGATCATCATCATCTGAATCATCATCTGACTGACTTTGGGCGGGAGCTTCATCATCAGCCATGTTTGGCTGGCGATTTTCAACTTCATCTTCATTCTGTCTCGGCACCATCTTTGAAGGAATCAATTTCACAAAGTCACCATTGGAATCAGGAACATCCTTCTTTGTTTTAATAATATCTTCAATGGTTTCATCTTCAACAAATACAGCATCACGACTTCTGACAAGTTTTTTCTCCATAGGATCATAAAATCTATAGCCAAATTGATCTTGACCATAGCCAATGAAAATACACTGTCTTGTCTTAGCATCAAGTTTAGACCTCTCATCCTTGGGTATATGAACAAATGCTTTACAGCCAAATACCCGCAGATGATCATAGGAAACATCTTTTTCTGACCATACTCTATCTGGAACATCCATCTTGAGAGGAGTGCAGGGTGAAAGATTCAACACACGTGCAACTGTGAGAATAGCTTCACCCCAAAAACTTTTAGGCAACTTTGCATGTGAGAGTAGACATCTGACTCTTTCCATCAAAGTTCTGTTCATCCTCTCAGCTAAACCATTCAACTGCGGTGTCTTTGGAGGTGTCATCTGATGCCGAATACCATGCTCTTTACAATAAACATGAAATGGTCCAGTGTATTCTCCACCATTGTCTGTTCGGATGCATTTTAACTTCTTCCCAGTTTGTCTCTCAACTGAGGCATGAAATTCTTTGAAGACATCTAAAACCTGATCTTTTGTCTTCAGAAGATACACCCATGTCTTCCTTGAATGATCATCAATGAAAGTCACAAAATACTGAGCACCACCAAGTGACTTTGACATTGGTCCACACAAATCTGAGTGAATCAGATCTAACACATTCTTCATTCTGGAAAGAGGGGAACTTTTAAAAACAACTCTGTTTTGCTTTCCAACTAGACAATCATCACATTTGTCTAGGTGTACTTCATCCATACCGGGCAACATTTTCTTCTTGGCTAGGCTTTTCATTGCTTTTTCACCCATGTGGCCAAGTCTCCGATGCCACCGTTCAATTGCATTTTCTTTCTCCATCGCAGCTACTGTATTGGTGGAGAGCTTTGCTTCGATCACATATAGAGTTGCATGTTTTTCACCTCTAGCCACTATTAAGGAGCCTTTTGTAAGTTTCCATCTATCATAAATGAAGGAGCTGCAATATCCTTCATTTCCAAGTTTGCGTACAGAGATTAAATTCAGGCGCATGTCTGGAATATGCCTGACATCCTTCAGAATTAATCTGGTACCATTCTCTGTTTCCAAGCAAACATCTCCTCTGCCAACAACCTTTGACAGGCCTGCATTTCCCATTCTAACAACACCAAAATCTCCAGGTGTGTATGATGAGAAGAATTCTCTACGGAATGTAGCATGAATGGTAGCACCACTATCAAGCACCCAACTGGACTCCTGAGATGCAAGATTAATAATATCTTCATCATAAACGATATTGAATTCATCTATGATATTAGTTTGCTCATCATCACTGCTGTCGTCTTTCTTCACAGCTTTGCTTCGGTTCTCTTGTTCCTTTTTGAACTTTCTGCAAAACTTTTTAATGTGGCCTTTCTTCTTACAGTGATGGCATTCTACATTGGCATATTTATTTGACTTCCCTCTGCTCTTGCCTCTAGAGTTTTGTTCCCTAGACTGTCTCCTTCCTCTAGATTCTGCAGCTAGAACATCTGATTGTGATGAAGAAGATGAGGCTTGTGATCTCCTTCTCATCTCTTCATTCAGGATACTGCTTTTTACAATCTCCATGTTAACTACACCATTAGGTGCAGTGTTGGTGATGGAGATCTTCAAAGTCTCCCAAGACTGTGGCAGAGAGGCTAACACCAATAATGCAAATACTTCATCATCCAGTTTTACTCCCATTCTGCTTAGCTGGTCCTGGATCCCTTCCATCTCATTTAAGTGGTCTGGCAAGGAAGTTCCTTCTTTATATCTTACTTGGACCAATTTGGTCAAGTAAAATAATTTATTATTTCCCGTCTTTGAAGAATACAACGTCTCCAGCTTACTCCAAAGAGTTCGTGCATGTGTCTCATTGCAAATGTGATTGTACACATTATCTTCGACAAATTGTCGGATAAAACTGCACACCTGCTCATGGTCAAACTCCCACTCCTCATCAGTTTTACCTTCGGGTTTAACTGTGGTAAATACTGGCAAATGCATCTTTGTCACAACTAGAAGATCTTTCATCTTTTTACTCCAAATGTGGTAGTTTGATCCATTTAGATAGATCATTCTGCTCATTTTTGCCTCCATTTTGAAAAAAAAATTCGACAGTGAATAGTGCCTGTGAACAGTAACCGTATGAACAGTGATCGTATGTATGAACAGTGACCGTAGGAAAAATCTTTTCTGATGTGGAAGATCAGTCTATGCTGCAACCACAGAGCATACTAAGACAGAACCTGGCTCTGATACCACTTGTTGGGCACAGCGGATAAATTAAAATAAATAAGCAGAGCAAAATAATGACACCAGCAATTTAACGTGGTTCACCCAAAACGTTTGGGCTACGTCCACGGGACAAACTCCAAAAAATATTTCTTCCACTAATAAAATTAATGGGTACAAGAGAGAGAGGTAATCCCACAATTTGAGATAAACCCAAAATAGTAGCACACAAGTGTTTCCCAAACTTACTATTTTGTCACTCCCCTTTTAGAAAAATATCCCAAATATTTTTCTAAAATACTTCTCACTCTCTTTTCGCTCAATCCTTTATCTTAGGATTGCTCTCAATTCATTGCTCTAAAAATGGCCAAAGGCCATCTATTTATACTACAAATTGCAAAGCAATTTGCAGTGTAAAAGCAAAGAAGAAATTGTTGGCAGCCTTTATTATTGAAATCGGTGGCCACTATTGTTGACTATTCCTTTCTTTGTTGGTTGGTGACTCCCCCCTCTTTTTTTTTTTTTTTTTTGACTTCAAACAAAACCTAACTAAAGTTGTGTGAACTCTACCATGTGGAGGGACAACTAACATGATCCTCCCTTTATCTTTCGGATGTAAAATATTTATCCCATGACATCCTGCATGTTCTTTCTACTATTGCTTATCAGAACTTACAAAATATATCGAAATTTCGAACTTGTTTCCAACTCTTATTGAACAAACAATTTCTAAATAAGTTTAACAATTTATAAATCCGCAATTATCATTCAGAATTTAAAATTCAAAATTTTAATATATTTTTTTCCGAATAAAAAATTAATTCCATGAATGATCGGGAATCGCACATTTAATTTACTGGTATATTCATGAATTATAAATAGTTATACAATATTTTCAGTAAAAAAATTAATAATTAAACAATGTAATCCCAAATTACCATGAGTATGTGGCAATTTAATTGTTGGAGTCTGATCCGAAAAATATATCGAAATTTCGAACTTGTTTCCAACTCTTATTGAACAAACAATTTCTAAATAAGTTTAACAATTTATAAATCCGCAATTATCAATCAAAATTTAAAATTCAAAATTTTAATATTATTTTTCCGAATAAAAAATTAATTTCATGAATGATCGGGAATCGCACATTTAATTTACTGGTATATTCATGAATTATAAATAGTTATACAATATTTTCATTAAAAAATTAATAATTAAACAATATAATCCCAAATTACCATGAGTATGTGGCAATTTAATTAAATATTTTTTAATGAACATATTTATTTTTAAGTAATGCCAAATATAATTTTGTACGCGATGAGATATGCTGAATGTATCAAATATGAATCGTTTGATGGAGAATATAAAAATATTATTTCCAAATCAATCTATCTATGTTCACCAATATCCACTACATCTAATATATCGATTATATGTTTATAATATATTTATTATGAATATAAATTACATTATAATACTAATATATAGTATACATATGTGTACATACATAATATACAGTACACAAAAACCCAAGCAAACAGGGCCTTAAGTTATAGAAAGTCTGGCCCGAGCCGGTCAATAGTCAGCCCATGATGAGATCTACAAGGCTACAACCTTCGTTCATTTTGCTCCTTGCTCACCTTGTTCCCACTGCACACCAGGTTCTGCTTTTTTTTTGGATAATTTGCGACAATAATTTGCAGAGGTTCGTCTTCTTCTTTTTCTATTCTCCTTAATTTGGATTCAGTTTGGTAGATTTAGATTAATATGTCTATTTGATAGTTCAATTGCTGAAGTTTCTTCATTTTAAACAGTATAATTTGAGTATACATTAATGGGTTCTACTATTAGTTATAATTTTAGTACATTTCGATCTTTTTAGAGGAATATAGCTGCTTTGCGATTCAGTTCCTTGAACTTATGGTGTATGCTAGTCCGAGTTGATCGAGCAGAATATAGGCATTACAATAACTTTTATAGTTTCAAATTGATAATGCGCTGGAAATCTAGATCAAGGGTTTTTACTGAAATCATCGTTTGATTGGTTTCGGGTGTTTTGTACTTTCAATGAAGTTTTTGTGCTGGATCGTATAGTCATTCGGAGGACAAATGGTTCAAAAGCCAGTTTGGCCTTTAATTTTTTGAAAATATTGCTAATCAGTAATACTAGGAAAAGGTGACTAAACTTTTACCTGATTTTGAAATTTTGATTTATAAAAATAGGAGTGAACAAATTTCAGTTATTGAACTGAACCGACGGTTGCTTACCCCTAATTACAAGACAAGCCTCTATGGCATATGAGAATTAAATTTACATAGAAAGAAGAAATAATAAAAGAATGAACAGGGTGGAAGGATGGCTCGCCTACAGGTAGAGGGTGATGACTCGGTCCTCTTGCATGTTACTCACTCCAACCTTAAGACCTTCTCGGCTGATGGTCGCTTCTCCCTTCAGGTCTTTTGATATTGCCATTTTAATTGCTTTTATCTCATTAGTTTTGTTATTTACTATCAATAAGTTTGATGTTCTTTTCTTTCCACAACAAATTCAGTCTACTGTGGAATCTGTGAAAGAGAAGCTGTGGAGGAAATGCGGGACATCTGTTAACTCAATGTCTCTAGAGCTATACGATGATAACAAGTCCAAAATTTGTGATTTGACTGATGATTCCAGACCTCTTGGTTTTTACTCCCCCGTGGATGGGTTCGTCTCTCTTATTCTCTTTGTGTCCCAAAACATTTTCTCATTTTGTTTATATGGGTTCAAGTCTGTTTTTTGAGGTGTCTAGGATGGTCTCTTAATTTGTTCATTGCCCTAATTTTCCTTTTGGGTTTAGAAGTTTCTTGGTTCATAGAATTTTATTTTTTTATTTCTTTCATTTCTTAATGTATTAAAAGGTATCGGCTACATGTAATAGATCTTGACCCATCATCAGTAACATCTGGTGGTTGGCTGGAAGACACATCATTGGTGGAGAAATACACAATTTCAGAAGAGGCTTATGAAAAACGTGGCGGTAAGTTCTGAGTTATCAGTGGATTGTCATATTGGTGTCCTTGTGTTATGAGAGAGTTTCTTCTAGTTTAACTGATATCAAATAAGTCACTAGGAATTGTGTATTAGGTTTGCTTAATGCTTTCTCTTATTCTGGGCAATGTATACCTAACTTGGATTGATCTTGAGCTCATCATCTTCAAAGATATATATGCATTTTTAAATATTGGCGTTTCTACATGGATTCTATGCTATTGATTTTAACATTGTTCGCATGTATTTGATATTCTAAAATTTGGGAGAAAATGAATTTTACAAGAAGTGCTCAAGTCATTTTCTTTTGAAGTAATTTATGAGCAAAAGAAAGTTTTTCAGATAACTGTGATTGAAACCAGATATTGGGTGTAACTTTGTAGCAAATTTATTAGTTGTTTTTCTTTTCAGGCACTTTTAGAAAATTTAAAGAAAAATTGGTCTCTCAAAATCCATCTGCCTTTGAGCCTAAGGTGAGCTTCCTATGAATTTAGTATTCCCTTGCTTTCAGAGGATACACTTTCCTTATTGCTTGGTCCATGAACATAAATGGGAAATTCTGGAAAAGGGGGCTGAATTCTCTTGAAATGTTCTACTCAACTTATTTCATTCATCTTTTCTTTACAGATAACTGCCACCTACATGGAAGACATGTGTGCAAATATCAAGGTTGGCAATTCCTCTGTAATATTGTCTCAGTATTCATAGTTTTGGGACTTGCTGAGCATGCAGTCACTATTTGTGTAATCCGAGTCATTGTAGTAAATCTCAACTTTAAGTTATTGTGATGTCAGAGACCTCTGCATCATGCCATGTAGATAAGAACAGCCTCTAAAATGAGACAGTTTATGGTTAGGCTCAGCTACCTATTATATCATTCTTGCCTGACGAATTGAAATGTATTCCTACTCTTCTAAGTGCAGTAGATTAAGATAACTTCTTAAATTATGCAGCCTCATTTATTTGAAAAGACAACTTCTATACGTGAAAGAATTTTCAAGAAAAAACAATTCTTGGAAAATGAATTGTTTTTTCTACTCTTTTGTAGTAATGCTGAATATTAGCTGGCAATTACTTCATGCTACAAGAACTTCACATTTTTCTATTCTAGAACATGAAAGAATTATGCGAAAAAGGAAAATTTTATTACCTAGCAGGGTTCTTTTCTACCATTTTTTGTAGCTACTATTTTCTTGATTATTGAACTTAATATGTGTCTGTTTAGTGACGACAAAGGTGGTCACTGCTCATAATGGCCACAAGTGATTGAAAATGGTTACAATGGTTCACGCACTAGCAGACATCTTTCTTTGTAGTTTCCTTACAGGTTCCTTCTCTTAATATGTTTGTTAATGTCAAAAAGATGGTGTCCTGTTTCTGAAAATAATTCATTTTCCCTAAAAATGTCAACTTTTAACTTTTATTAGGAATATATTTTTTGTTGACTTATTCTTCTGAGGTCTCTTAATATGTTTGTTAAGGTCTACAAATTTGCAAATGATGTTAAAGGTCACTTAAAATTTACTCTTTTTGTTGCATCTTTAGAGGGCAAAGGTTTTCTTGTTGCGAGGTCCATGGAAAAAGTATGTCAAAGTTAATCCAAGTTTTTTTTTGGTTTGAATTTTGGACATCTAACATTATTTTTGAACATAATTGATTGTATACTTTATAGACATGAAGTAAGCTGTCTATGCTGGCTTCATAGAGTAGGTTGTACAGGAATGAGGCATGTTTCAAAGTTTTTGAGACACAAATATGGATGTATGGGGTTAAAGTGTTTGAACCCAAATTTTCTAGCTCCTTCAATTGCTAATAGGGAAGAGCATTTTCCTTTCTTCTGTCAAATCTTCTTTAGCATTTTTCTTTTGTTTAATTGGATATGCCATGCCTGATGATCGACTTTTCCCTATGATTCAATGATTAGGTGGGAGATAGATGTGAAGTTGAAGCTGGGGGAAAAAGAGGAGTTGTTAAATATGTTGGTCGAGCAGAATCTCTTGCACCAGGCTTCTGGGTTGGAGTTCAATATGATGAGCCATTGGGAAAACATGATGGCATGTATGTACATCAATCTTCTCTTTCTCTTCCCCATTTCTTCTTCTTCTTCTCTCTCTCTCTCTCTCTCTCTTCTGCTTTGCTATATATTTTGTTTAGTATGACTGTGACAGAAGGCCTTGTGTTAGATTGATGTTATATATTGATCATTGGTGTAACGAAGAATAATTTCAAATTCATGCAGAAACTAATAGGAAGTAATGCAGATTATGATATCAAAATTGTAAATTGGAGGCTGATTGGAATTGGAAATTATTAAGATCATGTTTATCAGAAGTTATATTTTATGCTGATGAGTTTAGTTTGACATTGTGGCAACCTGAACTGGTGAAAATATTTATCCGGAGTGGGAATATAGTAGTAGAATCAGTAAGCCCAAGTGAAAAATCATAGCAAATTCCATAGAATTATCTATGGTTTACATATACTAAAGCCTACAATCTTTTTAAAACAAAGTATTCTTTGTGACCTGTATAAATGAAGCACAAGCTTGGCATGAACCTCCCATGGCCTCATTTTGTTAAATTCTAGACTCGCTGCCAAATGTTAATGCTATATTGTCTTCATATTACCTATCTTTGCTAGCCTCTAGGCTGGAGCGCTTATTGAGAATTAGTCTTTTTATGACCTTGACATTTTAAATGCCATAAAAAAGATACAGCCACTTAGTGTTTTTGGTGGCTTCCTGAACTGGATGTTCTCTGCAGAAGTCGGAACTCAAAGCTATGAATTTGCCTAGGTTGAGGTGATGCATTGGCCATGATTTATATGGAAGCAGAGAGTTTAATGTGTGTCTGCTGGAGGGAACTTCTGGTAGTGGCCATCCTAGTATGTAACTTGAGCAGTTTCCAGGGTTATATTTATTTGATAAACATGTCCATTGGCCCATTAAAACAATTGCACTTGCATTAGATAGCATCTAGGTTGCTACAGAGCAAGTGAATTATAATCATGTTGAGGTCAAATTTAAGCAATAATCCCACCTCTGTATTACAAGATGAATTCGTTGAAAATCTTTTGGTCATACAATGCTGATATTTTGTGTTTCAACCTAACGAGGATGTTAAGAGAAAATGCATTTGCAGTCCAGTGTCCGGTATCATGTTGGTACAAAGAATTTTTCTTAGTCCTAGTGCACCACAAGAGAGAGCATGGATGTTATATTGCTGAAAGCAAGTGCTCTGGTGCTTGGCCTACTTAGCAAGTAGCCAATCTCTGGCTGTCTGGCAACAGAGCTTGTCTTCATAACTTTTACTCATAGTTCTTTTTGACCAAATTCTAATTTTCTCCTGGGGTTCTATAAGTTTTGGCTAGTGAATGCTTGAAGTATCAAAGGCCCATTATAAGCTCTTTCTCCTACAAGTTATTGCGTGCTAATTATTTGTTTGTTGCTTATGTTTTAGGGTGAAAGGAGTACGGTATTTTGAATGTCCTCTGCCGCATGGTGTAATGGTTAGGCCGGACAAAATAAAGGTTTGTATGCAACTATGCCCTCATGCTGAATGTTGAAACTCTTGAATTGATGTTGAATGAACTAAAATTGTAGAACGCTTTATGGTATAATACTATAATTGATTAAGGTAGTAGGTTGGATGAACTAAAATTGCGGATTTCTTTATGCTTTATGCTTGATTTCTATATGGATCCGGGTCATCTGAGTTGTGATATTATTTTCCAGGTTGGTGATTATCCTGAAAGAGATCCCTTTGAAGAGGAAGAAATATGAACTACCAGTGTTAAAATCATGACCTTTTCCTGTATTCTTTTGGCTTTTGGACTATGTAACAGTTTCTGAAGCAGAAAAGCTTCAAGGATGATTGAGTTAGTAAAATGACCTGCAGATTTTCTTAAGCTTTTATGTAAACTTTTTAGTAGAAGAGAGTGAGTGAGCAAAAGAGTTTTGATATCTGAAAATTAAGACTTGGAAATGGGGAATTTGTCTTCTAAATAGAATTCAATTTAGTCATAAACTTAATCAGGTCTGTGTTGCAAAGAATTTCTAACATTTGAATTTTGGATTTACAAATTATGAAATTTGCATGATCGAAGTGCCACTTTCAATGCACGTTCTTCACTTCAACCACCTGAATTTGTCTACACAAACGCAACAATTGATTTCATTCCTTCTGCTGCAAATTAAAACATTTGTCTAAATGGGGTTAGTAAGGTTAATTTTTCAGTAATAATTGGATCGAAATAATAAAAAATTAAAATTTAATAAAATCATAAATTTCAATTGAAATTAATCGCTGAAGTTTCTTTACATCAATGAATTAATAATTTGGAAAACTTATTAGACAAACAAGATGTCGATTTAAAAATATCGGTTCTCTTTATTATTGTTATTTTTCCACTAAAATCTAACGGTGCTCACCCTGCTGAGGTAGGACCGCAGCCGAAGCTTGAAAATGGAAGATACAGATTCATGGCAAATTGATACACGTTTCTGTTTAGTTTTGAGAAAATAACAAAATATCAGCTTGTCCTATGTCACCATGTCCAACTTTGTAGGTCGCATTGTTCCCACGGTTCATGTCCTTTCATAATTGTCTGTCTTGTAGCAGTAAAATGAAAAGACTGCCTTAATTTTTATCTTTTCTTAAGCAGCGAGTTAATGGCAAAGAGATAGGGCAATTAAGAAGAAAATTAGCAACTCATCCTAGGAAAAGCAAAGCCAGGACCACTTCTTTTCCACTTCCATCTCTGTGAGTTGAGCAAAGTTCTTTGCTTTCAGTCTTGGGCTTGACGGGTTCTGTTCTTGTTTCTGTTCTGGTTCATGGGTTTCTTTCTTATGCTCTTGCTGTTTTATGAACTGTGTGAAAGAAATTAAATTTTCACTTTGTTTGGCTCAAATTATTTGATTTGTGAATTTGATGATGAAACTTGGTTAAAAGCCAAAGACCTTGTGGAATCAATATGCCAGACCAGATGCTTGATTTTACGTGTTTGTTGAAAGGCCGCTTACTGTTACTAGCTATGCTTTAAATTGGAAAGTGCTTTTGTTTTCCAGATTGTTGGATGGTTAGTTGCTTGCTTTTTAGCTGTATAGAGTTGGAATTGAGACTACTTAACAAGCGATCAAGGTAACGTCAAACAGTAAGGTTCTGTTTTAATTTCTCTAAAATCAGATCAGGTTTGATCGCTATTACTTTTGGTGATATTCTTTTATCATGCTAGGAATCCTTCTAGAGAATTGAACTGCCCATTGTGTTTTAGATATATATACAATTTGAGGATTGAATATATGCACATCCAGAGTGAAATTACTGAAAGAACTTCTTTTGTTGATCTTTATCAGATGTTACTCTCAGATCTTCAGTTAATCACATGATCATATAAATCAAATGTTTTTTCACACTGATGCCCCGTTATTAGTCCTTTTAATTAGGCTTGTGTCTTCTAAATATATGAGATCTTCAAAACTTACATGACTAACTCTCTTTCTCTTTACAGCAATGTTTGCACCCATAGCAGTAGCTGTAGCTGTTGGACTTCTGGGTTGGGCTTATCAGGCACTGAAACCCCCTCCTCCAAAGATTTGCGGAACACCAGGCGGTCCTCCTATCACTTCCCCAAGAATCAAACTCAGCGATGGGAGGCAGTTGGCCTACAGGGAGACCGGAGTTCGTAAAGGAGACGCCAAGTATAAAGTCATTATGGTTCATGGCTTTGATAGCTCAAAGGATCTGAATTTACCTGTTCCTCAGGTACCTACCAATTTCACTTCTTAAGTCCTTGCCTTTCTAGTTGTCCCACACTATAAAATTGAGGTAGATCAAATTTTATCTTGTTCGACTCATATAAACCTTCACATCTTCTGCTAAAGTGCATATAACGAAATTAGCACATGGTAGCCATACTAAAACTCCTCATTATGCTTTCATTTGCAGCAACTTATAGAAGAGCTAAGAATATATATCCTTAGCTTTGATAGAGCAGGTTATGGAGAGAGCGATCCATATCCATCGCGCTCAGTGAAGAGTGAAGCATATGATATTCAAGAACTAGCAGACAAGCTGCAGATTGGGCCGAAGTTTTATGTACTCGGAGTCTCAATGGGAGGATACCCCATTTATGGTTGCCTAAAATACATACCACATAGGCATGATAAGAAACCGTACTTCGTGTTCTCTCTTTTGATATTCTTGATTGTGATTGTCTCAACAATAATCTTGGTATTGCAGATTGGCTGGAGCTTCCCTTGTAGTTCCATTTGTACACTACTGGTGGCCTTGTCTTCCAGCCAATATATCGAAAGAGAGCTTTCAAAGGCTTCAGAAATGTGATCAATGGACGTTTCGAGTTGCACATCACGTGCCATGGCTTTTCTACTGGTGGATGACACAGAAATGGTTCCCTTCTTTAAGTATCATGGCAGGAAATACAGCAGTGTTTTGCCCTCAAGATTTGGAGATATTTAAAACGTTATCAGAAACTCCTATTACTGTTCGGGTAACTACATTCGCTATGATATGTTAGTTTATCATCTTTAATTATTTCTTATTTTTCTTTCTGCTAACAATCTGTTATTTTCATGAATACAGGAAAAGACTCGACAGCAAGGCGTTCACGAATCGCTGCATAGAGACATAATAGCCGGTTATAGCAAATGGGAATTTGATCCATTGGATATAAGTAATCCTTTTGCTAACAATGAAGGTTCAGTCCACATTTGGCAAGGCTATGAAGACAGAATCATTCCTTACCAGATAAATCGATATGTAGCAGAGAAGCTTCCATGGATTCAGTACCATGAAGTTGGTGACGCTGGCCATTTGATGACATTCAGGAGTGAGATATGTGAAAAAATTTTCAGGTCACTTTTGCTTGGATGAATCACTGCTACTACTATGTCAAGTTGCTGCCTGTTTCAAGTGCTCCTCCATGCAGGGAAGTAATCATAATTTGTTTCAGTGGAGTGAAAAGTTATGGCGACGTAATTTAAAATAAGTTAAAATTACAGGGGTAATTTTCATTTCTTTCTTAATTAGAGCCCACTTGACAAAACTTAGCTAGGTCCCTGGCTCCCTGCTTTGTTATGCAAATAAGATTTCTCTTGTATTTTCTAATTCAGTTTTATCTATGTTTGTGTGTGTGTGTATATATATATACAGAGGGAGAGAGATCAAATAGACATTAAGCCACAAATACTTTATTTATTTATTTATTTTGAAGGAAACTTTTCAGGCTAGGCCTGAGTACAAGAAATCGGCGGCTGTATTCCAAGTAACCATACAATTGATAACATTAGAATTTCTAGGTAGTCTATAAGCCACCTGATTTGCTGATCTGGAAACAAAAGAAAAAGAAAAATCTGATGGATCATTACAAATAAACAAACAATCTTGGATAACAATTCCCGAATCAGTTTGATCAGCTTGATTTCTTTGAACTGTTGAAACTACAATTTGAGAGTCCATGAGATTTGATCCAGCCAAGAGCCTCATGCTGCTAGAATTTTGTGCAAGATTAGCCTCAAAATTTATATTGTCGTCAGATTGTTGCCTCTGGTTAAAGTAGCTTTGCAAAGGGGAGGAAACAGCATTAACATAGTTACACAGATGATCATGCTGCTAGAATATGGAAAGAAAGCTGCATCCACATTTATCTTTAAATAACCTTTCGGAGGTTTACTCCAACAGAAATTCCGGCAAAAGAGCCCATCACTGACAGTCTCTCATCAAGGAGTAAATTCACTTGATTATGTGGTGGACTGAAGCTTGTCTCCTCTTTCCAAATCACAGTATTTCTGCCGTTCCAAAGAACCCGGCACATAGCTGCTGCAAAAGTTCCATCTTGAGGAGAGAATCTTGAAAAAATGAAATGAAGCCACTAAAGAAATTTTTTTGCAGTTCCTTCTGATAAAACTAAATTTAGAATTCAACCAACAGGCTTGGCAAAACTGCAACAATAAGGATGTGAAGAGTAGTTTCAACTGAATCACTACAAAAAGGACAAAGAGGGCTCGCATTTAGTCTTCTGCTCAATAAATTCTCCATGGTAGGTAGGCAGTTTGCAGCAGCTCTCCACAAGAAGTGCTCGAGCTCCACTTTAGAAGGAGCTTTAATTTCCAATATTTTCGTCCGAGCCAGGCTAGGTGGGAAAGCATTAGAGGAGGCTTTCCTTTTCTGATTAACTTCGTTGATTTTAGTGGTTAACAAGTTTTAATTATTGATTTAGGTTGAGATTTTTGTAAAAACGACTTTAATGAATTGGACTGAAAATTTTATTTCTGGATTGATTAACCAGGACTAATTGATACACGTTTTTCAGTTGGATTAAAGTTCTGAGAAAATATCAGTTTGTCCCATGTTACCATGTCCACCCATTCCCATGTTGGTGTCCTTTCATAATCATTTATCTTGTAGGAGTAGAATGAAAAAGACTGCCTCTTCTTAGGTTTTAATTTTTTAGTACTAGGAAAAGCAAAACCAGAACCACTTCTTTTCCACTTCTATCTCTGTGAGTTGCACAAAGATCTTTTCTTTGAGTCTTGAGCTTGATGGGTTCAGTTCTAGTTTCCGTTTTCCGTCATGGGTTTCTTTCTTCTGCTCTTGCTATTTGATGAACTGTGTGAAAGAATTTAAATTTTCACTTTGTTTGGCTAAAATTATGTGATTTGGGAGTTTTAATATGAAACTTGGTTAAAGCAAAAGATATTCCTAGCTGTGCTTTAAAATTGGGAATTGCTTTTGTTTCCCAGATTGTTGGATGGTTAACGGCTTGCTTTTTATATGTGTAGAGTTGGAATTAAGACTACTTAATAAACGATTTGCAGTAAGAATCTGTTTTAATTTCTCTGAAATCAGATCAGGTTATGTTGATTTTTTTTAATCATTCTAGGATGCCTAGCAGAGAATCGAACTGCTCTATTGTGTTTTGGATGTTATATATCCATATCCAGTGTGGAATTACTGAAAGAACTGCTTTGGTTGATTTTTATTAGTCGTTACTTTCAGATCTTCAGTTAATCATGTGTCTGCGACTTGGTTAATTGCATACTATTTGTGGTTGTCTTACATAAAAATAAAAAATTTTCACAGGTGCTGCCACTGATGCCCTTGTAATTAGTCCTTTCAATTAGGCTTGTGTCTTCTAAATCAATATGACTTCTCTTTCTCTTTACAGCAATGTTTGCACCAATAGCAGTAGCTGTAGCTGTTGGACTTGTGGGTTGGGCTTATCAGGCATTGAAACCTCCCCCTCCAAAGATTTGCGGAACACCAGACGGTCCTCCTATCACTTCCCCAAGAATCAAACTCAGCGATGGGAGGCATTTGGCCTACAGGGAGACCGGATTTCGTAAAGAAGACGCTAAGTACAAAGTCATTATAGTTCATGGCTTTGACAGCTCAAAGGATCTGAATTTACCTGTTCCTCAGGTACATACCAATTTCACTTCTTAAGTCCTTGCCTTTCTAGTTATCCCACACCATAAAATTGAGGTACATCAAATTTTATCTCCTTCGATTCGTATAAACCTTCATATCATCTGCTAAAGTGCATATAACAAAATTATCACATGCCTGGTAGGCATACTAAAACTCCCCATTGTGCTTTCATCTTCAGCAACTTATAGAAGAGCTAAGAATATATATCCTTAGCTTCGATAGAGCAGGTTATGGAGAGAGCGATCCGTATCCATCGCGCTCAGTGAAGAGTGAAGCATATGATATTCAAGAACTAGCAGACAAACTGCAGATTGGGCCGAAGTTTTATGTACTCGGAGTCTCAATGGGAGCATACCCCATTTATGGTTGACTAAAATACATACCACAGAGGCATGATAAGCAAACCGTGCTTCGTGTTCTCTCTCTTGAAATTCTTGATTGTGATCGTCTCAACAATAATCTTGTTATTGCAGATTGGCTGGAGCTTCCCTTGTAGTTCCATTTGTACACTACTGGTGGCCTTGTCTTCCAGCCAATGTATCGAAAGAGAGCTTCCAAAGGCTTCAGAAAGGTGATCAGTGGACGTTTCGAGTTGCACATCACGCGCCATGGCTTTTCTACTGGTGGATGACACAGAAATGGTTCCCTTCTTTAAGTGTCATGGTAGGAAATACAGCAATCTTCTGCCCTCAATATATAGAGATAATTAAAAAGTTATCAGAAACAACTATTATCGATCAGGTAACTACATTCTATCCACTTTAGGTAGCTAAGCGTCCTTGTCCAGGTGTAACTTCCTAAAATGATCTCACCGAGGTACCAGTTTGGATCTGGGGTGGACCGAGCAACTGTTGGCCGGACTACTTGAGGGAGCCCGACTAAACAGTCCGGTTATCAGCTACGATATGTTAGTTTCTGATCACTAATAATTTCTTTCATCTAACAATCTGTTATGTTCTTGAATGCAGGAAAAGGTTTGATAATAGCCGGACTCATGAACCGGTTTAGCGGTTCCACATATACCGAACATTTGGTCCAAGGAGGGCCCGGCAAACCGACCAAATGTTCAACTCTTCAGCCATCTATAGCCGAGCTATAGATCGATAACCAGCTTGTCCCGAAAACAACTCCACCACGTTGGACAAACAGTCGCTATTAATCCAAGTTTTCCTCGAGAACCGTCGAAAATAGGTTAGTGGACGGAAAAAATGGAAAAATATCTCTCATTATCTCCTAAAAAGGTGTTAGTTCCCCTATAAAAAAGAGAAAAAACAGGTATGAAATGGTTACTCAACTTTTTCTTGCAAAAGAATTCTTATTATCTTACTCAAAAATTCTAATTTGACCGTCGGAGGCTCCCTTATTGGAAACCCACCGGTCCATTGTCTGTTATTGCAGGTGATCGCAAGGAGCTAGCTGTGCATTTCACCTGTCATCAAGGTTCGACAACAAGGCATTCACGAATAGCTGCATCAAGACTTAATAGCCGGTTGTAGCAAATGGGAATTTGATCCGTTGGATATAAGTAATCCTTTTGCTAACAATGAAGGTTCAGTCCACATTTGGCAAGGCTATGTAGACAGAATCGTGCCTTACCATATAAATCGATATGTGGCGGAGAAGCTTCCATGGATTCAATACCATGAAATTGCTGATGGTGGCCATTTCATGATCTTCAGGAGGGAGATATGTGAAGAAGTTTTCAGGTCACTTTTGCCTGGATGACCTGTTCCGAATGCTTCTCCATGCTTTATTATTATGCAACTAAAATTTCTCTTTTGTTGTATATATATATTGAGAGAGACCAAGTAGAAATGTATTAATTGATGAATATTGTGTTAATTTCAAGAATTTACCTTATTATTATTAGGCTTATATATAAGTTGCTCAATGAAAGAAAAAATCAGGAAATTTCATTTCCAAAGTATCTGCTTAATTGTTATAAGATTAGAAAGTATAATGTAGATTTTAATATTACCAAATGCAATAAAAATGACAAAATAATAATCATGAAATTACAATAATTAAATTTCTTCGAAGCTCCTTATTTGACAGGCAAGTTATAATCATTAAAAAAAAAAAAAACTACCAATAAGATACGATTGACCAGGAGGGCTGGCTGGTAGATGATAACTATTCTTACCTACTTCGACGAATTTCAAATTAATGATCAATATATCTTCCTTACGCATGGATTAATAAATATATCTTTAATTTTATGTATTTATTTTAATAGATTTATGCTTTAATTTTTTATTAAAAATAAAGGTATTATAATGAAAAAAATTAGTTAAGCTTTTATTAGCATATGTTCATATACATAACTTAATTTTTAATATAATTCATCATTTATTTTCAATTTTTTTATTTGTATTTATATTTTTTTAATGAAATTTTAGTACTTTTTATATTTCAAACATCGGACTTGGATTATCGATATATAGATTAAATTGAGACTATTGAAATTAAAACTAGGCTTTTATAGTCATGTTGTAAAAATTAATAGTGATAAGTTAATATTTAATTCATTAAAACATAATTTGGTTCATAAATCATATTTTCGAATTAAGCTCATACTATTAATGTTAATAATTATCATTAATGTTTTGTAATGTCTAATTTTTCATATGTTAGATTTTTTTATAAAGCTGCTAAATAGTCATTTCAATACTAAAACAAAGTTAAAAAAGATAAAGACAGTATTATCCTAAATAAAATAGTTATAGGTCGGATCGACATAAAAATTAGTTATTCACCTTTTCCTAAACATGGAATATTAGTTGAAAATTAAAAAAAATTAATATTAACAACTATCAAGCAATAAATTAAATATTTCCTTTGCCTTCTTTCTTTTTATATATTATTTTAGTCATGAAAAAATTGGTGGCTTACCTAATTAATCAACTATAAGTCAAAACACATGAAATGTAGATAAGAGAACAGTCACACACTTCCTTTAAATCCATAAAGAGATCACTAAAATTAATGAACCCATCAACTAGTAAAAGATTTATTTAGGAAATTAAATTAACAATGTTTTCTCCGGCAGCCGTAGCCGCTGCGGCGGCGGTTGTGGTGGGCATTGCAATATTAGGGTACAAAAGGGTGAGGCCACCACCTCCAAAGATATGTGGAACATCAAGTGGACCACCAATCTCTTCACCAAGAGTTAGACTGAGTGATGGAAGGCATTTGTCGTATAGAGAGAGGGGTGTTCCTAAAGAAATGGCCAAGTTTAGGGTCATTCTTGTTCATGGTTTTGATAGCTCTAAGGACATCTATTTGCCACTATCTCAAGTATGTCTCTACTCTCTACCGATCTCTTTATTTATTTATTTATTTATAATATGTGTATGGGTAAGAAAGAACTGATTCAATCTGCGTGCACCGTCGGATCGATAAAAAATATTTTTTGTTTATTTTTTCATTCAATTAGAGAGTGCATATATATATGCACACACACATTGAATCACTTGTGCATATCGCAACACAGTCTTGTATAATTAGTTTAATTTTGTTATAATGATTTTTATTTAAATATTATGAAATTTTAAATTTAGAGTGATATTCGGTCCCTATAAAAGTTGCAATACTGTATAGATTTAAGAACTTTAACGATATTGATTTTAGTTTACTATTACGAAATTTGTTAAGTTTAAAATTTAGAGTGATATTAAAATCGTTACAATAAAAATGATTTCGTGTTAATTTAAAAATCAATATCATTCAATTTTAAAAAAGATATACAATTTAAAATTTTTATTTTAATCGATTTAAACTGTTAAATTCAGCGAGATAGTAATTTTGATTGCGAGAACATTAATAAAAAATGAAATTTACTCAAATTATGTAAAATGGTTGTTGATTTTTATTTTTATTTTTTGAAGGAGGTGATGAAGGAGTTGGGTGTATACATTTTGAGTTTTGATAGAGCAGGGTATGGAGAGAGTGATCCAAATCCAAAAAGGACAGTTAAGAGTGAAGCATTTGATATTCAAGAACTTGCTGATCAATTAAACTTGGGCCCAAAATTTCATGTCATTGGTGTCTCTATTGGTACTTATGCTATTTGGGCCTGCCTCAAATATATACCCCACAGGTACCTATTTCATTTCATTTTGATAAAATTTAAAATTTAATTTCTGAATTTTAATATTTTTGTATATTAGATCTGTATACTTTTATAATTAAATATTAAATTTTTTAAATTTTACGTATTTATATATTAATTTTTTATATTTTCAAAATCACACATTCGATCCTTGAACTTATCTATTAGAACATATTAAATTGAAACGGACATAAAAAACAACAACGCTCCTTTAAAATACATGCGACTTTAACCGTGCTTGTATTATTCGGTCGTTCGTGCCGTACATTTTGAAATTAAAGTGTTCTCTTCAAAAATTTTAAGGATTCAATATATAGTTTTAAAAATATAAAAATTCAATATGTAAAATAGTTAAATTACAGAAACCAAAATATGAGTTTTTTCCTTTTATTTTTTCACTACCATTTTTATGTGTAAATATATATATTTAAAATGGGTGCAGGCTAGCTGGTGCGAGCCTAGTGGTTCCGGTGATAAATTTTTGGTGGCCATCTTTCCCACCGAAATTGGCAAAAGAAGTGTTCAGAAAGCAACTGAAAAGGGATCAAATAAAACTCACAATTGCACATAAATTGCCATTCTTATTATATTGGTGGATGACCCAAAAATTGTTTCCCTACTGTTCTATCATGCAAAGACACCCAATTCTACTCAATAAAAGAGACCTTCAAACTATTAAGCAAATGTCACAAGTCCCTAATCCTCATGAGGTAACTCTCTCTCTCTCTATTCCTTCATTTTCCATCACTTTCCATCGCCTCAGTTCGTAAATCAAGCTAATAATATATTATTATCGAAAAAAATGATTAAACCTACTTAAAATTAAATTTAAATTGAATTTGTCTAGATATATTTGTGTCCGTAAAGTGAGTATGGTTCTATTGTTACCAAAAACCGAATGAAACTAATACGACTAGTTCGGTTCGGTTATTTAGATAACGGGTTCTATTTCAATTATCAAAAGAAAAAGAGTTTATGTTATCATTGTAGTTAATAACTAAAATATCAAAAAAAAAATTGAAATTTTTAAACATCGTTTTTGTCTAATAAAAATGATCAAATATTTATTCAGTTTGGTATTAGTTAGTAGTATAAGAAACTTTCGATTATTAATTTGATTTTATTTATACGAAAACTCGGTTTGATTTCAATATGTAATTTTTCCCAAATATTACTTTTTTGGATTTTTCATTGAACAAATTCAACTGTAGAAATTTACAAATTTTACTAATTAATACCAAATTAATTATCTAAATAATCGAACTGCATTGATAGAATTAGTTAAATTTGATTTTCAGTTTATCTCACTCTAAAATCAAATTTGCCTGGACTTATTATTGAGTTTCATCATACATTTGTGCTAATGTTGGACTGGATTTATAACTAAACTATATGCCTAAACCCAAATCTTTAAAAGGCAATGTGGGCTTGTAACAAAAATATATGTCCATTTTTGTTACATGGACCGTACTATATTATGCATACAAACGGTGCATATATATTTACAGGTAAAACTCTACTGAATTTTAACGTTTTCATACGTTAAATTTTTATATTTTTAAAATTATATATTAAATATTTTAATTTTTATATATTTATATATTAAATTTTTATACTTTAAAAATTATATATTAGATTCATGAATTTATCTATTATAATATATTAAGTTCAAACGAACGTCAAAAATAATAATATTTCATTAAAATACATAAGACTTTAACAATATTTGTATTACACCGTCGTTTGTACAGTTCATTTTAAACTTAATGTGTTATACTCGAAAAGTTTAAAAATTTAATGTGTAGTTTTGAAAGTATATAAATTGAATATATAAAATCGTTAAAATATAGAGATCAAAGTATGGATTATTCTTATATTTATATAATGTCTTAATTGGATGAAAAATAAAAATAAAAAGTTATTTTATATCAATTAGACGGTATGTACGTATACATGTATAAGTAAGTGTGAACCAAAGCTGATTTTTTCAGTACAATGATAAGAATTTGTTAAAGGAATCTAATTATATAGTAATGCGTGAAAGAACAGCACAAGATAAGGCAACAAGGAGTCCATGAATCACTGGACAGGGACGTAATAGTGCATTTTGGGCAATGGGAATTTGATCCAATGGAACTAAACAATCCATTTCCTAACAAAGAGGCATCTGTTTACTTATGGGAAGGCCATGAAGACAAATTGGTTCCATTTGAATTGCAAAGATTTGTTGCTAAGAAACTGCCATGGATCAACTACCATGAACTTCCTGATGCTGGCCATTTGATTATTCATGAGAAGCCTCTTTGCGAAGCCATTTTCAGACAACTTTTACTTGGAGAACAACCCTCTTTTTGATCGTTTCTATGTTCTTGCTTTCCTTAACTTCTTCGCAAGCTTTGGTTTATATATTCTGCATTTCTAATCAAGTACTTCAATCAGGTCAGTTCCTAGATGAACGCTCTAGATAATATGGTTGTATGGTGCACAGGGGCATAACTAGAAATTAAATTCGGTAAATATTTTAATGGAACTTTATATTTTAGTGAATTCAAAATATTTTAATAGTTAAATTTATAGCAAATAGGTATGCTTATTAGATGATATGCAATTCAAACAGTTGAGAATATAGATACTTTTCTTTTTGACCAGAATTCGTATCCAATCCTTTTCTGCTCTAAAGTTGTATGAAAAAAATAAAAGATATATGTATTTACCCCACTCAATATATAACTTAAAAACTTATCAATATTCAAACTTGTGAAATATAAATTTTTAAAATCACTAAATAATTAATCAATAATAATAAGTAATAAAAATTATGATGTAGCAGCAGTGTCGCAGCCACGTAGGTAAAAAGGATGCAATTGCTCCTCTTATTTTTTGAATATATATATATAGTTTTGCCCCTTCAAAATTTTATTTTGATCCTTTATGTTCAACTTATTTTTTAAAGTAGTATAATTTACATTTTTGCTCCGTATTATTACAAATCATAACTTTGTCAATAAATAGAGGTTTGCAATTATTGGTTCGGTTTAATAATCAAACCGAAATAACCAAATTTTTAAGATTTTAATCAACTGAATCGAACCAAATCTATAGCATAACCGAATTCAAATTAAACCAAAATTTTCTATCGGTTTGGTTCAATTAATCAAAAAATTAAAACTATTTTAAAAAAAATAAAAAAATTATGTTTAAAAGTTATACAAAATTATAAAATCATAATATACTAAAGTAAAAACAACTAAATTGTACAAAATAAAAGTCCAAATCAGAGATACAATCCCAAAATATATAATAAATAATACAATAAAACCGTTAAATAAATATTTTCATTTAATCAATTTTCAATTTAATCGTTAAAATTTCAAATTATCACCTAAAAAATAAATATTAATAATTGATAAATGTACTTATATAATTTACAATTCAAAATAAGATAATTTACATGTACAAAATAAATATTCAATTAAAAAATTTTAAAAATTATATAATTATATATAATTTCAGTTCGGTTCAATTTTTCTACAATTTTTTTCTTCAAAAATCGAATTTTTTAAAATTCAAAACCAAAATCAAAACCGAACTGAAAAATAGAATCAAATTAAAAAATCGATCGATTTGGTTTGATTTGAACCGAAGTTTGCTCAACCCTAACATTAAGCATATAATGTGGCAAAAAAAATGGTTTTTCCAACTCAATAATATAAATTTAAGAAAGAAAAAGATTAGTAGATTAAAAAGATATATTCAATTATTCAACTAATGATGGCTACTTCTCCTCTAATGGGTGGCCCGATGGGAGTTCAATCTTAAGATTGATCTAAAGTACTTTGCGAACACTTGCTTGGAATGAATGAATTACATAAAATTTTATAAAATTTATTTGTAATTTTAAATATTTTATGATTAGAATGCAAAAAATAAAAATAAAAATTAAATTTCATTAATTAAATTTTATGAAATTCGTTATGTCTTAACAAAATTCCATCAAAATAGGTAAAATTTACAAATGAATTTCTTATTTTTAAGGAGCTAGGTATTAAAAGATATAATACCCTTATTCTCTCTCTCTCTCTCTCTCTCTCTCTCTCTCTCTCTCTCTCTCTCTCTCTCTCTCTCTCTCTATATATATATATATATATATATATATATATATATATATATATATATATATATATATATATATTATGTGTTTTTAACATGCGTTCACCCTTATTCCTCAATTTCTCAATTAAATCTAGATTTTGAATCATTGTTTGAATGATTTCTCAATTAAATATATATTTTGAACGATTTTTACTCTTTTGTTTCTCAAATTTTCAATCAAATTTATCTTGTCAGTATTTTTTTTTGTAAAGTGAATTTTTTGTATAAAATTAGAAAATTCTAATTTAATAAATTTGTTCATATTGATTGATTTATTGTTTAATTAATCATGAATTGAAATAGTTAGTGCTTTATTTGGTATAATTTTTATAGATATTATTAGCTGTTTTATACGTACTGAATTGATGTTAACGATATTTAAGTAAATAAATTAAAAATAATTTTTTTATTCATTTATTTCAAATATAAAATTAAGGAATTCATTTTCAATTCTATAAATTAATTATTTTATTCCATTATTTCAAACATAAAAATTCATTTACAAATGAATTCCATGTGGAATTCATTTGTAAATAAATTTCACAATTTCAATTCATTTGTTTCAAGCAAAACCAAAGAAGACTTGAACATTTAAATATATTTTGTTTGACTGGTCAAGAAAGAACTTAAATTTCTTTTTGATTAAGAAACTAATTTTGGATTGATTGTTTTAAGGAATGTTGGCGTACACGAAATATAATTAATAAGGTCCTTTTTCTTTTTAACACCAAAATATTAAATGGATTCATACATAAATACATTCTCAGCAAAATTACAAATATTTTATTAATAATGATAATATATGGAGCAAGTAGAAAATTCATTTAAATGTTCATGTGGGCATGTCCAAAATTAAGGTTTTTTGGACATTTTCCTTTTTTATATTGATTTTATTGATTTGAATCCGAGAAGCATGCATGGACATCACTTCCAAAATCCAAGCTACGTGCTGGACAATGTCATGTGGGCATGTCCAAAATTAAGATTTTTTTTGGAAAAATTCATATTTTGATCTCTATATTTTAAAAATTTTACATATTAAATTTTTGTACTTTCAATACTATACATTGAGTTCTCGAACATTTCGAGAAAATATATTAAGTTTAAAATGGACAGATACGTGGTTAAAATTATGTGTATTATAAAATAATATTATTATTTTTTATATCCGTTTGAACTTAATATTTTCTAATATATAAATTTAAAAATTTAATATATAGTTTTGAAAATATAAGAATTTAATATATAAAATCGTAAAAGGTAAAAAATTTAATGTGTAGTTTTAAAAATATAAAAATTTAATGTGTAAAAATGTTAAAATTCAGGAATTAAATTATAAATTTTGTATTTTTCTTCTTGGTGTGTAATTGATTAGAAAAGAATGGGTAATTTTAAGGATTGAATTAATAATTTTATTTTATTTTTATAAAATTAATATTGAACATGCACATATATATGTATCAATGATCATATATATCTTTTTAAATCCCAAGTGGAGCCCCCTGTGAATTATAAAACATAAATCACTGCAGCATCATCTACTTTATAATATTTTTGACAAAATAAAAAGTAATAATATTCTATATTATCCACCAAACAATATTTAAAAAAAACAAATTAGAAAATTTTCATAAATTTCACAGTTTACATTAGCGATTTATATTTGTATTCATATATGATTTGAGCTTATGTGTAAAAATAAAACACATATAAACTAGCATCAAATTTAGCCTCATAAATAATACTCGGCCAGAAAATATAATGAAAAATTAATAATTTTATGTACTTTAACAACGTTATATGTCAGGATGTGTTTTCTTAAAATGACCAACCATTGAATGCTGTCACTTGCCATGTTTTTCAAACAGTATCTGTCGGCCTAACCCACTGGCCCCCGCCACGACCATCAAATTATACGTTTCTGTCCACTTAGGTAGCGTTTGTTAAATCGATCCAGATAAAAAGTTTTCAGATAAAACTGAAATACTTTCCGAACCAAGATATGAAATAGTCAAGATAACACTGGAAAGCATTCAGAAAATTTTTTCCAATCGTTTATTAAATTTTTTGGGATGAATTAAAAATAAAATTTCTTCAATTTTTTAGTTATTTTTTATCTTGAAAGATCAAGATATGCATATCTTGACCCAATTTTAAGATATGCATATCTTGAAATATCAAGATATAGGTAGTTAAAAAAAATTTTTTTGTGGGATCCATTTTTTTTAACAAACGCTTGGAAAGGTCGGAAAAATTGGAATGATTTTATTTTCTTTCCATTCCAACCTTTCCAAGGTTAACAAACACTACCTTAATATATTTTTTTAACTATGAATAAATTTTTGAAAAAAAAAAAATTATGTACATATGATTAAAATGACGTAATAAATTTTCCAACTATTATGATTCGTAGTTGATAATTATGAAAAATATATTTTCAAAGGCTCAATTGGTGTAATCCAATAATATTTAACTGGGTCCAAACCCAGTAATAAAAAGGTCAAGAGTGAGCTGGAAGACAATACAGAAAAACGTAACGTCCGATCGGGTTGATTGGACAGTATGTCTTGTCAGCCCACTGACACAAGCCAACGCCTATACTCTCCATCTACTTCTTATCATATCGTCGCTCACCTACTCTGACTACTGATTATCACTCTCCAAGCTATTCAAATATTCCTCCAAAAAATTCATATAAATAGCTCAAAATATGATGGCTTCAAGTATTGAATATTTTAGACTCTCTCTCTTTAAACATTTTTTTTCTAAAAATTATTGACTTAAGCTTCGGAATGCTAAAATTCGATTCCGATCGGACACTCCCTTTTGTAGGTTCAGTGATCCAATCGGCTACGTCAGCTGCCAACTCTCTTTTTATAGATAAAACTTTTTAGTTTTTATCAATAGTTTCAAAGAATTCGCATTCTTTTTAAGTTCAATTTTTTTCCTGTGCATGAAGTCTATATTATTGAAAGAGTTCGATTATGAATCTAATAATATCCGTTTCTAAATTAGTTAGTTATATAACTTGAAAATGTAAAAAGATTTAGATCGCAAAGTGGGTGGAATAAATTTAATAGAGAGAAAAATCATCAACCGTTGATTAACATTTACTTAACCGATAAATCATATATTCCTAAATACCGGATATTTAAGATGCCGAGAGGGACATAAGATAATACGAGTTTTTCTTTTATTTAGACGTTATACTTTTGGCGAATTTATTCCATGCGAATTCATATTAACCAAGAAAGTCAACTTCAGATTGTTTAAAAAGGAAAGAAAAGAGATTAGAACGTGTCTCAAGAATCTAATTCTTAAGGTTTCGTAATATTGTCTTCAAAATAGTTCTTGCACAATTTTTGGAATATCCATATACTTAGGCATATGAAGGAATATCCAATGTAAGGCATAAGGCATACCTCTGACCCAAAATGGAGACATCATTACAATTCACAGCTTGTTTAAAAGCCACCGTAGCTGCAAAACAGAGCCAACACCGAATTAAAAGAAATACAAGCATAATAATAATAATAATAATACTAATAATAATAAAGAAGAAGAGAGAGCTTTATCACTCGTGCGAGTCCCCCCGCATATGGGATTTCTCGCTAAGTTAAAATTTTTAAAGGAACATCACCTATATAGGCGCTAGTTGGCCAGAAGTCAAGACTCCTACTGGCTTTCTGCTGATACCTCAGCCACGCAGACAGCCATAAATGGTCAAAACAAATCAGGAAAAGAAATCAGAAATCATCACAGCCATTGGATTCCTGAAACTCTGCACAGCTTTTCAAAGTACCAGTCAGGTAAATTGACAAAGATTCTATCTTTCGAACGTTTCATGGTTTTTCTTTTCTGGGTTATTGTTGCTGTTGCCTAGTGATGGCTAGATCTGTCTTTGTCATCTATTTTCAGATATGGGTTCAAACACAGCAGTTTTCTTGATGATTGGTCTTCTGGGAATGGTTTATCAGGCTACCCAACTTCCTCCACCACCGCAGCTGGAGGAATCACAGGATGTTTCTCTAAGAAATTCACTGAGAGTCATACTTAAAGATGGAAGATATATGGCTTACAGAGAGATAGGAGTCCCCAAGAACACAGCCAACTACAAGATCATTATTGTTCATGGATTTGGAAGCTCAAAAGATATGAACTTTTTGGCACCACAAGTACAAACATTGAACTTTCTTCTCTACTTTTCCTTGTATTGATCTGAAATTTTTACCATTTCATTTGTTGATTGCATCCTAGTAGAGCATAGGAGACCAGCAGAAAGCAATAAGGGGAGAAACTCCACCTTATGATTCAGAAGTTCAATAGGGAGGTGTTGAGTTGGTAGATTTACAACCAGAAATTTAAGTCTCATTTTGAATTTGAATGCATAGAGATGCTAGATTGGGAAGTAAAGAACATAATTGGGTGGTGTTATATCAATTCTGCTTCTGAAAATCATGTGTTGTTTTGTTTATTTAGGAATCATCACACCAGAATATGAATGATTTACAAGAAAATTCTGCTAATCCAGTCAACAAAAAACTAACTGGTGCTTTGATTTTGGACATGTATAAATAAAGTGAATTTTCACATGCTTTAGCTTTCAGGAACTGATAGAGGAGTTGGGGATTTATTTTCTGCAATTCGATCGAGCTGGATACGGAGAAAGTGATCCAAACCCGAAGCGAACTGTAAAGAGCGAAGCACTTGACATTGAAGAAATTGCAGATCAGTTAGAGTTGGGGTCCAAGTTTTATGTCATTGGAGTCTCAATGGGATCGTACCCCATTTGGAGTTGCCTCAAATATATACCAAACAGGCAAGATCTGTCAAAATATTCTAGCAACAAAGCTTTGCACTTCCACTTTGTCTCATAAGATTTGTCTAAAGGAGCAATTTCACCTCCAACTTCCTTTCTTGAGATTATCAATTTGTCCCAAATTCAAATTCATTTTATCTCATTTCATCCCAAAGAACACACTTTTTCTGTCTCCGTCTTTTTTATTTCTTCACTGTTCACTATATGATTGCAATAGAAATCCACGGTAGAAAGAATTTTGTGAAAAAAGTTTGAAGGCCATTTTGCTTATGTGCCAATTAGATTTTTATTTTCTCCTGAAAACCATTATGCAGACTTGCAGGTGCAGCACTAATAGTCCCAGTTGTCAATTATAGATGGCCTTCTCTGCCTCAAAGTTTGATAAGGGACGACTATAGGAGGAAACTCGTCCAGTGGGCATTCTGGTTTTCAAAGTATGCCCCTAGACTATTACATTGGTGGGTTAGCCAGCAGTGGATTCCTTCAACTTCTGTCATGGAAAAGAACCCATTCTTTTTTAGCCCTCCAGATATAGAAATCTTGAAGAAGATACCAGGATTTCCAATGTTAAGCAAGGTAACTATAAGCTTCATATGCACAAAAGTAAATGCAGGGGAAAAGGGAATGGTCTTTGGCACTATTAATATATGTGTGTGTGTGTGATTCTGACAGAATATATTTCATGTAGAACTTATATATATATATATAGAACATTTAAAGATTGACAGTTTAACTGTGTTTACAACCGCAGGATAGATTAAGAGAAGAAGAAGTTTTCGATACCCTCCGTCGTGACTTTATGGTTGGATTTGGAGATTGGGAATTTGATCCTATTCAGCTTAAAAATCCATTCCCTCAAAATGAAAGCTCTGTTCACATCTGGCAAGGCTACGAAGATAAGGTTGTGCCATATCAACTTCAAAGATTTATATCAGGAAAGCTACCTTGGATTCGATATCATGAAGTTCCTAAAGGTGGACACCTAATTGTGCATTATAGTGGCTTATGTGAGGCTGTTTTGAGGTCACTTTTACTTCGAGAAGAACCTCTTAAATTAGAACAGGTTCATCCATAGTTGTTTCTTAATTTTTCACATCATCAATTCCATTGGTCAAAATGTTTTTGTGTGTGTTAGTAGATTGGCTTTTAGTGGACGTAAACTAGTGACACATTACATTTGTTTTTTGAAAGGTTAAGTGTATATAATTCTTTCTTCTATGTGCCTGTGTGAATGAGTGTATCCATGCACACAGAAAATTTGCAAGACTAGTAGACGCAACATTTTGTACCCTGCAAGTTGAAGTGCAGAACCAAAAAAGTTTGCGGAGTTAAAACCTTTGCTTTTCTGGTGCATCTGAAATCAAATTGCCATTCAAGTAAGGACCGATCAACGTATCAAGGAAGAATGAAAAAGTTTAATGTTCTGTTTACATGATAATGAGGACCTAAAAGAAGCAATATTCATAGTGCTCTGGTCGCAATTTACAACACATAAAGCAAGGGACAGCAGCGTTTACTCTAATTACCAACTGCCCATCTATTAAAATTTAAAAATTTCCTTCCTTTTCAGCACCACATTCTCCATTTCAACAGTCGGGGGAGTCTGCTGACATGCTTAGATACAATATTCACTATGCTGATCAAAGAGTCTTTAGTGTTGAGCAGGAACAACAGGTGCCAATAAAAGCATTAGTAATAGGCGCTTCATCACAGTGAAATATAGAAGCATCACAACATGTCGCTGATGACCTTTCAATATCATGATAATCAATAATCATTCCAGAAATTAATCTAATTAGCAAGGGTGCTAGTTAAAAATGATTTAATGAGCAAAACCTATTTGCAAGTTTTAGGTGGATGTTTTTTTATTTCTGAGTTCAGCAGCACCTCAGCTCTGGCATCAGAAAGCAATTCAGGATGTTAAGAGATGAATTCAGGTTCTTGCATAGTTTTCTAAAAGTTGTAGTATCAAAAGGACTAAGTGAAGATGGAGTGAGATGGATGGAGGAGCTCTTCGACGTCTGCTGCTCGACAGAGAATGTTGAAGGGCTCTTCATGAAACTGCAGGTAAAGAGAAACTTAGTTTGGGCTCCCAAGAAACTCATATCCCAGAGTAAACTTGTCCGGCAAATGGCTCGGATGACAGAAAAGATCTGCAATATTTCTAGGAGAAAAAATCAAGCCATTCAAAAAGAATCGTTTTCACCGAGCAACTATTTAAGAAGCTTTCGTCGTGGAGAAAGGGAACGTCCTTTTGCTGCTGACCAACTTGATATGATCAGTTTTCAAGAGGATGTAGATGGAATTATTGCACAGCTGCTCAAAGATGATCCTCGCTGCCTCAACATTTCAATCGTTGGTGTTGCTGGCATTGGCAAGACAAGTCTTGCAAGCCTAATCTACCCCAGCAAGATTATTGCTGATAATTTGCCTCACCGCGTTTGGGTTTCTGGACATGAGATTGAGACTATGAAACAAATTTTGAATCTAGATGATGATTCTGTGAGAAAAGTGCCTTATAAGCTGCTGAACAAGTCAAACATTTAGTGTAATGCCCCCAACTTTACCTAGGACGAATTCCAACCAATTAATGATGTATTTTTATTCTAAGTTCTTAACTGTGTATGATTATGGATATCTCTGTAAGTCAGGACCTAAAAATAATTATTTTTAAAGAGATGGGTAAAATCATCTTTTCACAGACCATATTTGCTTAAAATTGAAAGAAAAAGTGTATATATAAATAGATATACTAAAGTGGAACATATAAATTTTCAAATACATAATTTGTCATACACATTGGTATATTAAGTGCATTATTGACAGTTTATACCTTAGTATAAATAAATAAATAAATAAACAAATATATATATATATATATATATATATATATATATATATATATCAAATTAAATGGTATGAAATTTTTAAATATAAACGGCTGTAAAAAAAGAAATAAAATTGTAACTTGATTTATGAAAAAATATAAATTTGGAAAGCTGGAAAGTTAATTTTAAATAGCAGACTTTAAAAAAGTGGGTTGATGAAAGATTAAGTGAAAATATGAAGTTGTATTTAAATATGATACTTTAAAAAAATGGATTAATAGGAAGTTAAATGAAAATAAAATTAATCTTTCGGATCACAATATGGTGCTTGCGTTTTTGGTATTATTGCACAGCTGCTCAAAGATGATCCTCGCTGCCTCACCATTTCAATCGTTGGCGTTGCTGGCATTGGCAAGACAAGTCTTGCAAGCTTAATCTACCACAGTGAGATTATTGCTGACAATTTGCCTTACCGTGTTTGGGTTTATGGAAGTGAGATCGAGAATATGAAACAAATTTTGAATCTAGATGATGATTCGGATTTATATCATCGTCTGGATGAAACGAATGAATGCTATGAAAACAGGTTGAGGCAGAAGGTTAATGCTTTTTTTGCGGAAAAGAAGTATCTTATAGTCATTGATGGCTCGTATGCAAGTCGATTTTGGAGAATAATGGGAGGGACGTTTAGAGATATATGTAATGGCACCAGAATAATTTTCACAATTCGCCACCTACAGCATGTTCCACCAGTCGCCGACACAAACTTCATTTACAGGCTTCATTTGCGGAGCGACTATGAGAGCATAGCATTGTTCTCTCACTCTTGGAAGAAAGGCAGCTCTGCAAAGCTGGAAGAAAGTGCTAAGAAGGACGTTTTACGAAAATGCGGAGGGCTGCCAGAGCTAATTGTAAAACTGGCAGAAGTACTATCGGACAGAGGGATAGAAGAGTGGTCAAGGGTGCTTGAGCAGCTAAATCAAGACAAAGAACATTGGTCACAAGTCCTACAAGAGATCAACAGATATTTGCCTTTGTACTTGAGGCGATGTCTCTTTTATTTTGGATTATTTCCCAATGGCTACAGGATCCCTGCAAGAAGATTGATTGCTTTGTGGGTTGCTGAGGGATTGGGGAGACAACAGAACGAAGAAAAATCCCCGGAGCATGTTGCAGAGTCATGCATGATAGAGCTCATAAATTACAACATGGTTCAAGTGACAGAGAGGAAACTAAACGGCAAGGTTAAGACATGTTGCCTACCGGAGGCTTTGCGATTACACTGGTTTGCAAAAGCCAAGGAAGCTAATTTTCTTGAAGGCCACAATCAGAAAACTGTGGTGACACCCATTCGTCGTCTTGCTGACCATCTTGATCCAAATGGTGCCGTCTTTGATCATATACATGGTAAGAACAGTAGTTCTATGTATTGTTGCTATAAACATCTAGTTTCTGTTCTATCCTTCGATGCTCGACAAGAAAGCAGAGCAGGAGATGATGTAGGTAACTTTCTTGCTCGATGCATTTCTAGCAATTCCCTCCAATTCTTGTGGGTTTTGGATCTTGAAAACGTTTATAAGCCAAAATTACCAAAGGCAGCAGGTGAGCTCACTCTGTTGAGGTACCTTGGCTTGAGATCAACTTATCTTGGAATACTTCCTATGTTCATTGACAAATTGCTAAGCCTTCAAACACTGGATTTGAAGCGAGCCCGTATCAGCGATCTCCCCCAGCGCAGTCTGGAAGATGCAAAAGCTGAGGCATTTGCTTCTAGATGAGAGTTTTCACGGCGTGTTTGCACCTCGACCAGGAGATGGCTACGTCACGGAGCTTCAAACACTGTGGGGTGCATTTGTGGATGAGGAAAGTCTAGTAAGAAATGGGTTGGACACGTTGTTGAATGTCAAAAAATTGGGGCTGACATGCAAGATGTTGAAATCACACCGACATATGGAAATGTCCTCGCAATTGGATGCCATAGCGAATTGGGTTCAAAATCTAAAACAACTTCAATCCTTGAAGTTGAAATCGTTCAATGAATCAAATCAGCCATGGGATCTACCCTTGGAGTCTCTGTCAACTCACATGGATCTCACCAGTGTATACTTGGTAGGAAGGCTAAAGAATCAGAATCTGATATCCGAGTTGCCCCAGAGTCTGGTAGAGCTCACATTGTCAGCATCTGGATTGGGACAGGACCCAATGCAAACTTTGGACAATCTTCAAAACCTCAGAATTCTGATACTTCTGCGGAGATCATTTACAGGAAAGAAAATGGTTTGCAGTTTTGGAGGATTTCCTAAGCTTGAAGTGCTTAAATTCAAGAAGCTAGAGCCACTGGAGGAATGGAATGTGGAAGAAGGGGCATTAGCTTGTTTGAAAGAGTTGGAGATCGAATCTTGTACTGGTTTAAAGATGCTTCCTGAAGAGGTCCAGCGACTTAAATTCCTCCACAAATTAAAATTAATCAATGTTCCAGTTTTATCATCAAGAATCAATTATACCCAGAATGATGATGGAAGATTGATAATCCAGAGCATACCCCAACATTCATACCAAGTTTGTTTGCTCTATTTGATTTCAACTTCTTGGTTTATACCATTTGATTACTAAATTCTCTGATTCATTTGTTTTGATTGTGAAGGGATTTATTCTTGGCGTACGTGGTATTCAGACCTGATCTTTGCAAGCACCTTTTTGTTGTATTGGGTGTTGAGTACTATGCGATTTTTGAATAGCAAATATCTGTCAAGTTGTGATTCCAGCAATAAAAAAAGCATATGCATCGATTCTGAAAGCTGTAACAGAAGCAGAGGACATGTTGATGTGATGGTGATGATGATTCCATTTAATTAGGAATCTTACTTGATCTTGCTTCTGCCACTACTCAATCATCATGCGAGGTGTTCTTTTTTTATTTTTCCTTTCCTTTTCTTTTCATCTCAGTGTATATGCAGTACTATTATCTGTAACAATCCAGCAGCTCTGTTATCAAAGTTGTTCTATAGTTTCCAAAATAAGTTCTTGAAGCAAGAACGAGTCTTGTTTAGTTTGTTCATGGTTTGGTAGATTCAAAGTAAAGAGAAGGTAATCTCACTCAGATATATCCATAACAAATTTATCAAAAGAAGAAACTTTGCAAATTATAACGAGAAGCTAAAAAATGAGGTTAAAGTATCATCTACAAAACCCAGAAGTTATATATTTGTTTATGCATTTTGTCAACTACCCAGAAATGGGCAATGACAGTAATGAGCATAACAAACACAACTTGAAGTACATTAATGATATTCCAAACAATAGCACAACACTGAAACATAAAATATCATCATATAGCAACAATGCAGAAGACCTTGAATTGCAAAACTAACCAAATCCCATTGAAGCTTCTAGCTCTGATAAGCTTCCTTATACGGATAGCTTTGTCAAGTATGAATCTTTTTCAAGCTATGTGTCCTTTCAGAATAAAATATTATCTGGGTTTGGATCATTTAATTTCAGCAGAAAATGACAAAATCTTTGTTGGGATATTTGATATTAAATCAAAGAATATAGTTGTGATTATTGTACCAGAAAATTCAATGACAGCCTCATTTGCAGGAGTTTGGACACTGCAGCAGTTGGGCTCGGCTTTCAATTTTATACTTCTTGTTTAAATGGGTCAAACCGGATGAATAAGAATGGTCTTATTGGGCTTTGGAACTCTGTAGTGTAAACCCAAATTAGAACAGAAAATTGAAGAAATTGCATAGAATACTATTTTTTTCCTTAACTTTTTAAAAATACAATTTTGTTTGAGATATATATATTTTTAATAATTTAATTTTATTTATTTATTATAGTTTTATTGATATCCAAATTAAAAATAGAAAAGCAAAATTCTATTAAATAAAAAATTTCAAAAATTCTCCTATTCGCATAAAAATCCCACAAGTGATGGTATCATACAAATTCCCAAAATCCCGTTTCTTAATTTGTCAAAATCCCTATCTTTCTTTTTTTTTTTTTACGAACAAATTTATCAAACTTACCGTAGTAGTAGCACGATCCAGGTAATTGCTGATTGGACCGATCATTATCCACGCTGATATACTCACATACCCAGCAATAATCAAGCGATGTGAGATCCCGAAGGTCCAGCCCAACCCATGACAAAGCCTAGAATCCCAAGCCCCATCCAAACCCACACGGGAAGAAGCACACATCATTACATCATCATGTTTTTTTATGAATAAAGTTATCAGATTTACTGTAATAGCAATACAATTCAGGTAATTACTGGCTCAATCGATCACTATTCACGTTGATATACTCACACATCCTGCCACAATTAAGTAATATGGAATCCCGAAGAACCAATCCCTCTCTTTCTTTAATTGCTGTGTTATTTGTCAACATTGTTCTCGCTGCTCATTAAAATAGTTATTGTATTTTTCCTCATTATTGCCGTTGATTGCGCTGCCAAAAGAAGACTAACAAGTTGAAAGTTTGTCCTTTTTTTTTTGTCTTTAATTTTTTTTATTTTTCGGTTGGTATACATTTGTATTCGTGGGTATACAGAACTGCAAACACGTAATTGAAAGATTAAAATTAAGTATACCATATGGTATACATTGGTATATCGATTTCAAGTTAGACATTATAACAATGTAATTTGATATACCAGTATGTATATATAGATACACTAAAATGGTGGATATAAATTTTTAATTATATAATTTGTTATGCTTATTGGTATATCAAGTGCGTTTTTTGCCGTTAAAATTGTGCAAAACCAAATTGTAATAGAAAATCTAACCCAACTATGATAATATGATTCATTTTATTGAATTTTTCAGTTTTCGATTCAATCGGATGATTCTAGAGGCAAAGTTCTATTTTCAGAATTCAAAAAGGATCCAATTTTAAAAAGTGGTTACATTTTGGATTTATGCATTATATACAATTTCATATTTATATTTACATTTTGATATATATAAATTATGTAAACAAACAAAACTGATTTAGCATTTTTAGGCAAAGGAGGATACGCACAAAATTATTATAAATTAAAAATTCTACACTTATTAATTTAGCTCAATAATTAATGTTGAGACAAATGAACTATCTTATATAATTTCATTAGCAAAAATTGTTCTGTTTTTTTTTTTTGTAAAAATTCTTCTCAGTTTTTTGTATTCATGAAGTCTTTAAGTCAACTTTAATTGAATTGAAGAAAAATTAGAAGCACTTGAGAAAAGTATTGATTGGATTGTTATTTCTTTCTTTTTTCTTGGAAAAAACAAAAGCTTAGAGGCATTATTTTGATGAACACGTAAAGTTATAATTTTTCTGCAAAGTACATGTCAAAAGGAAATGAATCAAATGATAGCCAAGCTAGGATGTGCTACGTCAATATATTGACATTATTTTTTTTTCTTAATTTCATTACTTTCCAGTTTCTTCTATTTTTCCTAATTTATATGGTTGATACAATTAGATAAAATATAAAATTTTAGATCTTAATATATTATATATTGCAACAAAAGGTCAAACAAAGACGGTAAAAAAAAATATTATTAAAGTTATATTGGTATCCTATAAAATTCAGTCTGAATTTTTAAACCCACGTGATTCATCAATTTAGAGCAAAATATTATATAATCTATATCTGAAGGCGATACTTATTTAAAGGAATCCAAACTTTTTACTGCTCATATAACAACCATCAACAAGATTAGAGTTATATTAAAATGTATAAAGAAAATAATAAAAATTAAAAAAATGTGGTAAAAAGAAATATAAAAAATTATACAAAGCTACCAATTTGATAGATTTAGGTGAAATAAAATCATAAGATAACCATAAAATATCAGTATCTTTTTGAAAATATTTTTTTGCAAAATTTTAAAAAATTATTAGTGTATAAACATAATTAGAAGTCTAAGATATCAGAAACTGTTAGTGTGACTGTCAATTTATATCAATAAAATATCGACAATACATCTTTTTATGTAAAATATAATAATTGGCGTTAATAGTGGGTAGGTTTTGGCATAATTTTCCAATTAAGAAAGAAAGGAGGAAAACCACCACCTCATTTTGCCGCTTGCCTGCTTTTGGTCTCCTTCTGTAAATTAAAAGGTACATATATGGACGTAAAGCCACCACCTCATTTTCCTCAAGCTGCGCAGCTTCTTAAAAAAAGGTTTTGACCGTTGAAATAGGCAAGAATGCTGTTGGTTGGTTTCACTACAATTGATTTTTTTGGTGATCAAAAATTATAATTTTATTCTCCATTTCTGACATTTTAATTTTTTAACTAAATTTCCTGTAATTTTGTAGATAGCGCTGTGCAATGATCAGTTCACTTTAATAACCGAATCGAAATAATTAAAAATTAAATTTTTAATATTTTTATCAATCAAATCGAATTTATAAAATAACTGAATTTAAATCGAACTTAAATTTTCAGTCCGTTTGATTCGGTTAACCGAAAAATTAAAATTATTTTAAAAAAAAATAAAAAATTATATCTAAAATATATAAAAAATTATAAATCATAATATACTAAAGTAAATACATCTAAATTGTACAAAATAAAAGTTCAAATTAAAAATACAATCCCAAAATATATAATAAATAATACAACAAAACCGTTAAATAATTTTTTTCATTTAATCGTCAAAATTTTAAATTATCACATAAAAATAGATATTAATAATTGATAAATGTACTTATATAATTTACAATTCAAAATAAGATAATTTACATGTATAAAATAATTATTCAATTAAAAAATCAAAAAATATAATTATATAAAATTTCGGTTCCTTTAAAAATCAAACTGAACCAAAAAACTGAATTTTTTTTAAATTCAAAATTGAAAATCGAACCAAATTAAAAATCGATCGATTCGATTCGATTTTTCGATTTGAACCTAAATTTGCTCACCCCTATTTGTAGATCCAATCTTGAATTTTTTATTTTTAAAATTCCATTAAGACCAAGCTAAATGTATTTATCTTTTATTGAAAAATGAAAGCTCCAAGAAATTCAATATGTGCAAAGAAATGCTACAAGATTATTGTTACATGATAGCATAGCTCAACTATTAGTTCATATTACAAGTCTCAAGTAGCTAGAAAACTTGTCAAGTTCGGATTATCCCGAGCTGACCAATGATTCAAGCCAACCGAACTAGGAAGTCCACCCATAGCCTGGCTAGAAACCGGAGGTACAACCACCACGATTGAAAAGCAGTTATCCTTCCCTACGTTTTCTCCAAGAATCAGAGAAATAAAAATAATGACCGAAAGGAATGGAACTTCCTCCCACTACCTCCTCATAGAACATCAACCATGCCTATAAAAAAAAATACATAATTTGTACATAGCATTAAGAAAGAAAAAGTAAGAAAATAATTTGTGAATTGTCAATCTCTAGGGATAGATTTTGAGATTCAGACGTATCTCCCAGCATTTTTTCCTGAATATTAATAACTTATATTACTCCATAATGCATATTGTTAGATAATGTATTTTCCTTATAAATTTAAAATTATTAACTTCATGAATAATTCAAGAAAGAAAAATTAAGAAAAATATTGTTTATTTTTCTTAAAATATTTTTAAAAAATCATTCTGCACAAATCCTAAACAATTTCTTGTTTTTTTTTATCTGAAATCAGAAATTCAATCCGATCTTCTTTTAAAATTCATTAATGTCTCAAATCCATAGAAAATCTAATCGAATAAATTTTTCGATCACATTTGCAGAAAATTAAAAACATAAGCTTTGTTTGTCAAAGAAAAACTTTTTTTCTATAAAGCTGAAAATAATCTTCTCTTGGATTTGAAATTTAAAACCTCAATTGATTGGAGAGCATTTTCCATTAATTTATTATATACATTAAATTTATAAATAAGCATTTAATTAATTTAGTGATAAATTGTTATACATGTAAAGAAGTAAATAATTGTGAAATTTTGAATTTTCTATTTAAAAAATATTTTTTTTGAATTTGTATTTAGCTGTTAATTTAATTTAAAATTAATAATAATTTTATTTTAATTTTAGTAACTAAATTGGGATAGTTTCTTTAATTTGCTTCTTTTACAATATATTTTTTTTAAAAGTCACGAAATTGAAAATTTTCACTATCAATTTTGTTACACTTTTTAAAAAATATTATATATATGTTTAAATAAAAGTAACAAATTTAAAGAACATATCCCAACTTAATTATTAAAATGCATTATTAATTTTTTTGTTATATTAATAACAAAATAAAAATTTTAAAAGATAAATTTTTAATAGAAACTTTAAATTTCAATTGAACTAACGACGACGTTAATGGAATTTCTCAATTGAAAGAACAATAAAATGTTAATATTCAAATTGTAAAAATTTAAAAATTGGATATTGAATTAAAATATAGATGAAACCTCAGAATATTTTTTTTAATTAGCCCAAAAAGCAATTAAATAGAAGGTAATTAGGGGTGTGCATCGGTTGGGTTTGGGTGAATCCGAGACCCGAAATTTACCTATTTTCCTCATCCGACCATACCCTACATAAATTTCGGGCCCCTATCCGAACAATCCGGTTTTTTTGGCCCCGACCCAAATAATCCAAAATTTTATTTTTTTTAATTTACATATTTATATTAAAATCCTAAATTAATACAAATAAATAATATTAAATACCATAAAAAATATTTTAAAAATACTACAAACTAATAATTTCAAAATTACATTAAATATATATTAATTAATATTGTAGAGAAATTAGTTTTTTTATTTATATTTTTTAAAAATTGGGTTGTTCGGGTTAGTCGGATTTCACCCGATCCGACCCCGAAATATCCATAATATCCAAAATCGAACCGACCCTATTAACCCCACCCGAATTGATCAGTTCGATTCGGATTGGTCGGGTTGATCGAGTCGGTTCGGTTTTTCACACCCCTAAAGGTAATAGTGAAAATTTGCTTTCCTATTTTTATAAAAAGTGCAATATAGTCCTCTTACTTCACTTTAATATAATATTATTTCTAAATTTTTAAACTCGAAAAAAATAAATTTGATAATTATGAGTGCAGAATCAAATTTGATAATTATACATCCACCGTCGCTTTAAAATGACTTGAGCAATTCCGAAGGTAGTTTCACAGCAATTTCTACAATATTATTATTTCTACATACTCAAGTGCAACTAGTCCAATCAGCTGACTCTTGCTTAATCATCATTCAGAATGACTTGAGCAATTCCGAAGGTAATTTCACAGCAATTTCTACAATATTTCCACATAATCAAGTGCAACCAGTCCAATCAGCTGACTCTTGCTTAATCACCATTCAAAATGACTTGAGCAATTCCGAAGGTAGTTTCACAGCAATTTCAACAATATTTCTAACTAATAAAATAAAATAGAAAAATGAAAGCTCCAAGAAATTGAGTTGATGCAAGGAAATGCTATAAGATTATTGTTATATTAAATCATCAAATTTTTATATTTTTGTTTAAATATATCATTGATAGCTTGTGCTTTTGTAGGAATTTTCTACCTACCCCATAGATATGAAAAATAAATTGTTTCAACCCATATATTAAATTTTAATAATTTTTTTAAATTCAACTCATTAAAAGTTTGCAGTATATGGAGAAACTAGGGCCATATGGTGTGAACAAAGAAAGTTTAAAAATTACTCATTTCGTAATTTTGTTTCAATTTTTCTTATAGGGAGAAAAGTGAATTGAGAAGGACAATTATTGAAAGATAAAAACACAGAAAGGGACCCATTAAATGCAATGAGGTATTATTGAAAAGTGTCTTTCATTGAGTACGGAATTAATATCAATTCAGCAAATTGATGTGAAAATCTAATAAATCTAAGCAAGGGTTAGGGAGTCCTTTGCTAAATGATAAATAGCAGTCCAATTTGTATTTTACAACTAGCAGATCTATCAGATACTTTTCTTAATTCTGCTCTTCATGCTTAAGTAATAAGTAAATTTTTTCGGTGTATATTAAAATTTATAATTAATTTTTTAAAAATTGAAAAAATAAAGATAATATAAAATGATTTAAATTGATTATAAAATTATTTAATTTGAAAAATTAATTATATATTTTAATTAATTAATGTATAAAAATTATTTGTAAATTTTAATATTGCAAAAAAAAAATTTAATATATTGCTGTCCGTAGAAATTGAATCCAAGACATTGAATTTATTATTGTGCATGTTTACCATCATGGTAAAACAACTATTCCGTTATATAGGATGAGCAAATTGATATAAGTCTATTTCCGCAACCTTTTATTGCAGAAGCAAACAAGTGAACCCCACCATCATCAGTTTTAATTTTCTTACGGGCCTCATCTTTTCATTTTCGTAGTGAGTTGTTGTGAAAATGGGATGACAGACCCCAATTTTCAAAATACTGAAAAAATAGTTCTATTTTTTCAATTATAATTTCAAATAATACCAAATTAAAAAAAGTCCCCGGAAAAATGGTCTACTCTATAATTACTGCTTTTGCCGGTCCATACTTATGAACATTTAATAACTGCATTTGCCTCACCTTCCACAGAACTATTTTGGTAAGTATGAGGTGTAAAAATACACCTGTGGTCTAAACAAAATTAAACTGTTTTTTTTAAAGGAAATTTAATGCGGATAACTTTAAAAGTTTAGAAATTTAATTAAAAACGAGTTTTGCTAACATTAATTTTGTAAATAAAAATTGCATATTATTTGATGTTAAAGTATACAAATTTAATCAGCAGAAATGGCAGGTGAAATCCACGGCATGAATTTTGATGTCTTTCTCATTTTTGTTGGAAATATTTGCGCAAATGACAGGTGGGATCCATGGTACAATTTAATTAAATTAATCATCCAAAAAATAATTAAAAAAATAAAATATATTTCAATATTTATGATCTGATCTTAATTATTTTTCGTCTAGAGAAAAGAATACATAAAATTAAAATATAACAAAATTAATATCACTAAAATTTTAAAAAAAGCAGTGAATTTGATTAATTAATCTGATTAATTGATTATTTTTTTTAAATTTATCAAATTTTTATTTAATTAAATAAAATATTTTTATTCATATTTTAACTATATGTCAATGGTCAAAATTGCTTTGTATATTTGCTTTTCCTTTTAATTTCTTATTTTCCTTAGCCAGTAATCTCATAAAATTATGATAATTATTTTCTTGATTCAAGATATAGGTTGACTATTTTTTTTAAATCAAGTTCTAATTGTATTAATAGACCCAAAAAAAAATCATCAATTGCAACCTCCAAATTTGATAAATTGAAAAAAAGTAATTGATTTTTTAATGGCAATGCATTATAAATTTTTTTAGCGTTTTCCTTATTTTTCTCTCTGAAATATAATTTGAAGCTTTAATAAATTAAATATATTATTATTATTATTATTATTATTATTATTATTATTATTAAATAAGGATGTTTAAAAATGGGTATATATAGCATATTTTATAAGATAATAATTTGACTCTATTTTTTATTTTAGATAAAGTCTAATCGTACCATTTGATCTATTTTTAAATACCTCTATTATTAAAAATGACGATCACACCAAAGCATATAAGGAAATTAAGAGTTTGATAATCATATTCACTACTTTTTGTTTTGAAAATAAAGGTTAATGTACTCTAAATATTTGTAAAATCAATAGGTATATATAAATGATTAAAATCTCTATCCAGATGAACTAATAGATATAGTTTGTTGTTCCTTTTTATTTTTTTTTATGCGTTAAGTCATACTTTTTATTTTTATTTACAAACTGAAATTATAATATATTGATATGCAAAAAAAATAAATTTTATTTTAGAGATATAAATTAATTATGAAAATTTTATTTTTATGTGTGATATTGCAGTACAATGTAAATTCAAGTAAAGTGGTTATATAAATTGAAATTAAATTATTTATTGCCAGATTTTTTTTCTTGAGGTTATAAGTTTTGCATCAAAATTCATTTATATGGATGATAAATTTCCATCTAACGGTTGAGATTACATATTTGACACATGGACAGTGTAAATTAAGTGAGTTGATATCCATCCTAAATAGGGTAGCTGTCACGGTGGCACACGATATTCATTGTTGGGGTTCAGGATTTAAAGAAAAGCAGAAAAAAGAAACGATTTCTCAGGAAGAAGAGGGAATTTTTATATTTGACATAAAAAGATGTATGTTATAAAAACCGATTTTAACTGGTTTATACGATTTTTACCCGATTTATATCGGTTTTTAACGATTTTTTTAGTTCGATTTTTAGTAACAGAACGGATTATGAGTTCAGCTTCTTAAAAAAAGGTTTTCGTCGAGCCATCAATATGTAATATAATAATGTGCCCAAAATAAAATAAATAAATAAATCACTGCACAATTACACATAGCTGCTGCTTTCTTCAAACCAAAAACACAAGCACCCGAAATTTGATTTATTGTAACTCGTGACACATTAAATCCGGTCTTATATCTATCTTCTTCTTTTACTTATATTTTTCAAAATCATAATTTCATATCAAAGTTAGAAAAAATATTTTTATTATATAATTTTTTTAATAAATTTCATTTATGTGGTATTAGATATCTTATCCATTGTGAAGCTGCATTTAAGAACTTATAATTTATTATTAATCTATGGATTTCTTTTTCTATTTTTGCTGCATTTATAACATAAAAAGCCGAACATGATCAAGGAAATTTCCAATCTCTTATTAATTATTTATCTTTTAGATTTTGTATTTTCTTTTAACAAAATTTTTTTAAACTTGATGTCATTTTGATAGCTTGTGCTTTTGTGTGAATTTTCTACCTATGCCGTAGATATGAAAAATAAATTGTTTCAACCCATATATTAAATTTTAATATTTTTTTTTAAAATTCAACTCATTAAAAGTTTGCAGTATATGGAGAAACTAGCTTACGCCATATGGTGTGAACAGAGAAAGTTTAAAAATTACTCATTTCGTAATTTTGTTTCAATTTTTCTTATAGGGAGAAGAATGAATTGAGAAGGACAATTATTGAAAGATAAAAACAAAGAAAGGGACCCATTAAATTCAATGAGGTATTTTTGAAAAGTCTCTTTCATGGAGTAATGGTACAAGCAACCATGAGTACGGAATTAATATCAATTCAGACAAATTGATGTAAAAATCTAATAAATCTAAGTAAGGGTTAGGGAGCCCTCTGCTAAATGATAAATAGCAGTCCAATTTGTATTTTACAAATAGCAGATCTATCAGATACTTTTCTTAATTCTCCTCTCCATGCTTAAGTAATAACATCATAAGTATAACGATCTTGGATGAAAATAATCTTCTATTCTATTGCTACACCAAAAGTTTTCCAGGCCAAATTCTTGAGCTCACAAAAATTGGGTTTTATTTTTATTTTCTTTTCATCCAAAATTTTATTAACTGAAGTTATTACGAAGAAGAAGCTTTCCAGGCTTTATCTACGATAAAAGTGATATATGAGGTGGAATTGGTCATCCACTCTGCAATTCTGTGGCTGATTTCCTGTAATTGGTCATGCTTAAGTAATAAGTATTTTTTTTTTGGTAAATTAAGTAATAAGTATTTTAAATATGCCATTTCTCGACTTTTTGGAGAGAAAATATATCAATTTTTTGGAATGCCATTTCAGTATTTCGGTAAGTATATTATTGAAAATTGATCAAAATAATTTTTCTACAAAAATATAATAAATTTTAATAACATTTAAATTGTAAAAAATAAGTTGGTTATCTTAAAGTGATAAGTCGTAAGTTCAATGATCGTATATGAAATTGATCCCCTTTTCACTCTTGAAAATTAAAAAGAAAAAAAAAGGCCATTTTAGTATGAGTAATATGGGCTGAAGAACAAAAAATAAAAAGTGATATAATTTAGTATGATATTGTAATTATTTTTAACATGTTTGGAAAATATGGCATAATATGATATAATTTAATCAAATTTTGATAGAAGAAAAAGGAAAAAACAATAAAAATAATTTTGTAAAAGAGATATATGATTAAGGTTATATTGGTCTATGACCCTTCAATATTCTATCCAAGTTTTTTAAATCCATATAATCTATTGTTGTACCCATAATTGACATATATGAAATAAAGGTTTTAATTGAGACCTTATTTATAAAGGGAGTTATAAAAATTAAACATATGTGGTAAAAATATATATATATATATAAAATCATGCAAAACCATCTACCACAGCAACATTATTGCTGATAATTTCCCTCAGCGTGCTTGGGTTTATGGAGATGAGATCGAGATTATGAAACAAATTTTGAATCTAGATGATGATTCGGATTTGTATCATAGGGACGAAACGAATGAGAGCTATGAAAACAGGTTGAGGCGGAAGGTTAATGCTTTTATTGCGGAAAAGAAGTATCTAATAGTCATTGATGGCTCGGATGCAAGTGAATTTTGGAGAATAATGGGAGGGACATTTAGAGATATATCTAATGGCACCAGAATAATTTTCACAGTTCGCCACCTACGGGATGCTCCACCAGTCACCGACACAAACTTCATTTACAGGCTGCATTTGCGGAGCGATTATGAGAGCTTAGCATTGTTCTCCCATGCTTGGCAAAAAGGCAATTCACCAGAGCCGGAAGAAAGAGTTAAGAAGGATATTATACGAAAATGCCGAGGACTGCCAGAGTAGATTTTGAAAGTGGCTGAACTATTAGCAGAGAGAGGTATAGAAGAATGGTCAACGGTGCTTGAGCAGCTAAATCAAAATGGGGAACTTCCGTTTGCTGCTGACCAACTTGATATGATCAGTTTTCAAGAGGATGTAGATGGAATTTTTGCACGGCTGCTCAAAGATGATCCTCGCTGCCTCACCATTTCCATCGTTGGCGTTGCTGGCATTGGTAAGACAAGTCTTGCAAGCTTAATCTACCACAGCAAGATTATTGCTGATAAATTCCCTCACCGTGTTTGGGTTTATGGAAGTAATAAGATCAAGAATATGGAACAAATTTTGAATCAAGATGATGATTCGGATTTATATCGTCTGGATGAAACGAATGAATGCTATGAAAACAGGTTGAGGCAGAAGGTTAATGCTTTCTTTGGGGAAAAGAAGTATCTTATAGTCATTGATGGCTCGCATGCAAGGGAGTTTTGGAGAACAATGGGAGGGGCATTTAGAGATATATCTAACGGCACAAGAATAATTTTCACCATTCGCAGCCTAGAGTGTGCTCCACCAGTCACCGACGCGAACTTCATTTACAGGCTGCATTTGCGGAGCGATTATGAGAGCTTAGCATTGTTCTCCCATGCTTGGAAGAAAGGCAATTCAGCAGAGTTGGAAGAAAGTTTTAAGAAGGATATTATACGAAAATGCGGAGGACTGCCAAAGTCGATTGTGAAACTGGCAGAAGTATTATCAGACAGAGGGATAGAGCTAAATCAACATGAGCAACACTGGTCACAGGTCTTAGAAGAGATCAACAGATATTTGCCTTTGAAATTGAGGCGATGTCTCTTTTATTTTGGATTATTTCCCAATGGATACAGGATCCCTGCAAGAAGATTGATTGCTTTGTGGGTTGCTGAGGGATTGGGGAGACAACAGAACGAAGAAAAATCCCCGGAGCATGTTGCAGAGTCATGCTTGATAGAGCTGATAAATTACAACATGGTTCAAGTGACAGAGAGGAAACTAAACGGCAAGGTTAAGACATGTCGCCTACCGGAGGCTCTGCGATTACACTGGTTTGCAAAAGCCAAGGAAGCTAATTTTCTTGAAGGCCACAATCAGAAAACTGTGGTGACACCCATTCGCCGTCTTGCTGACCATCTTGATCCAAAGGATGCCGTCTTTGATCATATACATGGTAAGAACAGTAGTTCTATGTACTGTTGCTATAAACATCTAGTTTCTTTTCTATCCTTCGATACTCGACAAGAAAGCAGAGCAGGAGATGATGTAGGTAACTTTCTTGCTCGATGCATTTCAAGCAATTCCCTCCAATTCTTGTGGGTTTTGGATCTTGAAAACGTATATAAGCCAAAATTACCAAAGGCAGTAGGTGAGCTCACTCTGTTGAGGTACCTAGGCTTGAGATCTACTTATGTTGGAATACTTCCTATGTTCATCGACAAATTGCTAAGCGTTCAAACACTGGATTTGAAGCGAGCCCACATCAGCAATCTCCCTAGTGTAGTCTGGAAGATGCAAAAGCTGAGGCATTTGCTTCTAGATGAGAGTTTTCACAGCGTATTTGCACCTCGACAAGAAGAGGGCTACCTACTGGAGCTTCAAACACTGTGCGGTGCGTTTGTAGATGAGGAAACTCATGTAAGAAATGGCTTGGACACGTTTTTGAATGTCACAAAATTGGGACTGAAATGCAAGATGTTGAAATCACACCGACATATGGAAATGTCCTCGCAATTGGATGCCGTAGCAAATTGGGTTCAAAATCTAAAACAACTTCAATCCTTGAAATTGAAATCGTTCAATGAATCAAATCAACCATGGGATCTACCCTTGGAGTCTCTGTCAACTCACATGGATCTCACCAGTGTATACTTGGTAGGAAGGCTGAAGAATCAGAATCTGATATCCGAGTTGCCCCAGAGTCTGGTAGAGCTCACATTGTCAGCATCTGGATTGGGACAGGACCCAATGCAAACTTTGGACAAGCTTCAAAACCTCAGAATTCTGATACTTCTGCGGAGATCATTTACAGGAAAGAAAATGGTTTGCAGTTTGGGAGGATTTCCTAAGCTTGAAGTGCTTAAATTCAAGAAGCTAGAGCCACTAGAGGAATGGAATGTGGAAGAAGGGGCATTAGCTTGTTTGAAAGAGTTGGAGATCGAATCTTGTACTGGTTTAAAGATGCTTCCTGAAGAGGTCCAGCGACTTAAATTCCTCCACAAATTAAAATTAATCAATGTTCCAGTTTTATCATCAAGAATCAATAATACCCAGAATGATGATGGAAGATTGATAATCCAGAGCATACCCCAACATTCATACTAAGTATGTTTGCTCTATTTGATTTCAACTTCTTGGTTTATACCATTTGATTACTAAATTCTCTGATTCATTTGTTTTGATTGTGAAGGGATTTATTCTTGGCGTACGTGGTATTCAGACCTGATCTTTGCAAGCACCTTTTTGTTGTATTGGATGTTGAGTACTATGCGATTTTTGAATAGCAAATATCTGAGGAATGAGGTCAAGTTGTGATTCCAGCAATAAAAAAGGCATATGCATCGATTCTGAAAGCTGTAACAGAAGCAGAGAAAGACATGTTTTGATGGTGATGATGATTCCATTTAATTAGGAATCTTACTTGATCTTGCTTCTGCCACTACTCGGTCATCATGCGAGGTGTTCTTTTTTTATTTTTCCTTTCCTTTTCTTTTCTTTTCATCTCAGCGTCTATGCAGTACTATTATCTGTAACAATCCGGCAGCTCTGTTGTCAAAGTTGTTCTATACTTTCCAAAATAAGTTCTTGAAGCAAGAATGAGTCTTGTTTAGTTTGTTCATGGTTTGGCAGATTCAAAGTAAAGAGAAGGTAATCTCACTCAGATATATCCATAACAAATTTATCAAAAGAAGAAACTTTGCAAGTTATAACGAGAAGCTAAAAAATGAGGTTAAAGTATCATCTACAAAACCCAGAAGTTATATATTTGTTTATGCATTTTGTCAACTACCCAGAAATGGGCAATGACAGTAATGAGCATAACAAACACAACTTGAAGTACATTAATGATATTCCAAACAATCGCACAACACTGAAACATAAAAAATCATCATATAGGAACAATGCAGAAGACCTTGAATTGCAAAATTAACCAAATCCCATTGAAGCTTCTAGCTCTGATAAGCTTCCTTATACGGATAGCTTTGTCAAGTATGAATCTTTTTCAAGCTATGTGTCCTTTCAGAATAAAATATTATATGGGTTAGGATCATTTAATTTCAGCAGAAAATGACAAAATCTTTGTTGGGATATTTGATATTAAATCAAAGAATATAGTTGTGATTAAACCTCAAAGAATATAGTTGTGATTATCGTACCAGAAAATTCAATGACCGCCTCATTTGCAGGAATTTGGACACTGCAGCAGTTGGGCTCGGCTTTCAATTTTATACTTCTTGTTTAAATGGGCCAAACCGGATGAATAAAATGGTCTTATTGGGCTTTGGAACTCTGTAGTGTAAACCCAAATTAGAACAGAAAATTGAAGAAATTGCATAGAATACCTTTTCTTTTCCTCAACTTTTTAAAAATACAATTTTGTTTGAAATATATATATATTTTTAATAATTTAATTTTATTTACTTTTTATAGTTTTATTGATATCCATATTAAAAATAGAAAAGAAAAATTCTATTAAATAAAAAATTTCAAAAATTCTCCTATTCGCATAAAAATCCCACAAGTGATGGTATCATACAAATTCCCAAAATCCCGTTTCTTAATGTCTCAAAATCCCTCTCTTCCATTTTTTTTATAAACAAATTTATCATACTTACATTAGTAGCAGCATCATCCAGGTAATTGTTGACTGAACTGACTACTACCCAATCTGATATACTCACAAACCTAGCAACAATCAAGCGATGTGGGATCCCGAAAGACCAGCCCAACCACAGCTCATAACCCCAAGCCCCATCCAAACCCTCGCTTGAAGACGCACACATCAATATACCATCATATTTTTTTATGAACAAAGTTATCAGATTTACTGAAGTAACAGCACGATCCAAATAATTGTTAACTGGATCGACCACTATTTATGCTGATATACTCATATATTTCGTCATAATCAAGCAATGTGGGATCCCGAATGACCAATCCCTCTCTTTCTTTAATTGCCTTGGGTGTTATTTGTCAACATTGTTCTCGCTCCTCATTAAAATAGTTATTGTATTTTTTCTCATTATTGCCGTTGATTGCGCTGCCAAAAGAAGACTGACAAGTTGAAAGTTTGTCTTTTTTTTTTGTATTTTTATCTTTAATTTTTTTATTTTTCGGTTGGTATACATTTGTATTCGTGGGTATACAGAACTGCAAACACATAATTGAAAGATTAAAATTAAGTATACCGTATGGTATACATTGGTATATCGATTTCAAGTTAGACATTATAACAATGCAATTTGATATACCGGTATGTATATATAGATACACTAAAGTGGTGGATATAAATTTTCAATTATATAATTTGTTATGCTTGTTGGTATATAAGTGCGTTTTTGGCCGTTAAAATTGTGCAAAACCAAATTGTAATAGAAAATCTAACCCAACTATGATAATATGATTCATTTTATTGAAATTTTCAGTTTTTTTATTCAATCGGTTAATTCTAGAGGCAAAGTTATATTTTCAGAATTCAAAAAGGATCCAATTTTAAAAAGTGGTGACATTTTGGATTTATGCATTATATACAATTTCATATTTATATTTACATTTTGATATATATAAATTATATAAACAAACAAAACTGATTTAGCATTTTTAAGCAAAGGAGGATACGCACAAAATTATTATAAATTAAAAATTCTACACTTATTAATTTAGCTCAATAATTAATGTTGAGACAAATGAACAATCTTATATAATTTCATGAGCAAAAATTGTTCTTTTTTTTTTTGTAAAAATTCTTCTCAATTTTTTGTATTCATGAAGTCATTAAGTACCACTTTGATTGAAGAAAAATTAGAAGCACTTGAGAAAAGTATTGATTTGATTGTTATTTCTTTCTTTTTTCTTGGAAGAAACAAAAGCTTAGAGGCATTATTTTGACGAAGATGTAAAGTTAGAATTTTTCTACAAAGTACATGTGAAAGGAAATGAATCAAATGATAGCCAAGCCTGGTGTGCTACGTCAATATATTTACATTATTTTTTTCTTAATTTCATAACTGATAATTTCAAAAAAATATTTTTTTAAATTTAATCGGTCGGTCCAATTACACTGATAAAACTTAAAATTTATTAGCAAAAAGGAACAAAACATGAACTGAAAAATAAGACAGAAGGACACGATATTTAATCGGACTGATGGAACGCGATGTCCTATCAATCCACTGACACAGGTTAGCGCCCATACCTTCCACCTGCTTCCTGTCACATCGCCGCTCACCTGCTCATACTATCAGTTATCACGCCTCAAGATACTTAAGTACCCCTCTTTTATCTCCTATAAATAACCAAAAGCATGATGGTTTCAGGTATTGAATATCTGAGATTATCTCTAGAAAGCTACTAACTTAAGCTTCGAAGTGCTAACGTCTGGTCCGACCTAGCACTCCTTCTTGCAGGATCAGTCATCCGACCGGATGACCCAGCTGCCAGTTCTTTTTCTCAGATAAAGTTATTCTATGCTTTATCATTTGGTGCTTTCGTTGAGAGATAATGGCAGATTCAATATCCAATAAGCACACAACTTCTGGAAAGTATAATCGCAACAGTCAAGGCAGATCTAGGCCCTCAGGAAGAAGAGAAAGATCTCTCAGATCACCCGCCAGGGGTAACTTCCTCCCCGATTTCAATGATGTAGTTATGCAGTAGCCGGAAGATACTCCTATTACTATCAGGGACATGCGCGTCATTCTTAGTGACTTCACTAAGAGCATAGTCCAAACGGTGAAAAAGAATAAAATGCCCAGGACTTCTGGAAGAGATCATGAAATGAACTTCATGGCCGAAGAATTCGGAAGAAGAAGAAATAGAAAAATCTCCATAAACGAGCCACAAGCTTATGACAGTAGAAGAACGGGGGTTAGAACTCCAGGCAGGTACGACAAGGGGAAGGGAACAATGTCCTCAAGCAGAGACTCTCCACATATCCCTAGTAGATCCTCCACCTTATCCATTGGGGATGATCTATCCTTCATGTGCACGCCGAATCGCAGCCGCACGAAAAGAAAGAGAGATGAGTTAGCCTCAACAACCATGAGCAGGGAGGACAAATGGTTCAAGCAGAAACTCAAATAGTTTGGCTTGACAAGGCCCAAAAAAGGCATGTTAGAGGGAAACACCTGCAGCAAAATAGCCTTCCCATTTTGTAGGAATATTACAGAGTCGGAGCTACCTCCTAGGTGGAGAGATGTGATAATGAACAGGTATACAGGTAAAACTGACCCTGCCACTCATCTTGCAGAATATCTAACGAAAGTGCAGATTTACACCTACGATAAAAGAATTGTCTGCAGGATTTTTTCCACCACCTTGGGAGGAAATGCCCTCAATTGGTTCCACGAGCTTCCCCAGGAATCGATCACCTCCTTTCGATAACTGAAAGAACTGTTTATCACACGATTCATCATACAGATACGAGCACCAAAATTGATGAGCGAGTTGTGCAACCTCTATCAAAGGACCAATAAAAGTCTTCGAGACTATATCGACAGGTTCAAAGCCACAATATCAAAGGTGAGGAATGTAAGCGTAGAAATAGCATCCACCGCTTTGGCCAATGGCACCATTGATAGGCTGTTGTTTGAGTCAATTACAACAAGGCCACCAGCCAGCTTTTCCGATCTAATGGAAAGAGCTAGCCAACACATTCAGCTGGATGATTCCTTGAGGTCCAACCGAGACAGATGGAGTAACGTTATGGATAAGCTCCAGCACCCAGATGGACTGTCATTTAATAGAGCTCCTGTATCCGAAAGGATAGTAAGAAGTCCCGAAAGAGCCTCCACTTCTAGAAATCTGGGAAAAAAAAGGAGGTCGAGCGATTTTGGTCCGATCATAGTAGTGGCCAACAGACTCGAACCTTCACTCCGCTCAATATCAACCCAGCACAAGTGTTGATGTGGATCAAAAAAAGCATCAAAAGGTGAATTGGCCCAAGAAATTGGACGAGAGGAGCAAAAACACCCGGAACCATAGCAAGTACTGCAAGTTCCACAGAGACATCGATCATACAACCGATGAGTATTTCCAATTGAAGGAAGAAATTGAGCGACTCTTGCAAAGGGGGTACCTCAAAAAGTTTGTAGATCCGGCCAGAGGGTTAAGTCCCCGTAGACATTCGAACCTTAAGAAAGATGATTCTGACTCTGACAACGACGAAGAGAGGTGAAAACTAAAGAATACGGATTCTCGCCGACCGTACGCTGGAGTCATAAACATGATCATTGGTGGATCGTCCTACGGAGAGGACCTCTCCAGGAAAATAAAGGAAAAAGGTGTCTACATCTCCCAGACAGTTGAACGGTCAGCCCCTGTCACAATATCCAATGACGATGCACGAGATGTAATATTTTCTCATGAGGATGCCCTTGTCATCAGGGAGCGAATCAATAATTTCAATGTCAAGAGGATATTGGTGGAAATGGAAGTGCTGTGAATGTGTTCACCGTCCAAACTTACAGACCCATAGGGCTACCATATCCAAATAGGCATTAGCATGAGTGCAGAGATTGAGAAAGCCGTCATGCAAGTCCTGATGATCAACCATTCATCCTTCACCTGGAAGCCAGAAGATATCTCAGGAATCGATCCCAACGTGATCACCCACAAACTCAATGTGGATCCAGCTTACAAGCCTATCAGGTAGAAGTTGCGAAGGCATGCTCCCGATTGGAGAAAATTCATTTCTGAGGAGGTGGACAGACTACTGAAAGCGGGTACAATCCGAGAGGTTGATTATCCGAAATGGCTTTCCAATGTTGTGCTGGTAAAAAAAGTCAGAAAAGTTACGAATGTGTGTAGACTTCACCGATCTCAACAAAGCCTGTCCGAAAGACAACTATCCCCTGCCTAGCATAGATCAACTGGTGCATGTCACTGCTGGCCAAGCCATCTACTCCCTCCTCGATGCATACGCTGGATACCACCAAATTATGATGTGGTTGTTGGATCAAGAAAATACTAGCTTCATCACAGATGATTGCATCTTCTGCTACAAGACCATGCCGTTCGGACTAAAAAATACAGGTGCCACATATCAGCGTTTGATGAATAGAATTTTCAAAGATCATATCGGTTAAAATATGAAAATCTATGTGGACGATATGATCATCAAAAGCAAAAGCCCCGAAGAACATCCTGCTGATCTAACAAAGGTCTTCAACACGCTGAATAAGTTTCAGATGAAGCATAATCTCGAGAAATGCATTTTCGGGGTGCCATCGGGAAAATTTCTTGGCTTCATGGTCTCTCAAAGAGATATTGAAGCCAATCCTGATAAAATAAAGGCCATTTTGGAGATACAATCTTCGAGAAGTGTGAAAGATATTCAGAAATTGAACGGCAGAATAACAGCCTTCGGAATATTCATCTCCTCTTCGGCTAAGCGATGCACCCCCTTCTTCAAGAAATTAAGGAAAAAAGAAGCCTTTGGCTGGGGAGCTGACTGCCAGCAAGCCTTCGATAAATTAAAGAAGTTCCTCACCAATCCATCACTACTCAGCTGACCGCTTTCAGGTGAAAATTTTGACATATACTTATCAACTTCTGATAAAGCTGTTGCAGGTATCCTAGTCAGGGAAGAAGGGACTCAACAGCTGCCAATTTATTACGTAAGCCAAGTGCTTAGGGGTCAAGAGTTGAATAAAGGTCTGGTCGAGCAACTCATCATTACCCTCATGATGTGCACAAGAAAGCTAAGACAGTATTTCGAGGTGCACACAATAGTGGTCCGATCGAGTCAACCTATTAGAAAAATTCTCCAGACCCCGGACCTGAAAGGAAAAATGGTGGGATGGGCAATCAAGCTTCAGTCATAGGACATGAGCTACGAACCTAAAAAAGCAATAAAGGCTCAAGTTTTGGCAGATTTTGTCACCAAATTTGCTGGTGAAGGAATGACCGATCAACCTCAATGTGTAAAATGGAAAATGATCGTGGATGGAGCTGCAAACGATACCAAAGGAGGCAAGGGTATCATAATAATAGGTCTCTTGGGCATTGTCATAAGGTACGCAATAAAAACTTAGCTTTAAAATTTCAAATAATATGACAGAGTATGAGGCACTCCTGCAAGGGCTGAAATTGCTCTATGCCATCCAACTGGAGTTGATCATCATCAAGAGCAACTTTCAGCTCGTGACGAGCCAAGTTTTGGGCACCTTTGAAGCTAGAGAAGCCAACATGATCCAATACCTGACAAAGGTTAAAGAAGCATTCAAGATGTTGGAAGAGCCTGGATCAGAATGGATCTTGCAGAAGATGCCGAGAGATCAAACTACATCTGCCGACCGGCTTGCTAAAATGTTTGCCTCCGACCAAGAGCTGATAGAAGAAAATATCACCTTTGTCAAGCAATCAACCTCCTCTTTAGATGAGCTAGAGATGATGGAGATTGAGCCAGCTTAAGATGTATGGATGAGCTCCATCAAATGGTACCTATAAACAAGGCAGCTACCCGAAGATAATGTGGAAGCCCGAAAGGTATCTCGCAAATCCCTTAACTACTTTTATTATTAACGGTGATCTGTACAAAAAATATTTCAGTCACCCCTGGCTCAAGTGTGTAATGGAGGAGGAAGGAGACTACATCCTAAGAGAAATCCATGAAGGTATTTGTGGTGCACACGAAGCTGGTAGAGCCATGGCAAAAAAAGTACTCCAAATCGGATACTTTTGGCCAAGTATACACTAATAGCCGATCGAAATTTTTTGGTCATTCGACCAGTGGGGCTTGGACATCCTAAGACCTTTTTCCCAAGAAAAAAGGCAAATAAAGTTCCTTCTTGGTGCCGTCGACCACTTCTCCAAATGGATTGAGGTAAAGTCTCTAACAACAATCACAGCAGAGAGGATCAAAAATTTTACATGGAAGGACATCATTTATAGGTATGGCTTACCCAATGTCTTTATTACAGATAATGGCAAGTAGTTTGACAACTCGATCTTCCAAAACTTTTGCTAAAATCTCAACATTAGCCTTAAGTTTATCTCAGTCACCCATCCACAGAGTAATGTGATGATCGAGGTCTCCAATCGAACACTTCTGGAAGGCCTATAGAAACAACTAGGCGAGGCAAAAGGCAACTGGACTGAAGAACTACAAAGTATCTTATGGTCTTACAGGACCTCTCCAAGAGCTGGCACTCATCAAACGTCATTCTCTCTTATCTACGGCTCTGAGGCGATGATACCTATAAAGATTGGCCTCCCACCCTATTGGTCCGCATTATATTCCGATCAGATGAACATCCAAGATAGGTGCCAAGATCTGGAACTAGTAGAAGAAAGAAGGAAAGATGCATATGCCAAAATCACTGCCTACAAACAAAGGTTTGCCAGATACCACAACGTGAAAGTAAAGGCAAGAGCCTTCAGCGTGGATGATATAGTGCTCAGAAAAGCAGATATAGGGATGGAAAATGCCACAGTTGGGAAGCTAATACCAAATTGGGAAGGTCCCTACGAAATCTCCAATGTTCTAAGCTCCAGTACAATAAGTTCAGAACCCTTGAAGGGTCGGACATCCTCAGAAGCTGGAATGTCGAAGTACTCAAGAAGTACCATGTATAATCTTGTATCAAATTTCGAATTCAATAAAGAAATTTCTCTCCATCTTTGAAAAAGGTATGTTTATAACTACTTGTTGTTAGGTTTGATATTTATTTGCAGGTTATTTATTTTATTTCAATAGATGAAAATTCTGATTGATGACATTTCTAAATCCGATCGGCATTATTCGATCAAAGTATTGAAAATAATGATGTTGATTCGTTAGGCTCGACGTCTATCCCGAGCTCAAAATGCGAAAGCTAAAAGCTCCATCTAGCTCGGCGTCTAGTTTCGACAGGCACAGCTCCCTCTCTAGGCTCGATGCTCATTCCGAGCCTAAAATGCGAAAACTTTTCTCCATTATAAGTTCGTCTGCTAGGTTCGATTCATTTCCGAATCAAAAATGCAAGACGCCTTCATTTAATCTCCACCGACTCACTTACTAGGTTCGATGTCTATCCCAAATCCAAAATGCAAAAGTCTGCGATCAAGTTAATAATCTCCCTTGGGTATTCAATGTACAAAATTGCCAAAATCTTCAAGAAAATGCAAGACCGAAAGGTTATTTGCCATGAGTGACTCTTTTATGGATATTCGATCGGATAACACCTCAATTGAATGCAAGACTGAAAAGTCACTCACTACGCTTAACATCATGCACTTAAATTCTAAGTCATAACTCATGCCATAATGAATGGTTTTATCTTTTAAATCCGATCGAATTAAGTGAAAGTTGAACCTAAGAGTTATGGACCGCAATGCTTGAAAAGCATCTTCAAATTCAGAAAGTATTCTCCTTAGTCGATTTTATATATTCTTCATGGTTGATTTTATATATTTTCCTTAGCTGATTTTATACATTCTCCATGGTTAATTACGTATATTCTCCTTATTTAATTTTATGACAAATCCTACTTAAAATGAGAATTACAATATGAAGGCGCAATTGAAAGATGAATCAAATTTTATATATATGAAAAATTTATACAAGTTACAAAAAAAGGAGAAAACTATTACAAAGAAAAACATTACAAGAAAATAAAAAACCTAAGTCTCTATATCTATAATTTCTACATTGGCAGGGATCTCGTTTGGATCAGGCTCTGCAGTCTGCTGAATAGTAGGTACGACCTCGATCTCGACAGAAGGCTAGGAAGATTCAATGACTCCTTCAGCAGCCGGCTCTATTGTTAAAGAGGCCATAACTTTGGGTTCCGTCGGCAGAGGAGGAATGGCTTCAGGCTCAGTCGGTAAACTGATGCCTGCCTGGGATAATAAAGGAACTTTATCTGCTGTTTCCTCAGTCGCTCCGGTCTGAAGGGCCTCTCCTTCATTGTCGCTAGAGGAAGGATCGAAAAGGCTCCCTGGGTCCTCCATCTAGTCAAGATCAGCTTCAGGGAAATGTTGCCTGGCTGCATAAATCAACCGAGTCAGCAGCCTCCCTTGGGCCTCGCCTAACTGATCAAGGAGCTCCTCCTTCTGAAAATCGAGCTCTTTTGCCAACCTCTCGCCCCAAGATGCCTCCTTCTCTGCCAGAGTTATCTCCATGGAATTCCTTTCGGCCTGGAGAATGTCATGCTCGGACAAAGCCTTATCCTTGTCTGCGCTGGCCTTGTCTCTTTCTGCATTGGTTTTAAGGCACTCGATTGAAAGCTGTGAACATTCACCCCTCAGCCTGCCCACCTCCTCCTCGTACCGTTTGCATAAAGCACTATCCGCAGCAAGGCGCGCGACATCTCCCTTTAGGTGATCCACCTTGTTCTGCCGAGACTTAAGATCTTGGGATAGCCAGGCTCTTTCTCTCTTTAGCTCATCCACCTTTGACCTCAGCAGCATTGCCTTTTTTTTAGCTGCATCACTAGCGACTTCTGCCTCATTTCTCTGACGAACGGCATCCTCCCATTTCGATCGAGCGAATGCCGCCATGCTGTGCATACGAAGATCTCTTTTTATTAGCTAAGAAAAAAAAGAAATATCTGTTAAAAAAAGAGAGAAAAGAGAAGAAGAAAAAGGAGGGGAAAAGAGGATGCAAGTATCACCTCTAGGCTTTGCTGCTGAAACAACCCAAACTCTCAGGAGAGCAGGTTGAGCTCCGTCGTCGCCTTGAAATCACTCTCCTGAGCAAGTTCCTGGCAGACGAAGTTCAGCAAGCCCTTGCTGGTCACGGTCCACTCTTTCCCGAACTGCTCCTTTAAGATGTCGTCCAAAGAAGGACCTTTACTCTCCGGAGCTCTCCCTAGAGGTCGTCGGATCAGCTCGCTTTGGACGATCTCTTTGCCCTTTGCAGCGACCCGGGCATCCACAGCAGCCACAACTTCAACAACTTTCTTCTTTACTGCCTCTACGATATTCTTTTGTGTCGCCTCATCTATCGGCGCCGCTCTCCTCTGATTTGACGATCGAGAGCGTAAGGACGATTGTTGCTCTTCATTGTCAGAATCATCTCTCAGCTGCAGATACCTAAGTGGGCGCTGTCCTGCAACGATCGAAGAAGGCAATGTCAGTCCAGCAATTGTCAAAAAAGGACGAGCAGGGGGGATGACAACAGCAACAGGAGCCGAAGTCGCTACAGCTCCTTTAGTTGCAGAGGGTGCAGGAGCGCTGGCTACGCTCTTCGAAGCATTAACCTCCGAGGCCGGCAAAATCTTTCTCTTTTTAGTTTTTTTCTCCTTCTTGGCCAAATGCTTAGCCTCCCTTTTGGCTCTGGCCCGATTGGCTAATAGCTTCGCGATATCATCTTCTTTCGCTATTTCGTTCGCAGCTGCATCACAGAATCAAACAAAATAAGTATCTTCTTCAAAACAAATTCACATGCAATGCTTGAATTATTAAATATGCATCCTCCCCCTCACTCCCACTATAATGCTCACGTTCTGCACTTTCTCCAGCTTTGGAGCTGGAAGACCCGTACATCGTACTAAGGAGATAGTTGGAGTCGTAGGGTCATCCATTTCTAGCCACTGTGGCCATCAATTTTTTGATGTTACCTTCATAAATAGACTGATCGGCAGCCTGATCTCTCAGGATGGTGGTTCCTTCCTACCGGCTGAGTGGTACTCCAAACCCACCAGCCATCCTCACTAAAAAGTACCTCTCCCTGAAGCCCTTCATTGAAGATGGGACTGTGAAGAGCTTTCGATGCTGTCGGCTGGTGAAGTAGTACTCCGACCGGATATATAAAAGAAATGAGTGAAGAGGTCCAGAGTTGGAGCCACCGCTTCTATCTTGCACAGGATCTTGAAGCAGGCCACCGTCCTCCACCCATTCGGATGCAATTGATTAGGGAAAATTCCATAACCCCTAAGAATCGTCATCTCGAACGCACCAAAGGGAAGCCTCATCCCTGTATCCAAGCTCCATAAGTGGCAGATAAATCATTTGTTCCTTTATGGTCAAAAGGCCCCTCTGTCACTGCTATGGAAACTGGACAGACCATCACAGACAATTCTGCAGGAAATGATACTGCGAAGGAATTCTTACCACTTCTTTTTCTGTCAATTGCAAAGGATGAGCGAGAGGTTCCCTATTCTTGTATTCCTCAAGAAAACTCCTATCTATTGGCTGACTGCTGCTTGAAGCCAGTTTTGGTGGAGGGGAAGAAGTAAAGAATGTATTTGATGAAGTAAAGAAAATCAAAGGCAGGGATTATTTACTTACTTGGGTAATCTCGCAGAAACTCTGAAATCTCTGAAATTTGAAGTCCAAAAATTATTGCTAAAGGTTTCAAAGAACAAGGATTCACAAAAAAAAATTTGGCAAAATTTTGGCAAAGATCGTTGAAAAATGAGGAGAAATCGCATCAAACTTACCTATTTATAAGCGAAAAACTTCTAGAATACTCCGAATGATTTTCCATTGGATGAACACCAAGTGTCTTGAATCCATTATTACGGTTACGGAGAACGAAGCACCATCCTCGACACGCGCGTGGTATTAAATGCAAAACAGCTATCTGAACTAAACGGACGCGTCTTTTTAGATGGGCGCCTCCCAAAAATTCAAAAAATTCCGTCAAAAAATTGGAATCCCCTGACCGTAATATTTCGGGAGGGGACAAGTGATAACCACGGAAAAAATATTTTCCAAGACCCAATCATTCGGCCCAATTACACTGGCAAGGCCTAAGACCCATTATCAAAAAGGGACAAAATATGAGCTGGAAGACAAGATAGAAGGGCACGATGTCAGATCAGACTGAAGGGAAGCAATGTCCTATCAGTCCACTGACACAAGCTAGCGTCCATACCTTCCACATGCTCCCTATCACATCGCCGCTCACCTGCTCATATTGGCAGTTATCACGTCCCAAGGTACTCAAGTACCCCTCATTTATCTTCTATAAATAACCAAAAGCATGATGGCTCCAGATATTGAATATTTGAGATTCTCTCTCTAAATATTATCTCTCTAGAAAGCTACTAACTTAAGATTCGAAATGCTAACGCTTGATTCGATTGGGCACTCCTTGCAGGATCAGTCTTTCGACCAGATGACCTAGCTATCAATTCTCTTTCTCAGATAAAGTTATTTCATGATTTATCAATTATTTTTCCAGTTTCTTCTATTTTTTCTAATTTATATGGTTGATACAATTAGATAAAATATAAAATTTTAGATCTTAATATATTATATATTGCAACAAAAGGTCAAACAAAGACGGTAAAAAAAAATATTATTAAAGTTATATTGGTATCCTATAAAATTCAGTCTGAATTTTTAAACCCACGTGATTCATCAATTTAGAGCAAAATATTATATAATCTATATCTGAAGGCGATACTTATTTAAAGGAATCCAAACTTTTTACTGCTCATATAACAACCATCAACAAGATTAGAGTTATATTAAAATGTATAAAGAAAATAATAAAAATTAAAAAAATGTGGTAAAAAGAAATATAAAAAATTATACAAAGCTACCAATTTGATAGATTTAGGTGAAATAAAATCATAAGATAACCATAAAATATCAGTATCTTTTTGAAAATATTTTTTTGCAAAATTTTAAAAAATTATTAGTGTATAAACATAATTAGAAGTCTAAGATATCAGAAACTGTTAGTGTGACTGTCAATTTATATCAATAAAATATCGACAATACATCTTTTTATGTAAAATATAATAATTGGCGTTAATAGTGAGTAGGTTTTGGCATAATTTTCCAATTAAGAAAGAAAAGGGAAGAACCACCACCTCATTTTGTCGGTGGAATATGTTGCCGCTTGCCTGCTTTTGGTCTCCTTCTGTAAATTAAAAGGTACATATATGGACGTAAAGCCACCACCTCATTTTCCACAAACTGCGCAGCCTCTTAAAAAAAGGTTTTGACTGTTGAAAATAGGCAAGAATGCTGTTGGTTGGTTTCACTACAATTGATTTTTTGGTGATAAAAAATTAGAATTTTATTCTCGATTTCTGACACTTAATTTTTTTAACTAAATTTACCGTAATTTTGTAGATAGTCCTGTGCAACCGGTTGGTTCGATTTAATAATCGAAAATTAAATTTTTAATATTTTTATTAACCGAATCAAATAGAATTGATAGAATAATCGAATTTAAATCGAACCAAAATTTCAGGTTTATTTGATTCGGTTAACCGAAAATTTAAATTATTTTTTTAAAAAATAAAAAATTATATCTAAAAATTATAAATCATAATATACTAAAGTAAAAATATCTAAATTGTACAAAATAAAAATTCAAATTAAAGATACAATCCCAAAATATATAATAAATAATACAATAAAACCGTTAAATAAATTTTTTCATTTAATCGATTTTCAATTTAATCGTCAAAATTTTAAATTATCACCTAAAAAATAGATATTAATAATTGATAAATGTACTCATATAATTTACAACTCAAAATAAAATAGTTTACATGTATAAAATAATTATTCAATTAAAAAATAAAAAAATTATATAATTATATATAATTTTGGTTCGGTTCGGTTTTTTTACAGTTTTTTAATTTAAAAATCAAACCAAAAAACTGAATTTTTTTAAAATTTAAAATCGAAAAAGAACCAAAAAATCGAACCAAATTAAAAAATCGATCGGTTTGATTCAATTTTACTATTTGAACCAAATTTGGCTTACTCCTATTTGTAGATCCAATCTTGAGTTTTTTATTTTTAAATTTTTTTATTGAAAAATGAAAGCTCCAAGAAATTCAGTCCATGCAAAGAAATGCCAGAAGATTATTGTTACATGATAGCATAGCAATGGGTATAGATTTACTGCTGAGCTAGAATTTGCATGATTTTTAGAACAATCTATATACCTATGTTAGCATGTAATGTTTTGAATTTTGGATTTGTAATGATGATGTTCTTAGTAAGGAGCAGTTTGTCCTGTCTAGATCAGGAAATATGTCAAATTTGGGCCGGATTTAATCGAAATTTTAAAATGTTCAAGCCTGATCCAAGCCTGTACATACTAAAGGTGTATCTAATCGGAGTTAGGTTCGGATCAGGTATGGCTAGTCCGTTGTAAAAAAATTAACTAAAATTATTTTTAATAGACAAAATATATATTATATTATACAAAATTGTAAAAATATATTAAAGAAAAAAAGAATGTTTTGTGGTTAATCATAAAACAATAATTATCAATTGGTAAGTGTTATTATTGTGATTGTATATAGGGATTACATAAAAAAAATACATAATTTGTACATAGCATTAAGTAAGAAAATAATTTGTGAATTGTCAATCTCTAGGGATAGATTTTGAGATTCAGACAATATCTCCCAGCATTTTTTCCTGATTATTAATAACTTATATTACTCCATAATGCATATTGTTAGATCATGTATTTTCCTTATAAATTTAAAATTATTAACTTCATGAATAATTCAAGAAAGAAAAATTAAGACAAATATTGTTTATTTTTCTTAAAATATTTTTAAAAAATCATTCTGCACAAACCCTAAACAATTTCTTTTTTTATTATCTAAAATTAGAAATTCAATCTGATCTTCTTTTAAAATTCATTAATGCTCAAATCCATAGAAAATCTAATCGAATAAATTTTTCGATCACATTTCCAGAAAATTAAAAACATAAGCTTTTTTTGTCAAAGAAAAAGCTTTTTTTCTATAAAGCTGAAAATAATCTTCTCTTGGATTTGAAATTTAAAACCTCAATTAATTGGAGAGCATTTTCCATGAATTTATTATATAAATTAAATTTATAAATAAGCATTTAATTAATTTAATGATAAATTGTTATACATGTAAAGAAGTAAATAATTGTGAAATTTTGAATTTTCTATTTAAAAAATATTTAAATAAAAGTAACAAATTTAAAGAACATATCCCAACTTAATTATTAAAATGCATTATTAATTTTTTTGTTATATTAATAAAAAAATAAAAAATTTAAAAAATAAATTTTTAATAGAAACTTTAAATTTCAATTGAACTAACGGAAATGTTAATATTCAAATTGTAAAAATTTAAGAATTGAATATTGAATTAAAATTTAGATGAAACCTCAGAATATTTTTTTTAATTAGCCCAAAAAGTAATTAAATAGAAGGTAATGGTGAAAATTTGCTTTCCTATTTTCATAAAAGTGCAATATAGTCCTTTTACTTCACTTTAATATAATATTATTTTTAAATTTTTAAACTCGAAAAAATTAAATTTGATAATTATGAGTGCAGAATCGAATGTGATAATTATAAATCCACAGTCGCTTTAAAATGACTTGAGCAGGTAGTTTCACAGCAATTTCTACAATATTTCTACATAATCAAGTGCAACTAGTCCAATCAGCTCACTCTTGCTTAATCACCATTTAAAATGACTTGAGCAATTCCGAAGGTAGTTTCACAGCAATTTCTACAATATTTCTAACTAATAAAATAAAATAGAAAAATGAAAGCTCCAAGAAATTGAGTCGATGCAAAGAAATGCTAGAAGATTATTGTTATATTAAATCATCAAATTTTTATATTTATGTTTAAATATATCATTGATCACTACAAATAGCTGCTGCTTTCTTTCAAACAGAGACATGAGCACCTGAAGCTTCATTTACTGTAACTCACTGCTCTCTTTCCTTTGAAACACTCTACAGCTGAACTCATAATCCCATCCCATGTTGAGGGAAATCGTGTTGGAACTGTTAGCAAAAGTTTCCAATCTTCTCATCCAAGAGTCTGATTCATTGCTTGGAGTTGAAGATCTAATTCAATGGTTCGAAACCAAACTGCGAACAGGTGCTGAAGATGCAGACAATTTAGTTTTCCAGGAGAAAGCAAGGGAAAATATTTACGACTTTGAAGATGTAGTTGATGAGTTGATAATCAGATCAGCCAAGAGAAGAACCAGAAATGCTTTAATTCGTATTTTCTTGGATTTACCTGATGATATACCAAAACATTTCTTTCATGTTTTGGCTCTCTTCGATTTGATTGATTATTATAAACTTCGTAACAAGTTGGAATCACTAAAGCGTGATTTTTCCTCCGCATTTGGTCTCGTTTTCCAATCTGGTTCGTGGCAGGAATCATTTGCTTTATACGACTTGAGCACAGGCAACACAGTTATTTCTCCTGTCATAGCTAAATTGGCAACATTATCCACTCAGCAGCAGCTCAGATCTGGCATCAGAAAGCAATTCAGGATGTTAAGAGATGAATTCAAGTCCTTGCATAGTTTTCTAAAAGTTGTCGAATCAAAAGGGCTAAGTGAAGATGGATTGAGATGGATGGAGGAGCTCTTCGATGTCTGCTTCTCGACCGAGAACGTTGTGGGCCTCATCATGCAACTGCAGATAAAGAGAAACTTAGTTTGGGCTCCCCAGAAATTCATATCCCAGCATAAACTTGTCCAACAAATGGCTAGGATTAAAGAAAAGACCCGCAATATTTCTAGGAGGAGAGATCAAGCCATTCAAATAGAATCGTTTTCACCGAGCAACTATTTAAGAAGCTTTCGTCGCGAGGAAAGAGAACTTCCTTTTGCTGCTGACCAACTTAATATGATCAGTTTTCAAGAGGATGTAAATGGAATTATTGCACGGCTGCTCAAAGATGATCCTCGCTGCCTCACCATTTCCATCGTTGGCGTTGCTGGCATTGGTAAGACAAGTCTTGCAAGCTTAATCTACCACAGCAAGATTATTGCTGATAATTTCCCTAACCGTGTTTGGGTTTATGGAAGTCATGAGATCGAAAATATGAAACAAATTTTGAATCAAGATGATGATTCGGATTTATATCATCGTTGGAACGAAACGAATGAAAGCTATGAAAACAGGTTGAGGCAGAAGGTTAATGCTTTCTTTGGGGAAAAGAAGTATCTTATAGTCATTGATGGCTCGTATGCAAGTGAGTTTTGGAGAACAATGGGAGGGGCATTTAGAGATATATCTAATGGCACCAGAATGATTTTCACCATTCGCCGCCTAGAGTATGCTCCACCAGTCAGCGACACAAGCTTCATTTACAGGCTGCATTTGCGGAGCGATTATGAGAGCTTAGCATTGTTCTCCCATGCTTGGAAGAAAGTCAATTCACAAGAGTTGGAAAAAAGTGTTATGAAGGATATTATTCGACATTGCGGAGGACTGCCAGACTTGATTGGGAAACTGGCAGAAGTATTATCAGAGAGAGGGATAGAAGAGCGGTCAAGGGTACTTCAGCAGCTAAATCAAGGTGAAGAACACTGGTCCCAGGTCCTAGAAGAGATCAACAGATATTTGCCTTTGAAATTGAGGCGATGTCTCTTTTATTTTGGATTATTTCCCAATGGATACAGGATCCCTGCAAGAAGATTGATTGCTTTGTTGGTTGCTGAGGGATTGGGGAAACAACAGAATGAAGCAAAATCCCCGGAGCATGTTGCAGAGTCATGCTTGATGGAGTTGATAAACTACAACATGGTTCAAGTGACAGAGAGGAAACTGAACGGCAAGATTAAGACATGTTGCCTACCGGAGGCTCTGCGATTACACTGGTTTGCAAATTCCAAGGAAGCTAATTTCCTTGAAGGCCACGATCAGAAAACTGCAGCGACACCCATGCGCCGTCTTGCTGACCATCTTGATCCAAATGATGCCGTCTTCGATCATATACATGGTAAGAACAGTAGTTCTGTGTATTCTTGCTATAAACATCTTGTTTCTTTTCTATCCTTCGATACTCGACAAGAAAGCAGAGCAGGAGATGATGTAGGTAACTTTCTTGCTCGATGCATTTCAAGCAATTCCCTCGTTTTCTTGTGGGTTTTGGATCTTGAAAACGTCTATAAGCCAAAATTACCAAAGGCAGTAGGTGAGCTCACTCTGTTGAGGTACCTTGGCTTGAGATCAACTTATCTCGGAATACTGCCTATGTTCATTGACAAATTGCTAAGCCTTCAAACACTGGATTTGAAGCTAGCCCACATCAGCGATCTCCCTAGCGCAGTCTGGAAGATGCAAAAGCTGAGGCATTTGCTCCTAGATGAGAGTTTTCACAGCGTGTTTGCATCTCGACCAGGGGACGGCTACCTACCTGAGCTTCAAACACTGCGGGGTGCATTTGTGGATGAGGAAACTGTTGTAAGAAATGGGTTGGACACGTTGTTGAATGTCAAAAAATTGGGGCTGACATGCAAGATTTTGAAATCACACCAACATATGGAAATGTCCTCGCAATTGGATGCCATAGTGAATTGGGTTCAAAATCTAAAACAACTTCAATCCTTGAAGTTGAAATCGTTCAATGAATCAAATCAGCCATGGGATCTACCCTTGGAGTCTCTGTCAACTCACATGGATCTCACCAGTGTATACTTGGTAGGAAGGCTAAAGAATCAGAATCTGATATCCGAGTTGCCCCAGAGTCTGGTAGAGCTCACATTGTCAGCATCTGGATTGGGACAGGACCCAATGCAAACTTTGGAGAAGCTTCAAAACCTCAGACTTCTGATACTTCTGCGGAGATCATTTACAGGAAAGAAAATGGTTTGCAGTTTTAGAGGATTTCCTAAGCTTGAAGTGCTTAAATTCAAGAAGCTAGAGCCACTGGAGGAATGGAATGTGGAAGAAGGGGCATTAGCTGATTTGAAAGAGTTGGAGATCGAATCTTGTACTGGTTTAAAGATGCTTCCTGAAGAGGTCCAGCGACTTAAATTCCTCCACAAATTAAAATTAATCAATGTTCCAGTTTTATCATCAAGAATCAATTATACCCAGGATAATGATGGAAGATTGATAATCCAGAGCATGCCCCAACATTCATACTAAGTATGTTTGCTCTATTTGATTTCAACTTCTTGGTTTATACCATTTGATTACTAAATTCTATGATTCATTTGTTTTGATTGTGAAGGGATATATATCTTCTGGGCTTGGTTTTCAGACCTGATGTTTGGTAGCAGTTCCTCATGCCTCACACCTTCTTGTTGTATCGGGTGTACTATGTGTTATTTGGATAGCAAATATCTGCAGAATAAAGCGTATGCACTGATGCTGAAAGTTGCAACAGAAGCTGAGCATGAAAATTGTTTATGTGGTGGTGATGATGATTCTATTCATTCTCCAATCTGACTTGGTCTTGCTTCTGCCACTACTCAACCATCATGCGATAGCTTGTTTATTTTCCCTTTTTCTTTTCAGTGTTTATGCATTTAGTAGTATTGTTGTCAGTAATTATCCAGCATTTCTGTTGCAGTCGTTGTTCTGTAATACTCAAAATAAATTCTTGAAGCAAGAATGAGTGGTCAAAGTATTGGTAGATTCAATGTCAGTAATTACCAGCAGTTCTGTTTAATTCGTTCAAACGGCACTCAGACATATCCATAATAAATTCAGAAACTCTGCAAGTTAAACTCCTAGCTTTAAAGGCTATTTTGAAGGACAAAATTCATGTGTTTCCTTACATGGAATGACACGTATCTCTCCGGTCTATTAATTTTTATTTTATTATATACTCTCTCCATTACAGTAATATTAGTTCCTTTACAAAAAATAGTTGTTATGATTAAAGGACGAGTAATTAAATATTCCTGAAATAAAAAAAATTATGGTTGGTTAATAACCGACTAAATGTACAAATTGTTCTGGATTAAAAATGTACATGGCAGTTGAGTAAGGCAGGTTTGGATGGATCGATTTTTTAATTTTGGAATCATCATTTTTTTGGGGGTAATAGTTAAGTTTAAATTCATATGATTTTATTTTATTTTCGTCGAGCCGTCAATATGTAATATAATAATGTGCCCAAAATAAAATAAATAAATAAATTACTGCACAATTACACATAGCTGCTGCTTTCTTCAAACCAAAAACATAAGCACCTGAAACTTGATTTATTGTAACTCGCAGCACATTAAATAATGTCTTATATCTATCTTATTCGTCTACTTGTATTTTTTAAAATCTTATTTCATATCAAATTTAAAAAAAAATATTTGCATCATATAATTTTTTTAATAAATTTCATTTATATGGTATTAGATATTTTATCCATCGTGAAACTGCATTTAAAAACTTATAATTTATTATTAATTTAGAGGTTACTCTTTCTATTTTTACTACATTTATAACATAAAAAACCGAACATGATCAAGGAGATTTTCAATTGCTTATTAATCATTTATCTTTTAGATCTTGTATTTTTTTTTATAAATTTTTTTTAAATCTGGTATTATTTTGATAGCTTGTGATTTTGTAGGAATTTCCTACCTACTACTTAGATATGAAAAATAAATTGTTTCAACCAATATATTAAATTTTAATAATTTTTTTAAATTCAACTCATTCAAAGTTTGCAGTATATGGAGAAACTAGGGCCATATGGTGTGAACAAAGAAAGTTTAAAAATTACTCATTTCGTAATTTTGTTTTAATTTTTCTTATAGGAAGAAGAGTGAATTGAGAAGGACAATTATTGAAAGATAAAAAGAAACAAAGGGACCCATTAAATTCAATGAGGTATTATTGATAAGTCTCTTTCATTGAGTAATGATACAAGTAACCATGAGTACAGAATTAATTAGAGGTACTCACAGAGTGGGACGGGCCGCAGATTGCACCTCCATTTATTGCCTTATCGGGGTCAAAGATTCCCCGTTTTCGCCCTCGATTTTATAAAGAAAAAAAAATCCCCCTTTTCCTCGAAAAATTAATTTTTTTAAATTTTAAAATATAATATTTTATAAATAATTAAATTAAAATATAACATTTAATAAATAAAAAAATTAAAATCAATCATAATTTAAATTAATATAAACTTTAACCATTCATAAACTTAAAACTAAGTATAATTTAAAATTAAGTTATATTTTAATTTTAATTATTTATAAAATATTATATTTAAAAATTAAGAAAATTATTTTTTGCAGGATGGGAATCCTTGCGGGGCGGATATCCCATTCCCTGTCCCTATCCCGAAATACATCTCGGAAATTTTTTTTTTCATTCCCTGTAGGGGAAAAATTCGGGAATTTTTCGTCCCAAACGGGTCCCCGCCCCTGAGCATCCCTAGAATTAATATCAATTCAGACAAATTGATGTGAAAATCTAATAAATCTAAGCAAGGGTTAGGGAGCCCTTTGCTAAATGATAAATTGACAATTTGTATTTTACAAATAGCAGATCTATCAGATATTTTCTTAATTCTCGTTTCCATGCTTAAGTAATAAGTAAAATATTACTAAAATTTACAGGAATTTCTACGACACATCACATTAACTTAATTCTTTTATACCGTAGCGTGGCCATCTTAAAAAAATTAGACTCAGGTGGCATACTAAGATGGAGTATTTTTCTTATTAAAATAACTTTGTATGCAAAAATATTTTAGTTAAAGTATTTTATGGTTATTACATCACAAGTATAATGATCTTCGATGAAATTAATCTTCCATTCTATTTCTACATCAAAAGTTTTCCAGGCCAAATTCTTGATCTCACAAAAATTGGGTTTTATTTTTGTTGGCCAAGGCCACATCTAAATTTTGATAATAATCAATCAAACCTTATATAAACTCTATTGAAAAATCTGTTCTAAGTATATTTTGCAGGTATCTCTATACATCATTCTGTTGTATTTATATCAAAAATGAAGATTGTCAAGAACCTTTGAAGATTTAAGTTGAAGATTACCTTAGTATATAAGAAATTAGATTATTAAAATGTAAGGCCAATTTGAGGATCAATATGTTACTCATGCATGCATCTTCTAAGTATTAAATTGCATAAAAATATTTTAAAGAACTAAAATGTTTTTTTAAGACAAAACTAGTTATGTCAGAAATTGATTTAGAATTTCATGTTATTAGAAATTGGATTAGAAATTTAAATATATTTCTAGTAAGAATCTGTCTAATACTATAGGACAAAATAACAGCTAGTTAGAGGCAGATTTGTCTGTTTGCCCTCTAACGGTCATAAACGGCTACTTTTAAGTTTTCACACTTCAAACTAAGTTTTTGGGTATAAATACATATAGTAAGACCATTTAAAAGTTTAGAGAAAATATATTGGAAAGATTTCCTATCTCTTAAGAAAAAACTTATTTTTTAAATCCCACTTTTTATGTTTGCACTTCATTTTTTCATATAATTCTCAATTCATTATAGCTTTTGTTGTAATTATTTGTGCGGAATTATTATTGTGAAAGAATGTGAGTTTGGGTTAGCTAGAACCTAAGGAAGAAATAGTACCAATAGTACCGTGAGAAACTTACAGGTGTAAAAATAAAAAATCCAAAACCTCTCTTGGTCGACAGTCTTTCCCTTCAAAGAGACATGTTCACTTACATTCTTAGAGCCGCAGTGAGGAAGTCCCAAACCGATCTCCTTTGGAATCCAAAACCCAATTATGCGGTTCCTCTTTTAGCTCTATAATGATAATAATCATAATAACGGTAATCAATTGTTCTTATTCTCTTCGAAGTCCACCAAATCATCCCTCTCCAAAGCCAAGAAATCTGATAAAATTTTCAATAAGAAGTCCAAAATATCCAACAAAGAACCCTCAGCTGCCGACGATGATCTTGACACTGCCCTCTTCGACGACGGCACTACACAAGCCTTGTTATGTATTATGCTGGTGATTAATTTTCTACCGATGTGGGGAGTGCGACACTAATTAATTAAAGCTTTGTTGGTATCTTCTTCATTGCTATGAGATATTAGCTTCTTATATGGAATGACAATCATATCAACGATTATCGATTCATCTCTATTTTCAACTTGCGGAATAAACTCTCCAAATTTAACATCGGCTCTAACTTTCATTTGCGGTCAATTTAAATACTTCCATCTGACTCCATAAGTGGAAAATTGTTAGACTTGTACTAAATGTTTCTTATCTGTACCTTTTGGAACCACCAGTAATACTTGTCTAAAGTCCTCTCTAAACACAACTATTTTTCCACCAAATGGTTTTGAATTACCCATGATATCCCTTATACTCATTTCAATTGTTTCAATGGATAACTTTTTAACCATTGGTACCTCATCTCATATGACTAGTCTTGCTCGACGCGGCCACTTTGTTTTGAAATTCCACAAAGGCTTGTGTCTGTTGGGTTTAATGGCATACTAAATCAGAAACCTGTTATGCCTCTCTTGTTGCTTGAATTGGAACATGAAATTATTATACAATAAAAATAAAAGTTTACAGGAAAATCAGTACCAACTCAACAATAGCTTATGCTTGATGATTCAAATTATCAAGCTGAAAAGTAATCAGTATTAAGAGGAAAGCTAAAAAGAGAGCTTCTCTGCTGATTGACAGCTTCATATATACAACAAGTTGTGCCGCTTTTACAATTTGATAGTGGGAATTTATTAACTTGTATCTGTTTTCCTTTTGGAAAATCAATTTTGTAGTGAAATTAGTGGTTACGTAGATGATATTGTGAACAAAGATGAGAAAATAATTTATAGTTAGGTTATTCATTTCTGATAGGCAATTCATTTTTTGTAGTGAAATGTTGCTGATTATATATTTTGAGGGTGTAGTTTAGATTGTTATTCTCTAAGTCATTTGTTTTACTGAGGGAAAACAAAGGGGGGGAGGAAGATGGGTTAACTCTTCCTTCTCAAGTTTTTGCATTGCATATATCATATATAGATTGCAGTAATTTATTAATATTTTTGAGCATTAAGGTTTATATCTGCTTTCATACTTTGTTCAGAAATTGTGAATTCAGTAGCTTATAGAAGAAACTACAAAAAGATTTGTGTATTGCCTTAAACAAAGAAAATTAAGCACAAACATGAAACGACTATAGCATTTTATAAATTTTATTGTTTTAAATATGAGATTTTAAATGACAGAATGCCATGCAAAAGGAAGCACTGAACAAATCTGCAAATTTAAAACATAAAAATAAGGTTCAAATGGCAAACTAGAAAAAGTACAACAAATATATAGTCTTGAAATTTTTTAACAATCATGTTATCCTAAAACTGCATACTTCCATATCTGAGTTATCAACTTTTATAGGAAAATAATTGAGATAAAGAAAATCCCATTTCTTCCATAAAAGTGCAAAGCCTTGATATACTAATGCATATGATCAATTCAATCGATTAATTTTGGCAAGACAAGAACAATCATGTAATCTCAAAGATATTTTTTAACTTCTCAAAAGAGATATTAAAAATATATTGAGGAATATAACAATCAAATAAGCCAGACATCCATCCAAGCTTCTATATTATAGTGAAATGAATCAGCTAAAAACTTATTTAATTCTGGCAAGTATGCATAATTGCCACAATCATAAATCCCAAAGATAAAACGAGTTCAGTCCATCCTTGAAGAGATGAACTACACCGATTAAATTAAGAGATCTGTAAATCATGACACTTCCTATTAAATTGTAAATTAAATTTCTACATGAAATCAACCTACACCTTGCGAAAACCAAAAAGAAAGCCCGAATAAAAATATAATTTTTAATTTTATACAGAAGTTAAATCGCACAATATGAAAATCATCTCTTGTCACAACCTGAATAAAAATATAATTTTTAGAGCAACAATAATAGTTTAAATTGTATACAAAAAAATCAAAATAAATAAAAATGGTACACACCGTGTGTATATCAAGTACACACTGTGTGTAAACTAAGTACATACTGTATACACAGTGTATACAGCAAGTACACATATTGTATACACACTAAGTACACATTGTATGTACACCTTGTACACACTGTATACACCCTGTACACACTGTGTATACATCAAGTACACACTGTGTACATGTACATATACTGTATACACCTTGTACATACTATGTATACACCAAGTACATACTGTGTGTACACTAAGTACACACTGTATACACCTTGTACATATAGTATATACAACAAGTACACACATCAAGTATACATTGTGTGTACACCAAGTACACACTATATACACCTTGGACACACTATGTGTGCAGTACACACACTGTATACACCTTGTACATACTGTGTATACACCAAGTACACACTGTGTACACCTTATATTCACTGTGTGTACAACAAGTACACACATTGTATACACCTTGTACATACTATATATACACCAAGTACACACTCTGTGTACATCAAGTATACATTATGTACACCAAATACATACTGTGTGTACACCAAGTACACATTGTATACACTTTATATACACTGTATATACAGCAAGTACACATACTGTAAAAATATTTAAGATGCAAAGACAGAAAAAAATAATTACCTTTTTCTTTTTATGTTCTTCAGAGTCATAAGTTGATGTTTCAATTGCTTTTCTTTTTCTTTTAATTAATCTATCCTGTGACCATTAAACTGGAGCTAGCATCTCCATTTTTGTCAACTGTAAAGTTAAGGAAGCGTTATCTAGAAACTAATGAGCATGCTAAAAAATAAATTCCATTGTAATGAGAAAAAAATAAAAAGAAATCAGTTAACAAATGTTGATTCTAACCCCACAACATCCTTAATGTTTTATCCTAATCTACTCTGAAAAGACAGCTAAAACATAAAGAAAAACACATGAATATCTAATCGATTCACTTAAAAAACTCAAAGTGCACAAATATGCAAGAATTAACAAAATTATAAAACTAATTATAATTTGAAAATGCGGAGTCTAGTATCAAGTTTGGTGGGAATAGTTTTTTCCAGATGGGTTTTTGAAGCTAAAAAGCTCAAGAATGATTGTTCACTGTGAGTAAGGATGAGGATGCATGGCTTGCCGTTGTCACTCTTGAGCGGCTCAATCAGATTACATTTCTGAAACAGAGAAAAGATTTTAAGTATAGATTAGGAGCAAAGATATGAAGACCAAAAAACAATTTGTAAAACATTTACACTAACAAAATTTGCTTTAGCAATTTAAATCGAAATTCTATGTGGAAGATAACATTCTTCTCCATTAAACAATACCTTTGAAAGAAATCCATCCCCTTTCCTTATATTAATTCCATGACCAAGCTTCGTAAAAGAAATCACTGTTTGTTATTTTCCAGGAATTACTGGATCATGTTTCGGATTTGTACCGTTAGCAATTCCCATCAAGTAATTTAATCCTTGCAATCCTTGTAAAAAAAATGGTATTGTCTTCATCTTTAAGTAAAGTTCCATTAAAAGAGTAAGCTTTTTCATATCCAGGAGCGGCTTTCTTCATCTGAATTGCAGTAAACCAATTCTCAAATATGAAACTTCCCCAGTTGAATAGTGTAATTCTAGATGACCAACCATTCTTGTAATCTGTAGAAATGTGATAGTTTATACTCACGCCACAATTGTCACTGCAAGGCAAAGGTTTTGGGATATGAAAATGCTTGAGTTTAGCCCAAGCTCTAGCCTTTGTTGTTCGGTTTGCAAATGGTACAAGAAGAGCTTCTGATGGTAGAAACATCGCTGGAGCTTTTGGGTTGCAACCATCAGGATATTCGCAGCCGCAAGCGCATGTATTGCAAGGAATTATTGATTCATTGTAGTAGGTCGAATGGGAAACACAACATTTAAGAGGCTTTTGTTTAACTTTCGTGATGTTACAAACAATCTGCCAAGTTGCAATTGCAAGAGTAAAAGATTGTAGCCCAGCAGGATTAGGAAATTTTGCTGGACTAACTTTTCTTGGAGCTCCACATTTGTATTCAGGAAATTCTGTTGGACTAACTTTTCTTAGAGCTCCACAATCTTATACTGTCATTATTTTGGTTTTAGCTTCTTTTCAATATGCTTCACACTACAAAAAAAAATGCAGAATAGCGACGAAAATTTGTGACAACAATAAAATTTATTGCTAAATGCATAATATTGCGACAACATTGCGACAAAAAATAATTTCGTCGCAAATATTGAAAGAGTTGGTGGAAAAACAAATATTGCGACAATAAATTCTTATTGTTGCTAATATTAGAAGCCAAAATTTTGGCGCAAACAATTGCAATGACAAAAGAAGATTTGACGACGACATCGTTGTAGCTAATTGGCGACAACATCATTGTAGCTAACTGGCGACAACATTGTTGTAGCTAATTATGTTATCGCTAATTGGCTACAACAATGTTGTCGCTAATTTAGCAAAATACTATTTCATTTATATAGCTCTATTGGCGATAACATCGTTGTAACTAATTAGCAACAACAATGTTGTCGCTAATTTAGCAAAATATTATTTCATTCATATACTCTATTGGCGACAACATTGTTATAGCTAATTAGCGACAACATCGTTGTAGCTAATTGGCGACAACAATATTATCACTAATTTAACAAATATTATTCTGTTCATATAGCTGTAATTAATAGTATTAGTAAATTGTAGATATGGTAATTATATACTATTATATAAGATAGTATTATTAGTAATTCAAATCATAAATAAAATACAAACCTGAACTAGAATTAAGTAGAAAATGTGAGAGATGTTGACTAGGTTGATTGGAAGAGATGAATGTGGACAAGTTAAGAGAATTATATTGAAAAAAGGACATAATAATAAATTAAAGGCCTTGGTAATTGGGACCCTTAGTTTGTAAATAAACCGCATTGAAGTAACACACAACCTGATGTGCAATATTCAATGGATTAGAATATCGTTGTGCGCATGGAGGCATTGTGCACAGTCACAAGGATGAGACTTGGTAGTGTTGTATATTGTGACAATGAATTTTGCACTTTGATTAAATTAACTTGGTGACATTGTATGTATCCATTGAACTACTGTTCAAGATGGAGATGATTCATTCTTCAACTTTACCATCGTATATTTGCATGTCTCTATTTTTTGAGATTTATGGTCCTAGTACTCCTAGTGATTCATGATCTTGATAACGAAAGCTATAAAAAAGAAAGATTTCTTGGGCTTCCAATGTACCCGTCACTGTTAAGCTGTTGATAAGTGAAGCAAAGACGCCATTTTTAAGTATAAAAAGCGAAAAGAATTGGATAGGAGCATAGAAAAACATCGTATATATGCTAGAGGAATTGGTACATCACTCTTTGCATTTTACTAAAATCTGACGTCACAGATAAAAAAAAAATAGCTATGTTAAAAAAGTAGTATTTTGTGAAATTATAAGTTATATTTTTGTTATTAAAAATTTAAAAAATTATATTGATGAAAAATTTATAAAAATGTTGTATTTTTCGTTATTTTTATTTTTTTCTGTATATTTTTGTAAAAAGTCCTTTTTTCTTAACTTTTTAAAAATACAATTTGCTCTTTTTTGTTTGAAATATATATTTTTTAATTTCAATTTTATATTTATATTATTGTTGGTTTCATTTTATTTTTCAATTTTCCGTTTAATCGGTTTGCTCTGAATACAAAATTCTATTTTAAAAATCCAAAAATGACTAAATTTAAAAAAAAAAACTCGTTTTGGATTTATGCATTATATACATTTTTTCTATTTATATTTTAATATATAAAAATTATAAATTATAGAAACCAATAGACTATTTTAGCATTTATAGGCAAAGGAGTATTGACATAAAATTGTTACAAATTAAAAATTCTACACTAATTAACTCATTCTATTCCAAATGGAGTTTGATTTTATAAATTGGGGATCAGTTATTAGATTAAAGGTTACTGAAAATATCGATTCCCTGACTAAGTTACTGCATTACTTAAGTCACACATTCCATCTTTTACCCTCAATATCTCCAAGGGGGCATATAGATGGTGGAGTTGTGCTTTTTTTCTCGAAGTCCTTTGCTTGTAATTAATAGTTTAGCTAGCAACCTGAAATGAGATCCTTGCTATCGCTTCTCAAAAAAATTCTACTCCAAGAAATAAATATAATTTTTTTAATGTTATAATATGTTATAACTAATTTCATGATTATTTAGTATGCATGAAATTCCTTCAAAGTTCCAATTTAATTAAAGAAGAAAATGAAATCCTTCTGTCTCCACCTCACTTGGATCTTAAATAGTTATTAATATAAAATATCATATAAAATTAGAAGAACTTGAGAAACGTATATTGATTTGATTGTCTTTTTCAAAAAAAAAATAGAGGCATTATTTTGATGAAGGTATAAGTTATAATTTTTCTGCTAAGTTCATGTGAAAGGAATAACTTTTACATTTTTTCTTTTATTTTTTTTAAGTTCATTACTTTCTTCTACTTTTCCTAATTTATAAAAATCTGTAAAAACTATACCAATAATGAATATTTATAGCTAATTTGTTTCGTATTATTCAATTGATTTTAAAGATTAGAAGTGCTGTAGATATAGAAAACAACTAGACATCGTAATAAATGTCTTTATATCTCAATTTTACGGATCCAATTTTGAAATCTTTGGTAAAGATTTTTTTTTTTTTAAATTCCATTAATACCTAGAGTATGAATTAACTTATACTTTCATTTTAATTATTATAATTCTTCTCAATTTTTAGTATTTTTTGGTTCTCTAAAAATTTTTTTTGCCTCAACACCTCATCGAAATCATTAGGTACTACTTTAATTGAAGAAAAATTAGAAGCTCTTGAGAAAAGTATTGATTTCATTGTCATTTCTTTCTTTTTTCTTGGAAAAAACAAAAGCTTAGAGGCACAATTTTGACGGAGATGTGAAGTTAGAAGTTTTCTGCAAAGCACGTGTGAAAGGCAATGAATCAAATGAGAGCCAATCAATATATTTACATTATTATCATTTTCTTTTAACTCCGTTACTTTTCAATTTTTTCTTGATAACTATTAAAATAATATTTTACAAGATCTAGAAAATTGGTTCACTACATCTGACAGGATTCAAAATCTATTAACAGAAGAGCCCAAAGTACGAGCCACAAGATAAGAATGAGACAAGTGATATCCAACCGGATTGATGGGACATCACGTCTCGGTCAATTTACTAACACAAGGTAAAACCCATACTTTTCACCTACTCTTGTCACTTTGCCGCTCACTTGCTCCAACTGGCAGCTATCACACCCCAAGTACTTAAGTACACCTTCTTTATCTCCTATAAATAGCCTAACAAATAGTGGCTCAAGGTATTAGACTCTCTCTCTAAGTATTCTTTCTAGAAAACTACTAACTTAAGTTTCGGAGTGCTAACGTCTGGTCCAACCGGACGTACTTTCTTACAGGAAACATCGATCTGATCCGGAGCTACAGCTGCCTACTCTCCTTCATTAGATAAAGATATTTTGTGTTTTATCATTTGGTACTTTCATTGAAAGACATTGTAGGATCAAAATCCAACGAACACACAACCTCCCGAGAATATGATCATAGTGGCAACAGCCAAGGCAGATCTAGGCCAGCAAGGAGAAGAGAAAGATCTCCCAAATCCCCAGTTAGAGGGAACTTCCTCCCACAATTTGATGATACCATTCTTCGGCAGTCGGAGAACACGCCGTTATTGTGAAAGACATTCATGCTCTCCTTAGTGACTTCACTAAGAGCTTTATCCAGACGATTAAAAAAGAAAAAAATGCCCAGATCTTCTAAAAGAGATCACAAAATAGACTTCGTGGACGAAGACTTCAGAAGAAGAAGAAATAGGAGAATCTCCATCAACGAGCCACGAGCTCATGACAGTGGAAGAATGGGAGTTAGAACCCCAGGAAGATACGACAAAGGAAAGGGGATGATGTCTGCAAATAGAGACTTCGCTTATATCCCCAGCAGGTCTTCCATATCATCAATTGATGACGACCTGTCTTTCATGTGCACACCCAACCATAATCGCTCCAGAAGATCCAAAGATGAGTTCGTCTCCACGGTCATAAGTAGGAAGGATAAATGGTTCAGACAAAAGCTCAAATAGTTTGGCTTGACGGGCTCCAAGAGAGGTATGTTTGAGGGGAACACCTGCAAAAACACTGCCTCCCCATTTTGCATGGAAATAACGGAGTCTAAGCTACCTCCCAGAGTCTAAGCTACCTCCCAGATGGAGAGACATTGTAATGGCTTTAACACCGGATCAATCGTGAATAGTACTTTTCGATGGTAAATAGTGCTTCCTGAACCCGAAATTACACCCTGAAGTCAAAAATATTTTATTGGATCATCGGAAAGTATTGATCATGGTGAATCCAGGGTTGAAATTTGAAGTGAAACCAAGATCAAATAGAACTCGAAAAGTCAAAAATACGAAAAAGGTAGCGAGTCAATTTCCCTTGTAAGAAAGGTGACTTAGTTTTGTATAAATTTTTAAAAATAGTAAACGAATTTCGAAAATTGTTAGATTTTGCATACCTTTCTTAAATTTCATGTAGAATATTTTGGTAATGAGAATTAAATTTTTTGGTGATACCGGCAGTTATCGAATCGGACCGATAAATTTGAATTGGATAGATAACAGACTCTGATTGAGCCAAAATTTTGCGTGCTACCTATTTTTTATGTGATAAGAGTAATGGAATTAGTTTTGAAGTGATTTGAAGGTAAAAAGTAAGAGAATTTTAACTGGGCCTTAAATGGCCTAAAATGGGCCTTTAAATTTAATTGGGCTAAGCCCACCTATTAGGCCCACTTTTGGATCCATTTGAAGAGTATTTAAGGGCTGGAATTTCTGAGAATAACCCAGAAAATTCTCAGCTCTCTTCCTCCCATTAGGCCGAACTCCTCTCTCTCACTCTCTCTCTTTAATTCGTCCAAACTCACTTCAAATCACCTCTAAATCACATAGGATCTGAAATTCCATCTCTTTATATCATTAAAGTAGTCTCTATTGCTTGATTTGAGCAAAGAAAGTGAAGAAATCAAGCTTGGAAAGAAAAAGGATTAAGGTAAAGTTTCAGAAATTAGTTGATTTTAATTTGTTTTTTGGTGTTTTATTATAGTTTTTGAGTTATAGAGTTCATTTATGAGCTTAAATTCTGCATTTGAGGACAAAAAATAGGGTTTAATGATCTTTGATGGCCGGCCATTGTAGGTGAGGAAGAAGAAGAAAAGCTTGCAATAGCCAAGTGCAAAGGAAATGAAGTTTAGGCACCCTTGATCAAGGAAAAATTGTAAGTGGCTAATAAATCTTAATATTTTCTATTTAATTGAATTATTTTTCTTTATTTAATTGGGAAAAATTTTGTTAAATTGCTTAAATTTTGCAATTGATGTGAGGAAAATAAAATTGAACCATGTAGAATACTAATGGAATGCCTAAAGTACAGTAGAAAAATTTATAGGGTGGTTTAGTATAGGTGGCCGAATTATTCTTTAAGGAAAATCAATGGAATTTTGCATATAATTAATAAATAATAGTCCAAATTAACCATAAATATAATAATTAGTGCCCATGAATTTTTAAAGAATTTTTGAAATTAATTTGAGAATTTTAAAGTTTATTAAATGTGTATGTATATAGTAAAATTAATGAATTATTATGGAATAATTCATAAAATAAGTGAAAAATGGTAGTAAATGTAAATTAATGTACATATGAATTTTTATAGAATTTATTGGAATTATTAGAATATTTTTGAGAAATAAAAGTGAATATGTTTAGTAGATAATATTGAATTATTAAGAAATAATTCAAAAAAAATGTAAAAGTTGATGAATAAATATGAAATTAATTCACATTCCGTGAAAAAAAAATGAAAAGTCAACCGATAAATTTTTCAAAAATTAAAAAGATTAATAAAATAATTATAACTTTGCTCTTAGAAATAGTCAAGCAGTAAAAACTAATTCAGGATGGCCATAGGAACACCTTTGTCGCGGTGCAAGTCATGGCGACTTATTTTGCTATTGGTAGGATCTCTGATCTCCATAGTTTCAGTGTATAAGTGAAGTTCTGTAACGTTCTCGGATGGCCGCTTGCCGATATTGTCCGCTTTGGACCTTAGCCTTCATGGTTTTGTTTTTGGGTCTTCCTAAAAGGACTCGACAAGGGAGAGGTATCCATAGCCTTATAAGTACTATTTCGTTCTCATGTCCAACCGATATGGGATCCTTTGACTGAATCCCTGATCACATTGTCCCATTTCGAATCAAATATCATTATACATCGAAGCAATTCCAGAAGGAATATAATGCTTCGCTTTCATTTGCTAACACATCATTCACTTACAATATCTATCCCCTTACACTTTTCAACCTGATTTTCAATACCAAGCTTGTAATCTTGGTACATCTGATAATTTCTAGGATGCATAGTATTACTATCTCAGTGGGCTTCAGTAAGAATCTTTCAATTTATTCACAATGACTATCACACAAACATTCTCTTTCTAATTTTTTTCTACCCGACATACAATATCGGTTTCACTTATCATTTAGCTAATAATGCCTCATCTGGAGCCAACCTTAATTTGACATTCACGGCTCGAAGAATCGAAAATATTATCATTATATAACATAATCAACAAAAATTCTCTATTTTATCAATTACATTATTCAATAAATATTCCAAAATAGTCATATAAATTTCTATAAATTTCATAACAAGTTATAGATATATATTATTTCATCTTCTATCAAATTAGGACTTAATTTCATTAATTTACAACACAATAATTTATTTCTTTAAAAAGGAGATGTTTGATTCATAAAGAAAATTTCTTAACAAATTTTCTTAACTCAATTTATACACTATATTAGGTTTAATTAAAATTTAATTGAACAATCATAACATTAATTTTAATTTTAATCAATAATTCAATATTTTCCTTAATATATTTAAAGAAAAATTCAACAAATTAAGGGAAAATTAAAAGATTTAGTAGTCACATACCTTAACGGTCGAATTCGCTTCGATTTGTTTAATAATTTGCTCACCGAACCGGTTGCTGGAGCGTCACCGGAATCTCGTTGGTGACAATCCGACATTGCCATCTTATAGATCGGGATCCCCTAATTCCTTTTTCGGTGGTCATGCGCTCAAATGTTGTCATGGTTGGCCGAAATCTATACTTGAATAACCCACCAAACCCATTTCCGATCGATCAATCACCGGCATTTTTTCGGCGATCCACGGCGGTGATGGTGATTCTATTACCACCGGCCGACTCCCAGCAGTGAGGCGAGTCTTCCGGTATATAGTCCTTATAAGGCTATGGATATCTCTTCCTTGTCGAGGCCTTTTGGGAAGACCCAAAAATAAAATCGTGAGGGCTAAAGCCCAAAGCGGACAATGTCGGCAAGTGGCCATCCGGTTTTATTTTTGGGTCTCCCCAAAAGGCCTTGACAAAGGAGAGGTATCCATAACCTTATAAGGACTATTTCGTTCTCCTCTCCAACTGATGTGAGATCCTTTGATTGAATCCCTAATCACATTATCCCATTTCGAATCAGATATCATTATACATCGAAGCAATTCCAGAAGGAATATAATGCTTCGCTTTCATTTGCTAACACATCATTCACTTACAATATCTATCCCCTTACACTTTTAAACCCGACTTTCAATACCAAGCTTGTAATTCTGGTATATCTGATGATTTCCAGGATGCAAAGTATTACTGTCTTAGTGGGCTTCAGTAAGAATCTTTCAATTTATTCACAATGACTATCACACAAACATTCTCTTTCTAATTTTTTTCTACCCGACATACAATATTGGTTTCACTTATCATTTAGCTAATAATGCCTCATCTGGAGCCAACCTTAATTTGACATTCACGGCTCGAAGAATCAAAAATATTATCATTATATAACATAATCAACAAAAATTCTCTATTTTATCAATTACATTATTCAATAAATATTCCAAAATAGTCATATAAATTTCTATAAATTTTATAACAATTTATGGATATATATTATTTCATCTTCTATCAAATTAGGACTTAATTTCATTAATTTACAACACAATAATTCATTTCTTTAAAAAGGGGATGTTTGATTCATAAAGAAAATTTCTTAATAAATTTTCTTAACTCAATTTATACACTATATTAGGCTTAATTAAAATTTAATTGAATAATCATAACATTAATTTCAATTTTAATCAATAATTCAATATTTTTCTAAAAAGTAGTAAGTAGTGAATTGTAATGAATTAATTTACTATATCAAAAAAGACAGTGAAATGAGAATTTTTGAAAAATAAAAAAGTTCATAAGAATTATGAACAGACTTCAAAGTATGTACAATAATACCCTTAAAAATAATTAGGCAGTAAAACTAGCTCAGGATATAATTGGCTGGCCATAGGGATATGTTTGTACTGCGGTGTAAGTCATGGCGACTTGCTATGCTATGGATTGGATCTCTGATCACCATGGCTACTTTGTCTTTGTTCTTAGCTCTGTGAGAATTGGCCCTCTGGGGGTCATTTCTCTATCTCTGTTGTGGTCCTTTGGGGTCCACGTCCCGTGTATCCGGTTTGAAGTTTTCTGCCGGATCAGAACTAGGGGCATAATGAAAATGATATGAAAAAATATGAAAGAGAAGTGAAAAATGTTAATTAAAAGTGGAAAAAGGACTAATTTGAAAGAAAAAAAAGTTTAGGGGCAAAATCATAATTTTTTCCAAAAAAGTAAAAGTTAAGCAAATTAATTTAGAATTGCTTAATTAAGGATAAAACAGTTAATTAATGGTTAAAATGCATTAAAATGAAGTTTTATGGTCAACAAGGACTAAAATATAATTTTACATAATAATATTTAATTAAGTGTAAAATTAAGGTTAAGTACCTTAATTAATAGCTTAAATGTTAAAAGAGGCATAAAAAGGCTAAATTTATAATTTAATGAGAAAAAGGGATTAATTTGATAAAAAGGTAAAAAGTTTGAATTAAATATATAAATTGATAATAAATAAGTATTTGATGACTATAAGTGTATAAAAGAAAATTTATGAATTAAAATGTTATTTAAAAAGAAAATATTTATTTACGTTGCTTAAGTAGTTAAATGAAAGATTTTTGCATAATAGAACCATTTAAGTTAAGCATAAGAAATATTTAGATTGTTAGTCATTACTGAGCACATCTAGTGCTCAGTACGTAGTGTTTACTACGTGCAGGTACTGAAGTATTGTGGGAGCTTGTTACAAGGAGAAGCAGAATTCGAAGATGAAAAAAAGTTAGTTGTAATTTTATTGATAGTATTTGTGGCATGTATATACTTAGATAGTGAAAGTAAAGAACTGGACTGTATTCAAGTTAGTTTTTATTAAATGATAAATATGGTTATGTCTGTCGATGGATAAGTGTTAGTAAGTGATATGAAATGACTATCATGGATATGTGATTGACTGTGTAAAATCTATATTGCTATCTGATATGATTTGTTGTGCCTCTGAGAGGCTGTGTGGATTATTTAAATTTTTCAGGAGGCTAGTAAGTTCTAACCGTTGTGCTGTCGAAATTTCATAAATTGAATAGTAATATTAAATTATATCAAAATTATTTGGCAGTGATTGAAGTTTGAAAAAAATATTTTACCATTTACTGCTTTATTTTGTATCGAAAAATACTGTTCTGATAAGGGTGTTACAAGTTCTCTATGAAAAATAATTTTTTGGGATCATTTCTCTATTAGTGGTGGTCCAATGGGGTCTATATTCCGTGTATCCGGTCTGAGATTTTCTGTCGGATCTGTACTAGGGGCATAATAAAAGTAAAACAACAAAAAATGTGAAAAGATAATGAAAAGTGATAGTTAAAAGTGAAAAATGACTAAAGTAAAAGAAAATAAAAGTTTATGGGCAAAATAGTAATTTTTTCAAAAGTGTAGAAATTAAGCAAATTAATTAAGAACTGCTTAATTAAGGGTAAAACAGTCAATTGATGGATAAACTACTTAAAAATAAAGTTTTATAGTCAATAAGGATTAAAATATAATTTTGCACAAAACTGTCCAAATAAGTGTAAATTAATGTAAAGTACCTTAATTAATAGCTTAAAGACCAAAAAGAAGCTTAATCAGGGTAAATTTGCAAGTAAGCGATAAAAAGGACTAAATTGAATAAAATGAAAAGTTCTGAGTTAAATTGGTAGGTTAATAAAGAATAAGAGTTAAATAGATAATAATGTTATAAGATTAAAACGATGTTTGAAAAGGAAAGTTGACAATTTTGCATAATTTTAGCCTTAAAAGTATAAGATATTAATTTATGCATTATTGATCAATTTGAGATAATCGTAGAAAATATTTTGATTATTAGTCACCACTGGGCATGTTTAGTGCTCAGCACGTAGTTATTACTGCGTACAGATACTCAGGAGCGAGAGCAAGAATACACCCTGCGAGACTTCTTTTAGATATTTTTGTTATCAATATTTTGGCATGTATATAAAGATATTACTTTGGAGATGTATATATGTAAATAGAAGTTTATCTTTGGGTTTGTAATAATTAATGTTTGGTGATGTGTATAAGAATTAAGGATAGCGGACTTAAGTAGTGGATTTGTGAATTCCAGGAATGCAGATGTGAATGATTGCTATACATTTATATTGTTGTTGTGCCTCTGAGAGGCTGTGTGTATTATCTGTTTTTCAGGGAGTTAGTACCATGTACAACCATTATATTGCAAAATATTTATTAAGTGCATAGTAAATTGGACAGTTATAGGTCAACGACGGACCTCTAAAGAATTACTGAACTTAAGTTATAAACCTAAGAGTATGAAAATATGAATAATAAGTTATAAGAAAAATAGTTGGAAAAAAAATTCCAAGCCTATGAGGTATCGGAATAGTGATAGGTGTGATAAGGGTATTACATTTACTGGTATCAAAGCAAAGGTTTAAGCGATTATAAGATCGGAGTAGGTACTAATGCTTGATTTAATTACATATATACATGCCAATTGCTATTTTGAGAATATTTTTTGGAATTAATGTATTCTTACTCCCTTCTGTTTTATAGTGAAGAAATGTCTGGAGAACAAAGCCGTGAGGTGAGAGATGATAGGAGTGAGGCCTCCAGTAATATTGGACAACAGGGGGTCGCACAACAGCAGGCACCTCCACCGGTAGCGTCTCCTCTACCTCCTTCTCCTCAGCTAGACTTCCTCAATTTAATGTCAAATTATATTGAGCACAGATTACAAACTGCCCAGGCCTAGGCACAGCCATCAGTAATACAGATTCAGCCACCTATTTCGCCTAGAAAAAAACCTATCTTGGAGCAACTGAAAAAATTTAGGGCTGAAGACTTTTCTGGACATGATCCTCTGACACCAACAGCTGCAGAGGAGTGGTTATACAAGATAAAGAGGCTATTTGAGATTACACACAGTCCTTTGGAGGAGAAATTGGAGGGTATAGTTGCATTACTTCAGGGACCAGCGTATGTGTGATGAAATTTAGTTAGAAGGCATATTTCAGCAGACCAGTTGAACTGGAAATTCTTTGTTGACCAGTTTGAGAAGAAATACATCAGGCCTGAGTATAAGATTGCTATGCACGATGCCTTTTGGAGGTTGAAATAAGGTAATCGTACAGTGGCAAAGTACGATAGAGAGTTTGATCGCCTGAGCTCCTATCTGGATGAGAGCCAAGCCACATAAGAGAGGTTATGTCAGCGATTTGAGAGAGGGTTGCACATTAAGCTATGGCAGATTATTGAGGCCCAACATTATCCTAACTTACGGTCTATGATTGAAGCGGCTATCAAATTGGAAGCCACTCAAGCCGAGCAAGCTGAGAGACAGTTTCGGTTCTAAAAAAAGAGGAAACAGGAATAGAGCAGTGGAAAGTCAGGACAAGGCAAGAAGCAGAAGGGTCAGCATGCATCTTAGGGCTACCCACCAGCAGACGGGGGATAGGGTAGTGTCTTTCATGGCAAGTCTACTGCTACTACAGCTTCTAGTGCACCCAAAGGTAGAGACAATGCATCAGCGGTGCAGTGTGATCATTGTGGCAGGACACATCTTAGGGAGTGCAGGTTTTTTATAAGAGCTTGCTTTAAATGTGGGTCCAGAGACCATTAGATCAAAGATTGTCCTATGTTATAGACTGCTTCAGTCGCCTCACCAGCCTTTGATACAGGGTCATCTGCACCACGAAGTCGTGGTAGGGGAGCCGCCCCTAATACTTCAGCCTCCAGACTAGCTGATCAGTTATCACAAGGACAGAGGCGAGCAGTGGGACAGACATATGCTATCAAGGCCTAAGAAGAGAAGGATTCTCCCGATATAATAGTGGGTAAGTTTTTTCTGTTTAATCCTAGTTCCACACACTCCTACATTAGCACAGAACTGGTACGAGGTAAAGAGATGAAAGAGGCATGCTTGGACTAGGATATCTTGGTAAGTAGTCATCTGAAGCATAGTGTGGTGGTAGATAAGATATATAGATAGTGCCCTATCGACATCTAGGGACATGTATTTTCTGGCAAATCTGATAGAGTTATCCTTTTGCGAGTTTGATATGATTCTGGAGATGGATTGGTTATCCGCCCACCAAGCGACAGTTGATTGTAGGAAGAAAAGAGTCACCTTACAGGTTCAGAATGGTGATGAGATCATAGTTGTGGATGTGAGATCCAATTTTCTATCTGATATGATGTCAGCTGCTGCAACAAAAAAATCGATCAGGAAAGGTTGTGAAGCTTATGTGTGCTATGCAGTGAAGGCAAAGAAAGATTGTCTACAGGTGTCAGATGTGCCTAAGGTTAGGGAGTTCCAGGATATGTTCCCAGATGAGCTTCCAGGCTTACCACCTGACAGAGATATGAAATTCTCCATTGATGTTACTCTTGATACTGCTTCCATTTTCATTGCTCCGTATAGAATGGTACCTGCAGAGTTGAAAGAGTTAAAAATTCAACTACAGAAATTGTTTGACAAGGAATTTATCAAACCCAGCACTTCTTCTTGGGGAGCACCTGCCTTATTTGTAAAGAAAAAGATTGGACTCTCTGATTGTGCATCGATGATAGATAGCTGAATAAAGTGACTGTAAAGAACAGATATCCTCTCCCTTGCATTAAAGATTTGTTTGACCAACTTAAGGAAACGGGTGTCTTTTCCAAAATCGATTTGAGATCGGGATATTATCAGATAGGGGTAAAGGAAGCTGATGTGCCCAAGACTGCTTTTTGTACCAAGTATGGCCACTATGAGTTTTTGGTCATGCTATTTGGGCTTACAAATGCACCAGCAGCCTTCATGGATTTGATGAACAGGGTTTTCCACCCCTATTTAGATCAATATGTGGTGATCTTCATTGATGACATACTAGTATGTTCCAAGATACCGGAAGATCATGACAGACACTTAAGGATTGTTCTACAGACTCTGAGAAAGAAGCAGTTGTATGCCAATTTCAGCAAATGTGACTTTTGGCTGAATGAGGTCTGCTTTTTGGGACATGTCATCTCTACAGAGGGCATTAAAGTAGATCCTTCAAAGATTGATGTAATCCTTCAGTGGAAGCCACTCAAGAATGTGATTGAAGAGAGGATTTTTCTGGATTTAGCTGGGTACTATAGAAGATTCATCAAGGGCTTTTCCACCATTACAGTTCCCATAAAATGACTGCTATAGAGAGAACGTTAAATTTGTGTGGACCAACAGATGCCAAGAATGTTTTTAGAAGCTTAAAATCATGTTGATAGAAGCTCCTATCCTTACTCAACCTGAGTCAGGCAAGGACTTTATGATCTATAGTGACTCCTCTAGGAACGGTTTAGGCTGTGTTTTGATGCAGGAAGGCAAGGTAATTGCTTATACCTCCCGATAACTCAAAAATCATAAGAAAAACTATCCTACTCATGATTTAGAGTTAGCAGCTATTATTTTTGTATTAAAAATTTGGAGGCATTACCTATATGGTGAGAAATGTTACATTTATTCAGATCACAAAAGTTTGAAATATTTGCTTACCCAGAAAGAACTCAACCTTAGATAAAGACATTGGTTGGAGTTGATTAAAGACTATAATTATTATATCGACTACCATTCAGAGAAAGCAAATGTAGTAGTTGATGTGCTTAGCAAAAAATTCATGTCAGGTAATGTTAATGCTTTTGAGTGAATCTGTATAAGATATTGATTAGTGTAAATGATTAATAATGATCTTCGCAACTCTTCGGGCAATAAATACCAGTTTGAGTCTGGCTGTAGATGGAGCTATAGTAGCCGAATTGTGAGCTAAATCAGATTTTATGCACTAAGTGATAATGGCTTAGAAAGAAGATGATTGACTAATGGCTATTGTAAAAAAGCTTCAGAATAGTAGTGAAAACGACTACTCTATGTCTAATGATGGAAGTCTTTGTTCCAAAAAAAAAGACTTTGTGTTCCCGCCTAAGAAGAATTGAAGAGAAATATAATGACAGAAGCACACCATAGTAGCTATGCCATGCACCCTGGAAGTAACAAGATGTACCAGGACTTGAAAGCCTACTATTAGTGACCAGGCATGAAATATGATGTGACTGAATTTGTAAGTAAATTCTGACATATCAGCAAATGAAAGCAGAGCATCAGGTTCCTTCAGGACTACTTCACCCTCTTGTTATACCAGAGTGGAAATGGGATGAGATAACCATGGACTTTGTGATTGGTTTACCTGTAACTCAGAGAAAGCATGATGCTATCTGGGTAATTGTTGATTGCCTTACCAAATCGGCTCATTTCTTAGCAGTGCGGATGGATTACTCCTTGACCAGGCTGGCAGAGATTTATATAAGCAAGGTGGTTAGGTTACATGGAGTGCCTACATCTATTGGGTTTGACCAGGATCCCAAATTTACCTTCTATTTTTGGAAGAATTTTTAGGATGCTCTGGGTACTAGACTTCGCCTTAGCACAGCATTTCACCCTCAGATCGAGGGCCGATCTGAGTGGATGATTCAGATACTAGAAGACATACTTAGATGCTGTGTTCTTAAGTTTGGCACTAATTGAGAAAAATAATTACCCTTAGCCAAGTTTGCCTACAATAACAGTTACCAATCCAATTTGAAAATGGCTCATTTTGAAGCATTATATGGTAGAAAGTGCAAAATCCCCTTAGCTGGACTGAACTAAGTGAAAGGAAGCTATTGGTTCAGATTTGATCCATGACTCCGAGAAAAAGGTTCAGATTATTAAAAGCCAATTGAAAGAAGCCATGTATCATCAGAAGTCATATGCAGATCTGAAGATAAGAGATATCAAGTTTCAAGTCGGAGATAAGGTTTTTCTGAAGGTATCTCCGTGGAAGAGAGTTCTGAGATTTGGAAAAAAGGGCAAGTTAAGCCCTAGATTCATTGGTCTATACGAGATACTTCAGTGAGTGGGTCCCGTAGCCTACATATTAAAGTTGCCATCTGCTTTGGAGAAGATACATGATATCTTTCGTGTGTCTATGCTTCGCAGGTACAAGTCTGATCCTAGCCACGTGATAGCACCGGATGAGATACAGGTTCAGACTGACATGAGCTATGAATAAAAGCCAGTGAAGATCTTGGATAGGGAAGTCCGACAGCTCCGGAACAAGCAGATACCATTGGTGAAGATCTTATGGCATCACCACAACGTAGAAAAAGCTACATAGGAACCTGAGACGACCATGTGACAGCAGTATCCTCTACTCTTTAGTACAGATAAATTTTAAGGACGAAATTTCTTTTAGTAGGGGAGAAATGTAATGGCCTCAACATCGAATCAGTCGTGAACAGTACTTCCTGATGGTGAATAGTGCTTTTCGAGCTCGAAAATACATCCAAAAGTCAAAAATATTTTATTGGACCATCGAAAAATATTGATCATAGTGAGTCCCAGATTGAAATTTGAAGTGAAATAGAGATCAAATGAGCATCGAAAAGTAAAAAATACAAAAAAAGGTAACGAGTCAATTTTTCTGGTAGGGAAGATGATTTAGTTTTGCATAGATTTTTAAAAATAGTAAACAAACTTTAAAAATTATCAGATTTTGTATACCTTCTTAAATTTCATGTAGAATATTTTGGTAATGAGAATTAAATTTTTCGGTGATACCAACAGTTATCGAATCGGATCGATAAGTTTGAATCGGATCGATAACGGACTCTGATTGAGCCAAAAATTTGCGTGCTACCTATTTTTTATGTGATAAGAGTGATAAAATTATTTTTGGAGTGATTTGAAGGTGAAAAGTGAGAGAATATAATTGGGCCTTAAATGGGCTAAAATGGGCCTTTAAATTTAATTAGGCTAAGCCCACTTTTGGGTCCATTTGAAGAGTATTTGAGGGCTAGAATTTTTGAAAATAACCCAAAAAATTCTCAGCTCTCTCCCTCCCTCCCATTAGGCCGAACTCCTATCTCTCACTCTCTCTTTAATTCCTCCAAACTCACTTCAAATCATCTTTAAATCCCAACATGGGATCTGAAGTTCCATCTCTCTAGATCACTAAAGTAGTCTCTATTGCTTGATTTGAGCAAAGAAAGTGAAGAAATCAAGCTTGGAAAGAAAAAGGGTTAAGGTAAAGTTTCAGAAATTAGTTGATTTTAATTTGTTTTTTGGTGTTTTATTATAGTTTTTGAGTTATAGAGTTCATTTATGAGCTTAAATTCTGCATTTAAGGACAAAAAACAGGGTTTAATGATCTTTGATGGTCGGTCATTGTAGGTGAGGAAGAAGAAGAAAAGCTTGCAAGGGCCAAGGGCAAAGAAAAGGAAGTTTAGGCACCCTTGATCAAGAAAAAAATTGTAAGTGACTAATAAATCTTAATATTTCCTATTTAATTGAATTATTTTTCTTTATGTAATTGGGAAAAATTTTGTTAAATTGCTTAAATTTTGCAATTGATGTGAGAAAAATGAAATTGAATCATGTAGAATACTATTGGAATGCCTAAAGTAAGTAGAAAATTTTTTAGGGTGGTTTAGTATAGGTGGCCGAATTATTCTTTAAGAAAGATCAATGGAATTTTTCATATAATTAATAAATAATTGTCCAAATTAACCCTAAATATAATAATTAGTGCCCATGAATTTTTAAAGAATTTTTGAAATTAATTTGAGAATTTTAAAGTTTATTAAATGTGTATGTATATAGTAAAATTAAATGAATTATTGTGGAATAATTCATAAAATAAGTGAAAAATGGTAGTAAATGTAAAATAGTGTACATATAAATTTTTATAGAATTTATTGTAATTATTAGAATATTTTTGAGAAATAAAAGTGAATATGTTTAGTGGATAATATTGAATTATCCAGGAATATTTCAATAAAAATGTAAAATTCGGTGAATAAATATGAAATTAATTAACATTCCGTGAAAAAGAAATGAAAAGCCAATCGATAAATTTTTTGAAAATTAAAAAGGTTAATAAAATAATTATAACCGTGCCCTTAGAAATTGTCAGGCAGTAAAAACTAGTTCATGATATAATTGGTTAGCCATAAGAACACCTTTATCGCGGTGCAAGTAATGGTGACTTATTTTGCTATGGGTAGTATCTCTGATCTCCATAATTTCAGTGTATAAGTGAAAGTGTAAGTGAAGTGCTCTATGAGAAATGGTTCCTTGGGGGTTATTTCTCTATTAGTGGTGGCCCAATGGGGTCCACATTCCGTGTATCCTGTCTGAGATTTTCTATCGAGTCTGTACTAGGAGCATAATGAAAGTAAAACAATAAAAATGTGAAAAGATAATGAAAAGTGACAGTTGAAAGTGAAAAATGACTAAATTGAAAGAAAATAAAAGTTTAGGGGTAAAATAATAATTTTTTTCAAACATATAGAAATTAAGCAAATTAATTAAGAACTGCTTAATTAAGGATAAACCAGTCAATTAATGGATAAACTACTTAAAAATGAAGTTTTATAGTCAACAAGGACTAAATTATAATTTTGCACAAAACTGGCCAAATAAGTGTAAATTGATTTAAAGTACCTTAATTAATAGCTTAAAGACCAAAAAGAAGCTTAATAAAGGTAAATTTGTAAGTAAGCGATAAAAATGACTAAATTGAATAAAATGAAAAGTTCTGAATTAAATTGATACATTAATAAAGAATAAGAGTTAAATGGATAATAATGTTATAAGATTAAAACGATGTTTGAAAAGGAAAGTTAACAGTTTTGCATAATTTTAGCCCTAAAAGTATAAGATATTAATTTATTCATTATTGATCAATTTGAGATAATCGTAGGAAATATTTTGATTGTTAGTCATCATTGGGCATGTTTAGTGCTCAGCACATATTTATTACTGCGTGCAGGTACTTAGGAGCTGGAGCAAAAATACACCCTGCAAGACTTCTTTTAGATATTTTTGCTATCAACATTTTGGCATGTATATAAAGATATTACTCTGGAGATGTATATATGTAAATAGAAGTTTATCTTTAGGTTTGTAATAATTAATGTTTGGTGATGTATATGAGAATTAAGGATAGGGGACTTAAGTAGTGGATATGTGAATTCCAGGAATGCAGATATGAATGATTGTTATATATTTATATTGTTTTTGTTCCTCTGAGAGGCTATGTGTATTATCTAATTTCAGGGGGTTAATACCATGTACAACCATTGTATTGCAAAAATTTTATTAAGTGCACAGTAAATTGGACAGTTATAGGTCAATGACGTACCTCTAAAGAATTACTGAACTTAAGTTATAAACCTAAGAGTATGAAAGTACGAATAATAAGTTATAAGAAAAATTGTTGGGAAAATAATTTTCAGCCTATAAAGTAACGGAACAGTGATAGGTGTGATAAGGGTATTACAGACATGGTGATGGATAAGTATACAGGTAAAACCGATCCTACTACCCATCTTGCGAAATATCTGACTAAGATGCAGGTTTACACGTATGATGAAAGGATAGCTTGCAGAATCTTTCCCACCACCCTGGGAGGAGATGCTTTGAATTGGTTCAATGAGCTTCTTCAGGAGTCAATCACCTCTTTTAGATAGCTCAAGTAGCTGTTCACCATGCGATTTATTATGCAAACATGGGGGCCAAAGTCAGTAAATGACCTATGTAATCTTCACCAGAGAATCGATAAAAGTCTGAGAGACTACATCAACAGATTTCAGGCCACAATATCTGGTATAAAGAATGTAAGTGTGAAAATGGTGGCGACTGCCCTGGCAAGAGGTATCATTGATCGCCCACTCTTTGAGTCAATAACAACGAAGCCACCGGTCAGCTTTTTTGATCTTATGGAAAGGCTAGACAATACATCCAATTGGATGATACCCTGAGGTCCAACAGAAGGAAATGAGCCAACATCATGGACAGGTTGCAGTATCTGGACCAGCGATCATTTAGCAGAACCCCCCATTTGATTGGACAACGAGGAGTCCGCACATGGCCGCCATCTCAAGGAATCTGGGCAAGAGGAAGGAGACCGAATGGCATAGCAATCAACCATTTCGGACTTTTATCCCGCTCAACACCAGCCCTTCCCAGGTATTAATGTGGATCAAAGAAAAGCATATGAGAGTTAACTGGCCCAGGAAGCCGATAGAGCAGCCAAGAAATAATGGGGATCATAGCAAATATTATGAGTTTCACATAGCTGTTAGGCATACAACTGACGAGTGTTACTCCCTAAAGAAGGAGATCGAACGACTCTTACAAAGAGGCTCACTCAAGAGATTTGTTACTCGGGCTACAGGGGAAAGCTCCTACAGACGACCCTACAATAGAAGAGATGCCTATGGCTCAGATGAAGATGATGAGCGTAAGAATCTAGATCCACACAGACCATATGTTAGGGTCATACCATGATAGCGACATGATCGTCGCAAGGGGATGACCTTTTCGAGAAGAAAAATGGGAAGGGTGTACTCACCTAACTCATGGGTAAACCGAAATCAAGTGCAATTGTTTCAACTTAGATCCCTCACAAACTTATTGTATCGAATTTAGTTTTTACATAATCTACTGTAATGAATACTGGATTAGCAGGTTATTTTAATATCCTATGGTTAAAATGAAAGAGTTATTTTTTAAGTTTTAAAGGCTACGGCAGCAAGCAAGTATGGCCTAATAAAATACGATAAATCATCAGAAGTTCTAACTCTTTGATGTTCTCTTATGAAATGAGTGTCCTTTCGAAACAAAAATTGGCCTGAAGATAGATACATATCTGAACTTACGAATATATTATTCATCGATAATTAAATTTCTTAACTCCTTCTCCAGCAAAATGACTAACCTCTGCCTAAGCACCAATCGGATCCTCCTACCATCGGGAATGCGAGATGAGGGCCACAGCGCCCGTAGATCTTCTACCCGATCAGTCAGTATCTTTCAATCGCCCAAGCATGGATCAGATTCTTCTACCATCGAGAATGCGAGATGAAGGCCATGGCATCCGTAGACCTCCTACCCGATCGGTTAGCGAGCGATCTATCATTCAGTATCTTTAATTCCAATAGATAAAAATTCTGATCAACGTAATTTATTCCGATTGATGCAAAATTCAGATTGATGGTCTCTCTAATTCCAGTCGATGAAAATCTCGATCGACGTAATTAATTTTGATCGATGATAATACCGACTGATGAATTAATTTAGATTGATGTCACATCCCAATCGATGTATATAGGACAACTTATTCACTAGGCTCAACGCAGCCGAAGATGCAAAAGTTGGAATCTATGTATCTCCAAGTTATGGTATAACTTATTCGCTAGGCTCAACGCAGCCGAAGATGTGAAAGTTGAAATCTATGTATCTCCAAGTTATGTTACAACTTATTTGCTAGGCTCAACGCAGCCGAAGATGCAAAAATTAGAATCTATATATCTCCAAGTTATGATACGATTTATCCACTAGGCTCGATATTCATCCCGAGCCCAAGATAAGAGAGTTGGAATCCATTTGTTTGTATGTCAAGCTCTTTCATTAGGCTCGACTTTTTTCCCAGCTGAAAATATGAAAATCGAGCAACTCCTACTAGACTATCACGAATTGAATATGTTTATCCAATTAGATTAGACGAGTCAATCACTGGTTCTGCGAGTTATGATTGTGAAACATTGAACGCTACTTCAAGTTCATGAAGTATTTGATTGATTTTCTAAAAAGTCATACTTGGAAGAAAAATTGTAATGAGACATATTTGCAAGAAAAATCATATTGCATTCAAATGGTTAAGTTATACAAATTACAAAAATCAATGCAGACTTTACAAAAAAGAAAAACAAGAAAGCAAGAAAAGCCTATACTTCTATGTTTACAATTTCTATAGTAGCAGAGGCCTCAGTCGAAGTAAGAGCAGGTTCTACAGTTTGCTCAGCAGCAAGCTCTACCTCCACCTCAGTAGAAGGATGGAAAGACTCTATGGTCACTTCATAGGTAGGCTCCATTGGCAAGGAGGCAGCAGCTTCAAGCTCAGCCTGTGCAACAGGGTTAAGCTCGAATGATGTGGGGTCTTAGGGAGCTTTCTCTTTGTCGTCGCTGGAAGAAGGATCGGGCAGACTCCCTGGGTCCTCCATCTAGTCAAGCTCAGATTTAGGAAAATGTTGCTCGGCTGCATAGATCAACCGAGTCAGCAGCCTCCCTTGGACCTCATCCAATCGATCAAAAAGCTCCTTTTTCTAGGAGTCAAGCTCCTTCGCTAACCTCTCGCCCCAAGCCACTTATTTCTTCGTCAGAGCAGTCTCCAGGGAATCCCTTTCGGTTCGAAGTAGGTCGCGTTCTGACATAGCTTTATTCCTCTTTTCTTTAGCCTTGGCATGCTCATCCGAAAGGAGTTTGCACTCAGCACCTAGCCTGGCTGCCTCTTTTTCAAATTTTTTACATTGAGCACTATCGACAGTCAGGTGCACGACTTCCCCTTTCAGATGGTCAACCTCACTCTGCTGAGCTTTCAAGTCTTAGACAAGATGGACGACCTCCTTCTTCATCTTTTCCACCTCCGACTGAGCAAGGAGGGATTCCCTCTTAACTGCATCACATTTGGCATCCGCTTCCCTTCTCTGTCGGACAACATCCTCCTATTTTGATTGGAAGAAGGCTGCCATATCATGCAAATGCAAGCCTCTTTTTATTAACTAAAGGGAAAAAAGAGAAGGAAAAGGACATTCAACTGGGAAAATAGCAGGAAAGAAGAGGCGCAAACTAGATTCATTGAGATAGGAAGTAAAAGGACATGAGTGTTACCTCTAGGCTCTGCTACTGAAACATGCTACACTCTCGGGAAAACGTGTTAGGCTCTCCCATTGATTTTGAAGTCATTTTCTTCAAGAAGATCTCGGCAGACGAAGCTGGATACGACCCTGTTATTCACAGACTAGTCATTGCCAAAATGATCCTTCAAGATATCTTCTAGTGAAGGAGTTTGCCTTTCAAGAGTTCTTCTAGCAGCTCGCCGATTGGACTCGTTATGAACAAGCTCTTTGCCTCTCGCAGCAACCAGAGCATCTGCTGCTGCCACCAGGTCGGTAGCTTTTTTCCTTGATGCCTCTTCAACCCTCCTCTGTTCAGCTTCATCTATTGGTACCACACTTCTTTGAGCGGTCCCCCTTTGACATAGAGATGGCTGCTCTTTCTTCGAGTTAAACTCGTTCCCCAACTGCAATTGTCTGAGTAAGCGCTGACCCTTCGAGTTAGAATGAGGTGCTACAGGCCCCGAAATTGTTAGAGGTGGATGAGAGGCAGGAAAGACTAAAGCACCAACCACAGATGAGCGAGATTTAAAATTCAAAAATTCTGCCCAAAAATATTATTCGCCCAATCGGACCTTTTGGAGGGGGGACAAGTGATAACTATGAAAATAATATTTTCTAAGGTCCAGACAGTCGGCCCACTACACCTGACAGAGCCCAAAGCCCATTATCAGAAGAGCCCAAAGTGCGAGTCACAAGACAAGGATGAGGTCACGTGATGTCCGACCGGATTGATGGGACATCACATCTCGATCAATTTACTGACACAAGGCAAAGCTAATGCCCTTCACCTACTCCTGTCACTTCGCCGCTCATCTGCTCCAACTGCCAGCTATCACACCCCAAGTATACCTCCTTTATCTCCTATAAATAGCCTAACAAATAATGGCTTTAGTTATTGAACATCAGAGACTCTCTCTCTAAATACTCACTCTAGAAAGCTACTAACTTAAGTTTCGGAGTGCTAACGCTTGATCCAACCAGACATATTTTCTTGCAGAAAATAGTTATCCGATCGGGAGCTACAGCTGCCTACTCTCCTTCATTAGATAAAGATGTTATGTGATTTATCACTTTTACTTTTCCTAATTTTTATGGTTGATACAATTAGATAAAATATAAATTTGAGATCTTAATATATTATATAGTGCAAGAAAAGCACAAACAAGGACGGTCAAAAGCATTAAAAGAAAAAATGAGAGGCAAACGTTTCCTTTTCTTACTTTTGAAAATTAAAATAAAAACCAAAATGACTTTTTTTAGAAAGCAAAATGACATTTTTTCTCTCTCTAAATTTTAATTTTGTTTCTTTAACCTTTTAATTTTATTTTATATATGTTAAATGTAAATTTAAATTAATTGAATCAATAAATTTTTATTTTTTAAATTATTATAAGAAAAAAATTATCTCCATTTTTTTAACAAAATATCATCATATGAGATAGAAAATGAGTTATTTTAGATGGAACAATTATAAACTGCAAGTTTTATTTGGATAAAATTAGTTATGTATGCTATGACATGATATAATATAATATAATATCATATTGTAATTATTGCCAGCATATTTAGAAATATGGCATGATATTGATACGATTTAATAAATTTTTGATTAAAAGAAAAGGTTGAGGACTCTCCAACATCTGATCCGAGTTCTTTAATTGTTTAAATAAATTATTGATCACTGCTGCTTTCTTCCAACCAAAGTCATTAGCGTCTGAAACTTCATTTACTGTAACTCACAGCTCTCTTTCCTTTGAAACACTGCACAACTGAACTCATAATCCCATCCCATGTTGACGGGAATAGAGTTGCAACTGTTAGCAAAACTTTCCAATCTTCTCATCCAAGAGTCTGATTCATTGCTTGGAGTTGAAGATCTTATTCAATGGATGGAAACCCAACTGCGAACAGGGGCTGGCTATCTAGAAGCAAGGGAAACTACTTACGACATTGAAGATGCAATTGATGAGTTGATAATCAGATCAGCCAAGAGAAGAACCAGAAATGCTTTAATTCGTATTTTCTTGGATTTAGCTGATGATATACCAAAACATTTCTTTCATGCTTTCGCTATCTTGGATTTGATTGATTATTATAAACTTCGTAACAAGTTGGAATTACTGAAGCATGATTTTTTCCCCCCTTCTAATGTTGCTTGGGGCTGTGGTGGTTCGTGGAACGAATCATTTGCTTTGTACGACTTGAGCACAGGCAACACAGTTATTTCTCCTGTCATAGCTAAATTGGCAACATTAGCCACTCAGCAGCAGCTCAGCTCTGGCATCAGAAAGCAATTCAGGATGTTAAGAGATAAATTCAAGTCCTTGCATAGTTTTCTAAAAGTTGTAGAATCAAAAGGGCTAAGTGAAGATGGATTGAGATGGATAGAGGAGCTCTTCGATGTCTGCTGCTCGACCGAGAATGTTGTAGGGCTCTTCATGCAACTGCAGATAAAGAGAAACTTAGTTTGGGCTCCCCAGAAATTCATATCCCAGCATAAACTTGTCCGGCAAATGGCTCGGATTAAAGCAAAGATCTGCAACGTTTCTGAGGAAAGTTATCAAGCCACCCGAAGAGAATCGTTTTCATCGAGCGACTTTGATGAAATCTTTCCTCGTGAGGAAAGGGAAGTTCCTTTTGCTGCTGACCAACTTGATATGATCAGTTTTCAAGAGGACGTAGATGGAATTATTGCACAGCTGCTCAAAGATGATCCTCGCTGCCTCACCATTTCAATCGTTGGTGTTGCTGGCATTGGCAAGACAAGTCTTGCAAGCTTAATCTACCACAGCAAGATTATTGTTGATAATTTCCCTCACCGGGCTTGTGGAAATGGGATCGAGATTATGAAACGAATTTTGAATCTGGATGATGATTCGAATTTGTATCATCACAGGTTGAGGCAGAAGGTTAATGCTTTTTTTGGGGAAAAGAAGTATCTTATAGTCATTGATGGCTCGTATGCAAGTGAGTTTTGGAGAACAATGGGAGGGGCATTTAGAGATATATCTAATGGCACAAGAATAATTTTCACCATTCGCCGCCTAGAGGATGCTCCACCAGTCACCGATGCGAACTTCATTTACAGGCTGCATTTGCGGAGCGATTATGAGAGCTTAGCATTGTTCTCCCATGCTTCGAAGAAAGGCAATTCAGCAGAGTTGGAAGAAAGTTTTAAGAAGGATATTATACGACATTGCGGGGGACTGCCAAAGTCGATTGTGAAACTGGCAGAAGTATTATCAGAGAGAGGGATAGAAGAGCGGTCAAGGGTACTTCAGCAGCTAAATCAAGATGAAGAACACTGGTCACAGGTCCTAGAAGAGATCAACAGATATTTGCCTTTGAAATTGAGGCGATGTCTCTTTTATTTTGGATTATTTCCCAATGGATACAGGATCCCTGCAAGAAGATTGATTGCTTTGTGGGTTGCTGAGGGATTGGGGAAACAACAGAATGAAGAAAAATCCCCTGAGAATGTTGCAGAGTCATGCTTGATGGAGCTGATAAATTACAACATGGTTCAAGTAACAGAGAGGAAACTAAACGGCAAGATTAAGACATGTTGCCTACCGGAGGCTCTGCGATTACACTGGCTTGCAAAAGCCAAGGAAGCTAATTTTCTTGAAGGCCACAATCAGAAAACTGCGGTGACACCCATTCGCCGTCTTGCTGACCATCTTGATCCAAATGACGCCATCTTTGATCATATACATGGTAAGAACAGTAGTTCTGTGTATTGTTGCTATAAACATCTAGTTTCTTTTCTATCCTTCGACACTCGACAAGAAAGCAGAGCAGGAGATGAGGTAGGTAACTTTCTTGGTCGATGCATTTCAAGCAATTCCCTCCTTTTCTTGTGGGTTTTGGATCTCGAAAACGTATATAAGCCAAAATTACCAAAGGCAGTAGGTGAGCTCACTCTGTTGAGGTATCTTGGCTTGAGATCAACTTATCTCGGAATACTTCCTATGTTCGTTGACAAATTGCTAAGCCTTCAAACACTGGATTTGAAGCGAGCCCACATCAGTGATCTCCCCAGCGCAGTCTGGAAGATGCAAAAGCTGAGGCATTTGCTTCTAGATGAGAGTTTTCACAGCGTGTTTGCACCTCGACCAGTAGACGGCTACCTATCGGAGCTTCAAACACTGCGGGGTGCATTTGTGGATGAGGAAAGTCTAGTAAGAAATGGGTTGGACACGTTGTTGAATGTCAAAAAATTGGGGCTGACATGCAAGATGTTGAAATCACACCAACATGTGGAAATGTCCTCGCAATTGGATGCTGTAGCGAATTGGGTTCAAAATCTAAAACAACTTCAATCCTTGAAGTTGAAATCATTCAATCAATCAAATCAGCCATGGGATCTACACTTGGAGTCTCTGTCAACTCACATGGATCTCACCAGTGTATACTTAGTAGGAAGGCTAAAGAATCAGAATATGATATCTGAGTTGCCCCAGAATCTGGTAGAGCTCACATTGTCAGCATCTGGATTGGGAAAGGACGCAATAAAAACATTGGACAAGCTTCAAAACCTCAGAATTCTGGTACTTCTGCAGAGATCATTTACAGGAAAGGAAATGGTTTGCAGTTTTGGAGGATTTCCTAAGCTTGAAGTGCTTAAATTCAAGAAGTTAGAGCCACTAGAGGAATGGAATGTGGAAGAAGGGGCATTAGCTAGTTTGAAAGAGTTGGAGATCGAATCTTGTAGTGGTTTAAAGATGCTTCCTGAAGAGCTCCAGCGACTTAAATTCCTCCACAAATTAAAATTAATCAATGTTCCAGTTTTATCATCAAGAATCAATTATACCCAGAATGAAGATGGAAGATTGATAATCCAGAGCATACCCCAACATTAATACTAAGTATGTTTGCTCTATTTGATTTCAACTTCTTGATTTATACCATTTGATTACTAAATTCTCTGATTCATTTGTTATGATTGTGAAGGGATATATATCTTCGGGGCTTGGTATTCAGACCTGATGTTTGGTAGCAGTTCATCATGCCTCACACCTTCTTGTTGTATTGGGTGTAGAGTACTATGTGTTATTTGGATAGCAAATATCTGCAGAATAAAGCATATGCACTGATGCTGAAAGTTGCAACAGAAGCTGAGCATGAAAAAAACAATATGTGATGGTGATGATAATTCTATTCATTCACCAATCTGACTTGATCTTGCTTCTGCCACTGCTCAACCATCATGCGATAGCTTGTTTATTTTCCCTTTTTCTTTTCAGCGTTTATGCATTTAGTAGTATTGTTGTCAGTAATTATCCAGCAGTTCTGTTGTAGTCGTTGTTCTGTACGACTCAAAATAAATTCTTGGTGCAAGAATGAGGGTTGTTTAATTCCTTCAATGTGTTACAACAAACAGCACTCAGACATATCCATAGCACATTCAGAAACTCTGCAGTTATAACAAGAAGCTAAACTCCTAGCTTTAAAGACGATTTTGATTTAATTTACATTTCAAAATGACAATCTTTGTTGGGATATTTGATATTAAATCAAAACATATAGCTTTGATTGTTGCTCTTGAAAATTCAATTACCTCCTTATTTGCAGGAGTTCATCCTGGCGATGATTTAATTTCGGTTGTTGCAGATCCGTATGGAAAACCGGGAACCGTCTAACCGGCTCGCAACCCGGATTCCCCTCAAAACGGTGTGTTTTGCTTTATATAAAAAAATATTAACAAAATCCTAAATGATACGACAGCGATTTCCCTTCCCTATCTCCCTCTGTTATTCTCTCACCCAGCCACCATCACCGGGGTTTACTTGGCTGGCCACCGATCAAGGCCTCCATCGCCGACCAGCTTCCCTGTTTTTCTGTATATATATATATGAAGGTAGCTGTAGTTCTCGTCTCTCAAATCTCATTTTCACCCTGAAAATCTCCAATCTCACCGACTGGAATCTCAGGTATCATGTTAGCAGAAGTTTACCCTCATTTTGCTCACATGGGTTACCTGCTGTTAGTTCTGTAACATACCCATCTAATCAATATACAACATGTTTAGGTTTCAGTAATTATAGATATAGATATGATGGTTACAGTAGTCAAAGTTCGAATCTTTATTTGTTTTCAACTTGGATTCATATTGGCTATAGATTATTTTCGGTTTCACCTGTTAATCCTTCTCAGTATAAAAGGTTGCATATTGATGAGCTTATTCCAAGAGCAGCTTCGCAGAAAGTCTTAAAGATTATAAATTTACTAAGCCGTGATAAAAATAATTTCGAATCTAAGTTGAATTTCCTCAATGTAAGAATGTCTGTTACTTCAGCGGCTCTAGTTTTTAAGGCTTTGAATAGAAGGAAAAAGGCTTCGTTACATTTCTTTTATTGGATTAGAAGCCGGCACCCAAATTTGGGATGTAACTCTGACATCTGTAGTTTGGTTATTGATAATTGCGGGCGTTTAGATGATTACACTGCTATGCAAGATCTTTTGAATGATATTAAGAAGAAGAGATTGTCTCTAACCAGAAAGGCATTTGAGTACTTACCTGTTGTGGCCAATACTGAGGCTAAGCTGAGGGAATCCACACAGAGAGTGGTTCATATATTGAAAGAAGTTGGGGGAACATCTTATGTTACTGGAATTCACTCATTGATTGAGATGTTCAGTGCTTTAGGATCAGTCAACATGGCACAGTATGTGATTGAGAAGATGGATAAGAGGTTGTCTTACTACAATCTTTTAATCAAGGAAATGTGTCGGAGATGCGAATTTGAAGGAGCAAGAAAATTGATGGATGAGATGAGGAAAGATGGCTGTTTCCCAACTGCCCAAATTTACAATAACTTGATTAGTAGTTTGCTAAAGAATGGTGAAAATGCTGGTGCACTCAAAGTGTTTCAGGAAATGAAGACGAAAGATTGTACTCCTGATTCATTGACTTTTGAAATTTTTATTTACCACTATTGTCATTATCGCAAGTTGGATGTTGCTTTTGAGTTTTTTGCTGATATGAAGGCAAGGGGTCTTCAACCTCTGCTTTCAACACACGCTGCCTTTATCCAAGGGTTTTTCAACTTACAGAAGTATGAAGAGGCATACAAATATGTTGTGGATTCAGATGACAAGTATTCAAGGGCTGCAAATTACAACTTGCTTGCATCCCTTCATAGCAAAATAGGAAATATGGTCGCTGCTGCAAATATTCTTTCTGAAATGATTAATAAAGGTCTTAGACCACATATTAAAGTCTAAATGAGAGTCAGAAAGCATCTGGAGAAGGCAGGCAAGAAAGAATTAGCTGCAGATTTACAGGAAAAGTTTCACCAGCTTCTAAATAGAGCTTAATACTGGTATTGCATGGAAATTATTCTTCTTCATCTTCTTCTTTTTCTTTTTCCTGAGTTTTCCTTTCTTTTATGGATTCTGATTGATTATTTCGTCTAATGCATACTGTAAAATGTTTTCGTTTCTTGGTTGTGATTTTGCCTGACTTCTCAAACTTAATTGACATAACTGCTGCTTATTGGTGTTTATATATGCAGTGCAATAGCATCTTTTTTAAGAAAAAAAAAAATTGTCCATTTCTCCAATTCAATAGGTACAGTTGATATGACTGACCTTTCTAAAGATTAAAAGGGGAAAGAAAAAAAAAGGCATTAATTAATCGACATATTTATATTGTTTATAGCAATATTTTTATCCCTTTGATGGACATTTGGAGATATTATATGCACACTGCTGGGCTAATTCTTCCCTGCGATCATATGCATGCATGTCCTGTAGAAATTTTTAAGTTTTTGTGATCATTTTACTGATGCAGGCAAGAACTATCAGCTAGAAGATTACCAAATAACATAATATATATATAACTTCAGATATTCATATTCTCCTTTTGCCTGGTACAATAGTTAGCTTGATGTTTTTTCAATTGTCAATTAAAGAAGGTTTCGGTGGTTTTGCCATCCCATTTGCCAACATAAATGAAACTATGAGGGGGGAAAGTGGGTTGTTAGGCTGGGGAAGGAATCTCTGATTCTTCAGTGGTTGTTGGGCTGCTGCTTATCTCTGCAGTGAAGTATTTGTTTAGCAAACAAACAAATGGTCGCATGCTTGCTTTGACTTTCACCAAAAGAGGAAATCTACCCGTGCAAAGAATTTGGTAACTCAATGTCTTCCTTAATGTTTTAGTAGTTCCTCATGCTTTATTGGTTTTCTTAGTGTTTCTGTTGCCTATATATACATTTAGGAGGGGTTATGTGGAAATTTGAAGCGATTTATTCGTTTTTTGCTTGTTCTATGATCAGCTTCTGGCTATTAGAGATGGACTCTTCAATACATTTAGGAAGAAATATAAAGAGGTGATGGAGATAGAGGAAGTGCAATTGACTGATAATACTTTGCATAGGTCAATTTTCTATCCGTTTTTTTTTTTTTGTAATTTTTTTTTCTACTGCTTCTTTCCTTTGGAGATACTATATTTGCTTCGTGGCTATCCATTTGAGATTGCATTTTTATTCTGGATATTGGTAAGCTGATTGTGCATTGTACATGGAATTCTTGAATGCACATGATTATAATGAATTACTTAATGCATTTTCAATACGGCTTTGAGTCCTGCATAATGCGACAAGTTCGATCTATTATCCCTAGCATAATTATCGGGTAGGAACCATTACCTTCCTTTTAGATAGTAGTTGAGAACTACTTTCTAGCTAGTTTGAGGATTTTGCCGTATATGTAAGGACAAAGCTTTTAATTTTTCTTTTTCCTCTTCATATAGGGTTATCATTCAGGTATTCTGCAACTACAGCACTCTTACACTTTATGCCACTGTGACTCAGGTTAGTAGAGCTCTTGGCTTGAAAAAAACTCCAGTACCATTTAACTAAAAGCTCATTTGGTGAGCTGCATTCAAATTAAAACTACATACAATTTCACATATTACATTCAATCGTGATTTTGATGTCTTTATCTTGCAATGAACTGAAGATGGGAAGTACATACAAGAAAGCAATATTTGACGAACATGTGCAAACTGAACCAGTCGGTTGGGATTAGAATGCTAAGAAAAAGAAAGGTCCAAGGGCAGTAGGTGATGGAGCCAACTAGTCAAGCTCTTGTGACGGTTCTACTATGGGAATTGCACTTGGAAAAATCAGGCGTGCTTCCACTTTCCAGGATATTCAACCTTCAGCCTGGTTCTACTGATGAGAAGAAATGATATAGTTTTGCTGAAGTACAAAAAGTTGCATTTATACAATGATCAAATAGGTAGCAATGAGTATAGATTTACTACTGAGCTAGAATTTGCATGATTTCTAGAAAAATCTATATACCTATGTTAGCATGTAATGTTTTGAATTTTGGATTTGTAATGATGATGTTCTTAGGAATTTAATAGAGAAAATATATATTATATTATACAAAATTGTAAAAATATATTAAAAAAAAAGAGAATGTTTTGTGGTTAATCATAACAGTAATTATCAATTGTTAAGTGTTATTATTGTGATTGTATATAGGGATTACATAAAAAAAAAATGCATAATTTGTGCATAGCATTAAGAAAGAAAAAGTAAGAAAATAATTTGTGAATTGTCAATCTCTAGGGATAGATTTTGAGATTCAGACAATATCTCCCAGCATTTTTTCCTGATTATTAATAACTTATATTACTCCATAATGCATATTGTTAGATCATCTATTTTCCTTATAAATTTAAAATTATTAACTTCATGAATAATTCAAGAAAGAAAAATCAAGAAAAATATTCTTTATTTTTCTTAAAATATTTTTAAAAAATCATTCTGCACAAATCCTAAACAATTTCTTTCTTTTTTTTTTATCTAAAATTAGAAATTCAATCCGTTCTTCTTTTAAAATTCATTAATGTCTCGAATCCATAGAAAATCTAATCGAATAAATTTTTCCATCACATTTTCAGAAAATTAAAAACATAAGCTTTTTTTTTTTGTCAAAGAAAAAGCTTTTTTTTCTATAAAGCTGAAAATAATCTTCTCTTGGATTTGAAATTTAAAACCTCAATTAATTGGAGAGCATTTTTCATGAATTTATTATATAAATTAAATTTATAAATAAGCATTTAATTAATTTAATGATAAATTGTTATACATGTAACGAAGTAAATAATTGTGAAATTTGAATTTTCAATTTAAAAAATATTTTTTGAATTTTTATTTAGCTGTGAATTTAATTTAAAATTAATATAAATTTATTTTGATTTTAATAACTAATTGGGAAAGTTTCTTTAATTTGCTTCTTTTACAATATTTAAAATAAAAAGTCACAAAATTGAAAATTTTCACTTTCAATTTTGTTACACTTTTTAAAAAATATTAGATATATGTTTAAATAAAAGTAACAAATTTAAAGACCATATCCCAATTTAATTATTAAAACACATTATTAATTTTTTTGTTATATTAATAAAAAAATAAAAATTTTAAAAAATAAAATTTTAATAGAAACTTTAAATTTCAATTGAACTAACGGAAACAGTAATGGAATTTCTCAATTGAAAGAACACTAAAATATTAATATTCAAATTGTAAAAATTTAAAAATTGATTATTGAATTAAAATATAGATGAAACCTCAGAATATTTTTTGTAATTAGCCCAAAAAGAAATTAAATAGAAGGTAATGGTGAATATTTGTTTTCCTATTTTTATAAAAGTGCAATATAGTCCTTTTACTTCCCTTTAATATAATATTATTTTTAAATTTCTAATTTCAAATAAAATATTTAAAATTATGTAGATACGAAGAATCGAATTTGATAATTATGAATTTATCATCGCTTTAAAATGACTTGAGCAAATCTGAAGGTAATTTCTACAATATTTCTACATACTCAAGTGCAATTAGTCCAATCATCTGTCATCCACATGATCTCTTTTTCAAATCTTTCATCCACATAATCCATAAATCACCATTTTTATTTATCTACCTTGACTTTATCATCTTGAGTTAATGTTTTTTTTTATTATTTATCTAGACCCTCTTTTTTAATTTTAAATATTTCGTCTATATAATTCATAATCATACGATGCAATGATTAATTTTTTTTATTATTATAATATTATGTTAAAACTGTATGACTACGAAGAGTTGGATTTAATAATTATGAACTCATAAGTATTTCAAAATTACAAATCATTCTGAAAGTAATTTCACCACAATTATAATAAACTATTTTTATTTCCTTTAATTATTCGACATGAAATTTTCTCCAACATATTTTACCTTTTGTGTAATGTTGCCATCTGAACTTTTAAAATCAAAGTAACGTTAATTTTCTATTAAAAATAGATCAATTTTTATCTGCTAACCTTAACATCCGATATCTAATTCATTATTTATTATTTAAATAATATAAGATGCGATTTGACTTTAGATTTATACTATCATCCAAAAAAAATTAAAATAAAAAGAAATAAATTAAAATTTCATTATTTAATCCCTTCCAAAAATCTCAAATATACAAATCTTATTTAATAGAAAATATCACATCAAAAAATCAAAAATTCTCATAAAATACTTTCGATTTTAAAATTCTTCATAACTAGTGATGGGCAAATTTACACTTTCACCCTTAAATGAAATATCATAATATATGAAATTTATGAAGGAAAAAAAACAAAAGAAAAATATTGAATCGGTCATTTTTGTAAATTTCACTGGAAAAACCAACCAAAATGAGAACCATGAACTGAAAAAGACAATGAGCGAGAGATGACATATAAAAATAAAAGAGAGGGCTCTCAATTTTCTTATTTCATGCAGAAAATAGTGGCACGTGGCAACTACGTGTCAAGAAAAATGAACAAAAGGTGGGGTCCATAATGCTATGTATTAAGGTGTGTGGGCCATGGAAGTTAAACTATTCTTCTGTCCCTCTCCACAAATTAGATTCTCACAGAGTCAGACCCACTGATTTAAAATTTTCACCCTTCTTAATTTCTTTTTCTTTTTATAAATCATTTATTTTACTTTATTCACTTTGTTTTTATCGATTTTTTCTGCTATAAAACCCATCTTTTCAGCACTCACTCACTCTAAAGAACTCAACTTTCTTCTTCTGCTGCTTCTGCTTCTTCTCCTGCTAATTTCTTGATAATCAAGAGCTTCAGGTACCTATTCTTTCTTTGACTTTCTGCTCTTCTTTTAATTTTAATTGTGATTACAGAATTGTAAAATGTATGTTCTTTGCAATTGTTTCTTGCTTTTCTTTTCATTGTGATGAAATGATGATATTCGATGCATGCAATCTTTTGGGCTGGCTGAGTACAGTTTCTTTTTTTTTTTCTTTTCTTTATTTTGTTTGTAATAGTTTATTATTTTTATTTCAGTTTTTATTCTGAGTTTCTCGGAATTTTTTGTATTATTTTTTTATTCTGTGGGTCTCAACAGCAAAGGATCCTCTGACCAAATTATTTATTTATTTATATAATATAAATATATTTTTCTAAAAAAATAAATTAAACCAGGCTATTGGTTTTGAGAATTTATGAATTTGCAGAATTTGATTATCATTTTAGGTTTTTTATTATTTAGTATAATGAAATTTGGATTATAGACACAAATTGTCATTTTGGTTGATTTTTTTAGTTAATTAACTAAAAAAATAAAATTTTGCAGTTGAAGCATCTAAAGAATGAACTAGAATTTCTGATGTTTTATACCAGTACAGAAATTAATAAAACAATTAGATTATAGATTATATTTGATACCCAATTTCTTCTTTAATTTCATAAAAAAAAATTGTTTGAATTTTAGAATGGGAGAATTATAAGCATAATTTGTTGGACATAAACATCCCAAAAAAAAAATAATTAATTATCTTATTTTGTCCTTTTTTATTATAAAATTTGTCTTTGAGGTGGAAACAATATTGCTTACAATTTTTTTTTTTGGCTGATTGGATTTGATTAATTTCTGCAGTTCAGGTATAAACTGAAGCTCAAAATTCAGCAATGGTGCTCTCTGAATCAGACAATATTGCTTATGGCAACATTGATACTAAACCAACTTCACCACTACAAGAAGATATGATTTTCAAAGATTCATCTTTATGTAATTCTTTGAGCAGACAAAATTCTCTTCTGTCACTTACTCTCAATGAAATTCAACACAAGAGTGGCAAGAGTTTTGGTTCTATGAACATGGATGAATTTCTTGCTAATTTATGGAACGTCGACGAGAATCAAGTTCCCAGTCACCATCATCAGCAACATCTCAATGCTGATGAAGATCTTGTTGGTGATAATAACAACAATGGCGGCGGATTTATAACTCCTGTAAATCCCCCTCCATTGTAGCGACAAGGCTCCTTTTCTATACCTGCCCCCTTATGCAAGAAAACGGTGGATGAAGTATGGTTCGAGATTCAGAAAGAAGATCAACAACCGGAAAATCACAAGCCGAACCATATTGATGCCCATGGACCACCTCCGCAATGCCAACTGACCTTAGGAGAGATCACATTAGAAGATTTTCTGGTGAAAGCTGGAATAGTGCAAGAAGCACCCGGGCCGGGGGCGGGCAGGGTTGCGCCCCCGCAGAAAGTGGTGGCGGCGGTCCCTATGCGAAACATGAATGCTTGTTTGGATGCAAGTTTTGGAATGGGGCAAGCGATCGGAATGGGATTCTCTGCCCATCAGAGTATGGGGAATAATTTTTTAGGTGGTAATGGCGGTTTTGCAGCCTACCAAATGTTCCCACAACCACCAACTGATTATGGTAAAAATGATCAGGGTGATTTGGCTGGCCAGCAAAGCAAGAAGAGGATCATTGATGGGCCACCTGAGGTGGTGGTGGAGCGGAGGCAACGGAGGATGATAAAGAATAGAGAATCGGCTGCCAGGTCTCGAGCTAGGAAGCAGGTTTGCTTGTTTACTGACTGAGATTGGAAAGTTGCAAGGACTTTACCTATTCGATATGCATATAAATGTGATTATAATGAATTCAACATCGCATTGTTAATAGAGTAGTTGCTATCAGGTCAATTTATTTTCCTTTACAATTACGGTATCATTCAGTTCGAGTTCGAGTACAGTATCATTCAGTTCGAATTCGAGTTCGAAGTACCATTCGGTTTGAGTTACCATTTAGTTCGAGTTCAAGTTAGGTTTGCAGACTATGCGTAATTGTATCTAATGATGAAATTATGATCATTCAGTTCGAGTTAGGCTTGCACACTATGTGTAATAATATTCGTGTAACTAATGATGAAATTAGGATCAGAGTTACGAAATTTAATTATTGTTTGTGTTTATAACTGTGAGATAGTGAAGTTTGAATTTGATTATTTGGTAAGCTGAAATTATAATTTGTTAGATATGTGAGTTGGAATAATATTTTGGAATTCTTTGTAATGTAGGCTTATACAGTGGAGTTGGAATTGGAGCTCAATCAACTTAAAGAAGAGAATGCTAAGCTAAAGCAACTTGTGGTAATTATTATTTATTTTTCTTTCTATTATTTATTTTTTTTTTTAATTTCAAGCATATAGATTGTCAACTCATGAAATATTATTCTCTAAATTCTAATACAAAACAGGAGGAAATCGAACTGAAACGAAAAGAAGAGGTATTGATCTTCTTTTTGTTTTTTGGGAAGGTTTTATTGTCTAGATTTTGTAATAGATTTTCATAAAAAATGAAATTAAATTTCCTGAAAATTAATTGAGAAATATTTTAAAATTTTAATGCATTGGAATAATGTATAGGTGATGAAGAGGAAGCCATCAAAAATGAAACAAAAGAAGGCTGATAAACTGAAGAGCATAAGGAGGACAGTGAGCTTGGCTTGGTGAATTGAATTGAATGAGTTCAAAAATAACAAATGATAAAAAAAATAAGGATGCATGTGAATATTTTACATATATAGTGATATTATTATTATTATTATTATTATATATGTGTGGCTTAGACTATATATTATATTAGTTTCCTTGAATAAGAAAGGATATACAATAAGGGAATAGATCAAAGTAATATGTAAACTTCCCATTTGCTTTATTTTAATAATAATAATAATGTACTGCCATAATTAATTTCTTTTATTTTAATCAAAATCTTCCATTAATTATATATCTTTAATCTGACTAATATATAAGTGTCATTAGAATATTATTTAATTTTCTATTTTTCAATATATACTTTTGCTTTCAAAATGTATATTTTAAAAAAAAAAATCTTAACATGGTGCCACGCCTACAAAAAAAAAAGTAAAAAAACCATATTTGCGCAATTAACTTTTTTTTTTTTTAACTGATGTGGCAATAACAATTTACTTTATGAGCAATTTGGTGTATGTATATTTTAAATTTTCCATAAAAATAATATAAAGTAATTTTTTAATATAATATTCGGTGGAAACCCAAGCCGTGGCTATCATGAATTGTAGATATAGATTATCATTGAGGTTTTCGTTTTCGGAAGACAATCGATCCAAATAGGGTGGAGAATTTTTAAAAATTTCCTCCGTAAAAATAAAAATAGGAAAAAAATATTTTTTGATTTAGAATTTGGGATGGGAATAAAAATTATGGTCCCTGTTTCAAAATTTCTCTGTTATCGAAATTTAGTTATTAAATTTAATTATATTTATATAATTTAATTTTAAATTATATTTAATTTTAATTTTATCAATTGTTAAAATTTATATTAATTTAATTTGTAATTGAATTTATATTTTTTAATTATTAAATGTTATATTTTAATTACAAATAATTGTTAAATATTATATTTTATTTATAATTATATTTTTCAAAAAAATAAAATATTTTTTATGCGAAGAAGGAGGAAATTTTTCATCCGAAATACTTTTGGGGATGGTCCCATCCCTGCATGGGACAGTAGGTGGGGAGTTATTTCCTACTACTGTCTCGTCTCATGATCATCCCTAATTATAGAATTGGGAACAAATTGATGAAGAGCCATTCCTATATACAAGTTATGGCTTTGTTTTTAATGTTTTATAAAAAGAGTAATGTTATTTTTATTGTTTTACAGTCGGTGTAATATTATTTTTTATGTCTTAATTAAGATTAAAAAAATTTATCCATTTTGTACCATGTATTTGTTTGTTCAAGTAATATGTGTCAAGATATTGATAAAAAAAATAGTAAAATTATCCCAAATTTAATATGGTAACATAATTCATAGTTTCATGATTAGCAAAAATTATCCATTTTGTACCATGCATTTGTTTGTTAGAATAACATGTATCAATATATTGATAAAAAATTGTAAAATTATTCCAAATTTAATATGGTACCATAATTCGTAGTTTCATGACTTCAAATTTCCTATCACTTGTATAAAGATAGTGTGTATATATATATAGAACCAGGCTATTATTTGGAGAGAACGTGGCCAGACTTCTGTATGGCTGGTTAGATCACCTAAAAACATAAAGAATTCAGCAAGTTTTTTGATAAAGAAAAATTTTGACATGGTGTTTTTAAAGCAACTATTAAGGTAAATATTGTTCAAAACTAAAAATACCTAGAATATAGCATATATTTATAAAGATACGATTTTTACCTTAAATAAGATTTGATCTCCTTATTCGATCATATCGCTATTGTAAATAGAAATTTTACTTACAAAATATTTCTCGTTAAATAACATATTGAGCTTAATTCTTCAAATAAGATTTCAGCATTTTTAGATATCTGAATGATCATATCTTAATACCAACTTCGAAAATGACCAGTAAATATACCGAGACAAAAGCTTGGGTTTAGCGTGTTAACCAAATGTTTAAATATAATCACACAATCAAAAAATAATTAAAATTGTGTTAAGTAAATATGAATTAAATCGAAATTTATATTATCATCACAAGGAGGCATATGAGGTGATGGTTTTTCTTCACTATAATTACCATTGTCATTTCCTAACTTAAAATGATCATCTACGTGACAATGCCATAGCCATATTCCTGCATGTCAAGATACCAATTCATTTAACCTATGCATATACTGTTATAGAAAAGGCCACATCCCACTATTAAAAAGCATAAAAAGGGCCTACAATTGCAGTAAAATTAACTTTAAATAGCTTAGCTTATTTTAAAATAAAGACGATCTTACAAATTATTAAACCTAACTCTTTAAATTATATCAGTAATTTTACATGGTATTAAGTAGGGGTGTGCAAAAACCGAACCAAACTGACCAACCCAATCAATCCTAACCGAACCAACGTATTTGGATGAAGTTAATCAATTTGATCGGTTCAGTTCGGTTTGAGGTATTATGAATATTTTGGGTTCGGATCAGGTCGGTGAAAACACTCTAAAACCGACCCGACCGACCAACTATATAAATAAAAAAAACCTTAATTTCACTATCTCAGTTCCTCTTCTAAAAATCACGATCTTCCCTCTCCCTCTCTTAAGTCTCCGCCGCCCTAAGTTTTTTTGGCCGCCTCCTCGCCTCCGTCACCCAGTTGCCAGTCAGTGATCAGAAAGTTGGTAGAGGATCCCACGTTGAAAGACTACAAAGGAGCTGAGTAACTGGACTTTAAGGTTAAGCATATAGATTTTAATTTGGGGGAAGGCAAGGCTGTTAAAAAGATGCGCGGTGAGCAGAAATCATTCCATTCCCAACAAGTACGTTTGTAGTCTTCAAATACTAATTAGTAATTATATGTTGATTTAGTACCTAAAATCTTGTCTTTTAATATATATGATGACTCTATAATTTATTGCTGCCTTTAAAACACACGAACCTTCTTTTTATTGGCTGTGGCTATACCTGTTAATTTTAATTTCGTGATGGTTGGCTTATTAATTTTGTGTTGGTGATGAAAGTTATTGATCGGTTGAACTTGTTGATTAATCAGATTGATTCCTTGTTGCCCAGAAATGTAACCAAGCATGCCTTGTGTTTGATGGAAGGCATGAACAATATGTTGTAAATTTTTTTCTTGAATATATAATTGTACTGAAAAAGTAGGGATAGGCACCTGTTATGATCTTTTACGAATTAAAATCAGCCTTCAAATTAGTACTTATATTCTATTCTATCAAATTGTCATTTATTTGAAAAAAAAAAGTCTTGCTATCTGATTCTAATTATAATGCGGTGTCGTCTTAGGATGTTTGGTGATTGTCAGGTTTAGATGGATGATGTTGTGATTAGCAGCTTAATTGACGTGATTTTCTTGTTTGTGAATTTGTTTGTGGATACCAATTATCAAGAATATTCATCAAAATGGGGTCTCGTTGTTACATTCATTTTCTATGTCAGTTTTGCATCCATTTGCAGCATCTCTGGATAGGTTCAATTTCTAATGCTTCTATTGATGTTGTCCAAGGAAGCAGATCTGTTGATGTTAGAGCAGTGAGTTCTTAGTGTTTGATTATTATGTAATATATATTTGTTGTAATTTTTAAATTGTTGCTTTGTTGTTTTTTTAAAATATGTTTTTATGGTGTTTAATTGTATTTTACTTTAAATTTCAGTTTAACCAATTAAAAGAAAATTAAATTTTGGGTGGATTAGTTCGGGGCCCGAAAATTATAGGATTGATCGAGTAGGGCCCCGACATGTTAGTAGGGTTGGATCGGGTGAGAATAAAGGTAATAATTCAGGTTAATCGGGTTCGATTCAGGTTGATCCGAATCCGACCGATGCACACCCCTAGTATTAAGTACATTAAGTAATTGTGATGGTAAATTTATGGATTATCATGGGACAGAGACGGGGAATGACTCCCCACCTATTGCCCAGTTTGAGGCCAGGGATGGGGGCGGAGCCATCCTTGAAAGTATTTCAAATGGAAATTTCTCACGTTTTTCGTCCCCGTGGGAATCCCTGTCCCCTCATAAAATATATTTTCTTTTTTAAAAAAATATAATTATAATTAAAATATAATATTTAATAATTAATTGTAATTGGAATATAACATTTAATAATTAAAAAAATTTAAATTCAATTACAAATCAAAGTAATATAAATTATAACAATTAAAAATATAAATTTTAACAATTGATAAAACTAAAATTAAATATAATTTAAAACTAAATTATATAAATATAATTGAATTTAATTACTAAATTTCAAAGGCAGAAAAATTTTGAGACGGGGACCACAATCCCCATCTCTGTAACACCCTTATTGATCTGACTGACTGAACTGTGTGATGACCCGAAATTTTTTTTTTTTTAAAACTACTTTACCTACTGCAGACTTACCACTATGCAATACTTATAAATTAACTACATTGATTAAACTATATTATCCAATTAACTAATTTCCAAATAAAAAAATTCGGCAATATAACGCCTAAAAACTTAACTAACCCACCTGCAACTCAAACAATTCCTCAGCCCTTCAAGGGCACCACAAATCATAACTAATTTTCCACATACATCTCATACATTCATTCTCATTATTAATCACACTTCTTGAGACGGTTCAATATTACATATTACATTCTAATACCATTATAATACTCCAAAACAAAGAACAATTTACATTAAAATTTTCTCGTTACATCTATACACCTCAAAGGTGATCAGCCCACACTAGATCCCCTCTTCAGATGGTTGAACCAAATCAGCTGATTAACCAGAATCAAGCCTATCTTGATACCTACACGGATAACAAAACCCGTGCTAAGCTATAAAGCTTAGTGGGGAACAAGGTAATCTAAAAATAATTTTTTAAACATGTAATATCAATTATGCTAGTACAAAGTTGATAACACTCCTAATAAATACCTTCAATTACCTTAGATCCCAGTTCTTATAGTCAACAATAAATCACAAGTATAAGCGACAGAACATCTTACTTACATGGACAATAAAACTTAATAACTCAGTAATCAATGTATCATTCATTATTACCATAAAAGACATCCGGTATATTTCTTTCATATATTTATATCATTTAAAACATATCCTGCATTCAAAATTCACTTTCATGTAATCATTAAATACTCTTAACAAGATGAACAATAGAATACTTAACACTATAGTGTGCCATATGTTATGTACTTGATCGATAACAAAGTGATATACATACCTATACATATATATATATAGATACATAATGCTTATATAGAATTAAAGAATCACATGCTCATCAATATTATAACTTGCAATTTATTATCCATTTGATGTACTTATACAAGAGGATAATTCTTATGCATATGAGTTCTGAACTATAACATTTCTTATCTTTTATACTTTTTAACTTATTTTCATATTAATGCCCCTAGAACAGTACCGACAGAAATACTTAGACTGGATATACGGGATGTGGACCCCATGGGCCACAACAGAATGAGAAATGACCTCCAGAATCATTCCTCATATAACATATGAATATATGACAGTACGTATAATATATATATACTATGGAGATCAATGATCCAACCATAGTAAAGCAAGTCACCATGACTTGCACTGCGGTATAGAATTCCTATGGCTAGCCAATTATATCCTGAGCTAGTTTTTACTGCCAGACTATTTTCTAAGGGCACAAAAGATATATAAGTAATGATCATTATATTTGTTCAAGTATAGGCCATATACTAGAAGTAATGATCATTATATTTGTTCAAGTATAGGCCATATACTAGACTATAAACCAATTCTTATACAAATGTACTTATACTGTTCTTGTTTGTTTAATACTGTAATATAATGCTCACCGATTTACGATCACATCAACCAAATGTATTAATCTTCACTTAATTAATATTTTATTTCCTTAAGCTACTCTTAACACCTATTAGATTAAAGAGAACAAACTATATGTTCTTTAACAACACCTAAGGTAATTCCTGGACAACTAATAGGCTAGTATAAGCGCTACTCCTTATAACTAAAGACATTAATTTCTCTAAATCGTCAATTGAGAGCACTTAACATATTCAAGTCAAGTTTATTTAAGCATTATGGCTCTTTTTACATTTAAACACCAATCTAATAACTTACATGTATGTTACTCATTATTTGTATAAATTATCAATTCACTTTCATGTTTATTTATACTATAATAATAATAATTGAGCATGCATTACATATTTATATTGATTTAACCCGTTAATCTCTTCTAATGAAAGTAATACGACTAACAACATTATTTTAAGGTTCATAGTAATACCAGCATATTTAACCAAGAATGTTCTTCTTGATCATAAATACATGCTTAAATAACTTATCATACTTGTTCAATATTTTCCCATGGTTTATATATAAAATTGAACAAACTTTATTCGTAATGCTACATTGAAAATTGTTCAGAAGCAAATTAATGTGTCTATATTATAATTGAATTAATAGGGCAATAAGAGAGGATGAAGTGGACAACCCGTGATCATCCACTCGGCTCAAGAGAACCCAACCCTACAATTCTATAATAAACCCTATATCATTACTTACATGTACCCAAATTTCAAAAACAACTTAACTCCAACCATGAAATCTGATAAACCGTGGCTAAATACACTTGTAAATCATCAAAATTTCCCAAATCTATTATGTAATATTCCTTTAATTTCAAGAAAATCTTATGCCAGAGTAACAAACTCAGCCTTCACATGGTTTAACATCTATAATTTCAATTATAATTTACTATATTTATTCTGCTATTACTCATCATCATCTTAAAATCTTGCATGTAAGAACACACACTCTAATACTACCATAATCTCAGAAAGATTAACCAAACTTTTATTCAATTTAACACATGTAATCCAGTTTTAACTTAGTTCCCATATCGTAAAATTGAAACTCGTAATGCTCTCTCCACTCTGCCTCGTCAGAGTCTCGCCGGAGACTCGTCGGAAAGCTACCGAAGCCATCCACCGGAAGATCCAGCCACTGGCAACGTCCCGGCGACCCTCACGCGCCTCCATGCTGCCGTCGTTCATCGGGATCGAAGCTTGAAGCTTCCGCCGTCACCATCCCCGATCTCCCTGCTGCCGACGAGTGGGGACGATCGGCGACCACCGAAAGAGCCGCCTCTACCTCACGATCCCACCGGTGTTGTCAAACTCCCCAACCGCCGTCGACAGCCACAGGAAAAAGAGGAAGAAGCTACGGTGGTGATGGGAGACCAAAAATCGAAAGAAGGAGAAAACCGCAACACCACCGGAGGGCAGGGACGGCGAGGAGGCGGTGGCAGCTGCGCCGATCGCCGACGCAGGTGCCGCTGATCAGCGGCAGTGCCTCCTCCTTCCTCTCCTTCTCTTTCCTTTTACCCCCTTCCCTGATCCTCTCTTCCTTCTTTCTTTCGTTTTTCTTTTTTCTTTTTATAATAATAATAATAATAATAATAATAATAATAATAATAATAATAATAATAATAATAATAATAATAATAATAATAATAATAATAACCCCCATTTATTTTCCTTTTTAATTATTGACCCAAATCTTTAATCAAAATCACAAAAATGTCTAATATATATATATATATACCTATATACACATACATACCTTGTCTTACTCAAACATAAATTTACACATTTAATCAATTTAAATTAAATATTAATACAGTGAATCATGAAATTTCAACTAGGATCATTTTTGGGACATTACAATCTCTGTCCCAAATTTTAAGTTGGAGAATATTTTTCCCCCATCCCCACCCCCACAGAAGAAACTTTTGAGAATTATCTGGGATGGTTTCTCATTGGAAATGGGAATTTTCGCCACATGATCATCCCTGAGTACATTGTGTATCGAAGACACTTTCGTCCTTAATTTTTTTATTAGATAAAATTTGTCTATAAATTTAATAAAATATATATTTTATTTTTAAAGTGAATAACTTGTGATATTATCTGATTAATTGTATTATAAATAAAGGAAATTCAAAAGCAAATTATAGATTAAAAAAATTGAAGAACAAATAGACTTATTTAAACCTACAAGCAATAATCTTGTCTTGTCAATTGTCAACCAAAAATGACGATGTTTTAAGAATATACGTAGAGAATGAGAATCTGAACACATACAGATACATAATATGCATATCAGACACAACACCAAACTCCTTTCCCCTCTTCGCCTTTTACATTAAAAATCCATAATTTACATTTTTCTTTCCCTTTCTGCAATAAAATTTGATCTGCTATTGACTTCGTTGATTCTCAGGTATTTTCCATTTCATTGCTCTCTATTTAATTTTTTCTTGCTTCAATTTCGCTTTAATTTCGCCATTTTGCGCCTTAATTAGCTTGCTAGGCCCCATGATTCCCTTATGCTATGTTTCGATTGATAGAAGTAGAAGTAATTGGGTAGAAAGTATATTGAAATTACCTTAGTTTCTCTTGTTTGGATTGTAAAATCATAAAATTGAGAGGAAAATTCAATGAAAATTAGATTTTTCAATTAACTTTTTTTAAGCATTATATTTTCTTCCAATTCGGAGAGAAAGCGGGATACATGGACGAGATTATCAAATTATCCAAATTCATGCTTGGGCAAATAGCCTTGTGTTGCACGGCCACTTAAGGTAAGAAGCCTTGTGGCGTGCGACCACTTAAGGCTTCTAGCCTTGTGGTGCGCGGCCATGCAGGGTTTCTTGCCCTGTGTTGCACGGCCACTCAAGGTCTCTGTGCATGATGCACGACCAAGATATAGGCAGGGTGATGCACGGCCAAACACATATGTCATAATTGTCAAATATATCTATGAAAATTTAATTCATTCTCTGCCTTTATTAAGCTATCCAAATAATAAAATGAAAATAATTGGAAATACAAATTTCATTACTCCCATTCTCACTTATTAAAGTAAATTCAATTTACTCTTATCCAAACAAAACATTAAGGTTTTCGACTTCATGTTCAGCTTATCTTTATTTGTGGGAACTATTTTCTTTTTTTTTCTTTTTTCCTCTTGCACTCTGTTTGGCTTCAATAACATTGAATTACATTTGTCTTGTTGAGTTTGTTGTTAATGGAAAATTTTAACTCGTCAAGTGATGCGAATAAACACAATAAATTGAGTTTTTGCTATTTTGGATTTTTAATTTTGCTAAAGAAAGCATCTAATTTGAACTTAACCAATCGTTATTACGAAAGCTTATTTGGTGTCTAAGAAAAATAATTTCATGTCATCTTTCAGAAATAATTGAACAACGAGAGGAATTTTTCTAGAGTTTTTGGAAAAATTTGATCAGCTAAAATTATCTTTGATTAGTCATTGGGTATCTCTCTTTTGGCACTGAAGTCGTTAACACTAGTGCTTCCAAATCTCTCAAGCCTATTCTTATAATGGATTCATTGTCGTTAAATTAAAAGTGAATGATAGCTTTAGTTTCTTTGGAATTTTAAATATTTTTGGTTTCTAGGGTAACAGAACCAAAGATGCATCCTTTTTGAGACATGATATTTTTGGAAAGATACTTTGATCCACAAAGATCTTACTCTTTTCACGTGGCATTGCTGATTTGGGTTTATGGTTCTTGGTTAACTTTGAGCAGGTTATGGCTTCTTGTAATAGAAGACTAAGAGCATAATGTTAAGTTCGGGGAATAATTTAAGTAGAGGAATTGCCACAATGTCATCAGATATCCCACCCTTGACATAGTGCTTACCTTTGGATCCAATTACATTTGACAATCAGAAATATACTCGTGCTGGAGAATTAAGTAGGGTTTTGGGTCTTCCCCTCGAAAGTTCATCAGAAGATCATCCTTTTGGAGTTGTCCATTCCAAGGCTCCACCTCCAGTGGCAACAGAGGAGCTAAAACACTTTAAAGAAAGTGTCTAGGATACTCATAAAAGGGCCAGGTATTTATTATTATGTTGTAACCTTGCCTTCTATGGCTGTCAATGCCGCTACTTTTACTATTTTCAATGTGCTTCTCTTTATGACTGAAGTAATTCCTATAAACATTCTATTAGGATGTCTTAAGTTAGAATGGCATTAGTGTGATGGGTTGGAGGTACATGGCAAGGGTAATACTTGAGCCTCGGGTGATGGCTGCACATGATAATTGAGATGGTTTAGACGAAATAGTGGCGAAGTCTTTGCATTACATTGGCATCACATTCACAATTGAGATACAACTCAAGGAATAATTATTTTTTCTTTGAAATTTGTGGCCTCTGATTGATGTACTTATGGAACAATGAAAATTCAAATTTTTCTTGTGCTTATCTAGATGTATATTCTCTGAAATTTCTTTATTTCTACTTTAGAAACCCTTCATAGAACGTGTAGGCCATTCTATTACTGGTATGCTGTAGATGTTCCATGTTGTGATTTAAGCTTTTGAACTTAAGGTGTAAGCTCCCTATTTGTTGTTAAATCTCTCACAAAAATGATGCATGGATATGAGATGATGAAGACGTGATGTGTTTCTTTCAGGGATCGGAATAAAATGATGCGTGATTCTTTATTCAAATTGGAGAAATATAGGGAAGCCTTAAACTCGAAGAAGCGATAGAGAAGTGAGCCTTTACTAAATGAGTGATCAAATGGAGCAAATGCGATGAAGATGGAAAATCAGATTCACATAAATCCTCATGATATTATGGGTCAAAGATTGGAGGATAAGACCAAGAGTGTTGGGTTAAATAAGCAAGTTCGTGCAACGATTGTGATTGTGGGAGTGGCAGTGGTAGCGGCATCGGTTGCGGTGGTAGTGGCGATGATGATGGGACAATATTTAGTATTAATACGATATTTATTGTATTATACAAATATAAAACTTCATGGTGTATTATTTTGCATGAATGTATTATATTATTCTCATTAATTTTTGAGAAAATTTTTCAAATACTGTATTTATATTGCCTTGTAATATATTATATTATTTCATGTGCAATACATAAAATTAAATATGGTCTGAGTGTATAACACGTGGTATTATGTAATTGATGGTGCTATAAATATTAATGGTGTTGTAAATAAAGACAAAATCACCATATTTAGGAAAATTTAGGAGCAAATTATGGCTTAAAAAAATTGAAGAAGAAATGGACTTATTTCAAATTGATAAGACTATAAGAGATGAAAATCATCTTTTATCCTATAATCAATAATCTCGTCGTCAATTATCGACCAAAAACGATGACGTTTTAAGAACGTACGTAGGGGATGAGAACTGAACACGTACGGATACACAATACGCATATCAGACACAACGCCGACATCCTTTCCCCTCCCCCGCTTTTTACATTAAAAATCCATAATTTACATTTCCATGTCCCTTTCTGCAATAAAATTTGATCTGCGATTGACTTCGTTGAATCTCAGGTATTTTCCATTTCCTCGCTCTCGATTTCGTCTTTTCTAGCTTCAATTTCGCTTTAATTTCGCCATTTTACGTCTTAATTAGCTTGCTAGGCCCCATGATTCCCTTAGGGTTTTCGACTTCCTGTTCAGCTTATCTTTATTTGTGGGAACTATTTTCTTTTCTTTTCTTTTCTTTTTTTCTTTTACACTCTGTTTGGCTTCAATAACATGGAATTATATTTGTCTTGCTGAGTTTGTTGTTAATGGAAAATTTTTACTCGTCAAGTGATCCGAATAAGCACAATAAATTGAATTCAGCTATTTTGGGTTTTTAATTTTGCTAAACAAAGCAGCTAATTTGAACTTTAACCAACCGTTAATGTTATTACTAAAGTTTCTTTGGTGTCTAAGAAAAATAATTTCATGTCATTTTTCAGAAATAATTGGACAATGAGAGGAATTTTTCTAGAGTTTTTGGAACAATTTGATCAACTAAAATTATCTTTGATTGGTCATTTGATTTTTCTCTTTGGGCAGTGAAGTCAGTGACGCTAATGCTTCCAAATCTCTCAAGCCTATTCTTATAATGGAATCATTGTCGTTAAATTGAAAGTGAATGATAGCTTTAGTTTCTCTGGAAATTTTAAATATTTTTGGTTTCTAGGGTAACAGAATGAATGTTGTATCATTTTTGAAACATGATATTTTTGGAAAGATACTTTGATCCACAAAGATCTTACTCTTTTCACATGGTATTGCTGATTTGGGTTTATTGTTCTTGGTTTACTTTGAGCAGGTTTTGGCTTCTTGTAATAGAAGACTGAGAGCATAATGTTAAGTTCAGGGAATAATTTAAGCAGGGGAACTGCCTCAATGTCATCAGATATCCCACCCTTGACACAGTGTTTACCTTTGGATCAAATTACATTAGGCAATCAGAAATATACTCGCTCTGGAGAATTAAGGAGGGTTTTGGGTCTTCCCCTTGGAAGTTCATCAGAAGATCATCCTTTTGGAGTTTCCCATTCCAAGCCTCCACCTCCAGTGGCAACAGAGGAGCTAAAACACTTCAAAGAAAGTGTCCAGGATACTCATAGAAGGGCCAGGTATTTATCATTATGTTGTAACCTTGCCTCCTCTGGCTGTCAATGCCATTACTTTTACTATTTTCAATGTGCTTCTCTTTATGACTGAAGTAATTCCTATGGACATTCTATTAGGAGGTCTTAAGTTAGAATGACATTAGTGTGATGGGTTGGGGGTTCATGGCAAGAGTAATACCTGAGCCCCGGGTGATGGCTGCACATGATAATTGAGGTGGTTTAGACGAAAAAGTGGTGAAGTCTTTGCATCACTTTGGCATCTCATTCACAATTGAGATACAACTCAAGGGATAATTATTTTTTCTTTGAAATTTGTGGCCTCTGATTGATGAACGTATGAAACAATGAAAATTCAAATTTTCTTGTGCTTATCTAGATGTATGTTCTTTGAAATTTCTGTATTTCTACTTTACAAACCCTCCATAGAACGTGCTGGCCTTTCTATTACCGCTATGCTGTAGATGTTCCATGTTGTGATTTAAGCTTTTGAACTTAAGGTGTAAGTTTTCTATTTGTTGTTGAATCTCTCACAAAAATTATGCATGGATATGAGGGGATGAAGACGTGATGTGTTTCTTTCAGGGATCGGAATAAAATGATGCGTGATTCTTTATTCAAATTGGAGAAGTATAGGGAAGCTATAAACTCGAAGAAGCGACAGAGGAGTGAGCTTTTACTAAATGAGAGATCAAATGGAGCAAATGTGATGAAGATGGGAAATCAGATTCACAGAAATCCTCATGATATTATGGGTCAAAGATTGGAGGACAGGACCAAGAGTGTTGGGCTGAATAAGCGAGTTCGTACATCGGTGGCGGAGGTGCGGGTTTGTACTTTAAGTATAAATGTTGATATCTGATTTATGCTAGTAATGTTGCTGTTTATCTTCTGTTTTTTTAAAAATAATTCTGGCTACAATTACATGCAGAAGAAATTGATTTTTTATTTTTTTAGTTTCTCAATCTCTCTCTCTTGCTCTTTTTCTTTTTATATATTTTTGATAATTCATAGAAAAATTTAGCTGTTTATCTTCTGTTTTTTAAAATTAATATTAGCTAAGATTATGTGCAGAAATCTCTCTCTCTATCTCTCTATCTCTCTTTTTTTCTTTTTATAAATTTTTGATAATTCGTTCATTTCTCAGCTTATATGTTGAGGAATGTAGTTTGTTTCATTATTGATTTGAAGGAGCTGTTTCTTTTTACTATGAATGCTTTTTTTTTTTAAAAAAATATCAAAAAGCACAAAAACTTGATAGTTTTATCATTTGCTTTGTTGGATTTTGGACTGGATTAATAATTAGTTTGTCATTGAGGATGCTTTATGTATTGGCCTCGCATAATCTCATTATGAGGGAGTCTAGGGAGTATGTTTGGTCTTTATGTTGTTTTCCTTTCTTAGTTCCGCATCTTTTTTACATTTCTTTTCACTTCTTGAGGGGGATGTACAGATTCTGAAACCCTGATTGCATATTCTGAAGCACAGCTACGAATGACTGGGTCCATTGGTCCTATGGCTAGTTTTTACCTTGAGAATGCACCTATTTCTTCATTTATTTTATTTTATTTTATTTTTCCCTTTGATGGAACCAGGCTGATGGTCGGACCAACACTGCCTCAAGGCAGCAGATAGTCATGGAAAAGGGTGGGGAAATGCTCCAGGATGCCAGTGGGGATGCTGTTCATTTTGAAGAAAAGATCCGTAGATTGCCTGCTGGAGGTGAAGGGTGGGATACAAAAAATAAAAAGAAGCGTTCTGTTGGCGTGGTGAGTGGTCGGGTTATAAATGGGGACCGAGATCTAAAACGAGCCATACATCCCAAGATTAGTGCTGAAACTAAGTTGCGGTCTTGTGATACTCAGGGTTTCAGGTAATGTAGTATAATCATGCACTTGATTAGTGATTTGTGATATTGTCTAGATGTTATGTTTATTGTATGCAGATATATCTGAGAGCTGTTTAAAAGTGTCAGTGCAGAGAAAATTGATTCTAACATTATTGTTTTTCTGTCAAATTTTGATATATTGTTTGTGAGTTCTGCTATTACACCCTTCCAAAGTTTGTGATCTTTGGTTGAAATGCTAGGATATTACATGTTTTTGCTGTTGTTAATTATGTATGAAATTCATGATAATTGTGTAGGAATAATTTACTCTATATATACTGACCGGACTGTTGTTCAAAGCTGTTTCTTTGGATATGGAATCTCTCAACATTTTCTATATGTTTATAGAAAATTGTTGATTTTTTTTTTGACATCACATATATCTCTTGAATTATGCATTGGCCATGTATTTAGATGGCAACTTTCACATTTTCATGTTGAAGCATTGGCTTGAGCTACCACATATACTTGCATCACATATATTTGCAAATGTATGATCAGCTGCTAGAGTACCATGCTTACTAGGTGAAGCCTGTTTTACCATTGAATTATCTGAGAGGAACATCTTTTTTGCCCCTGATCCTCAGCAGCGCATCTCTAGCTTTTAGTTACCATCAATTTGCTTCATCTTTATTATGTTGGTCCTGTATCCTGCTGCTTCCCCAGTCACTGTTTTGCTACTGATTGAAATAGTTATTTTTTGTTTTCCATAATTTTGTGAAACTAATGAAGAACAAGTTTTGATTTGTCAATGGGCTTCTTATGTACTGCAGATCAAAATCTTCACTTGGTGTTGGTGGAATCAACAAGCCGGATGGTTCTTCAGAGCCTAGTGGTTCAGATACCAGTACGGTACTCAAGAACGATATGGATGCTGGAACTCTTCCAAGAGACAGATTGGCCCATTTAGAGCATAGGGTCATGGCAAAAGGAGGCAATAAGTATGTACTTTTCGTCTGAAACTATCATTCATCTTTGAAGTCAAGATGCGGATACATGAGATGGTGGAAAAGCTATCTAGTTTTACTTGTTATATTGGTGTGTTGTATGCTGTTCTATATGGTTACTCAGGTTACTGATTTGATTCTGGCACTATGTATCAGAGCAAATAATCACGACGACAGTTTAGCCAGCAGCCCTAATACAGTGATTAAAGCGAAGGTTTCTCGAGCACCACGAACTGGCTCCATCATGATGCTGGACTCATCACTCAAAGTCACTACCTCATCCACGTCCCTGCAAGGTGCGGAAAAGCCTACAAGTTCAAATAGAGTTGCAGTTCCTGGTCTGGTAAATAATCATAAGCGTCAAATATCTACAGGTTCATCTTCCATGGCTCAGTGGGTCGGTCAGAGGCCACATAAAAACTCACGTACAAGGAGAGCAAATATAGTTGCTCCTGTTTCAAATCATGTTGATGCTCATATTTCATCTCAAGGATTTCAAACGAATGAACCTAGTCCCAAAACTTCCATTGGAGCCAATGGAACATTAGTAGCCAACAGTTTAGACAATGATGCTCCCAAGTTTAAGAGAGAACTTGAAAGTGTTCCATCTCCATTTGGGTTATCTGAAAGTGAAGAATCAGGTGCTGGGGAGAATAAACCAAAAGATAAGACAGATAGTGGGGAGGTTGCATTGACAGCAACTCAGAAATCTGGGGCTTTTCTTTTGCCAGCTAGGAAGAATAAATTACCCACTAATGAAATTGGAGATGGTGTGCGGAGACAAGGAAGGAGCGGAAGGGGTTTGTCCTTAGCAAGACCAGGAATCCATACAGTGAGAGAGAAGATAGAGAGTCTACCAACAACAAAGCCAATTCAGAATGTCAAGCCTGCCTCTGATAACAATAAAAGGTGTTTCCTGTTTCACTTTTCCCTCCTACTATCTAACAGTTGGTCAACTTTTAGCATGTTCTTATTTTGAAAAAATTTCCTACAACTGAAGTGCCAGTTGTGTTTTTTTTTTTTTTTTCAAACAGCAAAACTGGTCGTCCGCCTTCCAAAAAGTTGAAAGATAGGAAGTCTTTAGCTCGTGTTGGGCCAATTGTCAACAGTGGATCTGTAGATTTCACAGGTATTATCATCAGTGAAACAGCTTTTAATTTTATGATCCCATAAGAACAATAAACATAAAAGCCTTCCAGAATTTAGATTTTTTTGGCATGAGTACTATAAATCTGTTCCGCTGTTCGGCATATCAACAATTGTTCACCTTTTTGACAATCTTTATGTTGCTGTCCTGCATGCCTGCTGTTATTGTATTTCCGAGGTGCCAAGAGTTAGAGGTCTGAAATATGTCGAGGAGAAGCTGTTAATACGTATCGATAGCTGTTATTGCCACTGTCTCTGTGTTTGCTTTAATTCTTTATTTTTCTGCTGGATTTGTTATTTATAGTTCTACTAGTATCCAGTGTCTTTAAATCAGTTGAAAACAGTCATAAACTTGTATCAATTCTCTGTTACCAAGATCTTTGTTTTAAGGTTTCCTAATATACATCAGCATATCTTTTACAGGAGAATCTCATGATGATCGTGAGGAACTGTTTGTGGCTGCTAATTCTGCCCGAAATGCTAGCAGTAAGCATCTTGATTCTTGGCCTTTTTGATTTTATTCTTCAGATAAGCTATCTTTGTTCTGTTATGTTAATGAAAATACTTTCTTTCAAAGACCGTGCCTGTTCTGGTCCATTTTGGAAGAAAATGGAATCTATTTTTGCTTCTGTCAACTCGGAGGATGCCTCATACTTGAAGCAACAGGTATGAGATTTGATTGATGAATAGATTTGAGATTGATGACTCTTATTGGGTCCACCATTTATGATTTCTTTGATTGCTGTTGCATCAGCTAAGTTTTGCAGAGGAGCTTGATGCGAGTTTGTCTCAGATGTTTGGTGGTGAATGCAACCTTTTGGTAATGGATTAATTTTCATGAACCTTTTTTCTTCTTTTTTTAAAAAAAAAAATTCCCAAAAGCTTTCTAAATTTCCTCATCATAGGGAAACATCGTTCAGACTTCTTTTTCAAATCCACAGGCTTTCAAACATAGTTCAGACTTCTTTTTCAAATCCACAGGCTTTTAACTACCAAAGATCTGTCTATTTGAGTCTTAATAAACACAAACGAAATAGATTTTGTTTAGTATTGCAATTTAACATTTTATGGGGCGATTGGTTTATTCTGAGCTTCATTCTCTTAGGGCGTTCTCATGCATAAAGAGATACCTGACTATCTGAGGGAAAGGCAAGGGGATGACTGTAGTCAGGAACCTGGTGAGAAGGCTTCTTTATGTGGAAAGGTTGACATGGGAAGGTTGGAGAATGGTGCTCCACTATACCAGAGGCTTCTTTCTGCTTTAATTGAAGAAGATGAAAGTGAAGAGTTTTACAGTCATGGTGAAGGCAAGAATATGCCACTTCATTATGCCAGTGATGATTCTCATTGTGGGTCATGTAACCTGATTGATATTGACCCCAAGGATAGGGACAGGACGGAATCTGAAGTTGAGTCAAAAGTGAATTTTCAAATCCAGAAGAACTCTTTCTTGGACAGGATTTCTTGTGACAAGAGTGTTGCATCTAGTACAATTCGGAACCCAAGCATGTCCAGTTCCTTACATAGCAATGAACAGTGGCAAGGGGATGACGAATTTTCACATTCTGATATTGGGCCTGCCAGTGAAATATGTTCAAATGATGTGGGCCAGCCTCCGATGAGGGAAATGAATGTTTCTGGCTTTTCTTACTCTGATAACAAGTATCATCTAATGTGTCTTGATGATAAAGTTCTTTTGGAGCTACAGAGCATTGGTTTGTGTCCTGAGACCTTGGTATGCTTCTAATATTGCAAGTTGTATATTTTACTGAGTCAAATGTATGCTTTTCTTTCTAAATCTTATCTCATATTTTTGTTTGTTTCTTTTGCCTTTTTCAGCCTGATCTGGCAGATGGAGAGGAGATGATCAACCAAGATATAATGGAACTGAAGGAAGGGCTGTACCAGCAGGTTGTGGGTCACATAGACTTTCATTTTTCTTTACATATAAAACGTCAAGTTAGAAAAGTTTTTGATTTTCTATCTCTGGAGCCTTTTCTTTTTAAAGCTCCAGCAGTACATCTTTTCTCACCTTTAATTAACTGACAGATTGGTAGAAAAAGAAGGAGATTGGGGAAAATTGATAAGGCCGTTGAAAAAGGGAAAGAAATGGAAACGAGGTTAGTTTCATTATGGTTGAAATTCACTGGTGGTGAAACTTGTGAAATGTTACCTTGACTAAACAAGGTGATGGACTTTGCAGGAACATTGAACAGGTTGCAATGGATCAACTTATCGAGATGGCTTATAGGAAAAGATTGGTACATGCTTTATTCTCTGACGGTGCCAATTGTTTGTTTGACTTGACTAGTGTGATTTGCTCTTGAATATTGAAAAACCTTTACTTGGCAAGAAAAATCAATAATCTTTGGCCGACAAAAACTTGCACTGATCAACAACTTAAATAGTCTCCATACTCAGTTATTTATACACAAAGTTTGAAATGACTGATATTGAGGATGACATGCATTTAGACAGAATTGTGGGTCCTGGAATAAAATATTTGTGTAATCCACTTCAACATCCTTTGTCATTCTTGTATATCTTCAGTGCAATAAGCAGAGCTTCTTTTGGATGAACAAAAAGAAAGATTATCATATTATTTGTGGCATGTATCAGTATTATGAAAGTATTTAGATATTAGATGTCATATTGTTATTTTCATCTTATGGTCAAAAGAGGTTGCAATGGCTATGAATGCATGGATGTGTGTCTTAAAGAAAAGAGAGATTAGCATAAAGTCCACTTCAATGGTGAAAGAGTCTTTGATGGTTAGTTTAAGAGAGATGAGAACAAAGATCATTTTATTAAATTTGTAGCACCAGTGGTTTAGAGAGGTGTAGTTATAGTTAGGTTCCTTTACCACAAAATATGGATCACACATCCATATGGTGAAAAAGCCTAACAATTGACTTTCTGTACTTTGCCAATTTGTACAGGATTGTCGCGGGAATAATTCCTCAAAAAGTGCAGTCCGCAAGGTTTCAAGACAAGCTGCACTCACTTTTATCAAGCGCACACTTGCTAGATGTAGAAAGTTTGAAGAGACTGGCAACAGTTGCTTTAGTGAACCTGCGTTGCAGGAGGTAATTTTTGCAACACCTCCATGCAATAACGATGCCAAATCTGTTGATTGTGTTGGCTCCGGAACTGCTAGTAACACATGCAATGAAGTCTCTAACCATCACACTGAGGCCAGAGGATCTGGTACGGTAATTATGTCTTTGGATTTGTCTTTTTTCATGCTAATTACTTATTTGTTTGAAGATTGATCTATAATTATTTGCTAAACAACTCAATAAAATTATTTGGATTCTCCTTTTGTTGCCATAGGTGCCATTTCTAGCTCTTTCGAGAGATATGATTTACATGGTGATTGCTTCGATAGAGGTAGGAAGAGGGAAGTGCTTATTGATGATGTTATTGGCAGTGCTTCCTCAAGAGTAACATCAACTCTCGGTCAGAGGAATGACAGAGATAAGGATCAAAGAAAGGATAGTGTAAGAGGTAATTCTGTTTCTGGAACAAGCCTTTCATCATTGGATGGCTTCAAAAACGACCACAAAACAAAACCAAAACCCAAGCAGAAGATTAATCATTTATTGACATCGGGGAATGGACCTCGCGTATCTAGTCATTCTGCGGCTAATCCCAGCAATAGAATAGATAGAGAAGTTGGGTCAATGTCTCGTGGTACCATTCCTCGGGACGCTTCTAAAGAAGCAGATGAACCCGTAGATTATGGTAACTTACAGCTGCATGAATTAGATCCAATCGGACTCGAAGTCTCCCATGACATTTGTGGGCCACAAGATCTTGGTTCATGGTTGAATTTTGACGATGATGGCTTGCAAGACCATGATTCTATAGGTCTTGCAATACCAATGGATGACCTAACCGAGTTGAATATGCAGTTTTGAGAAGAGTACAGAATAATCACTCCTGTGAATCAAAGACTCAGGAACCAGTTTTGAGATCACAACGTACTAGTGTAGCTGAGACAAGCAAGTCCGAATTAGTCGATTTTTCTGTATATAATTTGTAGGTAATTGAGTGTTACTGATTATTTGTATCAATCAAAGAACTGTGTTTCGAGTCTGTAAGTATTCCTTGTAATCATTCTCAATGTTCTTTTAAGTATAGTAACTCCTAATAAACTGTATAACAGGTTTTTGATGTGGCTATTCTGCCGGTAGTTAAGATCGGCATTGACTTCCTACATCATAACTCTTTAAAATTCCTCAATTAGCTTCCTACATTTTGATCCTAGTTAAGCAAATAAACACCAAGAATAGAAAAGCTTCTCTATTAAAAGAGTTTCGACCACCACAGAATCTTCAAACAAGATGACCACTTCTAAACTTTATAAATTTGCTAGCAAATCCAAACTCTTGTTCAACCGTTACTCTCGTTAAAAGTTTGCTTGTAGGAGTTATAAATGTTAATGAATACACTGTTACGAGCTGTTATTTAACATTAATAATTTAACTCATTTAATATAATATGATCATATATTATATAAAACCTCTCCTCTAAACTTATAATTTATTGCTATTCTAACTTGGACAATGACAATCTTTCTTGCCAGAAATCTGCTAATAATTTTTTTTTTCATTGGAAGTGTAATAGCTTTTTAAATAAGGAAAAGCGACTGTCGTTTGATGGTGTTAATGGTTAAAAGTTGAAAAGAACAGGAGTTCATGTGTTATGATATTTTCAGTGGTCCCAAAGCCTCAATCAGAAAGATTTTGTGTTATTTCTAAAGTGTTCTTGCTGGACCAGTATCTGCTAACTCTTTTTTGGGGATCCTTTGCTGAGAGTACAATGATCATAATTTTTTTTAATCTTTTTTTTTCCTACACATTTTGCTATTATTGTTTAGAGCTTATCCATGAGGTCCTTGCGAGTACTTACTTCATGTTTGGTAAGATAATGTTAGCCGTACATATTTAGCATATCTAATGTATCATAGGTTAATATTATCCATTATCACTGGACTTACTTTTAATAACATAAAAATAACTAAATTATTTTTCGTAATGAAATTATTATTGAATTTTGTACTATTTTGCATAAAAAATCATCTTTGCCGGTTTTTGGCGAAACCAATCGCCGGAGTGCTGACGACTGACGTGGCACTCAATAATCATGAGTGAAATTAACCCAATGTACCATATATTAATGAATATAAAATATTAATTTAAAGATAATATTTTTTATATTTTTCATTTAATGGTGTATGTTTGATGTTTGATGTACTACTATAAACTTTAGACTGAATGTCTACTATAAGATTTTAATATTATCATTCACTGAGCGCGGACATTAGGCATATATCTTATTATTATAATAAGCAACCCGGAGTGCTGGCGTGGCACTCAATAACCATGAGTGAAATTAACCCAATGTACCATATATTAATGAATATAAAATATTAATTTAAAGATAATATTTTTTATATTTTTTATTTCACGGTGTATGTTTGATGTTTGATGTACTATTATTTTACTTCAGACTGAATGTTTTCTGTATGATTTTAATATTATCATTCATTGAGTGTGGACATTAGGCATATATCTTATTATTATGATAAGCAACTATAGCTCTTAATTGGTTAGCCTGAAGAGGCACTCAATATTACTTTATATTCAATTGTTTAGATTTTTGAGATTGAAGTAATATTATAAGATATAGACTAAAAGAACAATATTGATTAGACTGTACAATTATCTAAAGATCACTCACGCTTCTTCCTATAACATCGACATGTAGGGGGCATGTCGCTATAAGGTAAAAATTCGCTGTTCAAAACTTTAGCGACGGTATCATGTTATGAATTTTCGCGTTCCTAAATTTAGCAACATGATTTTCTGTTAATCTTTTTAATAACGAATGGTCTCCATCAAACTTTAGTTACATTAATCTTACTCTATAAATATAAATTTATTTTTACATAATAACATATTATAAATAAAAATATAAATCGAATTTAAGTTATATTTTTAAAATAAAATTTCGACAATTAAGTCGGTAATAGGAAAATAATCATAAAGAATTATGAAAAAAATAATGAGTGTATATATATATATATTAATCCAACGTATGCTATTTTATTGATAACTAATTAATCCGACATAGGCTATATAGCTAACATAATAATCATGCCTAGAGGAAAAGAAAAATATATATTGTTTCTTTTTTTTTTGCCAATAAATCTGATCGTTTATGGATGGTCGGTGTAAAATTTAACTTTCTATACCTTTCATCTGGAAAATTCAAATATTTTTCAATACCAGAAAAATAGTTGACTATGAATTAAAATAATACTATAAGAACAATTAAATAAAACAAATTTCTCCTTAAATTTCGGATTTGGTTACCTATTATTAACCATTGAATATTTAATTTTTAAGTGGTCGGGTAATCTAAAGCAATCAAAGCTATAGTCAAAGCCAAAAAAAATTCATAAAACAAAATGATAATATAATTGATTATTAAATCATTTAATTTAAATAAAGCAGTTAGTTTTTATTTTGGACAAAATCATTTAGCTCACTAATTATAGGGATCAAGTCTTATAACATATCTAATAATGAAAGAAAATTCTTGAAGGTATAGGTTTTATGATGGTTATTATTACAATCGGTATACATCGATCCGACCCGTTAAATTTAAAATATTCTGAATAATTTACTATTACTATGTATAGTTATTTAGTAGCATTATTTTATTTTAAAGCATAAAAAGTGCAAAAAGATGGATAAAGATTAGATAAAATGAAAATTAGGTTTTTTCCTTTTAGTTATAGGCTTAATTATAGCTAGTTTTGTACTTATTTTCAATTTTTACTATACATATAGTGTTTATGATGTAACACACTAATTCTCAAACCATGAATATATGATTAACAATGCTAATTCATAATTTAAATATCAAATTGTGATCACAATATCATTTTTAAATTATTTTAAACCAAAAAGCAAGCAAGAAAACAACATTACTCATTTTATAATTCAAAACCTAATCTAGAAAACGAGAGGGATATATGCATTAAATTAACTAAAGGAAGATAATTAGGTCATCTTTGTATTCTTAGCTAATAATCTATTAGGGTTATAAAGCCACGCCGATAATGACCATTTCTTATTTAATTAATTTCCCTATCCTTAATTAATTTCGTTAATGTTTAAGTTTATTATATATATACTACCTCCGTTCCATGGTAAGAGATATTATTGAAGCAAAATTTTGTTTTATTTAAATTATCACTTCATCAAATAAATAAATAAATAAATAATTAATTTTTTCAATTTTACTTCTATTATTTTTTAATTAAATCATTATCTAAATTTTCACCTTAAATATATCAAAAAGATTAACGAATTCAACAGTAGAAGTTTTAAGTGATTAATTGATTTAGGTAAAAGACCATGATTGTAGAAAGGCAACTCATGGGATGACGGCCTAATGGTGATGCATGCCGGGCTAGGAATGAGAAGTATCGGAATCAATTTCTAACACCTTCCATGGGAAGGGACAAAAAATCTTAACCTGTAACGACGTTTCGAATTTAAATTTAATCGGACAAGTAAGGTTATATCTTTGCTCACAAATTAATTTTTGGAATTGAATTAAATTATTTTTTTTTTCATAATGGGCAAAATGAGATAATATATATATATATATATATATATATATATATATATATATATATATATATATATATATATATAAACTTATTCGGTGCAACGGTTACGAAATGATTGAGTTTAATTAAACATAATATAATAAAAAAAATACTATAATTTCGATTATAACTGGTTTTAATGTTTGTTTATTTAACATTCTTCTGATCAATATGACGCATTAATTTGATGGTTATTTGTTGCATTGATTATGATTTGAATAAAAATATAAAGTAATAAAATCTGTGAAAATGTGGGTATGAACACGTAATGGTGAAGGAGAAGACAGCAAGCTGCATGGTCTTAACACATGTAAGGCCAAACCCTTCGGCCAGAGGACAACACACCCACCCACCAACTCCCTCTATCTACTGCTTCTCTGACTTCTTACTTGCTCATGCTAACTGCTTTCTTTTTCCTATCATTTTGTGCAAAACTTATCTAATCTTAATTACATTTACTTAATTATAAATATAAAATATATGTATGCAGTTATCTATCACTAACCACTTGCATATTTCTTTCGACTTTGATTGTTTTTTTTTTCTTCCAAAATGATAACCAGGCGACTTCTTCTAGTAGTCTGGTCATTTAGTCATTCAGTTTACTCCCGATCTGAATTTATATCCAGACACGGGTTCATTTTTGAAGTTATAGTTGGACATAAATATTCGATTATTTAAATTGAATAAAAGTTCTATTTAGAGGTTCCAACTCAGTTTTCTAATCAGCTAAAATATTTTCGTAAATAGGACTCGTATTTATGATAGAAATTCACTATAATTGTAAAACTAAATCTTATCAGAGATTTAATTCTATCTTTATAAATACGCATGATATTTTAGTTATTTCTTTGTTAGCCACTTGTTCTCTAAATCGTTTTTAAAACATTATTCTGACTTGATTGTTGGAGCCTCTACTTATTGAAAATCCGTTAAAAATTTTATTTTCAAGCGATCTTGAAGGAAATTTTTGTCCAAATTTAATCCAGAAAATAATCCGATTATCTGAACTGTTATAGCAAACGAAAAATTGATAATTCAAGTTGCTCTTTCCATTAATTAAACCTTTTTTTCCTTTATTTCCATTAACTCACGCCAAAAGGGTGCTTCCATTTTCTCTGTCTCTCTCTGAATTATTAATTTATTATAACATTTAATCCACTTTAAATAAATATAAAGAGCTAACCAACTATTCTCTCACTTCCACAATCTATTTTCTAGAATATGATAATAGTACTGATTTTATCCTATTTAATTATAGACAATGCACTGAGTTTAATAATCATATTTTCATCCTTACAACCACTTCATATAAATGAACGTAGAAAAACTTTTTTATTTATTTTTTTATATATTTTTGTTACGATATACAAGATTTTAATAATTACAACTTTACTCTCCCATCACTTAAAAAAAAAAGAATGCGGTGTATTTTTAAATTTAGCACTTACTCATCTTGAGTAATTTAAATGCATTGATATACCCCAACGTCTCACTTTTTTTTTTTATTTTTTACATAAATTTAAAAATAATTAAAATACTTCAATTTTATAAAAAAAAATTATAGCACTTGAAAAAAATATCCTTTTATATTTTTAAAAAATTTTATTTGATTTTAATTAAAAATAGAGTAATAAAAACATATATATATATATATATATATATATATATATATATATATATATATATATATATATATATATATATATATAAGAGCCTTGTTGAATCATTTAAGAATCATATAATCAAGTAAAAGATGACAATAATAATAATAATAATAATAATAATAATAATAATTAATTAATTACTATATGTTAGATTATGTTAAGCAAGTGGAAGCTTCCTCATGCACATATAAAATTGATTTACATTTACAAGATAACATAGTAATAATATAAATATATATTAAAGGAAATAGAGAAAATTAAAAAAAAATGAAAAAAAAAATCCTATCTCCTCTAAAAGTAGCTCTCAATTAAAGAAAACCTACGTACAATAGCAGACCACCATTGATGTAAAATACAATAATTTAATTGAGCACTGAGGTAATTATCTGTTAATAATTTAATTTCTCCCATCAAAAGTTTGAGAAATGATTTTGTGATTGTTGCACCATTTGTAGATCAGTCGTGGTATCCTCACCCATCAATGTCCTAAAATAAATATAAAGCAAAATTAATTAAATTCGTATTTTTAATGGAACGCTGGTTATCGAATTAATTTATTATATGTTAATTATTTTGAAAGTATTAAAATATATTTTTCAAGAAAAATATATTTTCTTGAAGTCAAACTTTTTTTTTTTTTTCCAAATCTTGAAGTCAATTTAGAAAAAGATAAGAAGAATAAGAAAGAAAAGTCAGGCATTACAAGCCTCCATATTTGAAGTCAATTACCCAAACTAATTTCAAGTAAATTATGATTATAAATACTTACTCTCGAGGACGAGAGGCCCATAAGGAGCTAAGTGCCCGTAGCCGCCCGTAGTATTCTCCAATCACCAGAAAACACCGCGCCGCCTGTCTTACCGTCAATATCCGGCGGAGCTGGTGAAGGGTCCGCTGCCTCAAATTATCAGCCTACATTTACATACAAAAATATTATACTAAAGTTAATTTGTAAATATTTAATGAATATATATGCATAAAATATAAAAAAGAAGATTAATCAGCATGCAAGAAGCTGTAATGGGTCCCATGGTGGAAGGGCAGAAAAACAATATTTTTCAAAGACGTTGAAACTCAGAAATTTGTCTTATTTTAGAAATAGACCATTAAAAAGAAACAATAATTCAGAAAAGAAAGAATATAATTATTTCTTGATAGGCTAATAATTAATTATTTGGAATGATATAATATTAAAAAATTATTATTGATAAGTCTAGATAGGGTTTTTATTTCAACAAACATCCTTATCTAACCACCTTTTAGATGAAAAAACTACATCAAAAACCTAGCCATCAACATTATACATCGACTTCTCATCAGCAAATTATTAATCCATAAACATTAATTAATTAATGAACCCACAAAATTAAAATAATCATTGGTTGCCAAAATATCTATGAACGGTCCACCGTATAATATCCTAACATGTAATTAAATTATCATTTTAAACATATAAACATGTTGACCTACAAACTTGATAGTGACTACATTAAATATTTTTAATTATTTCTTAACAAAACCAATAATTTATTAACAAGTAAAAACTGATGGATAAGATAAAACTGGCTGAAAAATTAATTCAATTCACAAACAAAAATATCAATTTCATCAAAATTATAAAAGTACATAAATATAAGATTTTTGTAAGATGGTGGGTCCACGTCATATATAATTGATACAAGTGTAGGATACATATCATTTTGACTAATTCACATAGAAATTAAGTATATACTATGGTTTCTAATATATATATATATGTATGGTTTTAATTTGAGCTAAAGTCAATGAAAATTGTGAAACCAAATTGATGTGAAGGAAGTGTAAGCAATGAGACTCGTAACCTTGTGTAAGTTAGAATTGGCGGCGCAAAATGCGAGGCCAGGCACATGGAATATATTGAATAGACTTGAAAGAAACATATTATCTAAAATTCTAGCTATAATTACCGAGTTTTTTTCTTTGTTAATTAATATTATTAAGCTAATAATAACTAGATTAGCATAACCCCACCAATGTTTTTCTAGTTTAATTTTAGATAAAATAATCAATTTGTTGCCTTAAATACTTTTATTTACGAACTGAGTTACCATCCTTTTAAAAAGAATTTATGACTCCCAATTTTCTTACGTTACAAGAAACGATGTCCGTATTAACTCAATTCACGTACCATTCAAAGTATTGATTTTTCTTGCCCTAATTCAAGTGGGGCCATTTTCATGGAAAAGAAATTTTCTACTTGATTATGATGAGTTTAGGTAGTGGATTAGTAGAAAATAGCAACCCCCTAATGATGATTTTGGAGTTTTAATATCGACAAGAGCATAAAGTAGATACCCCGTAGCTTAAAGCATGAAATTTATAGCATCCAAGAAATTAATTTTGTCTAAGTAACAAGTTGATTGATTTAGCCTTAGAGAGCACTAAACTCGCAAGCTTTCAATATCATTTTCATGGAGCACTAAACTTAACTTAGATAACAAGTACTCTAACTTCGTTTTCCTTTTATAATATACCTAGCTAACTAAGTTCCTAAATACATAATAAACTATTGATTTGACGAGCAGCACTCGATTAAAAGTATGAAAAATTTGGAATTCCGGTTATTTTAAGAACGTTTAAATGCAATCAACTAATTTAGATAAACATAAAGATTCAAACTTTTAAATTAATGCATGTAAGTCATGTTATGTATTGATAATACAAGAAATTATAATGTTTAGCCGAGTGTGGATGAGTAATATACCTGGCGGACAAAGCCTTCCAGATTGGCAAGTTTGCCGAGCGCAACAGCCATTTGCTGCATGCCATTGATGACTGGGCCACTGGCAATGGTGTCAACTAGAGATTGTTGGAGCTGCTCTAAGCCTTGCGAGAGAGCTTCTTCTGCCTGCTGTGAGGAATGTTGTAGGCTGTAAATCCCCACAATTTGCTGCTCTGTTAATGGGTCTAATTGAGATGTTAACATCTGCTTAGGGAGGAAAAAAGTTAGGATAGGGGTATTTTGGTCATTTAAAGCTGCATGAAAGTTACTCTTTTTTTTTTTTTTTTGCTGGCTAGAAGGTTTTCCTATTATATAGGAATACATTTCAATTGGTAAGCCATTTACATATGATAAGAAAAGATTATTCTTGACGTGGTTATTATCGTCATCAACTTCTTTTTCTTGCATCTTTTTTGCCTTTTCCATTAAGGAAAGGTCTCCCCTTTAGGGCACTTTCACTTGTCTAATCACTTTTAAATGGATAATGTGCCCCTTTAAAAGGGAATATTTCATCTCCTAAGAGACACCATGCCTTAATCTATGCTCCTTTTGCAAATATTACCAAAATTAGATAGTTATCCCTTTCCGCGAAAATAATACTGTATTATTCAGTATTTGCATAAAGTTCATAATGCGGAAAGAGATTTTATTTTTAGCTGATTTAGAAAGTTGAATTCAACAAGGTCCAAGTTAATGATGCTATTAACTTAATTCATGAATAAAAACTCTATCCCGAAATACAAACATGTAACTTATATTTCCTCTAAATTTACCATTTTACCTTTATATATCTATCTATCTATTGAAAATTGTATTTACTATGCAAACAATTTCCAAAAACAATATATAGGAAAACCAGACCTTGATTAGTTCTGATGGCCTGAAACCGCCCATCCACAGGAAGCACCGCTCGGCTTGGGTCGACCACATTCCGGTGATAAGGTGAAAGACATCAGATTTAGCAGCCACTCCTTTCAACTGGAAAATTTCATCATAATGTGAAATGTATCTATCAACTATGAGCCTCAGATCACCATCTGATAAATGAGCTTGTAATCCTGTCCGTAGCTCCGACATGTGCCTATGATCATCCTCTAACCATCTTGCATACTCCATATCAAATATTGCAGCTCCTTAAATATATAATTACAGTGTAAAAAAAATGAAATTAGACATGGTGGACCAATGTGATATACAGTATAGAATGTAATTAATTATAAAGATTGAATCTTTATGTACCCAAAAGCAAAAAGTTTGAATCTTTAAGATTATATTGCATATACCCAGCTGGATTTTCTTTAATCAAAAGAAAGAGTTTCAATCTTCAATACTATTCTTACATGCCCATTTGGAATTTTTTATTTAAGTAAAGAATTAGATGTTTGCTAAAAGTAGAAAAATTGATAGCAAAGATCAATAATTGACTTAATTGAAAGTTAAAAACCAAATGCTTGAAAAAGGCCAAGCAATATTTCTTGGGATAAGCATTATATATATACATTCTTAATATTCTTTAAAACACTGTTTTTGGATAAAAAAATATCAAGAAAGATTTTTTTTCACATATATAACTAATTAGTCAAGGCAAGAAACCTCTGCCATTTGGATCATTTACATTGTAATATATTTTCAAATTTTGACTGGAATAAAATCCATAATATTTGAAAGATTTAACATATAGATTAGGGTCAATACGCAACTACCAATCAGCCAATTAAAACTCTGAAGCATATTTTAAGCAAAATGAGATTTCATATTATTTTTTATAATCTCTTTCAGGAAGACTAAACCATCAAAGAATATTTTGTCTTTGGTCTTATATGACAACTTTAATCTAAACTTATAAATTGGGCACATAATTAATATTTGGACTAAGCTAAACGTCACTTAATTATACCCCATTTCCCACCAAGACAAATCACCAGCTGCCATGTTAAGAATTTATAAAATATATAGTTGACAAGGACGGTACTTGTATTTGATTTTAAAAAAATATATATTTCTTTTATTTTTAATCGGACGGTTCTAGGGGACTTACCAGAGCTTATGTTGCCAGCAGCACCACCACCACAGCCACCGAAGAACAACCCCTAAAAAGGAACCCGAAAAAAGGAATGGTTAAAAATGATGCAATTATCAAAATTTAATTTTTTTTATTTGGAATTTATGAAATATAAAATTTGTACATAATTTAAAACCTGCTGACGAGCTCTTTGGAGATCTTGCTCTAATTGGGTAAGTTTTATTCTACTGGATTCTAGCTGCTGCACATAGGCCTGTTTTAACACAAATAAGAGACACATTTATTCTAGTTTGTTGCATTAATTTCTAGAAATATTTATTTTCATAATTATATAGAAAACAATTATATCTATTTACACATAAACATGTAGGCATTAAATTAGGAGTCTAGTTTGGTAGAAAATAACTCTTACCTTCTTCCTTATACGGCTCTTTCTTGCAGCTTCTCTGTTTTGAGCTAAACGTCTCAATGTCTGAAACCAACATGAAAAGCAAGAAGCTTTCTTTAATTTTATTTTGTAAAAAACAAATAAAAAAAGTGTAGTTTTATATTTATTTATTTATTTTCTTTTAATTGTAGTACCTTGGCATCAAGCTGTTTCTCAGATGTTGAACCTTTCCTCTGCAACATTACGGAATCCAAATGTGAAATAATGAATTTATAAAGACCAAGAAAATGAGAGCATTCTCAATTTCTTGGCAGAAAAGATAAATCTCACAGAATTTATGGGAGGCAACTCTGGGAACCGGTGCTGTTCTTGGAAATCATATTCATGAAAATGAAATGGGTAAACAAAATCATTATTATCTGCCATTTTACTGTGATAATAATGAGAATTTGAGGTTCTAGTTTATAGAAAAAAGCTGATTCTTTTTACGCAGGTTTAAACTGGGAGTTATAGGTGTAGGGATGGGGTAAAGTGGGGTAAATTATTGTGTTGAAACAGTGTGTTTTATACTGTGAAGATTCTCACTTTGGCCTTTTATAAGTACTCTCTCTCTCTCTCTCTGATTTCATGTCAGACATTAAACAGAAAATCCTCCAGGAATCAGAGAAACTCTGCCGTTTTTGATTTTCTGTGGCTTGTTGGGATCTGTGTTTTTGTGAAGATATAGGTAGAGAGATTAGGGGGGAAACAGTAATAATAACAATAAAGATACCAACTTTCCTCAGTTTTGGGATTTGGAAAGAGAGACAGGATATACTAATTATTAAAAAGAGAAACTGTAGTTAAAAGACCTTTTCTTGAGGTGGTTTTGCAGGTAAAGAATTGAGTTCTGCTGTTCTTGAGGCATCGCTTGCCATCTCAAATTGTTGTCGATTTTGATTCTGTTGAACAAAAGCTGAAAATGATGCTTTTTTACTTATTGGAGATTCTGGGTCGAGCTGGGCCTCAGCTTTACTTGAAAGAGTGTTTACTGCTGATCCTGAGTCTGTACTCTCTCCTCCTGACTTTGAACTTCCCTGAATTTTGATAATCAAGAATAAAAAAAAAATTAAAAAAAAACATCAAAACCCCACCGGAATTATTCAAATGGGTAATCAAGAAATGTCTCAAAAGATAACTTAAAGAAATCAAGAGCCACAAAAAAAGCCACTTTCTAATCAGGGTAATCAAGAATTTTTCTCTTCTTGAAAATATTTTGGCAAAAGACATAGTCAAAGATGGAGAAAGCAAGCTAAGAAACTACTACTCTTGGAGTCTGTTGGAATCTCATTGGCCATGAAGGGAACATCTCCAGAGTAGCTGCAGGTCTTCCAGTAACTGTAAATAAAGCTGCAAGAATCAACAAAACCAAAAATAATATCGCATCAGAGGATCAATATATCATCACCATCACAAAAAGATCACAACTAAAATTTCCACCTACTCTCCTCTTTCTTTGTTTGAAGTTAGATAAATGGAGAAAGGGTATAATAAAATCATGTTAAAGAGGTCGTCAGATTACTAAGTTTGTAGCTTCACACCATTCAAGTCTCTTCCACAAGAATGATTACTGTATTGGAAATGGTAACCCATCTCCTGTACCCCTCAATAGACATATTCAAACCTCTCTCTCTCTCTCTCTCTCTTTGGAGAGATTGTTATGCTTATCAAACGTCACAAAAGGGAGAAATGATAGAGAGAGAAAGAGAAGCATACATGCTTTAGCTTCATCATTCCTAATCTTAACTCCTTGCAGAACAATTGCTTCTTCAAGCTCACCGAAATCAAAAGCAGATCCTTCTTGATTACTGAATAACGAAAAATTGAACAAAACCCATATCAGAAATCAACAAAAGCAACCAACTTTATGAACCAAACATGTTAAAGTTTGCTTCTTAATTTGGACCAAAAATTAGAGCACATACATGAAACTTGTTGATGGGTTGGCGAGTCCATGGAGAACTGCATAAGAAAGATGATGATTAGAAGGACCTGATTCTGATAAACCAGTCTCTCCAACCCCTTGGCTAGCCATGCAAGAGACACTCTTTTTTATACCATTATCATCTTTCTTTCAAACTGAAACCAAAATAGTTGCTATTAGTCTACAAAGGAACAAAGGAATTAGCTTAGGCTATAAAGTTATATATATAAAAATAGTGCCAAGAGTTCATATATGTTTACCTCAATTTGTGTGCTGAGAGCAAAACCCAAGTGAGAATAGAGAGAGAAAGATAGAAAGATCAAAGCTTTCTTGTCAAAGTATATAAGTTGGCACAAGAGGGACAAGTCTTTTTCTCAGATATATCTTCCCTTAATTACTTTAGATCTTTCATGGGTGTCTCCATCTCTTGCTTTCCTTGGAGACCCTCCTTCTATGCGAAGAAAACAAAACTGATTTGATTTTTTTGCTTTTTCATTAACTTCTCTTTTCTCTTATCTATTATTATTATTGCAAAGTGTAGTAAATATTTATCAGTTTTTGAAGCTCATCATCTTCTATAGTACACACACCAAAATCTTGTCTTTGCAGGGCTGTCTCATGCTCCCTGGGCTGTGTGGGGTTTTTACCAAAAATAAAAAAATAACAAAATTTTGTTTTAATTACAAAAGATAATATATATATATATATATATATATATATATAAGGTGGGGTCTTTGCAAGGAACCCACTAGAATCACTGACTCCTACTCCACTCTTCTCTCTCTTCTAACCGCCTGTTCATTCTTATTGGCTCTTTTAATGGGGCTCATCAGATTTAAAGTACTTGCAGAAGGAAAAAGATAAAATTTTATTAAATACTCAAAAAATTCAAACATTGAATATTATTTAGATGAGACAAGGTTTTCTTTCACAAAATCATGGTAATTAATGAAGGAAAATTAATCAAATTACAAAGCAAAGTTTGAAACGGTGTTTTCTTACTTCCATTTACGCCTCCAAAACAAAGAAATGTGTTTACTTTTGACAACTCAAGGGGCCAAAACTAAGAGAGATTTATCTTATTATTTTATAGTTTTCCTATACCATTTCAACCAAAACATTAGAATAATGATCCCCAAGCAAAACCCACTTGTGTATATTTATATTTATTTATATTTTAATGTGAGTTCAAGAGGGAATTAAAAATGAAAATTTTATATATTAGTTGAAGTTATTGAGATGGATTTGTTTGGTATTATCCCCTTTGTTGATAGGTCAACGTCCATTCCCTGTCATCACCTAAAACCATGCTGCATTAAGATTCCCTCTCTTTAATAGGAATACAAAATTTTGCCTCTAAATTCATAGGCTCAATACACAAGGTATTTTTATACATGATTAGGGCCCTCCTGATCTCTACATTAGGTAAGGCTGCCCTTAATCTTCATCTTTTAGGGCATCTCAATGAAACCGGTGTTGCATAAATTTAGAAAAAATCAAGTATGCTGGATGACCCATTTTCTAAACCCAATTCCCAAATTAAAAAAAAAAAAACAAAGAAAAAGAGATTGCCATGAGAAGCATTATTGATGTTAATATAATAAGTTTTTAGAGAGAGAGAGAGAGATGAGAGGTGGACCCATGATCTCTTTTTGTTTAATAAAAAAATGTGAAAGCAAATATTTTATGTTGTGCTCATCTACTAACTTTGTAGGTATGCTCTACCAATTATTCCTCTATGATACCAATGATTGGCCTAAAAAAAAGGGTTGTTTAGCTCAAAATTATATAGAGAAATTTGATTAGGTAAAATATTTATTTAGATTTTAAAGAATATAAATTATACTCTTTGTACCCAATAAACCTTACAACATGTTCTCAATAAGCAAAATGATGAGTCTTTCTTAGCATAGATTCTCTGAATCTACTATCTAGCAATCTAGAAATATTTTCCAATTTATCAACTATATATTAATCAAAATTCAACATATAGAAAAGTAAGCAGAATGAATAATTCAATTTCTCCAAAAATAAATTTTCGCTACAAACAGAATGTCTTCAATCTATGACCATTTCGCTGTATTGTCCTTTCTTTCTTTCTTTCTTTCTTTTTTTCTCTTCACAAAATCTTGATCTCATAAATTTTTATCACAATTATACAATTAATGTTGTAAAAATTAAAATAAAAATTATATAAAATAGGGAAAACGGTAAATTGAAATTACATACTAATTTCGTCTAAAAACTTATTTTTCAGACTACAAAAAAAAATTCTGCACCAATTGCATCTCTAGTCAAAATAATAATGATGATAAAAATAATATAAAAATAAAATGAGTAAGGAATAAAAATATTAATTAAGTTCCTTTGCTTAATTATATGCTACGTTGAAAGGTGATTGGTCGAGATCAAATCCTTAAATTAATTATGCTTTTGGAACAATTCATTAAAAAAGATGAAGGCATTGCTTTTCACTTAAGCATATATTCATATATGGAAATTAAGCATAAAAATTCTTATTGCTTGTTCTAATAAAGTAATGAAATTGTACTATTCAAACTTGTATATAATATTCGATATTTATATCATTACTAGAGTTGCGTGATCTAACTTTGTAGGATTGTCTCCTCAATCAGTTTCTAATTATTGACTTAATCCAAATACTTAACAAGAATTTAATTTTATATAAAAAAAAATGCCAGGAATAGAAGTTACCCTAATAAACATTGTTTTGACCTTAGAATAATAAGAAAAATCAAACCTGCCAATGATTACCGGCAGGCCATGTACAGGAAAATCATGATTAATTTATAAATTTTTATACAAATGTATATACTCATTTATCAATGATACAATCCTACATAATTTCTTGAAAGAAATATTATTGTTGGTGAAAGGATATAAGGGATTGGTTTGCTATTCTGCTTCCTGTTGGCAGAAAAGCAGCTCTAAATCTCTTTTAGTAATAGCTTAATTCACTAGGAATGAGCTTAATTCATGGCTTAAGTCATAAACGTTGAGAGAGAGAGAGATGTTCAATTAAAGAAAAGGAAGAAAACGTTCAGTAAACATTGAGCAGAATGAGAATAAATTGATCAAACAACATGCTTTCTTTGGTGAAAAGAGTAATAGTTCAATTAAGATAGAGAAATCAATGATCATTTACAGAGCATGAAGAAAGGCAACTAATGATGATTTGTTTTACCTTGAACAACTGCTATTACAACTTGAAACAAAACTTGAGTATTGAACAAAGAAATCATGGAAGTTCTATTCATACTCAAACTGCACATCTATATTCATATACTTCCTCATGAGCTGAACTATGGATGAGGTGAAATTAGCCAACATCTGGCATTCTTCTTGGCTCTTTGCCTCCGAAACAATTCCATGGATTACTAACTTCCTAAGATTCGGGCAACGTTTTAGCAGCCCTTCAACCCAATGTGAGAAGAGATCGTTAATTACAGTCCATCCAAGCTCCAAGACGACCACGTTCAGCAAGCTCGAAGATCCTTGCAAACCATAGTGAAGCACTCCATCCCGCAAGTCATAGCTCAACAACAGATGGCTAAGCTGAGGAAAACAAACAGCAACTGTTTCCAAATCCACAATCCCATCTTCATCGTAGAAGACGACTTCCCAAAGGCGAAGCCTCCTCAACTTTGATGATTTTGAGATCAGTTGGTAGAATTTTGGCCAGATAATTGTAAAGTTGCTAATATCTACAATCTCAAGATTATCAACTGTTTCACCAATATCAAGATGTATGACACTTACATCATCAATCTTGAAATGCTTTAAGGTTCCCTTTCCAATAAGTTCAAATAGCTCAAGGGCACAATCCTTTAAATGCAAACACTCAATACTATCTGCCTCCAGTATAAATTTATCTAAACTAATTGCTTCAACATAAACATACTTTAATACAGGACTGCTGAGTTCAATAGTCACCTGTGCATCAGACATTGCAATCTCTGGATTGATAAGTACCAGCGTCTCAATTTTTGGGCATGCAGTGAGCAAGAGACTGAGATCTAGTGCTGAAATGCTGATGTAACTCAATGTAAGGGATTTCAAACAAGGAAACCTCTGGAAATTGGGTTCAACACCTGTGATGGAGTTATGAGACAATTCCAAAATTTCTAACTTCTGCCTCCCGCAAATCTCAAGAATATTAACATTTGGAGTAGTCCGAACATTGTAGAACAATCGGCGTAAGGTTTCTCTCGTATACATGAGCCAAGAAATAACAGTTGAAGCTGAGAACTCATCAACATCATCCATCAAAATCGACAGGCCTTGCACCCCGGTGGTTTGAAATATAGTTTGAGTAATCAATATTTCCAGACAACTAGTGGTCAGATCATGATAGACAGGCCAATCACTAGAATTGAATGAGAGGGTGTGAAGGTGTCTGCGGTAAGCTTCTCTCCACTTTCGACATGTTGCAGATGATATGACCACATCTCGGGCACCTCCTAGCCTAGATAATATGTTACCAATGACTTCAACAGGAAGGTGCTCCATTAGATACCAAAAAAACCAACCAAGTTATCAAATTCAGAAAATATGCTTTCCCACCAAGTATATCAAGAAGCTGAAGATGCCCAGTCATCAAATACTTAACTCATCTTTTGTGATTTTCTTGTCTAGAAAAGGTAAAAGTTTGGTCCAATCTGTAGACAATGAAGCAACTCAACATGGAGACAGCTGGCTGGCAGTTCCCAGTTCGGCACTGGCTAAAAGTTTATGCTTCAATCTACATTGATTTAGTACATTACTGGCATAACAAGTTAAATAATATGATCAGTTCTTCAAAAAATTAGCCCGTTTGAGCAAAGATAATTTGATTTTGTATACTAAGAGAAGCCATAATGCTTCTGTAAGTATATAACAAAGGAAACCATGATTAAAAATTACCTATCAATCGCAGCTATTTTCAACCCTGGCCTAATGAGAAAACAGAAGCATTCACTATGCATAGAACAAAGCAACTTATACATGTGAACTCACACTAAATCCAGAATATAAACTCAAATATCAACATAAATGAATCTAATAAATTGCATAACTTTGAAAGATACCAGCAATTCCATTTAAGAACTAGGAAGTCTCAATTAAAATCGTATAGAGCTGTGTAAAAGAGATTTAAGCTTTGAACAAAAATCTAAAAATACAACTACTCGTAAATAAATACATCAATAAAACCAATCAAAACCTCAAATTATAACATCTGGGTATTCACAATGAGATATAAAATCGATAAAGCTCGAGATGACCCAAGTATCCAATTTACATTACGGAGTCAAAACGAATAAATAATTGAACAATGGGATTCAATCAATTGCAGCCCTCAAAAACAAAAAGCGCAAAAAGGACTCAAAGATATTACCAGATACCGCAGCAATGTGCAGATTGCAGATTTAAGTGAAGAGACCTCAATTCCCAAACAAAGAGGGATCCGCCAGCGAGGAAAGAGAGAGGGGTGATTATAACGAAGAAGAATTTACGACAGGAATGAAGATGGGCAATTGGGCATCGCGTGTTGGGCAATTTTGATCATAATTGTATGTTTTAGAATACCAAAACTGGAATCTTTGGCATACAAGTAAAAGACCCACTAATGTAAATCCATGAACGAGCCATCCTTCCTTGTTTGGCAAGTGGGTCAATCCACTTACAATTTCTTTGTTTTATTTTTAACTAATACAATTTTTTTGAAAAAAATAATAATAAACTTTTTTTTTTCAAAAACAAATTTAAATTGATGGTTTAATTAAGAAAAAATAATTTGATGGCATGACTCATTTCTTTCGTAGCATAAATTCATAATATCTAGTATTCGGATCATAAAATTTCGAATAACAAATGGATTTAACTAAAAATTTAAAATGCATATTGGATAACAAAAAAGAAAATATATTTTGACCATTGCTTCTTATAAAAATATTTTTATATTTGTTAAATATACCTTTTTAGGTTTTTTTTTTTTTACTTGTAAAACTCAAACGGTAAGATTATAAATTTTATGGTTTTTGTTATTTTAAATGGTTGCCGAAAAATACAAAATGAGAATGACTTGATTAAATTTCATTATTTAACCATTCCAGATATTTATATTTATATGCTTTACAAATTTCTTTCAAAACCTTAAAACATCGAAATACATTTTTATCTTCTTCGATGACCCGTGCCTGTAACTTAAACCTTGCAGTAATAATTCATAACATATCTTTGATTATATAGCTAATCAATATATTTACTAATTTTATATATTCTCTTCTTATAATGAATGCAAAAATATATTGCTAATTAATTATATAAGCTTGGTAACAAAATTAAACTGAATTTTAAGGCTTTTCAAAAAAAAAATTGAATTTTAAGGCTGATTTGGAATGATTAAAATTGTTTTAAGTCAACTCTGTTTGATAAAGAAAATTATTTAGTAATGGCAATAATAATAAGAAACAATGTCACATTTTGGACACACTTAAAACGGTGTGTCGTTTCCCTTTCGCTGAGCTCTGATATGCAAGTTCTCCTGACACACGTTGCCAACCGTACGTCGTCTGGTCTTCATATTCAGCTTTCACGGCCAGAACCTGAAAACATGGCAAACGTTGTTTGACTTCTTCCTTTCCCTTCCACCGAGCTATCATCTGCAACTGCGAGTTCTATGCGATTCAACTCTAAAATGAGGATTCTTTTTTTCCTCTTCTTTGCAACTAATTCCTTCTTTCTCCGATCCGTCATCGCTTCGTCGGCCAATCACCGTTACAATGTCGGAGATCCGGTCCCCCTTTTCGTCAACAAAGTAGGTCCTTTGCACAATCCCAGGTACCCACATGTTAAAACCCATTAAAATGGTAAATTTATTTGTTCTCGAGCTCATTTTCTCTAAAAAGATGTGATTTTTTAATCTGGGTGTTGCAGTGAGACTTATGAATACTATAATTTGCCATTTTGTTGTCCAGGTTAGCCTCCTTAGGTACTAATCGTATGACGAAATTTCGATTAAGTTCTTTCTCCCTTTATTGCCCGATATTTACTTTGTTTAGCATTTCCTCTGCTTGTTTTGCAGATGCGGTTGTTCTAAAGAAAGAAACACTTGGGGAAGTATTGAATGGGGATCGTTTGAGCAACGCTTTGTTTGATTTGAAATTCAGGGAGGACAAAACTGGGGTGACCCTTTGTGAGAAGAAACTTGTAGGAGATGATATTATGAGGTTTAAGGAAGCTATTGTGAACGATTTTTACTTTCAAATGTACTATGATGATCTCCCACTTTGGGGCTTTATAGGGAAAGTTGAAGAGCAAAGTTGGGTTCTTCATGAGAGGAAGTACAAGTACTATCTGTTTAAACATGTACAATTTGATATTCTTTATGACGAGGATCAAGTAATTGAAGTAAGTGCTTTTAGTGATCCAAATCACAGTGTGGATATAACTGAGGATGCAGATATAGATGTTGAGTTTACTTATTCAGTTCTCTGGAATGCAACCTCAAATCCGTTTGAGACTAGAACGGACAAATATTCAAGGGCTTCATCACTTCCTATACTCCAGAAGATTCATTGGTTCTCGTTTGTTAACTCGATAGTCATTATTTTTCTCTTGATGGGATTACTTACATGGCTATTTTTTCTGCGTCTCAAGAAAGATTTGAGAAAGTAATAGAATGTCAAATACTCTATTCCAACTTTCAGTTAAATTTAGTGGAGCTTACTAAATCTTGCTTTCATTATGACTTCATGTTCCTCTTGTACATTTCAGCTGTTCTGGTGGAGATGAAGAAGAAGGTAAAGAGATTGGATGGAAATACATTCATGGTGACGTTTTCAGACATCCCAAAAATATGTCCTTGTTCTGTGCAGTCTTGGGCACAGGGACTCAACTGTTGACAATGTGAGTGAACATGGGATCAAAAATTTTCTGTCTTTTATCATTCTTTGTTTCTTTTGATACAATTTCATCCTTCCTCACATTAGTTATAATGATTTGCTTTTAGGCTCCATAATAGCTGTAATTTTGTTAGCTTTATTCTTTCATCGGTATACTTTTTTTGCTCTATTTATTTGCTCTACGATTTAGGTTCCATGCTGGTTGCTGCCATGTTTCAGAAGCAACATTGAATTCTTTGATGTAGAGAGATTGAGGGGAAAAATAGTTCTTTCTCTATTTTATTTTTTGCTCCACCCTAGTATCCATGCTGCCATGCCTAACAGAGTTGAACTTAAGAAACTGGTCTTGGTTCCAAAATTTGTTGTGGCATTCAAAAATGTCACTGGATGTAAAGGTTACCCATTAGGATATTAACTTTTTTGAAATGGGAATATGAAGAACAGTTAGTCTTGAATATTTTGCTATGCTTCTGGAGCCATTTTTTACTTTTAAGATTTCTGACATTTCTTAACTACTGCAAATTGCAAATGTCTTCAGGGTTTGCATATTATTTGTTTTGGCATTTGTTGGTGTACTCTACCCTTACAATCGGGGAGCTTTATGCACTTCTTTTGTGTTGGCTTATACCCTTACATCTGTTGTTGGAGGTTACTCTGCTGCTTCTTTCCATAATCAGTTTGCAGAAGCTGGATGGGTGAACTTTTTTTTTTCTTTTGACAGTCTATTTTCTTTCACATTATGTTTCTGTTGTCTTCTTACAATTCGCACTAAAATAATGATGATTTACATTTCAGAAAATGAGTGTTCTCATCTCTGGGATTCTGTACCTTGCTCCACTGTTCGTGATACTGTCCATTTTGAATATCATTGCTGTGTCATATGGGGCAACAGCTGCACTTCCTTTTGGAACCATTGTGGCAACCCTTTTCATATGCATGTTTTTAGTTGTTCCATTGCTAGCCTTTGGAGGGGTGATTGGGTACTGTTTCAGGTCCAAATTTCAAGCACCTTCTGCTATAAAAAGGTTCCCAAGGGAAATTCCAACACTCGGATGGTACAGAAAAAAACCTTCTCAAATGTTTCTGGCAGGTCTATTATCTTTTAGTGCTGTTGTACTTGAGATACACCACTTGTATGCAAGCTTGTGGGGCTATAAAATATACACTTTGCCCAGCATTTTGCTCATCACATTCATCATCCTTGTCTTAATTACCGCAATCCTGAGTATTGGGATGACTTACATTCAGCTTTCTGCAGAAGACCATGGATGGTGGTGGAGGTATGCCTTCTTATAGTGCTCATGCATGCATTTGTTACTTTTGATACTTACAAGATGAACAGAATTAAATTTGTTATTGGAAATTCGAATTTTATTACTTTTGTCAATTGTTGTCGTCTCATGTTTTCCCTTCAGCTTTTCATATATAGGTGATATGTTTGTCACTTGTTTTCTCATCTGATGCAGATCTGTACTGTGTGGCGGCTCGCCAGCCATTTTTATGTTCAGCTATTCCATTTTTTTCTTTAACAGGTCAAGTATGAGTGGCTTCATGCAGTTATCCTTTTTTGTTGGCTATAATGCTTGCCTGTGCTATGCAATTTTCTTGATGCTTGCTACAGTCAGTTTCCGCGCTTCTTTCATGTTTGTTTCGCACATATACCACGCCGCTAAGAGCGAATGAATACAGTTATTCATGATGTCGGCTCGTCCCTTTTCTGGCAAGCTAGTACCGTGGCAAAGTTGATTAAATCTTGCAGTAACACCCTCGAATTCTTCTCCATGTGTGAGAATATACAGACAACTGACAAGTGATATAGGAGATCGAGTTCTTGAGTTTCTGCAAGATGATCAACATTTAAGAATATATTGGATTCATTGCTTGGTGATGGCTCTTTCTGCAGTGCACGTACTGATGAACAGCTGCATTATATCAATTGCTCTGCCTCTGAGGAAAGAGAGTGCACTTTGTACAGCAAGTTCTGTGCATTTCTAAATGTATTAGATGTATGTTTGCCATTTCCAAATAAATTCTTCGGGTTTATCATTTTCCTTAGTAGTATTTGCAAGTGCCATTTTCTTTGTAGCAGTGGGAAAAAAATAAAAAAAATCTGATATTTCTGTGCAGTTGCAAGTACTAGAAAATGCAGCTCCTTAACTATTCCTATGCTAAAACACCCAACAAATCCACCAAAATGAAGCATAACTTAATTTATCTAGAGTTACTGTACTCAGCCCAAGATTGCTATTGAGTTAATCGGCCCAATGGCCTTTGTCATTTACTCATTTTTTTTTTTAAACAAGTGTAACTTAGACTTCATACATGTGCAGAGTATATAAAGTAGTTCTAAATACATGTGATGAACTGTTGTATTATAATTAACCGTTGTTTATTTAGAATTTTGAATACTGAAAATGTAATATAAATGAGTGCTCTTAATTAGTAGTATGCTTGCATCGGTTAAGCAATATATGTGACAAATTTATTGATCAATAAATTTAATAATTTATTTTGATTAATCAGTCTTTCAATTTTAATTTTTATGGTTCACCGAGTCATTAATTTATGTCTTTAACCAACTAAAGCTAAATTTTTGGTATATAAATAATGAACAAAATTTTAAAATATTCATTTTAATTATGCAAAAAACAATAAAATATACAAATTAACTATAAATAATTATTTAATATAAGATACAATACTCAAATATACACATAAACTGATGGAAAATTATTTCTTTTTATTTTTATTTTTTTATTTTTTGTTGACTAGAAGAACTAAACCACAAGAGCTTGCCACCGAAAATAGAGCATGAGACGTATGCATGTCATGAACCATACAATATTATAAAGTTATAATTATTATGACGTGTAATGTTACTTCCCCATTCATTTTCTTTCTTTCTTCTTCTATATATCTTCTCCACAAATCCCTTTTCCTCCAATTTCTTCACCATGGAAACCACCCCCACTCACCGGATTCTTGTTTTTCCGGCCAAAAACCTTATGTTGTCTCCAGAAAATGAACCTCAAAACTTATTGCTAGACACTTCATTTTCATCTCCCAGGCACCGTGATAATAATGATAATGGAAGAGAAAGATTGAAACGGCACCGAGAAGAGATCGCCGGGCACGTCAAGATACCGGAAAAATGGAGTCAAGAAAAGCTTTTGATGGATTGGATTGATTATTCTTCTTTTGATAAGCTGTTAAACCCTAATGGAATTGCTTCTGCTCGTGAAGCTTTAATGGCCCAAGGACGACGAAGAGCTAGTTCTCAAAGACTGAGGATTGAAATTAATTAAGTAGGTTTTTTATATTTTTTCCCTTTTTTTTTAATTAGGTTTATTTATAAATTATGAGCAATAATTTCACATGTTTTCAGTCTTTAAATCATGCATGAAATATTGTTGTCCTGAAAATAAATAAAACTAAGACCAAATTAATCCAGTGCTTTAAATTAGTTCTCTTTGTTGTTGTTGTTATTATTATTATTATTATTATTATTATTTGTTCTTCTTCTTTGATTGCAAAAATCATTGCACTATTTAAATATTTAAAAATTAAATTAATTTTTTTTATTTTGTAATTAAGAATCTTGGGGAAAATAAGTTGTTGATATATATGTGTGTTTTTGAGAAGGAATGTGTCAAATTAACAGCCAAAAAGATAAAAAGTCATATAATTTATATATATATATATAAGAGATGAGCAACTGGTTAACAGATCATTAGATTAAAAGTTAATATGTCTATTGATTAGATATAAAATTTATTGATCAAAGAGCGAATTAACCAAAAAGATTTACGATTTGTTAGATAGAAGAAGTTTTAATTCCATTGCTGCAGAAATCAAATCTCCACAATTGTAAGTTTACAGGATATTAGAGATCTAGGATAAAATTAAATTAGAATTGACAAAAAAAATAAATAAAAATATTAAATTTAAAATGAAATTAACGTATAAATTTTTATAAATATGCAGCATTAAACTAAGGCACAATACTTTCATATATAAATTAACCAGCTATTGAAAGCATGAGTTTAATTTATAACAATAAATAACAGTTACAATTATGAAATGTTTCACTAATTTATTTCCTGAATTTTATAGATCTTAAATATATAATTAGGGATCTATAAATACTCAATTATTAATTTCATCAAGAAATTAAATCACCATGGTGAGCTGCAAGTCCTCCTCAAACTCTTCAGCTTGTCTTCAGATTCCTCAGCCTTATTTTTCATCAGTTTCTCCTCCTCTTGCTCCATTTTCTTCATCCATCAATAGAATTAAAAAAAAAAAAAGAATAATTAATGCGTAATCTAAAAAATAAATTTTCCTTGTGCTAACCATCAAGATTTCTGGAAAAAACAATTCAATGAAAACAAATAAAAATTCCAAATTCTATCTCTTTATTTTTTTTTTTAATTATAAGGGATATATATATATATATATATATATATATATATATATATATATATATATATATATATATATATATATATATATATATATATATATATATATATATATATAAACGTCCGATGCCTTTTATGTAGTGCCAGCCATCAAGCTGAATATTGGTGATTTTTAGTTATTAATTTGGCAAAAAAAAAAAGCAACCATAATTAATAAATGGTAACCCAAAAAATTACATTTAAAAAAAATTAAAAGTACCATAAGTTTGATTAATCTCTCCATCTGGGAATTCTCCTCTCTCAATTCTTCCACCTTTTCTTCCAAATATTTCATCCTTTCCTGCAAAATAAAAATAATAATAATAATAATAATAATAATAATAATAATAATAATAATAATAATAATAATAATAATAATAATAATAATAATAATAATAATAATAATAATAATAATTCTCAAGTAGAAATGTAATTTTTTTCAAAACAATTAAAATCCATATGTGAAATAATTAATTTTCATGAAAATTAATTAAAAAAAATAAAAAAATACCACTTTCTTTTCTCTTGATCTAGCAGCAGAAGCTCTATTTTTAATTTTTTTTCTCTCAATTTTGAGTTGCTCTTCCTCATAGCCTTCAATAATTCTTTTTCTTCCTCCATAACTCATAAACATACTGCTGCTCTCTAGCATTTGCCATTCTTGTAAAAATCGCATTTCATAATTTCCAAACCCTGCCATTACCTAATTCTATTTTTATTTTTCAATGTTGAATTTTTATCAGTATATATTTAGCTAAATGCAGAAAATTCACCATTTATATAGTTCAAAACAAAAAGCTACTAAACCAATTCAGATCTTCCTTATTAAAATCACCATCCAATTTCATAATCTGCAAGATTTTCATCTTTCTAAATTTCCATTCCTTTTAAGTAATATATAATAAATATGAATAATCACACTGGATACATGAATTTAAGTATAGATACACGATATGAGTCGTGCTACATGTATTTATTTACGTAAACCTTATTGCCTATATATATATACACACACGCATACGCATCAGAAAATTTTGTCGGGTAACATGAAGAAAAAGAATACATGTGATTTTTCAAAAGAAAAATACTTTTGAACAAAGCAAAGAGAAAAATAGCCTACCTATGGGGATGATAATACTCATTATCTCTAAAGCTTAAGCCTGCCAATCGGATTTCCGTCCAAAGAGAACCTCATATCAGAAAAACAAAATGTTTGATCAGTAATAGGATCCCATAAAACTCAAGATTCATTAATTTATTCTCTCTGATTGCCAGGGAATTTTTATAATATATACTTGATAGAATTAATTTAAATGAATTAAGCCATTAATATAACGGCTTTCACTGAAATAAAATAATCATTTTCTAAATGTAATAAAAAAATATACCATTTTAGTAATTCTTTCTATTTGATTTATAATTTTATTTATTAATATTGAGAAGGGTAGCAAAATTCCATATAAAGAAATAATTTTTATTTTTCTAATTATTAAATCTCAATCTGCAAAGGGAAAAAAGTTCATAAGTTGAGTATTAGTAAAAAATACGATTAATTTAACATTTGTTTCGAATTTTCTTTAATTAGAAGCTGCAAGCTAATTCCTATTTTCAAGGGATACAACCATTCACAAGTTGGTGCGTTCTATAAAATTGTATATTTTTAGTTTTTAATTTTTTAAAATTCAAAAATTACTTTCAGTTTTTATTATTTTTTTTAAATAATTTTATATATTTAAAAGTTGTATCATATTTTTTTAATTATTTATCGCGTAGAGGTGATCACTTGGCGGGACGGAGCCGAGAAATTCACCCCCACTCACTCCCCTGCTATTGGCAGGGATTCCCCGCCCCCGCCATCAATATCGGGGAGGAAATTTCCCCCGTTCCCATCCTGCAGGGATTTCCGTCCCCAAATTTTTTTTTAATTTTAAAATATAATATTTTATAAATAATTAAAATTAAAATATAATATTTAATAAATAAAAAATTTAAAATCAATAATAATTTAAATTAATATAAATTTTAACCATTCATAAAATTTAAAATTAAGTATAATTTAAAACTTAATAATTATAAAATTAAGTTATATTTTAATTTTAATTATTTATAAAATATTATATTTTAAAATTAAAAAAAATTATTTTTTGCGGAATGGATACCCAATTCGCTGTCCCCGCCCCCGATTCTAGGACGGAAATTTTTCTCCCCATCCTTACGAAGAAAAATTTTGAAAATTCTCTGCCATGTGATCATCCCTAGTGGCGCGGTGATGATGGTGACAACAGCGGTGGTAGGAGTGATGATGGCAGTAGCAGTGACAGCGGTGTGATGGCGGCGGCGACAGCGGTGATTTCATGGTTGTGGCAGTAGTGACGGCAATAGCAGTGTGGTGCTGGTAGTAGCGGTAGTGATAACAAAGATAAAGTAATTAAAATATTGACAAAAGTAAAACCCTAAAAATTACATTTTGAAAATTTTTAATTTTTGTTTTTAATATAAAAATTATTTTTTTAAATTGTTGCAAAAATTAAAATAAAAAAAAATATGCCGAACGTATTTTGATTTTATTTTTAAGAAAAAAACTAAAAATAAAAAATAAAATCATCTCCAAAGTATTGTTATTTTTATATAAAGGATAAAAAAAATGAAATATGAACATGAGATGACAAATTTCTTACTCTTAGTTAGAAGTTTCATATTTTAATCCTATATATATATAAATATTTTAAAAAAACTGAACATTTAGCTTTTTTTTTTAAAAATATATTCAATCTAAATTCAAATTAATTTAATCAGTAAATTTTTAAATTCTGCTAATAGAAAAATATCTAAAAAATTTCTTTCAAGTGTGTCCACATCTTTACTTCAAGAAATAATTATTTTATTTTCTGAGCTTATCATCTAGTCAATCTCAGTCTCCCAATTAAATCCATCAACCCCACTTCCAAAATTAAACTGTATTATATTATCACTAAAAAAAGAAATAATAAATAATAAAAAAACAATAGCATTTCAAAATATAAAATTTTATGAGAATTAAACCACAAAAAAGAATTGACACTATCATCCACCTTGAGACGTAGATATGTCATTTACCATACAAAACATATTCGTCCTGCGTGTCATAGATTGCACCCATTCATCAAGTCTCCTTTTTATCTTTTCTCATTTTGTTAAATGAATTAAATCTTTATTACTAATTAATTAATAGTGGTTTAAAAACGGTCCGTAATTAATGAAATAACATTTAATAATAATTACTATGGACTTTTTAATTTGAAAATATATTTGAGCTCGAAGAGTCTAAATTCTGTAGTTTTGTTATCAATAATTTTATGTGGTCTAATTCATGTATCAATTCATCATCAAGCTAATAATTTTTATATATAAAAACTAAATATTAATTAATTAATATTTATATGATAATAATTTATTTTGATAAAAGCATCGGGTTGATGTTCTCGAGAGCTTATAGCCTTAATCAACATATTAATACCATTAAATTAAATTAGTTTGGTACATAATTAAGATTATATAGCCCCAATTCCAAGTATTATATATATATATATATATATATATATATATATATATATATATATATATATATATATATATATATATATATATATATATATATATAATCTGAGAGTTTATACTCTTGCATCATTATGGAGGGTACACATAATAATTTCTCATCATTGAAGGAAGAAGAACATAAGAGTGCAACTATAAACCACACAAATCCAACGAGATCTGTCCACCACAACAATCTTGCACTTTCCCGGGAAACAAACAGCTCCAAAGTTCTTTCACCTGATCAAACAGATCATCAACAAGAAGAAAAAGATTGTGAAAGTGGACGAGAAAGATTAAAGAAACATAGAGAAGAAATGATTGGTAAAGTTACGATTCCAGATTGTTGGGGTCAAGAAGACTTTCTTAAAGATTGGATTGATTGTTCTTCGTTTGATCAATTATTAGATCCTGATGGAGTTGCTTCTGCTCGTCAAGCTCTTGTTCATCAATCACGCACACAACAATAAGTTCAACATCTCTTAGCAGCTCTATAATTTCATAAGTAGGTGCTGAATTTTAATTTTTTTTATCTTATTATTATTATTATTATTATTATTATTATTATTATTATTATTATTATTATTATTATTATTATTATTATTATTATTATTATTATTATTATTATGTAGAATTAAACATGTTATTTCTTATATAATTTTATGTGGATCTTGAGGAAGTCTTTGTATTTTCTTCATGCATGCATACGTTTCATTCCCATGGAAATGAATAAATTTATGCATTAATTTTATCTTTTAGTATCAATAGTATTTTAATTAATCAATTGTAATTCGAATGAAAAAATTTGCTGTTTTAAATATGATCGGCACAGATATATAAACATTTAAGTATATAGTTCGGTAGATGAAATTAATCTATAAATATTGAAATAGTTTTATCTCCATTGTAACGTAACTCCACTATAATTCGGGGGCAAAATTTCATATACTAGTAATTACCATATTTCGGAAAACATTTTTATTTTCTAAATATTTATTTAAAATAAAAATATTGTATAGAGATAGTGAGAGAGAGAACGAGCACATGTCCTGCCATTGTTTTAGCTGATGGGAACATGAGTTCTCTGTTTTCTTGTCCATATCAATTTCTTGAAATTGTATATATACATACAAATGTATTTTTATTTTTCATTATCGTTATTGTTATACTTGTATGTGTATATTTTATTTATAATCTTTTTAATCTTGGGCCGAACCGATGAAGCCTGCCCCGACAAAAAATATATAATTCGGTTTGGTTCCAAAAAAAATCATCAATTAAATTATAAAATTGTCATTTACCTGTAAATAAATAACTTGTTCCTTTGACATGTAAGAAGAAAGTAATATTTACAATAAATTATAAATACATAATATAAGATTTGTTATGTAAATATAATTTTAACTTGATTTATATAATGCTTTATAAAAATAATCATTAAATATCTTGTGCCTAAATTACAATTCACTCCTTTTTTAAAAATAAAAATTACACCTTTACAAGTCTAATTATAAACCATATTGGATACTAGAGGTGACAAATGTTCACCCAATCCATGAATTTGATATAACCATCTCTGTGAATACGACCTCATCAAATTGTAAATAATCCGTTTGTAATTCTTTAATTATATAATTATATGTGATGCCATTATTTTTGTTTATAATATGAATATAAAAACAATCTATAAATTATACACACATAAAAATTTTATTTGTAATGATTTTCACAAAAAAAAATAAAAATAATATATGATACAGTCAAGATTTGTCTAGTTCATTATCCATTTAATAATAACTTATAATTTAATTAAATTATTATTCGATCTAATTCATTTAAAATTCATAAATTGTTATTAATTTATGACCCAAACTGTTTGTTACGTTTAATAAACATTATAATTTTTTTTATCAACTTAAACAGCAAACAAATATTTAAAATACAAAAATGATAAATTATAAACCACAGGACATTAATAAGTGAAAATTATTATAAATTGAATCAAATTTAATTCTATGGGCCTAATAGGAACACAAAAAGCCCACAAACAAAATATATTCAATCTGGTCCAACCCAATATAAAATTTAGTTAGCGCTAGGGTGTATGAGTTTAGCGCTTATATAAATTTCAACCTCTAGCCGCTTCACTGTCAGCTCACTAGGGTTTTCTTCATTTTCTCTGGTTAGTTATCGTCTCTCATCTCCTCTCTACTTGTGTATATTTATCATATGCTCGACGTGTGACTAATTCATATGTTTTCATCTTTCTTTCGCAGGAAAGAAGCCTCTTAGAGCGTTTCTTCAAAGCATCCAATCATGAGGTATGTCCAAAGATCTGAGTTCATATTCAATTTTTTTTTTATCGTAGGATTTTTTTAATTTTATTGATTTTTGTTGGGTTTCCTTCATTGTGTTTAAATTTGTATTTCGTTAGTGATCGAGGATTAGACTTGTATAGTGTAATATTTCTTCCATTTCGTGTATGATTAATTTATTTTTTAGGTTTAATTAAAACTGGTTGATAGTATTTTAGCTCATTAGTGATTTTTTGCTACCTTTATTGTCTGTTGATCTAGAGCTCTGTTTGTTGAGGTAGTTTGCAGTTAATTTTTATTCCTGATTGGTTTTATTGTGGGGTTTGATCTATTTATATTTTCTGCTGAATGTTGGGTTATTTTCTTTACTGCAGTAAGCTTCAAAGTGATGCATTGAGAGAGGCAATCACTACAATTATGACTGCTTCTAAAGAAAAGAAGCGTAATTTCACTGAGACAATTGAGCTCCAGATTGGGCTGAAGAACTATGATCCCCAGAAGGATAAGCGGTTTAGTGGCTCCGTGAAGTTGCCCCACATCCCTCGTCCTAAGATGAAGGTTTGCATGCTTGGAGATGCACAGCACGTTGAGGAGGTATAATGTCATAGTCTCCCTCAAAAATGTCTAGGGTTTTGATTATTATGTTTTTTGTTTATTGTAAATTTGAACCTGCCTAATTCTTTGATGTTGGCGATGCTTGTCAAAATGTCAGAATATATTGTTATTCTTTTGTTGTGCGACTAGTTTTGCTCCCAGTGTTTGGAACAGGGGAATTGTAATGTTCCTTTTGGACCTCCTTTTCTGTTTCTCTGTGCTTGTTTCTCTAATATGCTATTAATCTCTGCATGCGAGTTTGTTTGGGCTCATTTCAGATTATAGCTTTCATTCGGTGTGATACTCGTTATTCCCTTCTACGTTTGATGACTTGAGTTTTGGCTGGAACTCTTAGGCTTTACTGTTTTCTTTAATCTTCATTTGATTCTCAGCATAATGTCAATGTACTGTGCCACATTGTAATTTTGTTGCAGTCCTGCAAAGTTATCTTGTTTACATTGATTAGTGATTATGTAAAGTGTTGTGAAGAATCTTGTTTCTCTGCATTGGTTCTTTATTCAATTTCTGTCAAAAGTGCTATGAGCACAGGCATTGCCTCTGTCAGTTTCATCTTTCAGAAGATACTACTCTCTGTGGGCATGTATGAATGTTAAAGAAATGATTGCATGCGTATGTTCTGTTGAGGTTTGAGTGCCTTTCTTTATTACCAATCATATTAAGTTTAATTAGTGAAGGTTAATTCTTTGTGGGCAGGCAGAGGGTATTGGTTTGCAATGGATGGATGTTGAGGCTTTGAAGAAGCTCAACAAGAACAAGAAATTGGTTAAGAAGCTTGCCAAGCAATACCATGCCTTTTTGGCTTCAGAATCTGTCATCAAGCAGATTCCTCGTCTACTTGGCCCTGGTCTCAACAAGGCAGGCAAGTTTCTTTCTAGTAGATATGCTATTATTTATGTGAACTTGTGTATCAGTTGGGTATTAACTTCATTGTTTCTTAAATTTTGGCCTATTTCTATGTCAATACAGGTAAGTTCCCCACCCTTGTGACCCACCAAGAGTCATTGGAGTCCAAGGTGAATGAAAGTAAAGCTACAGTGAAGTTTCAATTGAAGAAAGTGCTTTGCATGGGAGTGGCTGTCGGGAACTGTGCCATGGAGGAGAAGCAGGTTTTCCAAAACGTTCAAATGAGCGTCAATTTCCTCGTCTCCTTGTTGAAGAAGAACTGGCAAAATGTGAGGGTCATAGTCTTTCTTATATCTTGGTGATTAATATAATGTGTAGAGGCAACATTTTAACATCTTTTCTTATAAATAAGAATAAATTTATCTGATGAATTAACGTTTCGTTTGATGATATTGTTGTTTATAAATCAGGTGAAGTGCCTACACCTCAAGACTACAATGGGAACACCGCAACGCATCTTTTAAGTAGTACCTTTTCTTGGCATTTGAAGTTGTTGCAATTTCTTCTCGTCGAATAGAAGTATTATGTTCACCTTTTACTTGTTACAACTTTTTTCTCCGAATGGCTTTTTTGTTTTGTTTTGTTAAATTAGTACAGACTTAGATATTTTTGAGATGTGAACTCATTTTTCTTTGTTTGCAGTGAAATGTATGATTTGAAAACCTGAATGGGGTTGTCATCCCTTATTTTATTTGCAGCAGAAACGCCATTTATCTTCATATATTAAATCCATGAAAAAAGAAAAGTTAATTCCAATTCTGAGGAAGAATGGGCTAAATGAGTGGGCATTATTTGGTAACTACAACTAAATGAGAGGCATAGAGCACTATCATTGTTTTATTCTCACCGGAGATTTTATTCATTTTGCAAATATGGGAAATTTCCATTTAAATTACATCTATGTAATATCACCTCGCCACCTAATAATATATATATATTTTTTTTCTATCGAGGAGCTAATGATACATTATTAAGTAGAAAGTGCGACTCCAATTATTGACTGGTCATTTGTGGTGCTTTGATTGGAAATGACTTGTGAATACTCAAAACAAACGAACTTGCCATCTCCAAATGTGAAGTGTTTAGCTTTTGTTCCCTTATTTTTAATGTAACAAATACGAATTGTAAGATCTTTTTATGGCATATATTGTTGCCTTGCTATGAATTCCAGCTCTTCTTATTATGGCAAACGACACCGGTGGCCTGCAAACTCTATATGTAAAGTGCCTGTTCTTTGATTGGAAATGACAAATGTCTAGCTTTCTGGGATTCAAACTCGAAACTTCGTAATTGTGGAACATGACCAACGCTATTGAGTTGAGGTTATTCTTATTATTTTCTTTCGTTTTCTATTGTGATGCATATAAATTATAAGTTGTTGTTATAGCATATAATTGGACATTGTTACTACATCGAAATTGGGACTTTGAAATAGATAATCCTAAATGGAAAATATATTACAACCGTCTGTAATCCAACTATTTAAAATTCTTAAACACTTCTGAGGCCATTAGAGTTAGATTCTCCACTCACAACGCAGTCTACAAGAGTGAAAAATATAATAATTTCAATAATATTTGTTGAATATTATTTTTTTTCGAACATAACACACACAAAGAACACACATGCAGAGGGCACAGGGAAACCACAAGCCATTTAACAAAATCAGGGCAATTTGTTAGACGTTGAGCGGTATATATGCCAACATACACACAAGGAACCCGATGTAGGCTTAGTTTTTTAGAACATAACAGACACAAAGAATACACACACGCAGAGGGCACATGAAAATCAAATGCCATCTAACAAACTCATGGCGATTTTATTAGACGCGGAACGATATATATGTCCAATAAATACACGCAAGAAACTTCATGTGGGTTTAGTTTTTTCAAACATAACACACACAAAAAACACACACGCAAAGGGCATAGGAAAACCGTACGCCATCTAACAAAATCATGACGATTTTGTTAGACGCGGAACAATATATATGCCCAACACGCACGCAAGAAACCCGATGTTTATTGAATATTATTGTGTTTACTTAATTATGTATTATATTGAATTATGAGCATTGGTATGCAAGCCACATGGACACTAACACAGTGCACATAAATGGCAGATAAAGAATGTGTAGAATATGTTAGTTTGGTGGCTTTTGACATGATTATTTGGTTGTAATATATATATAAATATTATTATATTCTGTCACTTAGAACGCTATATTTGAAGCCTACTCAATTTGACCTTTACTATTTGCATTATATCTATCTCACAGATTCTTGGGTGACTTTAGAGTCCAAGTTGGGGTGCTTGAATTTTTTTTTATTATTTTAATTTAATCATTAATATAAGTTATTTGTTATTTTATGGCCAATTTCTTTTATATAACAATCTATTAAAAATTTAACAACCTCTAACTTTCTTGGTCAAATTTCATTTATACCTTCCATTCAGCAATTACAGACAAATGTGGATCGGAGTTATAGCATACCTCCCATTCCACTTTATTATACATATAAGAATTAATTTGTCAAATTTTGTAGTCAGATAATTCAAATGTTTCCTTATATTTAATTCCTAAAATGCTATAACTCTCTTAGTAGGATTATTTAGAAAAGAAAAACTGTCAATAAATATTTTTAAATAATAATTTCAAATTCTTAAATTATCATTATTGCATTTAACTTTTAAGTGAATTCTCAAGCTAATACCTATAAAATAATTAATACTCATAAATTGTGGTTGTTCAAACAAAAGAAATTAAGACCGTTAATTTTTCCTAACATATGCAGTAGAGAGTATTATTTCTTCTCATAACAGATGAATTGGAGTTACGAAAATTAAATTGATGGCTACTACTATTTTTTTTTTTGTACAATGACCAATTCAATTTAAATGTAAAAATTTTAAACCTTATGTCTTCTAAAGACATTTATAATCATAGTTATTCATTATGCCTATTCAATATTAAAAAGAATTGGAGGTATGAAAATGCTTAAAATAAAAAAATGAAATTTACTTTTAAAATTATATAATATAGTTCAAAAATGATTCAAGTTATTTTCAAATTGATTCGTATTTATTTATGTAGTTATTAAATTATTTTATATTTATTATTATTTCATGTTAGAAAATAGTTTATATTTATTTTCGGCACTATAAATAAAAATTTATAAGATATCTCTCTTAATTTAAAAGCATTTTTTATTAAAAAAAATTTGAAAGCAAATTTATACAATTTTGTATAATTAAAAGAATGTAAGGGGTTTTTGGCGTTATTCATCGGGGTATCTTTTGGCGTTTGGCGTGGTGGCCGGCCCCGCCCTTAAAAAGATGTCAAAGGCCATCTCACCATCACTCTTTCTCTCTCTTTAAACTTACCCTCTATAAATTGCGCCCCACCTCGTATTTTCCGCACCACAGCACGCCAATTGCATTAGCTTTTACTCTCAAAGTTGCCATCTTTACTCTCCTGCTCGTTCATCCTCTCCTACCCAGTAAGCTTTCTCCTCCTTTTTCTTCTTATTGTCTCTTTGTTCAATCTTTTCCATGTTTTTGAAATGATGGGTGTGTGTGAGATCTCTCCTCTCGTCTTGTTGATCTATTTTGACTTCTTGTTGATCTCAGTTTTTTGTTTGTTTATTTGATGTTTGATTGTCTAGATTGTTTGTTTGTTTAGCTTCATTGATAGATATTTATGTGGGGGTGTCTTTCAAAAGTGGGGCTTTTTGTTCTGTGGGCAAGAAACAAAAGGTTCAATTTTTACTCTTGTTTCATTTTTTCCAGATCAAAAGCTAGTTCTTATGTTTTATAAATCTTTCTTTATAAGGGATAAAAGTAATTTAAGGGTTTTGTAATTATCACTGTTGATTGAACTTTTGAGTTTGTTACCATTGGTATTATGACCGACTTTCAGTTTTCTTTTCCATTATTAAAAGGTTCCATTTTTGTCAATTTGAAATTTGAAATATTAAATTAGATGACAGTTAATCAGTTTAACCACGGTATACTCCACGGATTTAATGAATTCTTAATGGATAGAAATACAGACTAGATGGGGAGAGCTCACTGTTGTGAAAAGATATTCACTCGAGGAAATGAATTGTGAAATCTATCGGTGTGATTTCATATTTCTGCTAATCTTTCAGTTCTTGAAGTTTGTCTGCTTTCACAAGAACAATCTTTATAGATATAAGCTGTTCCCTAGTTATGACCCTACCTCTTTTAGGATGGAGACTTTGTTTAGTTATGTTCTTTCAGCTTGTAGCATGTGGAAATTCATTTCAAACGTTGGTTCTGTTGTGTGATGGAGGACAGCAGAATTTAATTACATTTCATTGTTTGTTTTTGTCCCATGTCATAATTTTCCTTGATAAATGGATTGAGCTCTCACAATTTGTTCTAGGACTTAAACTGTTTAATGTCATAATCAGCTAAAAATCAAGCTTCTTCTTGAGATCTGTGCTCTTTGCTCCCATGGTTCTTTAGTATGCTTTATTGTCGAGAGGGCAGGTTAGAATTAAGTTTTAGAAAATTCAGCTTGCTTGGAGTTCCACTTGATCTTCCTGAAACCTCAGCATTAACGACCTTAACAAAGTAAAAATAGTGCTTGGTCTTAAACATGCCAAATTCAGAAACTGGCATGTGAGTTTATGCTGCACATATGTTAAGTATAGTTTCCCTCCTAGCATAGCTCTAACATAACCTATTTTACCTGTCGTGAAGAAATCTTTAGTGTTCTAAATCATATTCCTCTAGCTTTTAAGAGCTCTGTGCAAGTTAACATCCATATTTGAGCAGGGCATGTTCTTATTTTAGGCTTGCACATTGGCTTTCTCTAGATGTTTCTTTTAATCATGTAACTTGTGCATATCAATTTTCCTGAAAAATGGATAGTCCCACTTTATTTATCTTTGCAGGTGGGATGCTCCCTTCCCATCTATTTTTACTATGTGGAGCTTCGAGTGAAGGGCTGAGAGCTCTTAGTTTTCGCATCTTCTCATAATGCTCCAAATATAAACTGCCTTTGTTCTTGTAGAAATGGATATATCATTTCCATTTTGTTCCGAAATTTGTGAGGCATACATAATGATTTATCTCTTGCAACCTGAGGACTGGGAGCAACTTGCTTAATTTTTTTTTTCTTCTTTTGGAACCTTTTCCATGCTCCTCTCCCGGATTTGCAAAATCCCTTTTGTTGGAAGTCCAGTTTAATTTTTTTCATTTTCTGATGCTCATTTTTTCTTATGATTACTAGATCTAATTTTGTTTGTTCACTATTCTTTCTCTTTTGCTTATTTGGAGGTTGCTTGTCATTATTTACGTCCTTATTGTTATTTGCAAATTCACGCCATGTACATGCTTCTCATAAGACGGCTGTTGGTGAACAATATCCAATGGGAAATGAGATATACTGGTATTTATATGAAACCTGAAAAACTGATTACCAGGTCTATTTGCTTTCATTGCTTGATTATTTGGGTATTAAATATTGGTTGCCTTTGAATGCCAATTAAAATGAAATGAGACTATCTAGAAAATCTGAAGGAGCTAGCTTAACTTTGCTATTTCAGATTCAGGTTAAAGATGGCAACTGTGACAGTTCCCTCGCAATGCATGCTCAAAACTGCACCCAAGAGTCAGTTGACTAGCGCCATCTTCAAGAGCCCAAGTTCTCTGTCATCAGTAAGGAGCATCTCCAAGTCTTTTGGCTTGAAATGCTCCCAGAATTTCAAGGCATCAATGGCAGTGTATAAAGTGAAGCTGGTTGGACCAGACGGTGAAGAGAATGAGTTTGAAGCCCCTGATGATTCATACATTCTAGATGCAGCCGAAAATGCTGGAGTTGAGCTGCCATATTCATGCAGGGCTGGTGCCTGCTGCACTTGTGCCGGGAAGATGGTGAAGGGCTCAGTCGACCAGTCCGATGGTTCCTTCCTGGATGAGAATCAGATGAATGAGGGATATCTGCTGACTTGTGTTTCGTACCCGACTTCAGATTGTGTGATTTACACTCACAAAGAGGAAGAACTTTGCTGAGTGTTTGTTGCAGTCAAGTTCAGCAAGTAATGAAGTTTTTTGTGTAAACTTGTTAACAATTCCTAGGAAGTTCATTAAGATGGTCTTTTCTGGTATCTGTTGCTCATATTTATAATGTTTAGTGCTTGAAATGTGTCAATTTTAGACCTTGACTTGCACCATTTAATAATATTTACCTTTAATTTGTTCTTCCTCTAGCTGAAATGAAATATGGGAAAATTGATGGTTGAAAACTTTTTAAGATATTTTCTTTCACTGCATGTCAAAAAGGAAAAAGATAGTACATCAAGAGAGATCCTTTCTACTGCTAAAAGGGTGGCATGAGTACTTATTATACGAGTTTTGTCTTCTTTTTAATGTTTAGCCAACTCTAAAGCTATTTTACTCATAGGGGAGGAAAGCATAAAATGGGTATGATACCTATAGATCGGTCTAGTCATGGCAAATCCATTTTGGTTATCAGACTTTGTACAAAGTAAGTGTTATATTTCAATCGAAGAAAGCACAAAATGCCCTTCAGGGTTTGGCCCAAAATACAAGGAGTTAGCCCAAACTATCGAATATGCATGGCCTAGCCAGCCCTGCTACGGAAACAGCAACAAAGCATAACCAGGATTGTGCTCTTCCTTGACCAATTTTTCACTTGGATAAGATCCATATCTCTATTTAAATAGAGTCAAACAACTTCGTGGTATCTAAAACATAGTTTCATATTCATATTACTTCTAACCCACAAAAGTTACCGTGTAACTCAATATCAAATATTAATGGTTTAACCCATGGGATGGTGGCTTGGCAGTAATGTAGGCTAGGCTAAGAATTAGAGGTTTCAGGATCGACTATCGACACCTCCCATGGAGAGGAGCAAGGAACTTTAACTTGTAACGATGTCCCGAATCTAGATTTAGTCGGTTCAATGGGATTCGGATACAGAATGGCTAATCCAAAAAAAAAAAAAATTAACGGCTTAACAACGATATAAACTCTTCTTAGCACATTAACAGCCATTATCAATAATAAAATTGATCCTAATACACAATCCTTCTCCTTTATATAATAATAATAATAATAATAATAATAATAATAATAATAATAATAATAATAATAATAATAATAATAATAATAATAATAATAATAATTATTATTATTATTATTATTATTATTATTATTATTATTATTATTATTATTATTATTATATAGATGAAACCATTCTATTAATATATTTATCAATTTATTAGTGCTTTTGGCTCCATTTAAGTATGGGAGTACATCTTGACTTTTTGATAGTTTTTAAATCAAAACTCAAATGGGTCTTATTTTGCTTTTTGTCTCAGTTTTTCAATAAAAAATTAAAGGGATACCGCTTAGCTTTTTGCCTCAGTTTTTCAATAAAAAATCGAACGGGAGCCCCTTTGCTTTTTGCCTTATTTTTTCTATCAAAATGCAAAAAGATACCCTCAGGCTTTTTGCTATAGTTTTTCAACAAAAACTCTAAATGGTGTCATTTTGCTTTTTACTTCAGTTTTTTTACCAAAAATTCAAAGGGGTACGCCTTTGATTTTCTCCTTAAATTTTCAACCAATATAGGAGTATATTTTAACTTTTTGCCACATTTTTTCAACAAAAACTCAAAGTGTTACCACTTTACTTTTTACCTCAGCTTTTAAATCAAAACTCAAATGGGTATCAATTTACTTTTTGCCTCAGTTTTCAATAAAAACTCAAAAGGATTCCAGTTGGCATTTTGCCTCAGTTTTTCAACAAAAAATCAAACAGGTGCCCCTTTGCTTTTTGTCTTAGTTTTTTTAACCAAAATGCAAAAAAGATACCGTTAGGCTTTTGCCACAGGTTTTCAACAAAAACTTAAAGAGGTGTCCTTTTATTTTTTACCTCAGTTTTTGACCAAAAACTCAAAGAGGTATCCCTTTGATTTTCTCTTCAAATTTTCAACCAATATAGGAGTACATCTTGACTTTTTATCACAATTTTTCAACCAAAAGTTAGAGGGATATCAGTTTACTTTTTGCATCAATTTTTAAATCAACATTCAAATGGGTATCCATTTACTTTTTGCCTCAATTTTTTAATAAAAACTCAAAGGATTAGTGCTTAGATTTTACCTCAATTTTTCAACAAAAAATCAAACGGGGCCCCCTTTGCTTTTGGCCTTAGTTTTTCTACCAAAATGTAAAAAGATACCTTTAAGCTGTTTGCCAAAGTTTTTCAACAAAAACTCAAAGAGGTAACCCTTTGATTTTCTCTTCAAATTTTCAACCAATATAGGAGTACATCTTGACTTTTTATCATAGTTTTTCAACCAAAATTCAGAGGGATACCAGTTTACTTTTTGCCTCAGTTTTTAAATCAAAACTCAAATGGTATTCCTTTGCTATTTGCCTCAATTTTTTAATAAAAACTCAAATGATTACCACTTAGATTTTACCTCAGTTTTTCAATAAAAAATCAAACGGGGCCCTTTTACTTTTGCCCTTAGTTTTTTTACCAAAATACAAAAAGATACCCTTAGGCTTTTTGTCATAGTTTTTCAACAAAAACTCAAAGAGGTGCTCTTTTTCTTTTTGCCTCAGTTTTTCACCAAAAACATCAAAGGGATACCCCTTTGATTTTCTCCTCAAATTTTCAACCAAAACTCAAATGGGTACCCCTTGGTTTTTTGCCACAATTTTTCAATCAAAATACAAAGGGATACCCATTTGCTTTTTGCCTCAGTTTGCATCCAAAATTCAAAGGGGTGTTCCATTTCTTTTTACCTTAATTTTTCAATAAAAATTCAAAGGAGTACCCATTGGCTTTTTGCCTTAATTTTTTCACAAAAACTCAAAAGGGTATCATTATGTATTTTGCCGCAGTTTCTCATCCAAAACTTAAAGGGATACACCTTTGCCATTTGCCTAAATTTTTCAACAAAAATTCAATAGAGCTTTTAAACCAAAATTCAAATAGGTACCTTTTTATTTTTTCACTTGGTTTTTCAATAAAAACTCAAAAGGATACCGCTTTGCTTTTTGCTACAATTTTTTAACCAAAACTCAAAGGGGTACCCTTTTGCTTTTTGCCTCAATTTTTCACCAAAACTTAAAATGGTACCTCTTTTGATTTTCTCCTTAAATTTTTAACCAAAACTAAAGGGGTACCTTTTGAATTTTTGCCACGATTTATCAATCAAAATTTAAAGGGGTACCCCTTTGCTTTTGCCACTGTTTTCATCTAAAATTCAAAGGAGTATCCTATTTATTTTTGCCTCAATTTTTCTATCAGAATTAAAGGGGGTACCGTTTGATTCTTTGCCTCCATTTTTAAATGAAAATTCAAAGGGATATCTCTTTGCTTTTTGCCTTAATTTTTTAACAAAAATTCAAAAGGGTATCCCCTTGTATTTTGCAATTGTTTCTCAACCAAAACTCAAGGTAGTACACCTTTGCCATTTGCTTGAACTTTTCAACCGAAATTCAATGAGGTACCCATTTACTTTTTGACTCAGTTTTTAAATCAAAATATAAAGGGATACCCGTTTGCTTTTTAACTCATTTTTTCAATAAAAACTCAATGGGGTACCGATTTGTTTTTTGCTACAGTTTTTTAGCCAAAACTCAAAGGGATACACCTTTGATTTTTTCTCCAATTTTTCAACAAAAATTTAAAGGTGTATCTCTTTACTTTTTACGTCAGTTTTTCAACCTAAACTCAAAAGGATATCTCCTAGCTTTTTGCCACAGTTTTTCAACCATAAGTCAAAGGGGTATCCGTTAGCCTTTTTATTTAGTTTTTCAACTAAAACTCAAATGGGTGTCCTTTTGCTTTTTGCCTTAATTTTTCAACTTAAATTCAAAGGGGTACCCTTTTACTTTTTGCCTTAGTTTTTCAATAAAAACTCAAATGGGCATCCCTTGGATTTTTGCCTCGATTTTCAACAAAAACTCAAATGGATATTTCTTTGTTTTTTTTTTCTATTTTCAACCAAAATTCAAAGGGGTACCCTTTTACTTTTCGCTTCAATTTTTCAACCAAAACTCAAATGGGTACCCTTTAACTTTTTGCCTCAATTTTTCAATCAAAATTCAAAATGTTATACTTTTACTTTTTTCCTTAATTTTTCAATAAAAACTCAAAGAGGCTCCACTCATCTTTTTGCCATAGATTTTCAACCAAAATTCAAAAGGCTACTCATTTACTTTTTTCTTCAATTTTTTAACCAAAACTTAAAGGGATATCTCATTATTTTTTGCCTCAAATTTTTAACCAAAACTAAAAGGGGCACTCCTTTTTTGTTTCGATTTTTCAACAAAAACTCAAACGTATGCTCATTTGCTTTTTGTCTTAGTTTTTTACCCAAAATGTAAAAGGGTACCCCATGGTTTTTTCGCCATAGTTTTTCAGCAAAAACTCAATGGGGTACCCTTTTACTTTTTATCTTAGTTTTTCATCAAAAACTCAAATGAATACTACTTTTATTTTTGCCTCAAATTTTCAAACAAAACTCAAGAGGGTACTCCTTGGCTTTTTGCCATAATTTTTTAACAAAAACTCAAAGGGGTACCCCTTTGCTTTTTGCCTATATTTTTCAACAAAAACTCAAAAGTGTAATCCATTTCTTTTTTCCTTTATTTTTCAACCGAAATTCAAAGGGGTGGAACTTGGTTTTTTGCCTTAGTTTTTCAATAAAAACTTAAAGGGGTATCCCTTGAATTTTTTCCTTAATTTTTTTATCAAAAACTCAAAAGGGTATCCCTTTATCTTTTGCCACAATTTTTCAATCAAAATTCAAAGGGGTACCCTTTTACTTATTGACTCGGCATTTCAATCAAAATTGAAGAGGGTATCCCATTGTTTTTTACCTTAGTTTTTAAAACCAAAACTCAAAGGGGTATCCCTTTTCTTTTGGCCTTAGTTTTTCAATAAAATCTCAAAACGTAAAAGGGTATCCTATGGCTTTTTGCCATTATTTTTCAACAAAAACTCAAAGGGGTAACCCTTTACTTTTTATCTCAGTTTTTCATGAAAAACTAAAAGAGGTATCCCTTTGATTTCTGCCTCAAATTTTCAATCAAAACTCAAATGGGTACCCCTTAGCGTTTTACCATAATTTTTTAACCAAGACTTAAAGAGGTACCCCTTTATTTTTTGCCTCAATTTTTTCAACCAAAATTTAAAGGAGTACCCCATTTCTTTTTGCCTCAATTTTTAACAAAAACTCAAAAGGGTACCCCTTGCCTCTTTGCTTTAAGTTTTTAACAAAAACTCAAAAGGGTAGCCTTTTATCTTTAGCCCCAGATTTTCAACCAAAATGCAACGGGATACCTCTTTACTATTTACCTCAATTTTTAATTCAAAACTCAAATGGGTATACATTTTCTTTTTGACTCATTTTTCACCCAAAAGTCAAAGGGATATTCCTTTGCTTTTTATCCTAGTTTGTCAATAAAATTTTAAAGGGGTACCTGTTTGTTTTTTGCTACAGTTTTTCAACCAAAATTCATAGGGATATCCCTTTACTTTTTTCTTTAGTTTTTCAACCAAAACTCAAAGGGTAATCCCTTTGATTTTTTTCCTTAATTTTTCAACAAAACTCGAAGGGTTACTCTTTGAAATTTTGCCTTCATTTTTTAACAAAAACTCAAAATGATATCCCTTTATCTTTTTCCATAGTTTTTTAACCAAAATTCAAATGGGTGTCCCTTTACTATTTGCCTCAGTTATTAATCCAAAACATAAAGAGATACCTTTGTATTTTTTGACTCAAATTTTCAACCAAAATTTAAAGGGGTACTGTTTTGCTTTTTATCTTAGTTTTTCAACCAAAACTCAAAGGGGCACCCAATTTCTTTTTGCCTTATTTTTTTAACAAAAATTCAAGGATGTTCGCTTGGTTTTTTGCCTCATTTTTTAAACAAAAATTTAAATGAATACCCCTTGCCTCTCTGCCTTAATTTTTTAACAAAAATTCAAAAGGGTGGCTCTTTCCCTTTTTCCCTAGTTTTTCAACCAAAAGGGTACCCTTAACCATTTACCTTAATTTTTAATCCAAAACTCAAAGGGTACACCTTTTCTTTTTGACTCATTTTCACCCAAAACTCAAAGAGATACCCTTTGTTTTTTACCTCAGTTTTTCAATAAAAATTTAAAGGGGTATCCCTTTACTTTTTGCCATAGTTTTTTAACCAAAACTCACAGGGGTATCCCTTAATTTTTTTCTTTAGTTTTTAAATCAAAACTCAAATGGCTATCCCTTTAATTTCTACCTCAGTTTTTTAACCAAAATTCAAAGAGTTATCTCTTTACTTTTTTTCCTCAAATTTTTAATAAAAGGGGTACTCTTTGGCTTTTTACCATAATTTTTCAACTAAAACTCAAAGGGATTTTTCTTTGTTTTTTTTTTCAATTTTTCAACCAAAACTCAAAGGGGTATCTCATTGTTTTTTGCCTCATTTTTTTTTAATTAAAACTCAAAGGAGTATCCATTTTCTTTTTACCTCAGTTTTTTTTTATAAAGACTCAAACATGCGCCCCTTTACTTTTTGCTTTAATTTTTCTACCAAAACGCAAAAGGGTTGCCCATGGCTTTTTGCCATAATTTTTCAATAAAAACTCAAAAGGATACCCCTTTACTTTTTATCTTAAATTTTCACCAAAAACTCAAAAGGATTTTCCTTTGATTTTTGTCTTAAATTTTCAACCAAAACTCAAGGGGGGTATCCCTTGACTTTTTGCCATAATTTTTCAACCAAAATACAAAAAGTTACCCCTTTGCTTTTTACCTCAATTTTTTAATCAAAACTCAAAGGGATACATCATTTCTTTTTGCCTAAGTTTTTCAACCTAAATTCAAGGGGGTTCCGCTTGGTTTTTTGCCTCAAATTTTCAATGAATACTCAAAGAGGTACCTTTTAGCTTTTTACCTTAATTTTTTAATAAAAACTCAAAAAGGTATCCTTTTATTTTTTACCACTAAAACTCAAAGAGTACCTTTCTGCTCTTTGCATTAGTTTTTCAATCAAAACTCAAAAAGGTATTTATTTATTTTTTGACTCAGTTTTTCAATCAAAATTCAAAAGGTTACTCCTTTACTTTTTACTTTAATTTTTCTACAAAAACTCAAAGGGATATCCTTTACTTTTTGCCAAAGTTTTCAACCAAAACTCAAAGGGGTATCCCTTGGCTTTTTTCATAATTTTTCAATTGTAACTGAAAAGGGTACCTCTTTGGTTTTTGTCTCAATTTTTCCATCAAAACTCAAAAAGGGTGCCCCTTTTGAATTTTGGATGAAAATTCAGATAAATAGCAATAGGGTATTTCTTTTTTTTTTTTAGTTTTGGTTGAAAAATTTAGAAAAAAAAAAAGTAAAGGAATATTCTTTTGAGTTTTGAGAAAAAAATTCAAATAAAAAGTAAAGGCATACATCTTTGAGTTTTTGTTCAAAAACTTAAGCAAAAAGTAAAGGGTGCCCCTTTAAGTTTTGTGAAAAAAATTCAAAGAAATAAAAATTAAGACAAAAAATAAAGGGTTATCCCCTTTGAGTTTTGGAGGAAGATATCCAACAAAAAATGGATAGCCCTTTAAATTTTTATTTAAAAACTGAGAAAAAAAGGAAATGGGTAATCCTATGAGTTTTGGGGGAAAATTCAAATAAAAACCAAAATGGTACCTTTGAGTTTTAGAAGAAAATTTCAAACAAAAAATAAAGGCGTATCCCTTTGAATTTTTTTTGAAAAAAAAGGAAAGATGTAGCACTTGGAGTTTTATGAGAAAAATTTAGACAAATAGGATTGGGATAACCTTTTCAGCTTTGTGTGAAAAATTAAGACAAAAAGTGTCACACCCTTCTATGAACAGTCATTTCTGATGTTGACTTAACCGTAACAGTTCTATGAACAGTCTTTTCCGATGTTGACTTAACCGTAACAATGAATTTTTTTTTTAACTTAATAATCACAACCTAATACTGAATCCAATTTCATTCCATTATTATTTTTTTTTCGAAATTCCGGCAGCATAACGGCTAGTACTTTCTAGCCTCCTGAAAAATCCAAACAAGTACAGCCTCTCAGAGGCATCACAATTCATATAAACAATAATCATATAACAATAGAACAATCCATTCAATCCATACTCATCATTTACAATTCACATCTGACAATTCTCATATGAACAGTTTTTAACATATTAAAAACTTATCTCAATTACATATCATTTCTATATTATCACTAACTAAGTATATACATGCCACGCTTACAAAAACAAAGATACAATAACTTCATCTTCTTGCCCTGTTTCTTCGTGTAATAAGCTTCACTGCTCTGTGCTCCCTGAACACCTTGTAACCTGCACGCAGTAAACACTACGTGCTGAGCACTAGATATGCTCAGTGGTGACTATAAATCCAAGAATTTCCCAATTAAGCATAATTTCGTCTTTTAAGACAATACCTTTTCTTATTTCATGTAACTTGACTTAACATTAGTTCTTTAAGTTCATTAACTTCATATTATCTTTTACTTATACGATCTTCTTTACTTTAACTCTAGCTTTACTTTTAATTCTTATGATTCTTACTTGGCTTAACTTGTACTTTCACAATTTCTTAATTACTTTAACTTTTACTTATGGATCTTTATTTCATTCTTTTTACATTAATCATATTCAACTACTTTTAAAATGTATATTTTACATATAAATCTTCATATTATTCTTTTTACACTTACTCATGTTCAAAATACTTGTAAACTATTCATTTTACCTTGTTTTGACCTTTTAGCGTAAAATTACGCTTTTGGTCCTTTTGTTTAAAAAGGTCATTTTTGGAATCTTTACGTTGCCAAATTACTATTTTACCCTTATTATACGTTTTCTTATTCAAATTGCTCTTTCTATCTTATTTTTGGTAAAATTACAATTTTACCCCTAAACTTCTAATTCTTTTCACTTAGGTCCTTTTTCAGTTTTAATCTTCACTTATACCTTCCTTTTCATTCTTTTAACTTTGTTTTCATGTAAGGATGCATATTAAATCACTTTCTTTATAATTATGCAATTAATGATCATTTATGGTTTAATTCTTATAAAACATTTTCTTTTTCTTTTTAAAACAGTTCCTTCCTTTTTAAAGAAGTCTTTTGCGTTTATGACTTTTCATATTCTTTTCATTTAAACAATATTGATTTGTTCATTTCCAGTACGCCCCTAGTACAGTACAGACCCAGCAGAAAACCTTCAGACCGGATATGCGGGACGTGGACCCCACAGGGCCACAATAAAATGAGAAATAACCTCTAAAAGTCATCTCTCACAACATATGAACATATGACAGTACGTATGATATATATATATTATGGAGATCAACGATCCGTCCATAATAAAGCAAGTCGCCATGACTTGCACCGCGGTACAGTAATCCCTATGGCTAGCCAATTATATCCTGAACTAAGTTTTACTGCCAGACATTTGCTAAGGGCATAAAACATTACATTAAGCTGTTAAACGTTTTCTTTTTACACTTTTAATTTCTGTACAACATCATTTAAATTCTTTTCAAGTAATGTGTGCACTTTTGCGACACATTACAAACATTCACATCTTTTTAGTACTTTTTAACCTTTCAGAACGTTTTATTTTCTTTCTTATAAATTCTTACATTTTTGGGTCAATTACACTCTTTTCAGTGATTTTGATCACTTAAAGATTTTCTCTTTTATTGCTTCACTTTCTTTTCATATTATGCTTTTTAAGTCACTTTTTAGCCCTTTTATACACTTATGAATTATAAACATTTATAATTCACATTTCTTTCATTCTTTTTATGTAATTGCATTCATTTTACTTTTATCCGAAATCTGAGTCATTCGGATACGCCATTAATACTGATCCATTTTACAATAATCTAGTCTTTTAATACTTTTATATTGACTAATTTATTTTGATAAATTAGTCGCATTTGTACTTTAACTTTTCAATCTTTTCATACGTTTTATAAATTATAGCATTACAGTGCAGAATTTCTTATTGTGTTGACTATTGTAACTTATTTGCAATAATTCAGTAATTAACCTTTTTATGACTAATTTATGTGATAAATTAGTCAAACCTTTAATTTATAACTTTTTAACTTTTATTCGGAATTTGTAATATTTATACGGGTTGTGAATTATTTAGTAATAATTCACTCATTTATTTGAATTTAAGAACATTTTAGTAACATTTTATCATTACATGTACTATACTTTTTTTTCTTTCTTAGTTCATCATTTGACCTGTCATCTTCCTTCATTTTATTGTAAGGAACATAAATTAATTTATCTTACTCTACTATTTTGGGCTTATTTATTGAATTATTTGTCAATAATTCAATAATTATTTCGGAATTATTCTTATTATTATTCATTTAAATCTCATGAATTTAACATATTATTTATTTTACTTTTATTAGCCTTTTTCACTTATTACATTAATTAATTATATTACTTAATCATGTATGTCTTATGAATTATTTAACAATAATTCATTATTTTCTTATAACATACATTCCAATTTTGGACTTATAATTCTCTAATAAATTTCCATATTTTTCCTAAAAATTATGGATATGTCCAATTTTATACTTATTATCAATTTAAGGCATAATTAATAAAATTCCTTAATTTTATTAATTATTAACATACAATACATATTTCACAAATATTCAAATAATACCAATAATTTTCTTAACTTAGATTACATATAAAATTAAGCTTAATTTAACATCTAATTAAACAATTACACATTAATTCAAATAATTCATATTAACTTCAATACTTTTCTCTAATTACAATTAAAGGCAAAATTCAGTAAGATTAAGGAAAATTGAAGAATTTTATAGTCACATACCCGTCGGTGTCGAAAAGTTCATTTTTCTGGTCACCGGAGTCTCGCCGGAGCCTCATCGGAGACTGCACCGACACTCCTCACTTGTAGCCGGCATCACCAGAAGTCCATTGGTGGCCTTCACGCGCTCCAATGTGGCTTCGTTTGGCCGGAAAAACCACAGGAACCGCCGGGAACCACCGTTCCCGATCTGCTCAACGCCGGCAATTGGGGACGATCGGTTGCCACCGGTCGATGCGTCTCGCCGAGAGGAGTCGCCCGGTGGTCACCGTGTCGCCGTCAGCCGCCGTATGTCGCCGGAAATTGAAGAAAAGCATCCCGGCCGACGGAGAGAGATCCGCCTCTTTCACGCCGATCCAACGGTCACCGGAAGGAGAGAAAAGGTCGGGGAAGGGGTGGCAGCCGCGCCGGTCACCGGCGCAAGCCTGCTGGCCGGCGGCAGCGCCTCCACCTGCCCTTTCCTCCTTCCGCTCCTCCCGTTCCCGATCTCCCTTCTCTCTTTTTCTTTTTTTTTTTTCATTCTTTCCCTTATTACACTTTTGACCCAAATCCTATATATATATATATATATATATATATATATATATATATATATATATATATATATATATATATATATATATATATATATATATATATATATATATATATATATATATATATATATATAAGGCCCAAGCCAATTCTCACTCTTCTATACATCAAATCACTTCAAAAATTATGCCACTAGTGTTATTTCCTCAAAAATAGCTTGTACATAAATTTTCGGCTCAATCAGAGTCTGTTACCGGTCCGATTCAAACCGGTCGGTCCGATTCAAAAACTGTCAAAATGACCGAAACACTTATTTATTTTTACCAAAATATTCTTCATGAAATTTCATGAATAACTGTAAAATTTAACAATTTTTGAAGTCCATTTACTATTTTTAAAATTAGGTCAAAGTTCGGTCAAACCAAAACCGACCCGGTACCTTTTTCGTATTTTTAACTTTTCGAGGCCCAAATAACCTTAATTTCACTTTAAATTTCAACCCCGAGGTCACCGTGACCAATACTTCCCAATGGTCAAATAACATATTTTCGGATTTCGGGTGTCCTTTCGGGCCCGGAAAACCCTATTCACTGCCGGAAAGTACTATTCACGGCTAACCTGGTGTTGAGGTCATTACAAAAAGCAATGGTGTATCCCTTTACATTCTTTCTAAATTTTATTAGTCAGAACTATAATAGATACTTCTTTATTTTTTATCTAACTTTTTTTGTCAAAAACTCTAAATATATCCATTTATCTTTACCTAAATTTTTTTATCCAAAACTGTAAGAGGTACCCCTTTGCTGACCGTCTAAATTATTTTGCCCAAAATTCAAGTGGCAACCTTTTTTTCTGCCTAAATTTTCTCACCCTAAACTTTCTGCCTAAATTTTCTAGCTCAAAACTCCAAAGTGTGCATATTTACTTTCTATCTAAATTTTCTCATCTAAAGCTCTAAAGGTTACACCGTTATTTTCTATATAAATTTTCTTATTCATACCTTTAAGGGATACCTTTTTGTTTTCTATTTTAATTTTATCACACAAAACTTCAAGTGATACATTTTTGTTTTTTGTTTAAATTTTCTTGTCAAAACCTTCAAGGAACCCCTTTGTCTAAATTTTTTACACAATACTCCAAATGATACCCCTTTAATTTATGTTCAAATTTTCTCACCAAAACTTCAAAGGATGTCAATTTGCTATTCCTCTAAATAATTTTGCCTAAACTCAAAGGTCTACCCTGTTGCTATTAATCAAAATATTTTTGTACAAAACTTCAAAGGGTATTTCTGTATTTTATTTAAATTTTTCATCCAAAACTGCAATAGATACTTATTTATTTTTTATGTAAATATTTTTACTTAAAACTTCAAATGGTATCTATTTGCTATTGCTCAAAGGGATAATCCCATTGTCATTTATCAAAGTATTTTTATCCAAAACTCTATTAGATAAATTTTTTCAGTCAAAAGTTTAAGAGATACTTTATTTTATGCCTAAATTTTTTAGTACAAAATATTAAGTGGTACTCATTTATTTTTTATTTAAATTTTCTCATTTAAAATTTCAAACGATACCCTTTTATATTTCTTCTAAATTTTTTCGCCCACTGATCTTTGTCTCTGGGGAGGGCCTTGTTTTCTGTTATTGGTGAGATATGAAAGCGGCAATTTTAACAGAAAGTGCAATGCTTAAAAGATAAGAAAGCATCAATCTTTTTTGGTAACGAAAGAACTTTACGTGTATGGAGTTTGCCAACAAACTTGAGGAATGCGCTCAACTTTTCGCACCACGAGGAGCAATTGCTGCCTTTAAACATTAATATAACAAAATTCACAAAAGAAAAAATAAATAAATAAATATATATATATATATATATATATATATATATATATATATATATATATATATATATATATTAGTAAATGTACAAAATTATTATCGAAAAGTGAAAAGGTACTGATGGCTTATATTTAAATAAAGTTACTGAAAATTTTGACATAGTTTTTGCTTTCCTCTGACTTTTGTTGTTAGGTTATGTAGTATAGGAATGTAATCCTGTATTTGACTTCCACAAGGTAAAGCTCATAGTACATAACAAATGAATCAAGAATATTTCATTAAAGGTTAATGGATGAATATGATGAGACGGAATATGAAGTAAAGAAGGAAGAAAAATATAAAAGAAGTATTTTGATTTAAGCTGTGCATTTATGTAGATTTCATTTTTACTCGTCCAAGCAAATGATTATACATAAAATGGCTTTTCAAGTTCACATGAAGTTGTCCTATTGGACATGATATGTGTTAGGTCTACAACACTTGCTACTTAAGTTAAAAAAATGCAATAACCAATTTTTTTTTTAATTTCTTTGTCAAAGACTTGTATCACAAACAAACTTTGCTCTATAAATCATTATCTAATGCTTGACCTTTAATTTTATAAAAATAAAATAAAATAAAATAAATCATAGTGCATACCTTCCATAGAATCCAATGTCAATTTGACCTACCTTTCTCTCATTCACTTTTCTATAGTAGCTTCTTCTTCCTCAAAAGGACACTGCTCTTTTTTAACACATATTTGCTCATTGTATATACTTTACCTTTTCTTCTACATGATCATTAATATAATTTCCCTTTTTTAAAAAAATGAATTTATTTAGCATGCATCGAGTTAGAATTTGGTACACAAATACATGTAATGCGTATAAATCTATATCATTTGATAAAAGTAATATTTTAATTTTTAATTTAATAGTCCATATGTACATGCATTAAATTGGAGCCATCTAAAAAAGCAAAAGGCCATTATTTAATGCTAGTGACTAGTGAGAATATTTGCTTTGGCCGTAGGGATCATGTTAGAGAATTTGATTTCTTTGTTTTTTCGTTAAGCTTTTTCTTTCCTCCTCTTTGTCTCCCTTTTGATAATTATTTATGGCTTTTGATTTTTTTTTTCTAATAATTATAATTATAATTGGTGAATATAAAAATTGCAATATATTTAACGTAGTCTTTGAGAGGCCTACAAAAACAAAAACAAAAACTTTTGAAGAAATTGAGAACAAAAAGAAGCTTGTTTTCATCAAAAAGAAATTGCTTGTATCGTGCTACAGTAATCTAATAAATTTATTCATAAAAAAAAGAAGCTTGTTTTCCATTTTGTTTCTTAATGACGAAAATATTAAGTCAGACGAATTCAGCCTATATGGTTACATTAATGATGCTATTTAAAAATGTTATGTTAGTGCTCTCTCTTTGATGATTAGTATTATTATTATTACCATTTCTTTAAGTTAGAAATGTTACAATAAACTTCCTACTTAAGTCATAATTATTCATTTATCATGCCAATATTATAACTTTTTTAATCAATTTCACATTCATTAAGTAATTATTTATTTATTTTTATTATCGGATAGTAAATAAATGAATTTAGAAAAAATATTTCCCTAACTTTTGCTAAATTTAATAACAAATGTTATTGTTGTGAGGAATTAATACATCATATATACGTGCACTCAATTGCTAAATTATGAGCTTCATTTCAAAGAATCAACTACGAAGGATAAGTGGTAAAGAAAGCACATCGTTGTAACAAAATTTATACTAGAATTGGAATATAATTATTTATTTTAGTTATCAAATTTGAACCTATATAACATTGCATGGGGAGGCTCTAATCTAAGGTATTCCATGAGCCAATTTATCTACATAACAGATTTTTTTAGAGGAAGAAGAAAACAAACAACTAAAAACAAATCACGTTCGAGCTAGTTTTGAAAAGGAAATTCCCATGGTATCGGAGGATAAGATAGCACTCAAATCAGTAGGATACGAAAAAAAGACAGACATAGCACGTGTAGGTAGTAATGGGTTGAAGCCGACCTTTCTTTATACACGCGAGGAAGCCGCCTTATCGACGGTGGCTAACGCCTGCGCTTTCCTCATATTCGCCTAAACAATTGTCTTAATTAATGTTTTAATCTATACGGCTACTTGATAATATATATATTCAAACTGAATTAACTTTGAATACAGAAATTATCTGAAAATAAATAATTCATATACAGAGTCCTATCCTATCCAATATTAATATGTGATCAAAACAATTAAATTAAAAAAATGCATTATATTATATTAAAAATATAAAAATAATAAATAAATAAAATTTATATTTTATAAAGTGATATATAAAAGAAAATGGAATAAATAATAGTATAAAAATAATATTAGCAAGCCCATCCAACAGGGCTGCCTTTCTATGACCGTGAAATAAATGGTGAGGTATAATTTCGCTAGTTATTGTATTGCTCAGTTTTTTATTTGCAAAGACTTTTTAAATGATAACGATGGTTTATAAATTAGGATTCAGGTTTTGATTTGTACTTTGGAATTATTTTTTTCATTTTTAACGTTTTAATATTTGGCTATAAAATATTCTTTTTTCTTTTTTTAATTTTTAAAATTATATTTTTTAATCTCAAATTAATTTTTGCTTTTTTTGTAATTTATTTTTCTTTCTAAATTCGGTTAAAATTTATATCCATCAATACGACACAGCTTTATATTATAATATTTTTTTACTACTTAAAAGAAATTGTAGAGATATTTAGGACTTTCAAGATTTTTTACTTTATTCAATTTTTTATATTTGTTGTAGTAATATATTAAATTCTTATTGAAATGTCAACTTTTTGTGACTTTTTCAATATTATCAGGAAGGATTCAAGAAATCAGTGAATTCTTCAAGCCTTTTTATTATTCAAAAAGATTAGATTAAAGAGCTTTTACTTATTTTTGGATTCATATATAATATTTAAAAGTTTTAGGTACATTTAAGGATAAATTAATCTCTTAATTTGAGGCCTTTTGAGATAACTTAGAGTTAAGATAACGTTAGAGTTATATTAACATATTTTCCGAATAAATTATGAATGATGATTTCATAGTTGCGAAACCATGAATTTTGGCTAAAATTTTAAAGGACATTACTGATAGCACAAATTAATTTTTAGTGAATATATGCATTACTATTCGGTTTTATAAATAAAATAAATAATATTTTTAGGCAATTTGTACTTAAATATACAATGAAATGAATTATGAAATCATGGGCAAAAATATACTTTTTACGTCACAAAATATTATTTCATAAAAAATCAGCGGTGGGGTCTTGTCAGAAAAAAAAATCTAGTGTTAAATAATCTGTCATAAATCGAATTTATTAAGGACGGTCTCAAAATACAAGCTAATTAAGAATATTTAAAGATGTAATTAAGGCAAAAAAAAAAAAGCTTCATGTCAACAAATTAGGTGTATGTGTCCTACGATAGAGACTCGTGCACACTAGACAAAAGGAATACGTGTAAGCAATCAAAAAGGAGATAAAAAAAATCATCATTTTTTAATAAAATTTAAATTTTATTTATTTATTATTTTTAAATTTTTAATATAATTTAATTTATTTTTTTAAATAAAATTATAATTAATTAAATTTAATAATTTAATTTTAATTACGTAATTTAATATTAAATTTAAATTTATTTATTATTTTATAATTTAAATAAAAATAATAAAAGTTATCGATAAAAAAATACGGAGAAAGTATTATAAATATACGAGCTGCTTGGGCTATCGAGTTAGCTGGCAAAAGGTGCTTCTGGGGTGTTAGTGTTTGCTGGAGAAGGTGGTGGTGGTGGTGATCTTTGGTTATGGCCTTTTCCCTTTTAACGTTGCTTTTCTTGCTCCTCTCACTTTCAGGTTTGTTCTTTCTTTAACTAACTTTTCTGGGTTCTGTTTGGTTCCCTTGAAACTTGCAGAATCAAAAGGAAATATAATGATTGCAACTTTGATGCTTAAAGCCTTGAACTTTTCTTTGTCAGCTTAACAAGATTGAGACTTTGCTACCCACTCGAGCTTAGTTCTTTCGTTTCAACTTATAAGAATGTGTAATTTTGTATTGGCACTTAAATTCTCTGGCTAAAGAGCTGAATTCTTTGCTATTGATTTAGGGAGGTCAAATTGTTCTGTATAGTCTGTTTTTGTTTTAATTTGATTAGTAAATGCAAATATTTTGGTGGGAGTTAAAGAAAGTGAAGTTGAATTATTGTGAAAACGATGTTTATTATTTTATGCTGTTGGAGTTTTTGAGCATATGGGTCCTAAGTTGCAGATTTGTGGTTCTTGATGATGTTTGTTTCAGTGTTTCTTGGATTTACATTGGTTTGATTGAGGTTCGAACTTCAGAAATCTGATAAAATTAGTGCTGCTAAGCTATGATTATTGGTGTTGAATTATGTTTTTCAGATTCAATTGTACACATAGAGAGTGCTGGGCTTGGGATTAACTATGGCCAGATCGCCAACAATCTACCATCTCCATCTCGGGTTGCTGTTCTTCTTCAATCTCTCAACATTTCAAGGGTAAAACTCTATGATTCTGATCCAAATGTGCTACTTGCCTTCTCGAATTCGAATGTTGATTTCATTGTGGGACTTGAAAATGAGCGGCTTCAAGACATGACTGATCATCTAAAAGCTCAAAATTGGATTCAACAGCATTTACAACCTCATCTCCCTCAAACTCAAATCACTTGCCTTACTGTCGGAAATGAGGTCCTTAATAGTAGTGATGCTCAGCTTAAGACTAATCTCCTTCCAGCTATGCAAAATTTATATCATGCTCTCGTTAATCTTGGATTAGATAAGCAAGTGACCATCACAAGCGCACATTCCCTTACTATCTTGGGCAGCTCCTACCCTCCATCGTCCGGGACTTTTAGACAAGATCTTGCTGAATATATTCAACCATTGTTGAGCTTTCATGCTCAAGTAAAATCGCCTTTTCTTATTAATGCGTACCCCTATTTTGCATACAAGGGCAGCCCCAATGAAGTGCCTTTAGAATATGTACTTTTCCAGCCTAACCAGGGGATGACGGATCCAGTTACGAATTTGCATTACGATAACATGTTGTATGCTCAAATTGATGCTGTGTATTCAGCCATTAAAGCAATGGGGCATACAGATATTGAAATAAAAATTTCGGAGACAGGTTGGCCATCTAAGGGGGATACTGATGAACCAGGAGCTACACCAGAAAATGCAGGGCTATATAATGGTAATTTGTTGCAGAGAGTACAGGAGAGACAAGCAACACCAGCTAAGCCATCAGTACCCGTTGATGTATACGTTTTTGCACTTTTTAATGAGGATTTAAAGCCTGGTCCGACATCAGAAAGGAATTACGGGCTATTCTACCCTGATGGTAGCCCGGTTTACAACGTTGGATTGCAGGGTAATCTTGGTAGCCCGGTTTACAACGTTGGATTGCAGGGTAATCCTCCAGAGTTAACTTATTCTTCAGCATTCAGAATGAATGTAAGTCTCTTAATCTTTCCTTTTCATTATTATCTTGCCTTTATCTATTATTTGTGCAAAACCATGATTCTAATATTAACTTTCCTGCAATTTACTGGTTCTGCAGGTTTTGTCCATTTTCAGCGTGGTGATATTTGTGATGCTATACTTCATCTGTGCTTAGAAGCACAGAGATTTCATATGTGGAGTTTTTCTTCTTTGACTCATCGCAAACAAATTCTTACACATCATATAGCTAAAAGAGGACTACTTCTAGGTGAGAGTCAATTCATTGATGGCTTCACGCCTCTTTGAATGTTCTTTTTAATGCCAAACTATCGTTGAATATATATACATATATGAAGTGCGAAAATAGGACTGCTTACTTTGAATATCATGTCTAATGCCAAATCATCATTGAATATTGCTGATATACCATGTGGGAGCTGGCTGCTTTGCTAGAACAGCCGATCATATGTATTCACATGAAAAGAACCAGTGGACTTTAGTTAGTATTGAAGATCTGTACAATAGCAATATTTGCACTGATCTAAAAATTATACGGTTGAGATTATGTTATTACCCCCCAGCATCATTGAGTACATATATTGATGCTTGATGTATACTGGCTTCTATTTTATCATTCTTTATTAGAAAGATATGGTAATGGATCTCCATCCTCTGTTATCTCCACTTGCAATCATGCATTTGAATCTTTTTTTTTTCTCCTTTTTTATCAAAATTCTTGTTATCTTCCACTAAACAAAAGTCCAAACTTGCTTCTATTAGGAAGAGACATTTGTGTCCCTTCTTTCAGCATACAGTTCACAAACTTCCATTATTTTTGCACCTCTTACCATCATATTTTGTATTTTGCCATTGAGCCCTGTCTGCAAAGTTGGTTTGTTCTGTGTCTATATATCTTTTATTGCCATCATAAAATAGAATATTTAGCATCACCCATGTCTATTTCAAGTTAACATCAGTAGGCCAAATATTGTTGTCATATGAATAGAGAAGATTCTCAAATCAAATTATAGCTATTATCAATTTTCAACAAAAAATATTTATTAAATGTCATTATCATCATCTAATTTTTCTAATTCAAGTCCAAGTTAACTTATGATACGCTGTATTTCTTGATTTTTGAGGGGTAAGCTTGAAGATTTAGCTTTGTTGAGTTATTTATTATGGTACTTTTGATTCTTGAGCATAAGTTTGGTGGCTTCAAACCAAAGATTAATCAAAAGTATGACTACTTTTATGATATTAGTAAAAGAATATGAAAGTTATGCTTCATATTTCAACATATGTTAACATCAATTGATGCTTAGAGCATAAAGTGGGGTGGTGTTGGTGGTGGCTATCAACATCAAGGACACCCTGCATTCACAATTAGAGACTATCTTGCATCACCAATGCCCTGTAGGGGATAAGCTTGACACATAGATGACGATGATGATAACAAGATTGACCATTCCAAAAGCGACTGCTTAGCTACTCTAATATTTCATCCCAATTTTTGCACAATCTACAGTTTGATCAGTCCATAAAAAGTTTCTTTCTATGGTCCCAGTTGCTGTTAGATTCTGTTAATTAAAGACATGTTGGCCTTGTTAATTCTAACACGACATCGAAAAAAGGTTGGCTGTATTAAGTAGTTGGCTTGAACAAGATTTGACCAAGAAAATAAATTTTAAATGATAAAGTTGTTGCCAGTTCTGTTCTTGAAGTCTGAATACTTCAAAAGATAGCAATTATTATTATAATCTTTTAACTGTTGATCTGATCTAGAAATGTTATTTTTTTGGTATTTTATGCATGTGATTGACATAGCTTTTGAAATTTCTGTGCAGGGAAGAAAAAATGGCAAGAAAGATCGTTCAAGCAGTGGACAGAGCATCTCTTTACAAGTTAATCTCTATGAAAAAGAAAAAGACTATTGTTTCATTATTCCTCACCTAATGTGCAATTCATCTATAGAATAAGTTATAGAAATTATTATGGAAAATTTTGAAATTAAGGTGGGGAAAAAAGCTAAAAAAAAAAATACCAATTCTTTGGGATATCCCTAATAAAAAAAAAAAAAATATATATATATATAGAGAGAGTGAGGTTTAGAAGATTTTATATATTTTTATATTGTAATTTTTTTGGACGCTATTAGCTTGGGTTTTTGAGGGAATGGGTGGCATTCATTACAGTAATTTTAGATATATAGATCTTGTAATGATTTATATTATTGCTTTTTACTTTTATTTTTTAAAACTTTTTTCCGTTAAATCCAACCACATCATTGATTAAATTAATTATTAATTTTATAAATTATGTATTATAATTTTTTAAAATATCATTTCATTAATATCTATAATTATATATTATAATTGCATTGATCATTAATTTTTTTTATATATGAAGGTAAAATAGAAATGTATACAACAGTATGCCTTATAAACTTAATTTTTTTTACTGATCAATTAATAATATGTTGCTAATAAAAAAACCAAATTTTACTTATGCAAATATAAAATCATTTTTTACTATTTCCAAATGAAAATTTAGTTATTTAAATCTTGCATTAAAAAAATAAGTAAATTTTCATTTGAAATAGTCAATTATGTCCAAAGATTGTTGAATTTATTCTCAAAATTGACAAATGAATTCCAATTTGTATTGGAAGGTTATTATCCTATTATGGGCATGCCTATCGGCTTTATTATGGCGAAATATTTAATCTTAAGGACAAACTAATACTATAATATAAAAATATACTTAATGACATGCATTTTACGTCGCACACATATGTAATATATATACAATATGAAATAAATTTACATCATTTCTAATTATAATTGTAATTAACTATTATACATCTTTTATAATCTTAAAAAAAACCTAAAAAACAAACGATTTTAGGTATTATATTATCAATTATAATTTGATATGATTCATCAAATCTTCTCTGACAAAACGACACTTGCAGTGATTGTCTGAATTTTTTCTTTAAGTTGCTAAAACTTTTTTTTAATACGTTGTTAATTTTAAGTCTTGTTAATAAACTTCAGTTATTAGTTCGATTACAATGTATATGAAGACCACCAACATCGTATCGACGATTTCATTCATTACAGCAAGTACTCCCAACTCCATTTGCGGTTGTTTCTGTTGGGGGGATGGCGGCTTAAATTGAACTGTACCTTCATGTCAGATTCAGAGTAGGAAATAGGTAAGATTTCATGTAAAAATTCAAATTTTAATTGCTAAATCATTATTGGGTCCTGCTCGGAAACAGATCATCATATAAAAGTTTCATCCTGAATTTATGTATCTACAGAATATGTGATTGTTTCTTCTGCAGGAGAAGGTTAGGGGTGATGGGCTTTTACGTATTTGGTTGGGTTTCAGTTATCCCTAGAAACTGATTGATAATTTGCCCAAGAGAAACAAGGAGCTAAGGCGATACTGAGCAAGAAAGCAAAAGATGTTTAGGGCTGTAGTTAGATACTTTTCTCCAAAACCCAAGCCGAAAATGAAACCAATGGAGCTCAGATCACCGCCTGAGTAGACTCATACCATAACAAGGGCGATCTTTGATATTGTGAAGGAGCATGATCCTCTTACTGTTTCAGAAACTTGGGAAAGAGTCCAGGTACGGTAGTTCTCTAAAATCTTTCGTGTAGTCGCAAAGGTATACTTGGCTTTTTGGCCAGTAGAGTGTTGGTTAGTGCCTGAATGTTTATGAAATAACATGCATACACGCAAGTGTTTGATGACACACAATCGTCCAAGAGGCATGCATTTGCAAAAGAGAAATAAAGAGGATTAGATTTCTTGGTGAGGAAATTGATCTAAAAGAGGACTGGATTTCTTTGAGTGTAGTTGAAACTTGTATTATCTTCTTCTTCTTCTTCTTCTTCTGCTTCTTCTTCTTCTTCTTCTTTTCAAGCCTTTCTGTGCTTATGATTGTTGATTTTCGTAATCTGTAACAAACTTTTATGTAGTTTTGAGAAACACGGGTTGCAATTCAAGTTTTGATCAGTAAATGTTTGGCAAATTTCAGGAGGTTGGACCGAGAGGATTGAAAGGGAAAAGCCACACGAAAATAGTATTGAGATGGATGAGGGAGAGGCAAAAGCTTATGTTAATATGCAACCATGTAGGGTCCCGGAAGCTATTTCTTTATACAACTTGGTTCACAAAACCTGCCATCAAGCATGCAAAGCAAACAAAATAATCAACCTACCACTTAAGTTGCCCTGAGGTTGCATTCAAATTATGAAAAAGAAGTTATCTAGCCTTCAGACGGAGTTTCGGATCTGCAACACATGCTCAGTTCGGATATTGGAGAAATCATGTTACTTCTGTGTAATTGAATGTGCGTAGATTTGCACTAAAAGGGCATTCTTAAACTTTTAGTTACATGTTTTATTAAGGTTATATCATAACCTTGTGAAATTCCATTAATGAAAATCTCTAGTCTTGTTGTAGTTATTTTTTGTTTAAGAACCCATGAAAAGATTTGAATTCTCTTCCACTGAAGCTAATGCTTAACATCTTTCCTCTCTGTTGCCCTTTTAATCTGTGAGTAGCTGTAACAGTTTAATTTTTGGGAAGTTGGTTAGCTAGCATTAGCATTAATTTTTGATCCAAAAGTACGTGGTGAGAAATCAACTAAGAATAGAGAATTGGAATGACCATGGTCGTTAATTCCTAATTACCTAATGTTGCTCTACCATTAAAGTAATTTAGAGTAAAGAATGAGTTATTTTTATTATCAAACTAACCTAAAGTTTTAGATTATTATTATTGTTTTGGAGTATGAGGTTTGACTAATTCAATTCGAATAAGATCGGTTCATTATGAATTATTTCGATATTTTTTTATTTATTAATAAATTTAAATTTAAAAATTCGATTAAAAAGATCAAATATAAAGCTACTCGAACCAACCAATGAGGATTATATTATTATCATTATTATTATTATCAAAATATTAATGGAAATACAAATAAAAAATTGGATTGAAATTACAAACAAGATCTGATTAGTGTTACTTAAAAAAAAAACCAAAAGTGATTAGGCTTGAGTACCATCCGACCCACCCGCATGTTTTCCTTGGGCCTTAGGCTAGCCAATCTAAGGGTCTAACCCATCATTAAAATGGCGGGAAATATCACCTCGGAAACTGACTGAATCAGTCATAAAACCGGGAACCCTAAAAATGGCTTCTCAAAATTCTTGCCGAATACAGAGAAATCGAATTGCTTTGGCCATTTGTAATTCTATAGAGACTGATGGAGGGAGACACTCAGGCGGAGGCGGTGGAAAAAGTTGTGTCGGAAGCGGAGGAGCTGCCTAAGGCTATTGTCCGCCGTGTTGTAAAGGATAAGCTCTTGGACTGCTCCGCCGATGGCGACCTTATCGTCCACAAAGAGGCTCTCATCGCTTTCTCTGAAAGTGCACGAATCTTCATTCACTATCTTTCCGCCACGTAAGGAAGAAATTCGTGGAAATTTATCTATTTGTTATTTTTTCCTTTTAATTTCTAATTTAGTTTTTTTTTTTCGAACTGGGATTTAGGGTTTTTCGTCGGTGATCCCCAAAGTTTATTTCTTTTTGTTTGGTTAAATATGTGTAGAGCTAATGATATATGCAAGGAATCAAAGAGGCAAACTATAAGTGCAGACCATGTGTTCAAGGCTCTCGAAGAAATTGAATTTCCTGAATTTGTTGGGCCTCTCAAAGCCTCCCTTAGAGGTCAGTGGTTATGATCACAATTTTGGATTTTTTTCTCCTTTAATTAAGTTGAAATCTTTGGGCACATCAACTTGGGAAACAATTGGTGTTGGAGGGTCTAAGTTTTGATATTCTAAGATGAAAAGTTGTGGCATTAGTTCTGTTTGTGAAGTTCTTGTAATCCGGTTTGGTTAAATTTGTGATATTTTATGATATCTAATAATGTAATGATGTCTATCTGAATTCAAATACTCACATGCACCATGAACGAAAATTCCTATTCATGTCCATGGTTTTGGCAGTTGTAACCATTATGGGAACTCTGAAGATAAAACTTGGCAGCTATTTAGCAGAAGTATTGATGCTCTTTATTGATGTCATTATGGGAATCATTTGTTTCCTTGGGTTCAGTTTAATTGTATAGACGAAGACGAATAAAGTAGATTCCATACAAAAGAAATTGGATTTTGCAATGTAATTAAATAAACATCCTTTTTAATAGCTCTTTTAGGTCTTGCCTATGCCCTTTAATTATATCTTTAGGAGTCAATCAAAATTTTCCTAATTTTTTGGGCTACCTTGTATAGTACACAGGTTTTATTATATGATAGAAATAATTCAATTCACACAATTAAGTACTTAATTTGATTTGGTGCGCTGATTAGCCGTACTAACATGCTGTTTCTATTTTTGCAATCATGATTACTTGTACTGGTTAACTGATGCTCTTCTTTCAGTACATAGTCCATTATTGTATGAATTTTGGTTTTGATCTCTTAATCTTTGTCACTTACTGCAATTGATTTGTTTGGTACAATATTGATTTACTGAGGAAGAATTGATGGATTTTTGGTTTTCACATAGAGTTTAAGAGGAAGAATGCTGGAAAAAAAGCTGGAGCATCAGAGACCAAAGAAGTTAAGAATAAAAGGAAAGTAGAAGAAAAGCCATCAAAGAAAAGTGGGAGTAAAAGCAAACAAAAGAAATTGGACTCAGATAGGGAACAAGGATGTTCAGAGTAACTGGCGAAGGAACAATGTTCTTTTTCTCCTAATCAGTGGCACAGAAATGAGCACACTAGCTAACAATTATGTTTTAGTAGATATGAAGTAAGCTGCATCATTATGCTGTTATTTCAGCTCCGGAACTGGACCCAGTACTACTTAGATTTATGATGTGAAGATTTTGTTGTTATATTAGTTAAGAAAAAATGCTGGTGACAATTAGCCCTTTTAGTGGTTTCTCGTTTTGTAAGAAACTCAGAAGATATTTCTTCCGTGGGCTAAAGAACTAGATAAATGAAACATTGTTTACAGCAAAAGCTGAAGCACGATTTGTTACTATGGGATCATGTTTTTCTGGGATTTATACCAAGTTATATTCTTGTAAATTCGAACTCTCCTATCCGTTTTCTACTGGGAGAAAAATAGAAGAACCACGTTCTCTAAAAATGTGTTAAAATTATAAGGCAGAATAGAATATTCAATACGTTGTATCAGGCCATCTTCTTAAGGGTAGAACAAACCTAGTTGCTACGGAGGGTTGCTGTCAAAAACAAATAAATAAATAAATAAAAGCCTTCCACCGAATGGGAGAAAAAGTAGACAAAAGGTTCAAAATTATACATATTTTTATCAAGCACATTTGTGCACACAGAATAGGAGTGATGCTTGCTCTAATCATTCCTTAGAAATATTAGTTCTTTGTAACTACTTATGTTCTCAAGATATATGAATATCATAAAGTGTCATTGAAAAGCCATATTTTATTGAAGAGCAGCATTCAGTCAATGCCAATGAGCGTGAACAATAAATGAGCATTGCGCTGCAGTTTCTGGTGATGCTTCTTGTATTCTAATGCAGGTATAAAGTATAAACACAGTAATGATCTTGAAGTTGTGCTGAGGGTCAAAATGGCTTGGACTCTAGGATGGAAGCCTTCGTAAGTTTCTTTTTCTGCCCACTGCTCCTCTGGATTGAAAAGTGTTCTCTCAACTTGTCTTTTTGTCAACTATTCTTTTAGTATTTGATAATAGCTCATTTTCCTCCGCACAACATTTCTTGCAACTCTGAAGTTTCAACAGTTAGACAAGTTCATACAAAGCATATGGAAACTTATATCACCATAATTATGCTATTTTTTCTGTGACATAATGTTGCTGATAGCATCTTATGTGATAAATATGTGATACGTGTTAAGAGTTAAGATCACTTCAATGTACTAGAAAAGGTATAAGAGAACAACATAAATCAATATGGCTTTGGCAAAGTTCCCTCCGCGAATCTATGCTTTTTCTAGAGCTCATATTATTTGTTCTCTCATGGAATCAATCTGTTGCTTTCAAATACTTGGAATAATTTACTATTGTACTATTAGAACTTTACTCTGAGATTCTTGACCCACATTCATTGCATTATTTCTGTATTTCCCAAACTTCTTTTTAGGAGAGTGATAAAATATGAACCAGATTCTCCAACTAATTGCTTGACTAAAGTTAGGTAATTAAATAGTTTGCGATTTATGCTCTCCAGTTTTTAACCTTGCAGGAGTAATCTTTTTTCTTTTCTTCTTTTAATTTATCACAAGTTCATATTATAATGCTGCAAGGGTTATTATTCTATTCTTTCCCGTGAAGCCAATGATATATATATATATATGTCTTCCTGCAGAAGAAGAAGAAGAAGAAGAAAAGGCAAAAAGTGAGAAGAATGATGAGGGTAAGAATTTCACGTTTTCTTCTGGTTCTAGTTATATTGGAAGCAAACTGTGGTTATGGTACTGATCTCGATGTACTGCTGAAGCTGAAATCCTCCTTGACAGGTCCAAATGGCTCAGGACTCAAGGACTGGAAACCCTCGTCGAATTCTTCTTTAGCTCATTGCTCCTTTTCTGGAGTTACATGCAGTAAGGACTCAGAAGTAGTGTCTCTTAATGTCATTGCTTCTTTTCTGGAGTTACATGCAGTAAGGACTCAGAAGTAGTGTCTCTTAATGTGTCCTCTCTTCGTCTCCTTGGTTCAGTTCCACCAGAGATTGGTCTTTTGAACAAGCTCGAGAACCTTTCATTGGCTGCTGATAATCTCACGGGGAAGCTTCCTGTAGAGATGGGCAAGCTGACTATTTTAAAGATTCTCAACTTATCCAATAATGTTTTTGCTGGCAATATCCCATGGGAGATTACTTCCGGCATGACTCAGCTTGAGGTTCTTGACATCTACAACAACAACTTCTCAGGTCCCCTGCCAAGTGAGATTGCAAACCTGAAAAATCTTAAGCATCTTCATCTTGGTGGGAACTTCTTTTCTGGCAAGATACCTGAATCATATGCTGAGCTTAAGAGCTTGGAGTATTTTGCTTGCAGTGGTAATGACCTTTCTGGTGAGATTCCAGCAAGTTTGGCTCGTTTGCAGAACCTGAAACATATGTATCTTGGCTACTATAATTTGTACGGAGGAGGTATTCCACCTGAGTTTGGCTCAATGACTTTGCTTGAAGTGCTTGACCTGGCAAATTGTAACCTCTCTGGTGAGATTCCTGCAAGTTTGGGACGTTTAAAGCATCTAAAAGTTTTGTTCCTTCATATTAATTATCTCACTGGGGCTATCCCACATGAGCTCTCTGATCTAACTAGTTTGAAATGGCTTGATCTTTCATTAAATAGTCTCTCTGGAGAGATTCCAGGAAGCTTCTTCAAGCTGAAGAATATCACATTACTCCATCTGTTTCGGAACAATTTTTCAGGTCCGATACCTGCATTCTTCGCTGACTTGCCATATCTTGAGGTGGTTCATATATGGGGAAACAACTTCAGCTCTGAGCTTCCAAAGAACCTGGGTCAGAATCAGAAGATCATAAAATTTTATGTTTCTTTCAGTAACCTCACAGGACAGATCCCTCAGGATTTGTGCAAGGGAAGGAAGCTACAGGAATTGATTCTTATGAATAATTTTTTGTCAGGACCACTTCCTGAAGAACTGGGTGCTTGCAAGTCCTTGAACAAGATCAGAATAAGGAGTAATCACTTCGATGGAAGCATCCCTGACGGAATCTTTAACTTGCCTGCAGTGACAGTCATGGAGTTAAATGATAACTGTTTCTCGGGAAAACTTCCTAGGAACATGTCCGGCAGCACACTTGGGCTATTAGACCTCTCATGGAATGAAATAACAGGAGGAATCCCACCTGACATCAGCAATTTTGGGAACTTACGTAGTCTGTTTCTTGGAAGGAACAGGTTTCAGGATGAGATTCCTAAAGAGATATTTCAACTCAAGCTCCTTTCAGTAATCAACATAAGCAGCAACAATCTCAACGGTGAAATTCCATCGTCTGTTTCTAGCTGTAGTTCACTACATTCAATTGATTTTAGCCGAAACAGCCTCACTGGTGAGATTCCAAGTGAAATTACAGCATTGAAGGATCTTTCATTCCTCAACCTTTCTCATAACCTTCTAACTGGCCAAGTACCTAGTGAAATCCAATTCATGTCATCACTGGTATCCTTGGACATCTCCAATAATAATTTATCAGGAAAAATACCAGCTGCAGGACCCTTTTTATTGTTCAATGACAGGTCATATTCTGGAAACCCTTCCCTTTGTCCTCCACTCAACAACTCTTGCCAGTATGCAGTTCACCCAGCCCCAGTTAGCAGTCCTGGGCACGGAGAAATGTACTATTGCTGGAAGGTTATCTACTCCATCATAATCTTCTGTTTCCTGTGGTGTAGCTAGAACGTCCCCCAAATCGAGACTTAAAAGATGGTAATTCAACCAATTTTTTTGAGGTTGGACACTTCCTTAAAATGCTTACATATGAGTGCTGGCTATCAGAGCTTGATTTTAGTTTTTGAGACAAATCAGAGAAAATATTACATTTTAGCGTGCAATGTATGCATCCTTGTTATCCAAGATTCAGAAATTTATCGGAACAACTGCAAGTAATTTAACCAATTAAAACAGGAGTTAAACCCATGCATATTCTGGCAACGTATTCACCATTTGGCAATTCTTTCTTCTGCATTTGAAGATTTTGTGCATATAATTTTTTCCTTGTACAGTGCCAAGCATGAACTCTGATCTGATTAGAACGGCTTGGGTATTGCAGACAAAAAAGAACTTTGTCGCAACGAGGAAATGGAACTTAAAGCACAAAATCATCTGCAATTTGAAGTCACACATGAAAAGCTCGATGCTATTGAATTGTAATGTTGTCATCATATTCAAAACAAGTAACTGATGAGGGGGGAACGCACATTTCCCTCTATGATTACAAGCAAAGAACAGAAAAAAACTAGTAAGGGCGATATCTACGCCTGCTGCTGCCATCATTGCCTTGTCTATCCCTACCAGAACTGCCACTGCCTCTGTTTGCACCTCCACTGCCATTCCTGCTGTTATTCCTGTGAAGTGAAGGTGGGGTATGTGGCTGTAGTCCAGGTTGTTGCCTACAAGGATAAAAGAAAAGGGAGGGCTTTCAAAACTGAGGCACTTAAAACCAAGTCTTTGACATTAACTTGTGACTAAACGTTACTTCTTTAGCATATTTTCCACTGTAGCAAATATAGTTACTACTTTAAACCCAAGAAATTCAGTAACAACTCTTAGCGCAGACACTATATGCATCAATACGAGACACTAAGGTCTCCAAGACCTGTAAATTGACAATTGGCCAGGTCCTTCAACCAACAGAATATGTTATCTACAGAACAAGACTTGAAAGAAGGCACATTGTTGTCATCGACCAAATGACAAGCCATAAACAATATTTGTGTGCCCACCTGAGCGTGTGCAGGCCTAATATAGGATTGAGAAGGCAGCCACTGACATGATATCGCAAATCATGAATATTAAATATCTATAATAAGGATATATAATGAGCTTACAGAACATAGCCAATCCGCCCATCAGGTAATAGCATTGGCATCATCGCCATGCCTGAAGGAGTTGGCCCTCTTCCGTAAATCAATGGCTGCAAAAAATTACAGAAACAACAGCATCATTCAAAAGCTTAAATTTAGAAATTTTATAGCATGAGTAAGGAGCATACAAAGAATGATGCCAAATTCCTAGCATTCCTATAATTTTTAGCAGCAACAAGTAGCCTAGTATCATTCAACCCCTGAGTGTGCACATTGATCAGAAGGTCCAAAAGTGGATAATAAGAATAAGCAACTTCTAGCACGGATAATGTAACAAGAAGAGGGTGTGCATAACTAGTTCCTAGCATCTGGCAATGAGAATTAACAGAAATTTCCATCAAGGGCAGCAAAGGTAACCATTCAAAGAAGCCAAGATTTAATGCAGAAAAGTTTGCAAAATTAGTACATTGAATTGCTTGTAAACCACTAAAAGACAGACAACTTGTTGCCAGGCTTTTAGCTTCACAACAATGATAGATTCGAATAGACATGAACAAAGAGACATGCTTCCATATAATCTCACCTGTGCCAAGCCTGCAGTACCATATCCTGCTCCAAGAGCACCAAATGCTCCTCCAACCAAGCCATAACCAACACCAGGTGGGTAGCTTGAAAGCAGACCTGAATTGTGTAAATTTGACACTCCAACAGACTTTTGATCTGTTTGAGGTTTTGCAAGGGAACATTCCAAAACTTGGCCTGAAAATCAGAAGTAAACATACACAAGTTCCCAGTTTAAATACATTAAATTAACAAATGCAAGATAGATTATATATTAGAAATCGATGATCACCATCTAGCTCATATTTTTCAGTACTCTTCAATGCTTTCATAGCACAAGACCTATCTGCAAAATGAACAAAACCAATTCTATTCTTTTCCTGTCCAGGCTTGGCGGGTGGCAAAACTACTTTTGTAATCTTTCCATGGCATTCAAATAGCTTCTTCAACTGATCTTGGTTGACAGCCTTTGGTAAATTCTTCACATATATCGCTTTCACCTGTTTAAGACAAGCTGATGTTAGATATACAAGAATTCGAATTCATTTCCAACACATAGAAAGAGAGTGAATAAATAAATAAATAAATAAATAAAACACCAGAGTACAGAACTATATAATAAAAATTCCAAGACAGAATTTGCCATTTTGATTATTTTAATAGGTCTACCACAAAGTAACTATTAAGGATCCTTTCTTCTTATACCTGTGAAGAGGCAGCAGAATCACCATTCTTTGAATCAGCCCAGCTGACAGTAGGAACATTATCACCTAGCTTAAACTTTGGAGTCATCATCTTCTGCCGTGAATACTCAGCACATGCATTATTATAATATTCAATGAAAGCAAAGCCCCTGTTATTGTTTGTCTTCATATCCTGGAGCCAAATATGACAGACAATGAGAAGAAGACACTTAGACTAAAGTTTAGATATAGAAAATAAACATGCTGCCAGCAGTAGAAAAAAGTTAATAAAAACCCAGGAGACATTTAAGAAAATATATAGGTGTCCAAAAGACTAACAGCTATAGTGGACATACAAACCTTGACCAATTGCACAGCAGTGACCCCTGGTCCAACTTCTGTCACAACCTTCCTCAAATCTTCCTCCCCCCAGCTTTTAGGAATATTACCAAGGAACAACCGATGCTTTGCTTGGGATGTTGAGCATTTAATTTTTTTACCCTGCATGAAAGAGACTTAAGTACAGTAGCATTCAGCAAAAGAATAAAAAATAAAAAGAGCAGAAAAAATACAAATTCAAGCATCCAGATAAAACCAACTGCAGACAAAACTGAATTGAGGCCTCAAGAACGTTCTCCAAATTTTTGATAATGAATAAAATGCACCAGCTGCCGCTTAGGTCACAATACTCACGCAAAGCCATCACTTCATAAGAGGAATGGGTAGCACAAATGGTTCATAAAAAGAAAATGCACCTTGAACTCAGCATTATTCAATTCATCAATGGCTTTAGAGGCTAAATCCACACTTCTAAAGGTCACAAATGCAAAGCCCTTGTTCTCATTTGAATCTTTGCCTTTCATTAGTCGAACCTGTTATCATAAACAGAGATTGTTGCTATATACACCTTTACAAGAATATGAAAGGATATGCTCTATACGTAGGGGCAGACCTTACCTCTGTAACTTCTCCAACGGAATCACAAAAACCTCTCAGGTCTTCATCAGATACATCATGAGGAATGCCACCAACATACACTTCAGAGCCATGAGGAGGACGAGCAAGAAGCTCAGCCTGTTTTTTCTGTTCATCCTCATCTTCTAGCATAGTGTTTGTATCATCATCTACAACACTTTTGTGGGCCCTGGATTCATCAACATTATTAGCATTGTCCTCTTCCTCCTCCTCTTCTTCCACCTCTATTACTTCCTCCTCCTCTTCTACTTCTTCCTCTACTTCTTCATACTCAACCTCTTCATCCATCACCTCTTCAGGATCTTCATCTTCATCTAGATCGACCTTCTCGTCAGAATCCACTGAGTTTTCAGGTTCAACTGGTTCAGTGGCTGTTGATGCATTTCCCTTGGCCCTTGGCATCTTATTTATCTAAGTAAACAAGCTTGCAGGGTAACTGTGAATAAGGCACAGAGGCCAGAAGAATTCATGGGAAGAAGCATACACATATTGAAAGGAGGAAAAAAATATACAAGGCCAAAAGGAGTTGATGAATATGAATCTCAATAGAATTCATGTGATGAGATAAGACTCAAGGTGGTTGCAATGTGAAAGTCTTCCAAGGTATAATGATAATATTAGTAGCAATACTAACAGAGATAGGTAAAAGAGATTTCTGAATGACAATTATGAGGCTCATGATGGTGGTGCAAAAATATCAAGAAATAGAACTTCTTGAAATCAGAACACGACCTCTGTCCAAAAAATGAGAGGCAAGTTTAAGCATTAATTAGCATCGTTGCACAGGGAACATATAAATCCATCAGAAAAAAGGGGCAAGAGAGCAAGCACCGTATTAGAATTAAGAAACTAACAGAACAAGGAATCAATCATAATGCTTCATGCATGACTCATCAAGTTAACAAAAAGAAGTCTCTGTGATTATTTTTATTTTCAGAAAAAAAGGAAACAGTCTGGTGCAAAAAAAAGGAGAACCAAGCCATAATATGCCTGAAGAAAACAAAATGAATTTCAAACTAAACGTACCAATCTGTGCACCTTCCTGCAACAAATTGACAATAAAGACTGAGATTGTGAAGGACAATGTATCTTTATTTCACAAAGCCTGGACAAAACATTAGAATTTAGCAAACACTTTATTGCAGCTCTACAAAGCCGATGCAAAAAATAGTTTCAATCAATACATTGAAAAGATTCTGAAAACAATCTTTCCAATTCTATTCTGCTGTGAAATGGTAGAGAGTTTGTATTCAAACTTCATTAAAATATTTAAGTCATTTTGACCATCATATGAGAAAAACTAGCTTAAACAACAATAAGGAGCTTCAACACTCCAGTAAATAATTACATGAGAAAGCTCAACATATAAGAATACATGTAATACATCTCGGCTCTCACTACACATGAAATAAAGTACAAGAATTGCCTTTAAAACTGCATCACAGGCACACCCATAATATAAAAATAGGAGCAAAATGTGCAAAATTCACACGTACAGTTCTAGGCATCTTTTCTCAAAGTTCTGCAATTAAGTTACAGCAGAGAGCAAAACCTAACCAAAGCACCCATGACGCCAATACAAAGATACAGACTTGGGATTAATTATCTAAACCTAAAGGGTTTACATAAATCATACACCTTTTATAGAAAAATAAGTTCTATATGAATCAACGCCCAAATCTTTCAGCATTTAAGATCAGTCACACCAAATCAGCTTTTCAGCTCACTCTCCAGTACATTAAGCTACACAGTTTTAAGTATAAATGCAGTGGCTGCTTGGGGCAATCCATCATAGTTTGTGGGTTAGCAATAAAAAACTGAATAATCCACTTATTGTTCATTTTTCTCACTTAGCAATTCAATAAATTTCATCAGTAATCCTTAAAAGCTACTACCTGAATCTCCTACCCCACAAATTCACCCTAGAAGAGCTGAAATTCTAAAAGTTTCAGCTCTCGGCATCTTGAACTAAACGAAAACTGTTACTATCAGCTATTTCAACCACAGCAGAATCTTAGCACCCCAGATCAGCAAAAACAGCAAAATTTAAGCGCAACGCAAATGCATTTAAACCAATTTATTATTTTTCAAAATCAATGAATAAGATGAAAGCGCGACTTGTAGCACAAAGTGCAAACGGATAAAAAAGCTCTTAAAATAAACAATTAGAGAGAGAATGAGAAGAAACAGGAGAGCACTCGAGTTGAAAGATAAACAAAAAAGAAAAGGAAGGTTACCGGAGGAGAAGTAACGCGCAAGAGGATGGGTTGAAAATCGAAGAAGAAACAGTAGGGGATTTTCTGTTCTCCTTCTGGTTATGGAGAGTAAACCCTAATCAGCCGCACAGTTTTTCGGATTCAAACAGAAGAGCAAATTGCAGCTGCATGTTTAAGTGTGTTATTTACTGAATATTGAATAGCGACTCATTTTATATTATTACGACCTTTATAATTTTTTTTTATTAACAGTATCCGAATCCACCGACAAATTAAATTCGAATTATTCGAATTTAAAACGTCGTTGCAGGTTAAGATTCATTATCCCTCTGCGTAGAAGATGTCGAAAGTCGATCTATCATTTCTAATATAATCTGCATCACTAACAGACTATCACCCTATATATTTACGACATTTATAATTATAATAATTATTCTATAATATATAATGAAAAAAATTAATTAAATAAATTCTAATTTTTTAACTATATAAAAAATTGATATTAATTCCAATTATAAGTTTAATAATTTTTAATTTTAAATTAATTAATTTCTTAAATTTAAAAAAACTTATCAAATAGTATGAATAGTAAATTATTTTATTTTGAATTGTAAATCATATGAGTACATTTATCAATTATTAATATTTATTTTTAGGTGATAATTTAAAATTTTGACAATTAAATTGAAAATCAATTAAATGAAGAAATTTATTTAACGATTTTATTGTATTATTCATTATATATTTTGAAATTATATCTTTAATTCAAACTTTTATTTATATAATTTAAATATTTTTACTTTAGTATATTATAATTTATAATTTTTTATAATTTTTAGACACAATTTTTTTTTATTTTTTAAAAAATAGTTTTAATTTTCGATTTTTCAATTAATCAAACCAAATCGACCAAAAATTTTAATTCGATTTGAATTCAATTATTCTATAAATTTGATTCTATTAATAAAAATAATAAAATTTCGGTTTTCAATTCGATTATTGAACCGAATCGACCATCGCTCTCCCTAGACACTCTGGTCAAAAGCAAAGGCCTCGAGATAAATATGCATGAAACTCACCAGCCGACCCTTGGAAAGGAAGGTTTGTTGCAAAAGATATATCCACATTACGCCAACGCCGAAGGCACCAACAAGTGACCCGAAAATAACAGACCAAGGAAAAGCATAATGACTATCATACTGATTGCCCAAATTACAAAAGAACCAGTCCTTATGATTCAATGAAATCGGTATACTTAGATATTAATATTATTAAGCAAAAAATTATTAGTACATTTATTGATTTGGTAAAGATTCGAAACCTTTACAAGACGAGTGATACAGGAGGGAGTCGAATCCAATATGAATTTAATGATTTTCACTTTTTAATTTCTACTGAATTGGATGATGTCCCATTTAATTTAAGAACCCACATAAAATCATTTTCAAATTCATGCCATGGATAAATAAATAAAGAAGCTGGACTAATATTCCTTTTCACAATTCATAAATAGTCGATTACAAGTACAAAAAAGAAACGCATATAATCTCTATTCATGTTAAAAATTACCTAAAATCTAGCTATTAATGAAACAAAATATGTCCTCAGGACATCATAGCGGTAGATATGGCAATTGGTCGAGCCTCCACCCTTCCCTTCCCCTCTATAATAATAATAATAATAATAATAATAATAATAATAATAATAATAATAATAATAATAATAATAAAGATTCACAATTACAAGTGAAACACAATCAAGTGATTTCATAGTTTCAATGGGCACAATTGTTCCAAAAAATAAACAATCTAATCATAAACCAACTAAATACAAGTCACAATTTGAAGCAATTATTCATAAAATAAAACACACTTGCAAGACATTCCGGTAAAAGAATGTTCATTCACCTGTCAAGACAAACAATAAACTTGCACAGAAGAGCATATTTGCCAAGGAAAGCGCATCCCACTTAGGACAACTGGTGCATTTCATTCACCAATTGGAGAAAATTGAAGGAAACCAAAAAGATCTATCATTTCTAATTGACTGATTCATTCGATCCCTGATAAGGAAAACAGAATAAGTACCTCGAACAGCAACTATAAGCTGCAGTTTGATTCACTCCTATTGATGCTGTAACCAAAATGCATGGGCAGATTTTCAATGCCTGCAAACTTAGTATCCGAAGAGCAAAATTATGTTCCTAAATCTGATGTGTGTATAATTTCTTGGAGAAGGGAATTTCCAACTGACTAAAGTACACTAATGTGGACAAATCCACTTTGTTCCAACAGCAAAAATTTCAAATCTCTACTGGCTACACATAGCTTTGAACAACACTAATGATAGTGCACATTGAATTCGGCCTTTCTTACCCAATTTAAGGCTTCCAATAAATGTATGAGCTCGATTTCTCTGTATTGAGTGTGATTAGGTTAGGTTATTTGTCCTTCATTTCATGTATTCCAGGACACTTTGGGTGATTTCTTCAAGGAAAGAAACAAAACCCATAACACTTGTGAAGCCGTTACCATCAACATCCTGTTCCTCAATCAGGTAATTTTCAAAAATAGAGGCATCATTCTGTCCTCCACGGATAAAAAATCAATTTTGGAGTTATACTCCTGTCCTGCTTCAATTTGTTGATAGTACTTCTCAATAAACCTGTGAAGAAGACATTGTCTTAGAAGCAATGAAAAAGCATGTTCTTTCAAACAATGCATTTCTTCTGAGCAGTGGCAAATGATAAAGAAAACTTACAATCCTGGGGCGGAGGAAAAGGAAGTGAAGGATCTGCTGTAGATGCATAGAATACAATCAACGTTGTAAATGCATCAAGGAAAAATATTGGGACTGCCACTGGTAATTAGAGCAGCACGGCTCAGAGAATGACGAGGATATGCTTGTTTATCTGGTGTAGAATATGACATCAGTACTGGATATATAGCACGATGAAGGGAACTTGGTTCCAGTGCACTGCATTGCAAATTAAGAGAAATAATTTCCAGTTATTTTCTCCTAAGAAAATAGCAGCATCATTCTCAAGATCAGAACTTACCATGGAAAACATAAATGCTACGATATTAAAAGCCTAAAATTTCAAAAGATGTATTACTATAAATTTTTTAGTCAAGAGAAAACCAATCAATAAATTAGCAATGCAGATTAACTTCAACTTGAAACATGAAAGGGCGAAGCAAAAGTGCCAAAATATTGACTGAATCATATGGATTACGAGTAAAATGTTAGGCAATATTTTCAGCAACAAATATTTCAAAAAACCAGCCAAAAGTTGTTCCACAGCCCACTAGATGCGCCAAAAATATGCATTGACAATGTAATCAACCAACCAACCTCTTTTCATTTTTCCCATGAGATTTTCTTTTGCATGTGTTGCCCAGGGTGGGGTTTGGGAGTATCTGGAGTGACTTTTGGTTGTAGACAACCATTGACAAGTCACAATTTCCTTCAGAACTCAGATCATTTCCATTTTAACTTCTTGAAAATTAATCCCTCTTTCTATTACAACATTGTTTAAACATCATATGCAAACATCAAATATACCTGAAAAGGCATTGTAGGTAGATCCGGTAGTCAGGGTGAACACCTTCTTCATGAAAGCGGAGAAGAGGATTCCGAAGCAAAGCAAAAACTAGGCGAGGTAAGGGCTCCAGCTGTGGGCACTGTAAGAACGCAACATCTAACTGACCACTTACGAATCCATTCTTAAGCTGAACAAGTTTATAGGCATCATTGTACTGAGCAGCGAGGATTACAAGCCAATCATGAAGCAACATCCTGCCCTCCCTAACTCCTTGCTCCAAAGAGGCTAATATAACCTATAAAGTAAGAAAATTTACAACTTTTATACATCAAGATATAATAATATTCAATAGCTAGCAAGATTAAGCCATTTATTATTTTCCTTAATCATCTATACTTAGAAAACCATCTAATTATTTGAGTTGACACGGATCAAAATTTCTGTTCTTTGCTAGCAGGCAGGAGCTTCCCGCTGTGCGAATATGCTCTGGATAATTTAAAGGTCTCAAATCACTCACTTAAAATAAATAAAAAATCATTATTCAGTGGAGCGAGGAGAGGATACCTTGTGAATGAGTACTGACAGAACCGCTTCCGGATCCACACTGTCATAGATTTCATGAATATTTCGAGCAGTTCCAAATTGCATAGTTCTTATCCTCAATCTCCGTTTAAGGGAATGCTTGCCTCTGCAAAGAATCCAGGAAGAAAAGGAGGATCAGCCCAGAACTAATGCAGGGTAGTACGAGATTGTTTAGTGCATGAACTGCATAAAGGCTTGGGACTCAAGGAGAAGTAAACCAGACAGCATCACCAATACATGCATCCAATATTTCACATGTCTAATTTTCATGCCCACCCATGATCATTGTATGAAATGAGATATCCAGTTAATATAACATGTCATACCTACTTGGTGAAACTAACCCTGAACTTGACAGCTCCTCAGGCGGCACAACAACTGTGTACTGAAATGCAATCTGTAGCACAGGTTGTTCTGATAAATATCTGCAAGAGTTGAAAACACAACCTTGGATGTTATATTTTCCAGCTACAAAGAAAAGAGGCTCAAACAACATTGATATATCACATAAAATAAGGATCAATTGTGCCCTACAGAAGGAAAGGTGAGAGAAGGACAGATAAACAGAGAGATCAATATAGAAATAAAGAGGCTTTAGGACCCAAGTTATCCTACCTCAAAGGCTATCCAAATGAAAGTTTGAGAAAACATATTATTGTCATGAAAGTAGGTATTCATGAAAAGATAATGTCTGTAGTCTATGATTAGCATTTCTCGTCAAAACTCTATATGAGAAGCACTTTTTGGTTCAATGTCTATAAAACATCAATTAATCTAGTCCGCATTTTATCGACCCAGAATGTACAGATACATGTAAAGATGGGTGAGACATAATTCATCACAGTTTTAGGGGAAATCTTATCAAAAGGCCAAAAATGTATCAAATGTCACATAATATTAGGATCTTAAATCTCTATATACAATGAAAAAATTTGCTGACTGACTTGTGTGTATACTATTCACCTATAGATCTTGGTGACCATAGACCTGGAGCAAAGACTGAGCCAAATACTACATCCAATAATGCAATGTGCTTTTTACAATTACTTCCTGATCCTAATAACAGAAGATGAATAGTAATTTCTGTCGTTACCAAAACGGCAACAAAATTAATAGTAGAATTTAGAAAAAAAAGCGAAAACGAATTTATATTCTGCACTAGTACTCTTTGTTTTATGATCCAGTCCATCCCATGTGCCTCTGTCAAAAAGTGTAGCTCAAAGGCGGAACAAAGTACTCTTGGGTTCTAGATTCAGTATGGAACAACAAAGTATTGTTAATATCAGAGATAAATATATATACCTGGAAAAGCCTTCTGTACTTGCAAAATCAAAGTCGTAAGCATATGTTGCATAAGAATCGCAACAAATAATGTGCTGAACATTCTCATATTGCGGATCTGGGAAGAAATGACCATACTGCAATAAATAGTTTGAAGAACATCAAAAATTGGTGAAACCCCTTCATATATTAAGAAATTGACAGCCACTTACAGAATGACCCGGCTTAAATTCAGAAGAAGTTCGCAGTCGAAGTATACAACCAAAAGCATATGGCCGACTTAACATCCGATAGCTGCAAAAAGAACAATGCACAAAATTAAGTGATTACACACACGTGCATATTGCAGAAATCACTCATTAGTTTTATTAGTAGAAATGTACAAGAGATAGAAGTGTATGCTTCAAAGATGATGAGCATAATTATTTTGGTTCAAACAATAGTGGATTTTGATTATTAATTACCATTACATTAGATACTTACATGTCCTGAGGAAGTGTCGAGTCATCAGTGTTTGAATACAGGAACAGTGAGCCTCCACTTTCAATACTGAGAAACTTAAGAGATGCGAAATCTGTATACTCATTTGTAACAGCAAATATGTCCACACAAACACCTGCTTGAACAGCGACAGCAGCCTGTAAAATACATGTTAATGCACACATTTCCCAAAACTTAGAATGCAGAATTACTAAACCAAATTAATTCACAATACCAGATCCTTGTAGAATGGTGTTTGCTCTGGAAGTAAAGCTCTATCTGCATCCTCGCCTTTACTAGCATATTGTTCACCGTACCTTCTTGTATCTAACTGCCCAGCTCCATAATCAGGAGGACCAGATATGAAAGCAAAGACTCTAGCTGCAAATATTTTGAATCAGAAAGTAACATATGTTACATCTTAAGGAAGGAAAAAGGCAATTTCAAAAGGAAAGAAATGCAATGAGAAAAAACATGGCCTTCAGATAATATAATTTTGAGAAATACAAAAGCACTGCAAGCTTGTAACTATATCACAAACCTAAAGCAAAAGTGGTTCCATACTCGGATCCAAGGTACTTAAATAGGGCCTCCATTGCTACACCAAAACCTCGGCCACCCATCAGAACACCATCTATTCCTTGACCAGCGCCTGTAGTTCTTTCCCATGAAGTTGTTGGCCTAAGTGTGTCAAGTGCAGCTGTAATACGATCCTTACAAGTTTCCACCTGTAATAGAAGCACTGAATTACAATTGTGCCAATATTAAGGTACAAGGCATAACAAGGTAAAAAAACCATTCTATAGCACAATGACAACAAAAGAAATCGAGCTCAACCAACATCAGCTGCACAATCTAATGTAACAATAAATAAATGATCCCTAATAAAACCATATGACTAACATACAGGAGCCAGAAATTGTAATAAGGGCATGACATCTTCAAGCTCAATTGGAAGAGTGCCCTCTGTATCAGGAGGAATAAACACATTTTTTACAACTGCAACAGGCCCCTGAACATCATATAACCCCATTTTGTGGCTGAAGGTAGAAAGACCAAATAAAGAACCAGGTGCAAGAGCTGCAGTAAAAGTGAGAGGAAAAGTTAATATAGGTGGACCACAGAGCGGTCAAAGACAGCTAATGCGCCCTTTGACGTACAAATTTTGAAATCAAGGAGAATCTTTAACCTTCCAAAGCCGCTTGAAGTGCACTTTTAGTAAGCTCCAAAAATTCTTCTGAAGCTGCAGTGAAGTCCAGGAGAATTCATGTAGTAATCTCTTAGGAAATGTAAAAGCATGACACAAGAATATCACATGTTCCAGATGCTTGCAACAATTAAACAAGAAAATATAAAAACCATTAGAAAAAAAAAAAAAAAAAACTGCAACTATTTTCAAATAAAAGAAAATATGTAATTACTTCTACATATGCAATACTTCTCATACAAGATCAGTCAAACCATAAAAGTTGTCCCTAAAATCTTAAACCATTTAACAAAATCCTAAACTTTTCAATTCCATGCAACAAGTTTCAAATACATCCTATTCAAAACTTTGATGCTAGCAGTTCCCCACACAAAATTGCTGCAGCTATTAGTGATTTAAATTATCTTCTTCTTTGCGCATTTAATAAAGGTTACGTAATAGAAAGACAAGAGTAGGAACATAGTGAGTGTAACAAAGAGGACTGTTGGTTCTATATACCTTCGAAACACCATTATTACATTTCACTGAGAAGATACAGAGTATTATTTAATGGCCATTCAAATTGTTTAAAGCGTCTATAGTTGAGCAGCTTCACAGAGTCTTACTAACTAATGTGGTGATAATTGATCTTTTGATTCATTCGAGTAACTTAACAAAGGCAACATTAACAAAGTGACATCAGATGCTACTATAAGTAAAATAGAGTTAACGTACTGTGACCAATGGAATCTTACATGACAAATCAACCGCCGCAACATAGACTGGGCGAGCTTCCATCGTTTCTTCCTCTGAACCGTCGACTGGAAGACAGTGACAAAAATACAGCAATAACTTAATCACCGGTGCATTCAGTGCAAAAAATATGCATATAAAATTATAACGACAAGCAAGGAAATAAAAATTTTGGTATAATTCAAAGGATGGGGAAAACAATCCATTAATGACAATACAAACCCAAAGTTACTTACTAGGCAGCTCAAGATCGATAAATGAGGACATCATCTCGGCGCACGACTGAGGAAGCGAGTAACGCGCAATGGCACGAGATGAGAGTCCATTAAGGGTTCCACAGAGAGCACAATTCCAGGCCCACTGATCAAGCTCGCAGTAGGCATTGAAGTATGCGTAGCAATTCTCACATCGAGGTAGCAAGTGACCGTCCGATCCATATGCCGGGGGCTGACCGTTCTCGTCCTTTGTAGCAAACGGAGTCACCGTAACTCCCCAGGGAAGTCCTGACGATTCCTGCGCGTCTTGGTCCACTGGAAATCGCGAGACAGTAGCTCGAACCGCCATGGTTCTTTCCCCTTCCTTTTAGCCAATTTTCCAGTTTCTTTTGGTTTCTCGAGAAGCAAACGGAAGCGGAAATGAAGCGGCGATTAATATTTTTGCAATGGAGCTCGAAGATCTGCGTGGGAGACACCAGTTGAATTCTGGCACGTAGGAAATTGCTGCTTGCGTGGACTCAGCCCTCCTCGCTGGCTTTTAAAGGATTGCCTTTCTTATTTGTTACCAAACACAAATGGGAAAATTATATAGTAATTTCTATTTTATTAATCAATATAACAATAACAAACACCTTAGAATAAAATAATTAATGATAAATGTGAATATATCGAAAGCCGTTATGTTGGCCGGAAGGACACATGGTTGGGTATAAGAAATAAGACCCAATGGCTCACCACAGTTATATGCAAGCAATCATGCACTGAAATTAAAACGGTAAAATCATCTTATCGAACTCACATAATATACGCTTTCATGATCCACTGATATACATTTCTATCGCATTCATCACCTATACAGTGTTACATCATCGAATATTTATTAACGATTCTTAAATAGATCACTCAAGTAGCACTTACTGCCTCTTCTAAATAAAAAAATCAATTATGCACATATGACATGTTAAATCCTCAATCTCCCTTTATATACACTTTCAGTCCAAATCTCCCACTGATTTAAAATTTGAAATGCTAACGTTTGATTTATCCGAACTAGCATTCTTGTAGAATTCAATCTAGCGATATCTAATCGAGTTATGCAGGTATTCCCTTTTCGATACGGCATCCATCCGATTCATACTAAATGATTTATCTTTTTTATTAAATTTTAGAATTTATCAATCACCCGGCTAAAAAAACAACAGGGGGTCGTTGAAAGAACGAATGTTCAACCGGTGAACAACAATTCTGATATATGTCCTATCGGCTGATTTGCAACAAGACTAGCAGTTGCAAGAATGGTATAATTTCAATTAACCGATTGAAGAGTTAAAATTTGTCAAGTTAGTAAAATGATTTTTTTTTTTGAGCTATCCCGAATAAAATAAAAATCACACTGTTATTTTGGGATGAAGACAATATATATATATATATATATATATATGAAACTATTTAAAAAAAATATTATGGAGAAAATGAAATTGACTAATGGAGACATGAATTGTCATGAATCCGGTCGTGCAAGATTAGTGCCTTTCCATGGACGAAACTACACGCACACCCCGCGCCCCAGCCCTGGCCCATTTTCAAAATCCCCAGCCCAACATCTATATACCAAGCGAAACCACCGTCGTCGTCTTCTAAACTCCTCTCTCTCCCTCGCTCTCTCGCGTGGAACTGCGTCCTCTCGGTAAGCTATTCCGATCGGGATTTCTAATCTAGCATTTCACATTACCCACTCTTTGATTTTTCATTTGAAATTTGTTTCAGCTCGTTTTTGTATGCTGTGTCAACGCTTGTGTTCTGCTTATTTTAGTGTTCTTTTTAGTACATAAGATATTTTTACTTATGAAATTGATACTTCTTTTGTTAGCTGATGATAAATTTGGTATTGACCGATAATTGATTTTGAAACTAATTGAATCGCTATCAATATTAGGAAGCTAAGCTGTTCTGGTTTTTAGCAATTTGGAGGAGTATGTCCTGGATGCTAGAAATGTTTTTGTGAGGATAGTGAGTGTAGTTAATTGTTTGTGTTGTTTACAGGTGTTGAAGTCATTTTCCATGGCGACAAGGGTGGCTGTTAGATATGTGTTTCGAAGGTTCTCAAGTGGCGGCAAAATACTTAGCGAGGAGGAAAAAGCTGCGGAGAATGTTTATATCAAGGTACTTCTTCACTTCCTTAGTCACAAAGGTGTATTTTTTTGAAATTCTGCCATTGATGCAAATTATAATTATTAAAATGTGAAGTCAAGATTGAATATGTGCTGATATCGCAAAATCTTTTAGCATTTTCTTTCTTTACCCACTGTGATATCCAAATGAATGAATTTTTTGTCAGATTACTGTCGTATTTTTAATCACTTTTGTTGGATTAACACTAGCAATTAAGATTATTTGTATTTTCCAACTCTTGATTCTTATGAGACCTAAGAGATTGTCTCAATGAGGTTGATAACCCTGATAAGATTTGTGTTGGAGGGAAAACTTTTGATCTAGAACATAGCTTATCAATAAATGCTGATGTAGTGAAATTTAATGATCCAAAACGTTGCTCAACTAAGTATCGACCCGAATCTAGTTTTTTTGTTTACTATGTCATTTCTCCAATATTTGAGGCTAGGCATGCTCCTTTTTCGTTTCATAGTTTTCTGATGAATGCTAATCGTTTTGACCTTGCAGAAAACCGAGCAAGAAAAATTGGAGAAGCTTGCACGCAAGGTATGATTATAGCATTCTTCTACAAGTCAATATTAGAACCTTGTTGTATGCATTCTTTTGAGCGTCATATATCTTTGTCATTAATGTGTTTGAGACCTTCTTAACATGTGTGTGGCGTATCATTAGAAAGGAAAGGGAACTGCAAAACATATTGTAAAGCATTTTACTTGAGCAGCTGTGTAATTGGAAAAGATGCAATGTACATCTGTTTCTCCATGCTGTGGATTTGTTAGAACTCTCTCTCTCTCTTTCTCTTTTTGAATTGAATCTTGAAAGAAAACTTCTGGTGGGACAGTGGCGTTCTGTTTTGTTTCAAAGACAGCAGGCTATGCCTTTCAGCTTAACCAAAGAATTTAATAGTTTGTTTTGCTTGGATATAATGATGATGCCTTGCCTTTATACAGGGCCCAAAACCGGAAGAAAAAGTTACCTCTGGTGTAGGTGGATCCCCAACTGATGCTAAACCAAGTGACTCAGCTACTTCAACAGCAGGAGCATCTACACAGAAGGTATCCACTGACAAAAATCGAAACTATGCAGTAATAGCTGGTACCGTCACGATTTTTGGTGCTTTGGGATGGTGTTTAAACTCTCATGGAAAGAAGACTGAGGAGGTCCGAGACTGAGTTCATTGCTCTCAACTGGAGGCATCTGTTAGTTTGCACTACCATACTCAATTTGTGGACTATTAAGCAATAAGCAAACAGGATTATATCATATGAACTAACCAAATGTTGTTTCGTTTTGATATAAATTCGCATGTCTTGATTTTCTCCAGTTGTGTATTAACGATTCAGCAATGCTTTTAAGGTTTACTCACTTTAATCACTGATGGGGTTGAGGTGATTTATTATGTGCAAGCGTAGTCAAGAGTTACGCACGGGGAACTGAAACTTCAGTTTTTTTTTTTTTTTGCTTATTCAAGGAATATTCAAAAAATGCATTGTCGTTTCTTCTTTAATAAATGATCTCCATTTAGCATTGTACATCATTTTTGTTATTACAGCATGTTGCTAGTTGCATATCTATGATAGAATTCCTCACAGTTGAACAATTTGAATGGCCCACCAAGTACGGGGTTTTAGGTGAGGCAGAATTGGCATGAAATGGAAGCTTCCTAGTTGACGAGCTCCTTCAGTGAGTTGCAATGGGAACACAGAAAACTTGTCGATGATGATCATTCTGCCAAGGAGATGGACTAACATAGGCTATCTCATGCAGAATCAATACATCAAAATAGCTTAATGCATTTGCTTTTTTAGTTGAAAATGGCATATATTCTTGCTTCTTTGAATTAAAAAAAAAATGCAGTGTTCAAACGCACTAGCAATATCTGCATATGCATTGAGGGAATTTTCACTTTCGGCACAATACGTAGGCGCAGAAACCTCCACTGGCAATCTCTTCATTTGGAAGTGCACTAACAAATGCAGGGCTTACATCTTTTCCGAACCGGTACCGTCGTAGATGATAATGTCTGGGCTAATGAAAACCTATATCATGATTTTGATATATGGAGATATTCAAGGGCCTAGAAATGCAACCCATTGTGCAGAAATGGATTGCAAACACAGTACTCAAGGACTCTGAACGAGCTTAATATAAACGGATTATTTAAACACGTTATTTATTTATTAATTAATTTGCTCCAAGCCATATAATTACGTACGCATACCAAAGAGAAAATAACTCGTTAAAATGTTTTAGCAGGGGTGAACAAATTTTCAATTTTGGTTAAACTCGAAAAATCAAACCAAACCACTTGATTTTTAATTTAATTCGATTTCGGTTAGGAGTTTTCAACAAATTTGGTTAATTCGATTTTGTTTTGAAAGATAAAAAATGCATAATAATCGAACTGTCTGAATATCTTAAAAAACTACGTCGTTTTATATATTTCTTTTAAACTACACCATGAATCTATATAAATAAAACTATTTTCTTATTTTTATATATAAACTTTGAATCTAATTCCTTATTTTTATTTTCTTTCTAACATAAAAATATATATTAGACAATAATAATCCTTTATTATTTAAAAATTTAATATCAAAATACTTCTAAATTCTAATTAAGTTCTAATCATTAAAAATTTACAAACTTATAGTTGGCTATAAGTTTTTACTCATTTATTTTTATATTATTGACAAAATCATTTTTAAAATTACCTTTAAATAAATAGTTTTAATTCAAATATTGAATTAATTAATTAATTAAATTTCGGTTAATCAAATAACCAAACCAACCGAAAATCTCGGTTCGGTTTGTCAGTATTTCAATACTTTGGCTATTTTAGTTCGGTTATATTAGTGAACCGAACTGACTGTTGCTCATAGATTGAAAAGGAACTCTTTTCCAAATAGTTTCCTCTTCCGATCAGAAATCATAAATTGAAAAGGATAGTACTATTAATTCCATAATATATACTTAGTTGTCGTCAACAAAGTTTTATCCCTGTAAACGAATAGATATGCACGTAAGACGTAACAATGGATCTTGAGCGCACAAAGAAGACTGTATGCGAAGAAAAGAACTATAACAGTTATCTGAATATTACAATTCACAATGCAGAAGACATTGACAATCCATCAAGCTATCCTGATCTTCCACTACCTTCAAGAAAATACACTGTTGTGTTCTGGGTTCATCCTGGATTTGCATATTATTCAGCTCCTGCTCGCGGTTTACAGGATGTAAAGTGGAATAAGTTTTATACTATAGACTTGGACAAATATCAAGATTTCAGGTTTTTATATGTGGAGATTCATAGGTTAAATCGATCGCGGACCTTTACTGATCCTGGAACTTCTACTGGTACTGAAAGTTGCTTGGTGGGCAGAGCTGAAATTCCTCTCCCCACAAAAGTTGGACAAAAGAAGTGTAAAAGGTTTGGACTTGTCAGATTTAGTGGTGCAGACCAAAAAGCTGAGGGATACATATATCTTACACTGGAGATTAAAAAGCTGAGGGATACATCTCTCTTACATGAGATTATAGAAAAATAAGTACATGAAGATCTTGAGGAGATAGATCAAGATTTGAGTTTATATATCGTTTTGTTTTTAATCTTAATCTTGAGCAGAATTTAATAGAGTTTTGTTATTCAAGTTGCGATGCTCAATTAGTTCAGAAGAAACTGGAGTTGGAAATTGATTTGTTATTTCTTTTAGTTCTTATTTAATTATGATTCTTATGCACAACCTCGTTTGCATAATGTAATAAGCTTACATATATTGTAATCTGAAACAAAGCAATAATTTGATTTTTTATATATATAGATCATGATGTTTCAGCTTATCTACAGCTATCGACCGTTTTTTAATCCTTTCATGTAACCGTATTTAGTGCAGGCCTGGCCTCATTATTTGCCATTCATCATCTCAGCCTTCCTTTTCTTTCTTTATTGTCTTTTAATGTGTCTCTTGTAGTTTGTCTGAGAAAAAAAAAATATCCAAATTAGTTGCATGGGAATTGCCACCCTTACTACTATCAACACAGAAAGCTACTATATAATATCCTAACACTTGAGAACTAAGCACATCATTTCAGTAATACTGCTCTTTTGATCAAGTTTTCGACAATGGCCTCTGCCATTGCTGCCCTTAAATTTTTATCAGTGTTAGTACCCTCATTTGCTACTTTCGAAATGGCATTGGCAGGAGATCCAGATATTGCTTCTGATTTCCTAGTCCCATCGAATGTGAGCACAGTTGACAGTACATTCTTCACATTCACAGGCATGCGCGGCCTTGTTGATGCTGCACAGCCTACAGCTTTCCTGGTGTTTAAAGCAAGTTTACAAGAGTTCCCTGCTCTTACTGGACAGAGTGTTTCCTGTGCTATTCTTTTTTATCCTGCAGCTACTGCAAATCCACCACATACTCATCCTCGCTCGGCTGAGCTACTTTTCCTTGCTCAAGGATCATTTCAGGTAGGGTTTATCAATACCGCGAACAAGCTCTACATACAGACACTTCAATCTGGTGACGCGTTTGTATTTCCTAAGGGACTTGTTCACTTCCAATACAGTACAGATGCACAGAAACCTGCAGTTGCATTTGCTGCGTTCGGAAGTGCAAATGCAGGGACTGTGTCTCTTGCTAACACACTTTTCGGTACAAATATTGATGATAACATCTTGGCTAAATCTTTTAACACTGATGTTTCCACCATTCAGGCTCTCAAGGCTGCTCTTGCACCCAAACCCTGAAGATATTTTTACTTTGTTTCTTGCAGTAATCTACTTAAAAGTCGATGATTTTCCTTTATCTTTAATCCTTTGAGGCTACTACTACTTTAAGTTATAAATCAGTAACAATTCTCAATCTGACGAACCTCTATCAAAAGATAGCAATTCCAATCATATAAACCATGAGCAAAATAGTTGAAGTATAAAATGCATATAGCTGAAAAACAATTGAACAAACATAAGATTCTATTCAAAGAACTTAAATTACAATGTTCAATCAACTAGCCCTCAAAAAAAGATTAAATTTTTCTTATGTGAATATATCAAACAAATATATGAGAATCGGAATAAGAAAACTCTCAAACTTTTCTACCTTTGAATAGAATCTTATGTTTGTTCAATTGTTTTTCAGTTATATGCATTTTATACTTAAATTAAAATGTTCATGGCTTATATGATTGTATAATCAATCAAGAAACAAATGAATTACAGTAAGAAACCAACAATCTTTTGAAGACTTGGGTGCAAGACCAACCTTAAGAGCCTGAATGTCAGAAACGTCAGTCTTGAAGGATTTAGCCAATATATTATCATCAATACCGGTAGTGAAAAGGGTATTAGGAAGAGACACAGTCCCGGCACTTGCACTTCCAAATGCCGAAATTGCTAGAGCAGGCTTCTGTGCATCTGCGTTGTATTGGAAGTGAACAAGTCCTTTAGTAAACACAAACATATCACCAGATTGCAGTTTCTGTGTGTAAAGCTTGTTCTTAGTATCAACAAATCCTATATGAAGAGATCCTTCAACAAGGAAAAGTAACTCGGAAGAATGAGGATGAGTGTGTGGTGGGTTAGGAGTGCTGCCTGGAAATTCAAGAACAGCAAAAGAAACACTCTGTCCTTTGAAAACAGGGAACTCTGACATGCTTGCTTTCAACACCTTGAAGGCTGTAGGAGGTGCTGCACTGATAAGGGCACGCATGCCTGTGAATGTGAATAATGTAGAATCAATTTTGGTTACATTTTGAGGGACTATGAAATCAGAAACGATGTATGGATCTTCTGCCATTGCCATTTGAAAAAGGGCTAGTAAGGCTACTAATAGTGTAATGGATTTGAGGGAAGAAATGCTTGAGGCCATGGCTAATAACTTGATTTCAAGAATGCTATGATTTGCTTAGTTCTTGAGGATATTATATATAGAAGAATGGGATATAACAAGATTTCTGCAGGCCTCTTATATGACATATTATGAGAATGGGAATTCCAATATAACATTTTCATAGTTGCAGATATAAGAATGTATATCCTTTTACCAAACAAACTAGAAGAGGCAATAAAATAGTCAAGGCTGCACCAAAATTAGACATATAATATTCTTTGGTTCCTGAATACTCTCCTTCCAGCATTCAATCAAAGTGAGGGAGGTTTTAAGTTCAATTTCCTCCTTCCAAATAGTTCTGATTTCACAAGCTCTAAATGCTTAAAAACAATTCCACACGTTTTGATTTTAAAGAAATGATCAATAGACAAAACTTGGTACAAATTATAAAGACAAAAAAGTTCCAAGAAACATGAATAAAAAGGATAAAACAGACACAAAAAAGGCATCCAAAACAGAAACAGGAAGTTCTTCTATGGCTTGTTAACAGATCTGCATGATTTCCTGATCTCCCCTTGGTTGCCAGTAAGGACTTCCACAGCTCCAAGCTTAACCATGGCCTGACCAAAGTTGAAGGAGAAAGCATTGCTATTTGCAATGGTCTGCACTGTGGAACTGGTGATGGGGTTCAGTGCAAGTTGTTGATCAAATTGGAGAATTCCATTATGCAGTAATATTTGTTGGTAGAAAGAATTATCTACAGTGAAAGAACTAGAAGAGTACTGATCAAGAAAAGTTGTGTTGGTTCCATCAGAGTTTTGAGGACATCTCTGTCTTAAGATGCCAAGCAATATTGTGTTCATTGTTGGATCAGGTTTCCCTGTGTTTTGGAAATTGTAAAGACGATCCTGAAAGAGTGAACAATGTGCTACCCCAACTGTGTGACCTCCTACATTTGCATGCATTCAAACAACATTAATTATTAGAAGAAACATCATCAAAAGTCACTGAAATTATGCTCTAATTATCAGCAATAAAAGAAACATTTTATGATTGCATGAAAAATCATTTCGATTGAAAAACCTTCAAATTCTACTGAAAATCCTACATGGCATGCCACATAAACTCCATGTAACTAGAGGTTTTTTGATGTAGACGACCATGCACGAGTCGCTTTAAGTGACGCTATGCAAGAATTTCAGCAGAGTTCGAAGGGTTTTTCGGTTGAAATGATTTTCTGAAGTACGTACCAAGAAGATAAACCATGTCTCTAACATCAAGGTTTTTGGCAGCAAATGCAGCAACAGCTTGAGGAACTGTGATAGTTGGAGATGGAAGCTTCACATTTGTCGCTAATGATACGTTGCCATCTCTTCTTCCTGTTTCTACATTGTACCATCCTCCTCTAGCCTGCAAAAGAATAAAATATTATGTAACGTTACTTTTAAAAACTTAATTAATCATGAAGTAACAACGGTTAACTAATTCATAAGAAGGTAGTTACCAAGAACACAGAATCTCTGGTAGCCATTGCTATAATATCAGCACAAGAAACAAGTCGTGGGCAAAGAAGTTCAACAGCAGATTTTGCAGCATCAATAATATCATAACCTCTTACGCTTAAATTTGGTACCGCAGTTTTCTCACTGTTGCTTCCATCTAGTAGTATCGATGCATCGCATCCCTTTTTCAAGCAAAAAAGCCATTTATGAGTGAAAAGAACCGAAATGAATCGAATCGGATTATATTTAATCGGTTCAATTTTATAAAATGTATAATGCATTGCTACATTTTCAAGGAAACAAAAGAAACTTACGTGAACAAAACAATCATGGAATTGGAGACGAAGTAGGGCAGCAACAATGGTCTTGTCCTGAATAAATTTAGCCTTAACAACACCACGTACAATAGATTCAACATCAAATATACACTTTCCTTTATAGAATCCTACCCGTAATTCACCGTAGCATTCCCCCCTCAAGCTAACCATAATCACCCCAACAATTAATACAATTGCTAAACTCACTTTACCCATCTTAATTCTTCTATTTTATGCTACTAATTATCAATGCATGTGTTGTGAATTGGCACCAAATGTTTCCTTTGTTTTTATAGTGTTGCCCACTTAAAATGGTCGGCACGACCACCTTAGCTAATTACCATTAAATTGTAACAAGTGTAAAACGTGCCAACATGTAAGGAAATTGGACTGTATTATTATTATTATTATTATTATTATTAATATTATTATATGTGAAAGAGAAGAGTTGAGTTGGGTACTAGGAATTGGGACTCATTAGTCTTATAGGACTAAAAAATTTATTAGATAATTAATGAGTCGTCTAAATTTGATTTTTTTATGTGAATTAAGGAAACAAAGTTAGTTAATGTTTGACTTTTCTTCAATTTTATTAATATTATTTTTTTATATGTAGAAAATTATTATATTTGCCTAATTGACTACCAAATGATATATAAATTAATATAAGATATGGTCATTCGGAATCCCACATCGGTTGTAAAAGGGTTGTGGTGTGTGAGTTATAAGCATATGATAGTAGGTTTGACAGTCATTAATTATCTGTTTTGTTCCACTGTTATAATAAATCTTGTGTTCATATATTCAAAAAAAATCAATTTTGGATTGTATGCAGTGTCCGAATTTTCACCTCACCTAAGTGGGCTTGCCTGTCTAGGCCGAAGGTTGACCGGTCGTTCGAGATCCCACGTCGGTTGTGGTGTGTGAGTTATAAGTATGTGGTAGTGGGTTTGGCAGTCGATAATTACCTGTTTTGTTCTACTGCTACAATAAGTTTTGTGTTCATATATTAAAAAAAATTAATATAAGATATTAATTATGCTGAAAATTGACCTTAAACCAACTAATTATTGGGAAAAGGAAAATTGTTTATTTTATCAAATTTTATTAAAAATAAGTTTCCCCAGGCCCAATTTTGAAAGTGGCAACTCAATATGGAGTGGGCCTATAAAAAGCCCAAAGATTAGTGAGGAATTAACATCTAATCAAAACACCATGGAATTTCCATTATGGATTTCACACAATCAAGCCATGATCCAATAACTTTTTCTGTTCCCCCCTTCTCTAATTCAGAGGTCTTTAGATTACGGGATAATACATTATTTTTCCACAAACTAGTTGGTTAATTAATTGAATATCAAATTATTTTTTAATTTATGAAAAATTTAAATAATATTTTTATACTATTTAAATATATTAGATTACTGCATTCAGATTTGTTAAAGGATACGTGTCTATAAAAAAAAGTAATATGTCACTTTTAAAAAGTTTAGGAAGATAATATAAAATTCAATTAAAGGGTGGTACGCTAAACGATTATAGTTTGAGAAAATAATCATATATTAATCTTTAAATTATTTGTATATTGATATTTTTTTATAACTATTATGTATTCAAAATTTATGAATTAATTAATTTAAATTTATGTCGGACAAATCTATAAAAAAATAAAAAAGTATGTATTTTTAACTATTTAAAAATATTTTATATTTAAAATTCGAATTTTAAACTTTAAATTAAGAGAGATGTTTCATATTAAGAATTTTTAAATATTAAAGGTGTGTATATATGTATATATAATCTCATATCATGTACTTTTATTTGCACCACATCCACATATATATTTATTTATGGTTGAAGTCAATTATAATTCCTATTTTAAGGAAAAGAAAAGAAATAATAATTCCAAAATTTATTGTCCAATTCAGCTATTTTGATATAGTAAAAAAAAGACACCTTTGGGAGAAGATAGATGGAATTGGGATTCAAGAAACCTGAATTTTTACTTATGGTGATATTGTTATTGCTTCTTCTTCTTCTTCCTCCTCTGGATGCCCACAATACCTCAGTTACTACTACTGCTGCAGGTCAGATATCTTTCTTTTACTCTTAAATTCTAACCCTTTCAATTTAGTTTTGTATTTCAATTTATAATATTTTTCACTCTTTAGTCGTAAGATTATATTTTAAATGGTACTGTTAGACCGATTTATTAATAAACGGATTTGATGATTAAGTTTATGGTGAAATGGATGAGATTTTTTTTAATCACAACATGGTGCTGTCATTCTAGGTATAGATGGGGAACCAAAGGGAAAAGACAACAAAGTCGTGGGAGACAAAGAGATGCTAGCAAAGCTAAACGGTTTTAAGCTGGCAAGTGGCCGTGGTGGCAGCCGCGGAGGAAGTCGGTCAGTTGGCGGCAGAGGGCTTGGCAAGCATCTTCCAATAGTAATTCCGGCGTATGCAGGTGGAGCTACGCATCATCACCAGCATTATAATTCTAGCCATGCCAACCACCTTAATAATGTTGCTCCAACTAGCTTGATTTTTGTACTTCTGGTTTATTTGGCATAGCTGTTTGTCATTGCTGTTTATACCGAGGATAATTTTCACTTTTTGGCTAATATAAATCATTATTAACACTAATTTTATTTTTTATTTATGATTTTTCAATATTTGGTTCGATTTTTTTAAATTCATTGGATCAATTAATTTAGAGTTGGATAATATCTGCTCTACAATTGGATGTTGTATCAACGATATAAATTTCATGCATAAAAAAGTTGAATTTAAAAACTCGTTTAAAGAAATCCGAACTTTTTATCCGTAATATTAGGGGTGTGCATCGGTCGGATTCGGGTGAATCCGATCAATCCGAAACCCAAACTTTACATATTTTTCTCACCCGACCCTACATAAATATTGGGTTCCTACCCGAACAATTCAATATTTTTCGGATCCCGACCTGAACAACCCGATTAACCCGAAATTAATTTTTTTAATTTATATATTTAAATTAAAATTCTAAATTAATACAAATAAATAATATTAAATACCATAAAAATATTTTAAAAATACAATAAACTAACAATTTGAAAATTACATTAAATATATATTATATATTAATTAATATTGTAGTGAAATTATAATTTTTTATTTATATATTAAAAATTCGGATTGTTCGGGTTAGTCGGGTTCATCCAACCCGAAACCCGAATGACACCCACTATAATAACCGAATCCATCCTAACAAACCAACTAACCCTATCTGAATATATCGGTTCGGGTTGATCGAATTAGGTCGGTTTTTGCACACCCCTACGAAATATGTATCTAGCCTTTTGAACATATGGCAACTACTTGAAATAATGAATTATACATTGTATGTATCTAGGGGTAAGCAACGATCGGTTCGGTTCAATAACCGAAAATCAAAGATGCATTATTTTTATCAACAGAGTAGAAGTTTTAAAATAATTGAATTTAAGCCAAACCAAAATTTTCGATCAGTTTGGTTTGGTTAACCGAAAAATCAAAATTTAAAATTATTTAAAAAAAATAAAAAATATTATGTCTAAAAATTATAAATCATAATATACTAAAATAAAAATATCTAAATTGTACAAATAAAAGTTCAAATTAAAGAAATAATGCCAAAATATATAATAAATAATACAACAAAACCGTTAAATAATTTTTTTTATTTAATCGATTTTCAATTTAATGATTAAAATTCTAAATTATTACCTAAAAAATAGATATTAATAATTGATAAATGTACTCATATAATTTACAACTAAAAATAAAATAATTTATATGTATAAAATAATTATTCAATAAAAAAATAAAAAAAATTATATAATTATATAAATTTAGGTTTGGTTTGGTTTTTATATGGTTTTTTTCTTAAAAAATCGAAGCGAAAAATCGAACCAAATTAAAAAAATCGGTCAATTTTCGGTTTGGTTTGATTTTTGCTTACGCCTATATGTATCTCTAAATAAAGGAAAAAAGGAAAAAAAATTGGTGCTAGGCAAGTTTCAAGTCTTGCCCTCAATTTAAATTTTTCACAATTAATTGAACTTATTTTATCTTCAAAAATATATTTTCCAAGCTCCTCACCCATTATATCGTATAAATAGTATGCAATCAAAGCAAAATTAATGAATGGGTTGCGCTGACAAAAACAATTAAATTTCATACTAATTGCTCTGAATATTGATTTTGAAACCAACTAATTATTGCCAAAATTAAAAATATAATTTCAAAAGCCCAATTTTGAAATGGATAGGCTGTTAAAAAGCCCAAATAGGACTGATACCAAATATCATTATCAATATCTAATCAAAATTAATAAATTATAGATTTTTACTCAGTGGACAGACCCACTAACTTCTTTTTCTTTTCTGTAATTGAGAGCCCATTGATTTTTTTTTTCCACCCACATCTTTATATTTATTTATTTAGGAATTAAGTTACTAATTTATTTTCAATTTCAACAAATTTTACCGAATTTTTATCTAAATAGAATTCATAAAATTATTTATTAATCAAAATAATGATAAAAGCTTACCTATTTACTTTCTTAAAATTATAAAAAAATAGAAAAAAAACTTTTACATAATTTGCAAATATCCTATTATACACCTAAATTTCATAAAAATCACCCATTATCTTCCTAAGCGAAAAATTAAATAGAAATATTTTTTATATCATAAAATTAATTAAAATAAAAAATATTAAAAATAATTATTTCACTCTCTTTTTTCTTCTTTCTTATTTTTCAATCATTAACTCTATTTTTTATTTATTTTTCTTTCATTAATAATAATAAATTTAATAATTGATTAAAAAGTAGCATGTATATTTTAATATTCGAATATAGTAATTTTCTATCAATTAGAAGGGAGTAACTGTTATTTTTTTCAAATTTAAATATGTTAAAGGATATTTATAAAGTTTAAACGTGTCAAGTTAAATTGTATATATATATATATATATATATATATATATATATATATATATATATATATATATATAACTGTGGGATGACATGACACATGATATGTGGATCCCACTTAGATAAGAAATTGCCAAGTGAAAGATATACCAGAATTTTAAGGAAAGGCAGCACGATGCCTCGCACACCGCCTTCAATATCTTGAAAACCAAATCTCTGCGTGCGAGAAGGAAGATTATATGTTCTAAAGATCTTTGCTGTCGTGTTAAGCAAAGGAAATGAGATGGAATTAAAGAAACTTCAACTTTTAGTTATGGTGATCTTGATCCTGCTTCTTCGTCTTCCTCCTCTGCACCCCGCTGCCAATACTGGTATTGTTCTTTTTCTTTTACTGTTAAAGCTCCGGGATTTTGCTAGATTTTCGAACCCTGAAAACTTGATAATCAATAGCAACATGGGTTGGGTTTGTTAGTTATCTAACAATTTTGTAGATTTGATGGAAGGATAAAAATTTCAGCTTTCCTTGAACCCAAGAAAAATAATTTTTTTTTTTTTTGATTTGCTGTGTTTATTATTAGTTTAGTCCATGATTATATGCATAAATCTGGTTTAAGCAATAAAGCTCCAAAAAGATTAGAATAGAATTCAAGAAAATAAGTATTCCTTGTGCAGCTTTTTCATTTGCTCCCATAGCTCTGTACCTTTCTTCCTTTTGAAAAAGCAAAAGCTGTGGACCATTATCTCTTACATTACAAGTTATTCAACGACAACAAATTGCCTATCTTGGGCCAATGAATTGATTGATCCACCAATTCAACCATAAACTTTCCACGCATGAAAATTTCTTGTCCACACATATTGTCACGTGTATGTAGTATATATATCGAGCAAATTTACGGTGTATATACAGTAAGCCAGAACTTCTCAACGTGCATACCAGTTTACTATTAAATTGGTCCAAATGTCATTTTGATGCGAGCAACTGTATTGACATGGTGATGAAATGCTAGATATCTATGAGGAACCAAATGCCACAGACAGCAAAGAGAAGGCAGAAGAACTAGGTGGTTTTGAGAGGGTGGTTTCAGTAAACAGGAAGGGTGGAGGTGGCGGCCGTGGAGGAGGTCATTCGTTTGGTGGTAGAGCGCGTGGTAACGGTAATAATGGATATAAGCGTTCAATTCCATTGTATGCAGCAGGAGCTTTGCCTCATCGGCAGCATCATGGTTCTAACCATGCTCCCCTTAATAATGTTTGTCCAACTAGTCTGGTTCTTCTACTGTTGGTTATAACTCTTATTCAATGCTTTGTATAGCTTGCTTGTTTTTCTGTTGTTCACATTGTGATGTGCTTTTTCTCCCTTTCTGTTTGTTTTTGAAGAGAGATACATACCAGTAATGCGAAGTGCTTGTTTAGATTTCATCAAAGTTTGGAAATTGCATCTCTGTCACTGAGTTTGTCAAAATAGTTTAATTGGGCCCGTCAAGTGAGATTTTTGTTCAATTAAGCCATTGTTTTTGTCCCATCAAGCATTTATTTGATTAACTAAAACGTCAGCCTTTGTTCTAAGCATGTGATTTTTGTGGATGAAATATTTTTATTAATTTTCTTAAACCTTTTTGCTCGAAAAAACATTAGTTCATTATCCGTCAAATTTAATAGTACAGAAATTAGAGATTGTAAGGCTAAAAAATTGCATATTTCTTTTCTACATACTCTGCTTATGCTTCATATTTTGCTGCTGCTGAAATGATATATATACAAAGCCTTTTATTTAAAAACGAGAACGAGAGTTGTATTCACAATTCTCACAAAAAATTGTTAAAATTCACTCTAATGGACAAATTGCCCCACAAAAGAATATCGGATAATCAATCAATACAAAACTTGCCCTGCTAAACAAACATCATAACGAGCAAAGTTTCACACTCAATCATATGCTACAAGAAATGGAATCACCATCGACATGAATTCGTCATAATTAAAGGTTGCCGTACCAGTGTACCGCGTATCCTTTTGTTTAAATTTCTCTGTCAAACCCTGCAAAACCACAAATAAAACGAATTTAACAACTGATTCAAGCTCCATTCTATCAAAGATTTATTAATGGCTGAAAGTAATTGAGAACTGGGAATTAAATTGATATGGGATAGAATGTGATAAAGAGTTTAAAGTCGTATGGTCTTACCTTTATAATCATACCACATCTGCAATTCCAACACAAGAAAACAACAGAACAATAAACTATTAGATTCCGGTTCCATTTCAAGAAAAGCATGTGAAATGAACTCTGAATGAAGAAACTTACTCAACAAAGCTGTCAAAGCTCAGTTCAATCTTCCTGCCACTTCCATCATCATGCTTGTTCATCAGAATTTTAAGTACAGAAGGTGGAACGGCATACCCAATGCCATAAAGAGCATCCCTCAGTTCAAATAAATCAATTTTCCCACTCCGGTCTTTATCATATCTTTCAAATATTGCCTGCAGGTGAAATTTATAAACTCATCTTCTAATGGCAAAAACAAGCATGGGATACAATTAACATAAGAAATTAATTTCTTCACATAAATCTATATCAGAGTAACAGCTTTGTACCTATGAAATGATGTGTATTCGATCAAATAGTAACTATAGCAAAGCAATTAGCATCCTGGTCCATTCGCTAAATCTCAAGTAAAAAGATATCAACAAGCTTCTCATAGGAGTTTTACCGATTCCATCTAAAAGTACTAATGTAAGTTGAGAGCTGCACAAAAATTTTTGGCAGAGAGAAAGGATACATCATGCTAGCTATGTGCAATTACCGACAACTTCATTGAGGAAGCTAACAACGAACATTCAGTGAATGATTAACATCCAAAAACAAGCATAGGACACCGAAAGAATAAAATATTACTATCTTCAAGTAAAAACTATGTCAGATTAACCAACTTTGACAGCACTTTTGCTATGCAAATGTATCTGATCTAATGATATTTTCTCCCTAAAATAGTGAAGTAAATTTAGCATTTTAGTCCATTTGCTACATCTCAAGGAAAAGGTTAGTTACAAACTTTTAATAGCATTTTACATTAACCAAATGATTGAAGAGAAGCAATTTAGTTGGAAGACGCACATAGTTTTCATGGCAGAGAGAACAAAATACTAATTATGTGCCACTATCAACAATTCCATCAAGGAAGCTGAACACGTCATATTTTTTTAGCACGTAAATTAATGGTAAAATCCCTTAATAGAAATTACATTTCCATCGTTACTAGTGGTTAGAACAATGAATATAATGAAAAGTGGTTCACCAACAACTTCCCCATGCAAAGAACTAAATAAGAGAAATCATCAATTTATCACAAGTAGACAAAAGATTAGGAGGCTACTTACACGCCATTGACCAAGACAACTCCATAAAGCAGCAAACTCTGCGGGTCCTGCATTTATAAAGTGTAGCTGAAATCATTAACGTATAATTATATAATTGCCAAACCAAGAATGGGAAACTGAAATCCAATCCCAACAAATAAATGAAATCCAAAGTTAAATTATACAGACTAAAATTTTTTTTTTCCCTTTTTCTGTACAACTCAAAAACATTTTTTTTCAGAAGTTCAACCACTGAAACCCATAGAATCAGAAATGATGTTAAAAAAAATATACATATATAAAAATTCCCATATGCGATCTAGATAAAGATATCTCGAAATTCAATCGAAGGGAAAAGAAAAAATAGAGGAAATTAAAGTTCAAGTCTGATTCATGAAAAAACCAGAATATCCGGTCTTCAAATTTGGAAGAAGTTATATAGTAGCTAGGTTTTAGTGGCTCAGTAAAAGGAGAAAAACTGACCAATTCGTAAAGAATCATGAGGATTCTTGAAGAGAAACATGAGAAGCCTAATAGTGCCAATATGAAAACGCTGGTAGCCAGAACAGAGAGCTTGTTGCAATTCATTCTCATCAATAAATCCACTCCTATCCCTATCCACCATCTCAAAGCTCCTAATCACATCTGGCTGTGTCCCTGGTGGAAACCTAGAGTGCCCATATGAGTAACCACCCTCCTGCCCATATCCTCCGCCATAAGAAGATGGCGGTGGCTGGTGGTGGTGGTGCTGCTGCTGCTGCTGCCTGCCGTAGCGAGGTGGAGGAGGACTATCATAGGAGTAGTCCCGCTGCTCAAAAGACTCAGGCAGAGTTGGAGCAGAGGGGGCAAAAGATTGATGAGAAGATTGTGGTCTTGTATAGGAAGACATTAACGAACAAAACCAAGAGAGAAAAGAAAACAAAGAAAGCAGGTGACAGAGATGAAATTCAAGTTGTGCAGGTAGAGAATTGGGTTTTGTTTTGCTTGCTAGATTATTCAAGAAAGTTGAAATCTTTTATAGAATTGAATATTGGAGTTGCTTGCTGGTTTCGGTTTCTGATGTTGGCATTTGATTATATGGAAAAATCCGGTCGTTTAAATTGCCACGTGTGTCAAAACCGTTAAGATCGTACCGTTCAGGATAAAATGGACGGAGCAGATTTTTTTTCATGGATAACATTTAGGGTTGGCGTAGAGAAACGGTCAACATATTAATATATTAACAATAAAACTTGTTACGTAAGTTCCTCCGGCGGCGAGTTCATCCTTGTCGCGCTCTAGTCTTATCTTTATCCGGAAAGTGGATGAGAAAGAAAGCATTTCCAACAATTAATTATAGTTTTTTTTTTCATATAATTATATTAAAATAAATTATATTATATGAGTTTTTTTTTCCAATATGAGGATTATATATAAAAGAAACAGTAAAAATTACAATGAATAAAATTTGACTAAACTGCTAAATTAAAAAAAATCCATCAACAAAAACTTATTTAGCTAATAAATGAGCAATTATATTGAAACTACGATATATATATTTATATATCGCATTACAAACAGAAAAAAAATATCAAATCAGATAAAATTAGGATGAGCTTGGATCAAATTTAAAAAACCTGTGGAATTTCATAGTTGAAACGCACTTATGACTCGCATTTTCAGGTCGGAGCTGCAAATTCCGTCATCCAGTGAGCCACATGATTACTCCTGTTCAAATATTTTCCCAAAATCATCAACCGAGTTCAAAAAACTTCAAAATAAAGCAAAGGAACAAGCAGTGCTTTGATGAAAGTGAACATCTACCATCAGTTCATAAAGCAACAAGACAAGAACATTATGAGCATAGACACTTCCCCTGATAGTGTCAGTCACAAAAGTAAATCCAATCATAATATTCATACAATTGTGATTCACTAATTGTATAGTTGTACAACATCGTCAATTAAATAATTCAATCAGCATATGGAGTTTAAATAAAGAATCAAACTTGACTCACCATTGTAAGAAATATGGTGGTAGGTTTTTTGATAACTTGATGCCATGAGAGTTTGAATATCTAAAGAAGCTGCGCGCATTACATGGCAACCCATGATACGGACATTTGTCACATTTCAATTGCCCATTTTCATCAAGTTGCCGTTAATGCCACTTCAACAGGAACCTTCCAAAATCATCAACTCAAACTAATGCCCTGGTTGATTGTCAAGACATCATATAAAGTTGAAATAAGAGCGGATGGGAAAAGTATACCTACAAGTTCGATTTGGCTCCAGTTTGTTGCATTTAAACCAAGCGAAACTTGGATCATGAAAAGTAGCCAAGTATTTTATAGATGGTCGTCATTTAAATAACAGTAAAACCTGTTTTCTTCATGATCAACAAGGGCAAAAAATAAAAGGTACGGCTACCTTAACCAGATTAATTAGGCAGGAATTAGATCTCCCTATTTTGCTTATACATGGCTTCTTCTACAAAGGACGAGTAACAAAACCTCTGTCAACCATAAGTTCCACCAACTCTTCGTGTTTTTTTAATTGCTCTGCTTTCCTGAGCTGCTGCAGGACCATCTCATAAACTGGCAGACTCGGTTTCAAGCGCTTTTCTTCAATCATCTCCCTAAAATACTTATATGCATTGTTCCAGTGCCCCATTCCACAGTACATTGAAATCAAAACACCGTAAGTATTCACATTAGGTTCAACATTATTCCCATCCATTTCCTTCTTCAGCTTCAGAACCATGTCCGTTGATCTAGAGTTGACAAACATTCGCATGAGGATATTGTACGTCACTGTATTTGGGCTACACTTCAACTCCTTCATCTTAGCAACCATCCTATGAGCACCATTAATATCTCGCAACTTGGCAATACACTCGAGTAGAGTATTGAAAGAAGAAGCATCTGGGCTACACCCTCTCTTGACCATCAAATTAAGCACCTTAAGAGCTTCATCAAGATTCTTAGTCTTACAATGAGTCTCTATAAGAAAATTATACGTAATTGTATCAGGAGAGCATCCCAACCATTTCATTTGATTATACACCTGCAAAACCTTCTCGGTCCTGCCAGCTTTAACATGTACCCTCATCAAATTATTAAAAGTTACTGAATTTGGTTCGCAACCTACATCGATCATCTCTGCAAAAACATCATGAGCACGGGCAATTTGCCCACATCTACACAAAGCATCAATGACTATACTATATGTATAAACATTAGGCTCAATGCCAGACATTTTCATTTCGTTAAACACCCTCTCAGCCTCTGGCATATTTCCAGCCCGGCACCACCCACGAATCAAGTTAGTGTACACAATAACATCAGGCCCAAATTTGTCCTTCAAGCTAAGGAAAAAGGACTGAGCTTCTTTAGCTCTTCGTTTCCTGCACAAGATACTAATCAAAATCGAAAATGCAATCTTATCAGGATTGCAATTATAATCCTCCATCCGATTAAACGCGTGTACCGCCTCTGCAGCCAATCCGGCTCGGACATATCGACGAATAATAATCGAAAACGTTTGTATACTAATTTCAACATTTCTAGCTAACATTGTATCAATAATTTGCCAAGCCAATTCAAATTGCCTAACCTTACCGGCAAGACTGACCATCTCATTGTAAGGCTCCGGAGAGTGATCGAATCCAATTTGAGCAGTACTCCAATTGAAAAATGCAAGGGCTTGAAGGAAAGGGATACCGTGGCGTATAGCACCGCATTTCTCGATTACGTGACGGACGACGGCGGAGGAGATGAGACTGGAATGGACGGTGGAGATCCGAGAGAAATCAAGGGTAAGATGTGGAATAGTGGGGAAATTAAGATTGGGGTTTTTACGATAATGATCTTTGATTACAGAGTGAAATTTATCGACAAGTAAGGTTTCTTGGGGAGATGGAGGAGCGTTCAACTGATCTTCTACCGGATAAAGAGATTGTGAGCTTGAAGGGGAGAAAGAACAAAAGAGTTTGAGGAAGCTCTGAGAGAGAGGAGAAGGGTAAGGCGGTAAAAGTGTCCTTGTTTGGATTGCCGCCATTGACAGCCTCAATAGCTGCTCCAAGACAGGAAATAGTATTGGGAGAACCGGGAGGAGGAGCTAAACGACGTCGTTGATACGAACTAATATTTTTATAAGTACCGATATTATTCCGCTCGAATTAAAATAGAGCTAAATCCGAATTACATGGGCCTTTCCCTTTCGCCCTCACGAGTTCAGGTCAGGTTCCTCTATTAGCTAGCTTTTCCTTTTCGTGCCCTATCTATCCCCTGAACAAAACAGTGTAATTATCAGAATTCATGGGCAAAAAGGTCAAATGGAGCTGGACCTCTGCCCTCATCGGAGCCGCCTCGGCAACGGCGGTCACATCTCTCATTGGTGCCAAGCCAAAAGACCCACGCTTCGATTTAATCTCCATAGATTTCACTTCCTTCAAGCTCAATCTCCCAGTCGTTGACGCCGAGCTAGTCCTCACCGTTCACGTCACTAACCCTAATGTCACTCCCGTCCACTACTCCTCCGCCACCATGTCCATCTTCTACGACGGTTCTCTCTTCGGCTCCGCCCAGGTCGAGGCGGGCTCTCAGCCGGCAAGGTCTTGTAAGATGCTTCGGCTCCAAGCTCGGCTCGACGGAATCCAGCTGGCCCACCATGCCTCTAAGTTCTTCAGCGACGTCGCTGCGAGAGAGATGGTGCTCGACGCTAAAGTGGAAATTGAAGGGGCGGCTAAAGTATTGTGGTGGGACCATAAGTTTAAGATGCACGTGGATAGCCATGTAACCGTTGATCCTCTGTTTCTTGATGTGATTGATCAGGAAAATAGGTCCCACCTTGATATTTTTCTTTCTTAATTAAAGCTGTTTGTTTTTGCCAATTTATGCAAAGTTTAACCTATGCTTTGTTATTTTAGTGTTAGACAAATGGGGATTAAACTTTTTGACATAATAACATCACATTAAGAAATAATTGAAAGCTTAAATCTTGTGACCTCTTGCAATTCATAATTCATTATAGGTGTTTATTTTTTTGGAAAGAAGATCATTTCATTATAGCACATTTTCATTCATCATGCCTAAAAAGCTAATATTATCTATTCCATTATTATATCTGAAGACATCAATTTCATTATGATGTAAGAATTGAAAATATTTAATTGAGAATCCTTGATTTTACAAAAATTTATTCACAATTTTTTTGAATTTCAAAACTTTTATTTAATTTTTACATGATTATAACTAATTTTGTCATGATCATACACTATAAATAGCTCCGCTCTTGAAAGCTCCGGATAATGCTATTTTAAAACATTCTTTTTACAATTTTTCTCTCTAACACTTCACTAACTTAAATATCGAAATACTTATTCTGATTTGACCGGACATTTATTATTGCAAGTCTAGCTTGGCTTATTAATCTGGCTGAATCTCATATTCTCTATTCATACTCTTTCTTTTAGATATTTTCAGAAATATCACTAAATATCATGCATGAATATATACATTTTATTTTGTAATATTTAAAAAAATATTTAAAATAAAAAAAATTAAATGATAAGATTTATCATTTAAAATCGGATTAATATTGATAGTAGCAAGGGTGAATTTACCTAATAAATTTTTTAATACAAATTAAAATTGTATTGATAATATAAAAAAATATATCTATAAAATATAAATAAAATTATAAAATTTTAAATTAAAATTAATAAAATTACTAAAATGTATCGGCGAACTTCTTTAACGAACAAATTGCAACATGGCTTTGGCAAATTCAGAATCAATTCTCGAATCAAACGGCGAATATAATACAAATTCAGCGGCAGTCAAACTTTAGAGCCGACCTCAGCTTCACCTTCAAGCACCTCCCAACCATAGATTAGGATTGAAGCTCGCTTATTTCTATGTCTGCAGCTGCTTAATCGGAGAGAACTCACCGCATCCGCCTGGTCGCTGGGCAGTGGGTTGTGAAATTAAGAAAAAGGTTGCTTCTTTGAGTGACCAATTATCCCCAATGGAGAAAGGAAAGACGAGAGAGGTAGTTGTCTCCGCTCTACAATTCGCTTGCACTGATGATGTCTCCACTAATGTTGCTACCGCGGAAAGGTCAAATCTTTTTCACACTTTTCTTCTCATTATGTGATTTATATGTCTGATAGTTTTTTGGGTTTGACTTGATTAATTGCTTAATCTCTGTTTGGAAAAGGCAGGACCTTTCTTTCTAATATCAGCAACATCATATGTTTAATGTGATAAGGAATAAGGATATGTAATGGAGGTTTCTCTTCTAGATTTTAGAAATGTTCTTCTTGTGCAGCCAAGTCTAACTAGCAAAGGAAATGTAATCAGTTTGCCTGCACTGACTGCGTCACCACCGCTGAAAGCTCAAATCTTCGTCGCATAAATAACCATATGCCATAGTTGTGTATGTCTTGTGTATCCTTGTAGTTGATATATCTGGTGATCTTTTGTGGGTTGATTTTTATTTGCTTGATTGATTGCACAAGTTAATTACTGGTTGTGGAGTGCAGAACTTGATCTCTAGTTTATTAATTTATTATATTTAACCCTTTATCTATGCCTCATGGTTTCCATTTTGCTTGTGGTATTGAATTTTATGTTTCTAAGGAACTTTCTTCTCTGCAGGCTGGTCAGAGCTGCTCATGCAAAAGGAGCTCAAATCATTCTCATTCAGGTATGAACCACTCTTGAAATAAATGTATAGTTTAAGTGATAATGATGAATGCACCTTTAAAGCTATCATAGTTTAAATATGTTTGCTTTGTAAATTTTAATAGGTTGGCTTTCTTCTTATATTTAATTTCAGATAACTCCATTCCTTTCGCAAATGTTAGATTTCATGCATTGAAATTTTGAGTCATACCCATAATTAGAGCAAATGATTATGGTGGACTCAATAGATAAGAATTTTGGAGCACTTCTATTGTTCAGCTTTCATCACTAAAGGCATATAGATATATAACCTCATGTGATATTTGAAAATTGCATATCACATTTAAAGGTGTATGTCCTTTGAGACTTGGTTATTCTTTGATAACTGATCAGGATGGCCTTTAATAAAGGCTAGGATATGAAGATTGTCTGGCACTATCTTTTTGGAAAATCTAGTTCTCCAATATTCATTAAATGTGTTAGCTTTTAACACTTCAATGTTCATGTACAGGAACTATTTGAGGGGTATTACTTCTGTCAAGCACAAAGGGAGGATTTCTTTCAGAGAGCTAAGCCATATAATAGCCATCCTACAATTTTGAGGTAAATGTGGCAGAACACGATTGTGGTTTGGCATGAGTTTACATTTTTGAAGTAACTCTGATGTATGTCAAAAAATTCAGTCAGTCACCATAGCCTGCTCTATATCTGAGATGACGTACCTGAAATAATCCAAAGGCTTCAGAGAGGCAAGTGGCTAAGTAAACTAAATGACCCTACTTCATTTGAATTTAAATTGTAAAATGGCAACATAGAACTAAAAGTCAAGTAGTTGCAAAATAATTCATTTAATCTGAATGGTCTAAACTAAATTTCTGAAAGCCAATCTGTTGACTGATCCTAAACAGACCCATTATCTATTGGCTAGGGTTTGAACAAACTCAAAAACCTGAATGCATGACATGATTGCTGTCTCTGCTTTAGATTTTCGTGAAAACTTCATTAATTAATCTGTAGCTCTATCCTATTATTGGACCACAAAATTAAGGCTTCACCTCTGGATATTTTTACATTTGAATAAGTTATTTTGTATTCATAATGTGCAGGATGCAAAAACTGGCTAAAGAACTGGGTGTGGTTATACCTGTCAGCTTCTTTGAAGAAGCAAATAATGCTCATTACAATTCCATAGCCATAGTTGATGCCGATGGGACTGACCTAGGGCTATATAGGAAGTCTCATATTCCAGATGGACCTGGTGTGTGTTGTGCTGAATATTTGCACTTTCTCCATTTGCTGAATATTATAGAATTTTGAACTATATTGCACTTTCTTCCAACAAGTTTCCTTTGACTTCAGGTTACCAGGAAAAGTTCTACTTTAATCCTGGTGACACGGGCTTCAAGGTTGGTCCTTAGATGTTTCTGGTGTACTTTCGAAATTGATTTGTATTTAACTAGGTTTACTGTTGATACCATTTTTGAACAGGTTTTCAATACTAAATTCGCAAAAATTGGAGTTGGTAAGAAGCATCCCCTCGCCTCCTTAATGGTTCCCTTATTTATGTGCTCATAGTTGTTAAATATGTTTAGTTCCTAACCATTTGTCTCCATGCTTGTATCTAGAAAAAAATTACCTATTAATATAGTATGTCCAGTTCCTAATCATTTTTTTCATTGACCATGCTTGTGTCTGAATAAAATACATGTTAATTTGCTATATGCAGACAATGGTGTCTTTTGTATATGTTACATAGAACACTATAATCAATGTTATGGTGATAATGACCACTTATTTTCCTTGCGACTTTGTACCAGCAATATGTTGGGATCAATGGTTTCCGGAGGCTGCCAGAGCTATGGTTCTGCAAGGTGCAGAGATATTATTTTATCCAACTGCTATTGGTTCTGAACCTCAAGATGATGGACTTGATTCTCGTGATCACTGGAAGCGGGTGATGCAGGGCCATGCTGGGGCTAATCTGGTAAGGAATCATACTGGTAGACGTAATTCTTTGATCAATTTACATATGATCATGCTGGTCCTAAGTTTCCTTTTGTCCTTTTTATTACTTTTGCCTGTCTTTTGTGAGTCCATGTTTCGTGTTGCTAATCCACCTTATAAGATACCTGCACTCCTGGGTACATTGTGATCAAATATTTGCTTTCCTGTCTAATTGTTAAGCTGTACCAAGAAAAGGTTTTTTGTACCTCAAAGTGAATTTTATTCTACAGTGCTTTCTTTCCATGTTCGACTTTTATGTGTTTGTAATCTTTTCTCCATGGTAGAAAGTCAAGTCACAAGATTATTACAGCTTGCCACAATTAAAAATTTCTTAATGTTGACTTTTGCTTGCATTCAGTCAGTTAAAATGATCTGGGACATATATTTGGAAATTAAGCTTAACTGCATCATATCTGAACGAATGTCAATCTTGAACATGGGCTCTTAAAGGAGGAAAGTGCCTGTTGTTAGTAAAAAGTCTCTTTTGGTGGCAACTGAGTTCTGCCATCAATAGTTTGTTGTAGATTTCAATGACAAACTGATGAATATTGGCCACAAATTTAGGTGCCTTTGGTAGCTTCTAATCGCATTGGGAGGGAAATAATCCAGACTGAACATGGGGACAGCAATATCACATTTTATGGAAATTCCTTTATAGCAGGTATCTTTTGAACTTGAAAGGATTTTGGCATTCCACTGGGTAACTGGAAATATCAATGTGATTAACATGAATAATTTGATGTACAGGTCCAAATGGAGAAATAGTTGCAGCTGCAAATGACAAAGAGGAAGATGTTCTTGTTGCTAAGTTTGATCTAGATAAAATAAAATTGAAGAGACATAGCTGGGGGATATTCCGAGATCGTCGGCCAGAGCTGTACAAGGTTCTTTTGACATTAGATGGCAATAAACCCTCGCCATAATTTTATGTTTTTGTTTCCTGTACTACTGTATTGTAGAGGTAACAAGAGAATTTTCTAAAACATTTACGTTGTCATGAATTGTCACTTTAGAATAAGAAAATATTCATATTTGTTTCAAATGAGATCAAAGAAATTTGGGTACTGAATTTGAACTTCAGGCTGTTTTATGGCGAATAAAGCACTCTTCCTTCTCATTTTGCCCTTTTTTTCTTGTACCTTCTCATACTCTCCTTTCTTTTGGCCTTGATAGTAGCACCATAACTTTTCGATCAATGTACCGTGGTCCCCTGCTATCCATTGTACATGTTTTGCATACACGTGTGATACGGATGCTAATGCAAAGTGATAACATGTGGTCCCAAAGGTTTGTTATCCTTTTCTTTCGTGTAGTTGATCTAATTCTAACTACTTCATTTTGTTAATTTGGCACGGTTTGCAAGTATTTGTTGAAGCCAGAAGGCTTCTCTTTGAACTAAGCTAAGACTGTGCGAGTGATGAGATATTTCTGTTTTTGAAGTTGAATATTTCTGTTTTTTTTCTTTAAAGAGAAGAAATGCTCCGGGGTAATGAGTAAGGATGCCTGCAGTTTGATTGGTACTTTCTTAGCAATTATTCTATTCATAAGCGTGTACAGAGCAAAATAGTAGCGTACTAATAGTCTGAACTAAGCTATAGACTGCGTGACTGATGAGATTGCATAGCTAATTGGTGATAGAGCACAGGATAAGCTTGTGATGTGGATTTGCAGCAAGGAAAATCCTACCTACTTGGCAACAAACCCATTTTTTAGACTTGTTTTATTATGACATGTGTGTTTGAGGGCCGTCCACAGAGCCAATGTGGAAAAGATAGAGACAAATGATTAGCCATTTTTAGAGTTGGGATTCATACCTTGCCATGTGTCCGCCAATCTGGTGGTTGTACTCTTTCTGTTTAATGTCCATGGAATATCTTTAGTCTTAATAGATTTCTAGAAAGTTGAGTTCACTTTCAATGTCTTTTCATATTGGAAAAGCTTGATCCAATAAGCTTTTATGGGGACATGAGATGGCACATTTTTTTTTATCTGCTTTCCTTTCACATTTGGGTCCGGCAGCGATACTAGAGTTTTAACCATCCCTGGTAGACCTGAATTTTCTGTTAGCTTCTAAGGCATATTTTCGAGTTTGACTCTGCTTAATAGCAAAATTTTATGATTAGCTTTTACCGTTTAAAGGCCCAAGTCTTGATGCCCTCATTCACATTTACGCTGTTAAGCGCTTGAAAAAGAAGAGGGAAGAAAGAAACATCGATGGTGTTAGCATCACATGCCTTGAATTAGGGGTAAAGATTAGTCTTTCACATCATAATCATTATGGGCAGTCTTCAATCTTCATTTGCAGTTTACTTTTGCTACTAGCTGGTGGCTAAAAGCCCACAAAAATGCTTTTCTTCATTTTCCCACTGCTTTCATCATTTCTTCTATAGAAATTGATACTAATATTTTTAAGTGCATTATGATGTCATACTTGGTGCTTTATTTTCTTCATGTAAGTCAATTTCGATGTATACATTTTGCTGTGAAATGCTTCTGTCATTGAAACCACCACTAACCCACGAATATGGTTCAGGTTTGTTCTATTTTTATCTTGTGGATGCTACAAAATTAATGGATTGATTTGTAGATGCTGATGCCCATTAACCAAGCTTTCTTTTTAGACATGCACTTTTCTTGTCTGCTTCATTTTCTGTTTCAAAAGGTAACATTCAAATATCTAGAAATGGTGATTACATGCGAGTTCTCCTGCAGGATCAGAATTTAGCATGCTGTTCTTTTTGTCTATGATAAAACTCTTACCTTGTTAACTGAAAATGGTAAATGTAAACTATACAAGATACAGTGAATGAGAAAGAGCTTGTATAATCTCTTGGATTGATTTCCAAAAAATTGGATCTTTTTTGTGATAATCGTCATTATCAGTTATGAAGTTTGCGTACAGAATACGTTCTGGGTTATGGTGATGCTCTGCAATCTTATTTGTGCGTTTATTGTTTATTTTCATGCTCTAATGCTTGATGTAAGAGAGAGAAAAGGAGAGATATAATTAAGCATAAAGAGGTAAAAATATTTTATATTTTCTTTTTCTGTTATCTATTTGCAACTGGGGAAAAGAGCAGGAGCTGGGAACTGTTTGTATTAGTAAAGGGGAAAAAAAAAATCCTACCTATGAATGACCTGTCGTGTGGTGCTCTTCATCTTCATTTTGACCATTGTTATTGTTATAATTCTTGCAGCTTGTTTCTTCGCATTCTTCTTATTCAACTTCTTCTATGCAGCTTTCATCGTCGTCTTCCTCTTCCTCTTCGAGAATTTCATCACTAGGGTGGACAAAATGAAGCTGTAATCGGCCGTCTTCTCTGTGTGCTTGTAAAAACTCTTGGCTAGGGATCCGAACTTGCATGAGGATGAACCTGCCATCCTGACGGTAAGACTTGAAGGAAACTGAAGGTTTTCCACTCTTTCCTATACAAGAAATAGGCGGAGGAAATGCTCCTCCACTTGACCTGGATCGCCTGCTTTGATTGTCCGGTATGTAGTGCCTTGGGCTGCTGCAAACTTTCTCATCTTTCTGTTGCTTATTTCCATTGATATCATTCTTCAAGTCTTCAACATCATCGAAGCTTTCAAAGCCAAGACCTTCAGTGCAAAGCTGCAAGCTTTCATAGTTATTCTTCTTGGAGGAGGTGGAGCTGGAAAAGGAGTCTGGTGACAGGCTCTTCTTGGTTTCAGATTCATATTCAGTAGTGTCTGAACTTGTTTGTGAGATCAAATCTATAAAGGAATTTTCCTTGAAATGAAGCTCACCAAATAATTCAGTGAATGATGATTGCTCAATGGGTTTTATAGGTTTGATTTGGTTCCATGAAGAGAGGGATTCAAGAAGTGAAGGAGTTTCAGGTAATGGTTTTTCAAAGATATGTTGAAGGCTTCCACAGGCAGCCATAGCTTAAAGCTTTTAGTTGTTGTGATGCTTTAGAAGAAAGAGAGAAAGAAAGAAATAAAGTTTATAGCTTTTATTTCTGATAGATAAAAAGGAGAGAGAGAAGCACGAGATTACTATGGGTAGAAAAAATCAAGAGATGATGCTATTAATCAGGAGATAGAGAGGCTTTCTCTCCAATTTATTTTTATTTATACTGATTACAGGCTATGGATATTTCTCCACTTGGAGTGGAATAAGCTGGTTAGTTTTCAATTTGAAATGAAAGATTTTTATTTTAAAAAATAATTTCAAGATAATAAATAATGAATACAGTCTGAATTGAATTTAATGATTGACAATGTCCAAACATGATTAGTGAACATGTTTATTTTAAGTTTATATTATACCATAGAATGTTAAGAATTATAAATCCATATGAAGAAGTATTGAGAATTTTCTAGAAAATAAAAATAAGATTATTATTTATTTATTTATTCCACATGTAATTTGGTGGCACAAGATGGCTCCAATATTCCTGTATTGGTGGCAAAAGCTGCATCAATCAAGCAGTATATGATTTTATATGGCATCTAATAAATTTATATTTAATAAACAAATTTTCTTTTTTCTTTATTTAATTATTTTACACAGAAGGCAAATGCAATTATTTATTTAATTAAGCATTTTTATCTTGTTGGTATGTTTATTTATTAATGGAAATAATATTTTATACAAGTAAAAACTATTTTGTACACAACAATGAACATTAAATTGATTTGTAATTAAAGTTATATGTATGTCTATATGCACTCTACTGCCAGAGTATTTGGTGATGTGATTGCTTTGCTTACATTAGCTGAACTTGCTCGCACTCCACGCATGACTATTTAATGTTTTAATTAGAGTTTAATAATTACTTTTTATGGTCAAACATTTAATTATAAAATAATGAAGCTTACTATTCTTAAATTTATAAGAATATTTAATGTAAATGATCCGTACTGAATTTAATGATTAAAATAAAATCTAATAATATCATAAAATTCATTGATTTTTTTGTCAGCAAATCGTAGAATTCAGTGTGTACTATTGATGCAGCGTGAATGATAAGCGAGAGCTAATCCGGAAAACTTGGAATATTCTTACTGATCCTGAAAACATGTCCCTTCCTTTATGAGAAAGGGACAGGAAGCTGTTCTCCATTTCTCAAATAAAGTCGTCTTGATAAGAAATGATGCCAAGCCAATAGAAAGATAAGTGGTTGCCTATGTTCTCACCATACAAAACCCATATCCGCTTGTCTCTCTTTTCCCACATCTTTTACCTTTTAAAATCTATATTTTCTGGTTCATGCTGCAGCAGATCTTCACCCACCACCACCACTTGCTTTCTTTTCTTTTATAGTCACACAGCTCTAACTTAAGTTTAAGTACACCATTACCAATCAAAAATTGACCATTATATCTATATGGAATTAATCTACCAGCTAGCACTTGATTAAAAATGCAGTTCAATTCTTTTTCAGTGACATTTATATGTGTGGTTAGACATATTGCAGAGGAGCTCTTGCTTAAGCAATTTGACGAGCAGAAGAGATGACAGAATCAAAGAACAAAACCAACCCTGAATGAAAGATGATAGGTGCTGAGATTAGACAATTTTTGAAATTACATAGTTCAAAGACAACTAATTTCATCATCATTGAAACTAGCTGCAATTGTCAAGTACATGTTAGTTTCACACTGGCAATGTCATCCACAAAATCAGAAAAACAGTCAATAAGGAAACATGCATAAACAATTCACATACTCTCCCACTGTCCAAGTTAAGCAGCTAGAACCACTTTATATGGAATTAATTGGCTTCCACAACCGTGGACTTGTTTCTTCATCGCCAAGCTTCAATGAGTTCCATCCTTGAACCTACACGGCTCAGGTTGCTAAGTCCCCGAGTCTTCTCACTCGGTACTGTAACATGAAGCATATATTGCAGCCTATTTGCATTGCCAGGACTGTTTCTGAGATTTGAATTACTTGATTGACCTATCTTGCTTTTTCCTGGACTTACATGAACACAAGCTATGCAATCATCGTCAATGTGAGCGTCGTTCCGACTGATAAAGGTATTGACCTGAGCAGCAGAGTTGCAGGAACTTTCAATAGCAGGTTCTTCACTAATGAAGGCTTGCTCAGTCATTTCATCATCTTTTTTATCATCTTCTAAGCAGGACTGTGAAGAGCTCTGGTGACCATTTTCATCAGATGGCTCAAGCTGTGAAGCAGGACATGGCTTTAATGAAGAATTTTCTTTTTCTCGTAGTGTCCTTAAGATAAGGAGCTTAAGAAAGTTCATCACTTGAACAACATACATCAGTGCAGTCAAAGGATCTGCCATCTGAAACAATATCAGGACTTTTCTGTCAGCACCATAACCACTTTCCAGTTTGGCAACTTCATTAGTAATAAAAGATCTTCAGTAACATTAAATGAATTACACTAGCCGTGGTTCTTATACGGCAGTTTAGATCAGTTTAAAAAACAAAGAAAAAAGTATAACGACTCAATAGATGGAATCAAACATCTATAAATCATATTTACCAGACCTAGTAGACTAGATAAAGGTATATCTGTTCGCTATCATGAGGACTCACCTTAGTCATATTTGGTGCAAAAACCATGGCTATGTTGCGTGCATCCATCTTGTTTTCATGTTCTTGCTGGACAACATCAGCCATCAGGTTGATGGCCCAATCCAATAGATCAGCTTCTGTAGGGGGTAGATGGCTTGCAAGGTCGGCACAATCTTCTTCGGTTTGGCATCGCATTACCTGCTCAGGTGATAGAGAATCCAGAACCCCAGTTGGGAGCTCCCTGAACCAAGCCTACGGAAGTCATAGTACAGGTGAATAAATGGATCTCTAATGCAAAATGAAAGAATGGAATCAATGTTAAGACAAATGAAATCCCAAATCTTTGACAGTGCCAACCCAAATGCATGTGATATTAAAAGGATGAACACAAATATGATGATGTGGAAATAACAGGATAATATCAAGATAAGAGTAATGTACACCTCTCTTTTTCTTATTTATTCAAGCCATTGCATAGATTTTGTTTCACCACAAACAAGACTAATTTCAATATCCATGCTTGGAACACTAACAGAATGGTCAGAAAAATGTCCACTTAAGAACCCAATTTTACGGATGGCATACTAAATATTCAGTTCAGGTTTCAGTGGCATGCCAAACAAGTTAAGTCTGGTACTTCAAATAAGCAGATTTAACATTGGACCAAACAACTACGGAGCAACAGAAATAAATTATCGGCAGCAACTTCAATCGGTCCTTGATGAATATTAAACTAAAAGTAACAAAAATTTATCACGAGCTAATATCTGGAAATAGAAAATCAAGTTGAGATTGATTTGTATTACTATACCTTGATAAGTCCAGCCAAACAGTGTACATCAATTCCGTCTGCTACCACTCCTCTATTTAACTGATCCCTCACATACTCCTCCTGGCTATTTTCTCCATTGATTCTGAAAATTCCTTCAGCCTAGATGTAATTAACACCTTGATTATGACCACCAAATCAATATAAACTGGATTCCATCTAACTTTATATGAAACAATCCCATTCATATAAATCATACATAATTTTTATGGAAAAAGCTTTTCCTTCCTTTTTCCAACAATTCCTTCTCTTCGGGCGACACTATTGATGCTAAAAGAGAAATTAACAAGATAATGTACCTGCAACCCCCCTTGTGCGTACAAGTGTCTCTGCATTAGCAAGAGTATAGTAGGCACACTGTTCCCTCTGGAATCATAAGACAACTGCATAGATTCAGTTGAAACCCCAAAGACAGTTGTACTGCATGTGAAAAGCTTCATGTAAGAGGCAATATTGCAATCAGACAGATACAAATCAGCTATTTAAATGCTTTAGTTTGAATAAATTATAGTCGTCACAAAGTACAGTGCTAAGAAAGCAACATCTAAATGCAGCCAATTGCAGTATATCAGAGAATATAAAGCAATTTATGTATTATAGAAAGTTATTTCCACGCATCATAGACATTCTATGTGAATCAAGGCCTACATATTAAATTGTTACGGAAACATGCTAGCAAATTGGGTGTCTATAAAATTCCCAAAAAATATTGTACTTTTGATGCCCAATGCATTGAGATTAGAATGTGCATATTTATAAACCTATGAAAATAGGTTATCCATTTTTAGCATTGCAAGTAAATTGAAATCCAAGATTAAAAGCTTTCCATCTAGAAGGTTTTTCTGTAGATGAATGGTCATATCCGGATGACTTTTGCACGTTTATCAGTGTCAATGTACCATTTTTATCTGTTAGTGTAGTTCTGGTTTATAATGAAGTGAAAAGTTACAGTTTGACAAGATATATTGTTAAATTATGTGCTATTCGGAGTCCGGATAACATCCTCAATGAGCTACAAATCAATTACATAAAGAAGCAGAAACCCTTTCCAAACAATTGGAAAAAAATGATTCCAAATTATTTTACACATAGAACAGGTTTCATGAACCTTAAATAGGTTGCATCATACATACTTGTGAACTTTCATACTGTTATCGACCACTCTATTATAGAACATGCATTTAGGGCAGAAATCATAGAGATTTTGTAAATTATAGATCATATAGAAGTCCATGCTGGATACATCTGTATTACTTTATGCTTAATAACTCCATCTTGTTGTCTTCTTCTAGACCAGATTAATGAGACCTAGCTCTGGACACTTTTATTTCTTTCCACTTGACATACCAGCACAAAATAAAAAAGAACATGCGCACTTCCTGGCTCTTAAAGATCAAAGAATAAAGAAATGGCAAAGTCAATGTTGATTGCTTAAACCTGAGTACGTACATAAGTAAGCAAGCAAACAGTTGTCAAATGCATGAAGTTGCAATTACCGAATTCTAAGTTACTGGAATTGAGTTAGGGTGTCCAAACTTTTAAGTGAGCGAAAATGAAAAGAAAAAAACCTCTATTACAAGATTTTATAGTAAACTTATAAGATTGCTGAGATAATCAACATAACAGTTTCTCAATTTTAACAACATCTAGGGGGCAGGCAGCTCGCAAAAGGCGGGGGAGGTCGCTTTGGATGTGCTATACACTCACAAACACATTCAATTGGTTCAAATCTATGATAGCTTAAATTGCCACCTTCAACATTACACCATTTTTCTCAAAGTGGAATAAAACTGAGAGATTAAGCAACTGCATCAACAAATGCTTTGGAATTCAAGCAAAGATATAAGATTCATCATAGTAACTATATGTGTATAGTAGCAAATATCTACCAATGAGATAACATCATCAATGATCGTAAACATTTCTTTCCAGCCAAATGGAACTTCATAAGAACACAAACTCGTCAAAGAGGAAAAGAAAACAGATCCAGCAATTGATTGCAACAAAATTCACAAAGCAAAGAACTGCATCGCATAGAAAAACTAAAGAATTGAATACAGCAGCAAAAATTAATAATTCCAAGCATTGTAGCAGAATGGCGTAAAAGAGGACATAACTAACAAAATTTAGCGGCTATCTGAACTCAATGCTTCAGAATTGCAATTGCAAATTTGATCAAGCAAACAAACATCTAAAAAATCAATAGCATACCAATCAAATGAAGCAAATTAAGAACTATCAAATTCAAATTAGAATTAAAAGAAAAAACACAATGCACCTAGCACTAGGAGCCCTTCTGGGCACTTCAGGCTCAAACTCCACAGGCAAGCCCAGGAAACCATGGAACCTATCAAAGGTAACATGGGCAACGTGGCGCACATCGGTTGGCCAACCGATCTCCATTGCACAAAGCTGCCTCCTATCGCTCTTGCAAGCCACCAAAGATTTCCTGAAGATAGTAATTACCAGAGTCAACAAAGAAAGCTGTTCCCTTTGTTTATTTTCCCTCTCTTTTACAAAATCCTCATCTGGGTTCACTGGAAAACCCTCCTCATCCTCTTGATCGCCACAGCCACCGCGGCGCTGTAATAAAGAAGACTGGCTTGAGGGTGCGCAGGACAATGAAGAAGAAGAAGAAGTAGTTGGTGATGAAGGGAAATGGGAAGGAGAGTAGAGGACCTCGGTCATGGCTGGCAACGAAAAAGATAGCAACTTGCAATATAAAAAAAAAAAATTATATCTTTTAGCTTGAAGGAAACAAGAAAACAAAACAAGATTTGCTGTAATGAGAAGTTTTCACGGAGAGAGAGAGTTTTGGAGGAGGAAGAGTTGGATTGAAGAAATGGGTAATTGTGGGACGTGAGAATCATTAACTTCAAGGCTCCATTTTTATTCCTAATTAATTTAACTTTCTCTCTCTTGGAGCAGAAGTGAGACAAAAAGAGAAAGATTTGGTGGGAAATAAATGGAGGAAAAATGGGAATACAAATTAGATAAAATAAAAGATGTGTAGTTATATATTAATTGGTATTTTCCATTAATTAATTATAGAATTTGTTACTCAAATTTGTTTGGTCTTACACTTTCAAAATTACCACACAACACCAAGCGGACGACAGTCTTCCTCTCGTTAAAAAAATAAAAAAGACAGCTCCATCGGAGTTGGAATGTAGCTTTGAAATTTTCTTGTGGAAATATTCTTTTTAATTAACTAAATTATGATAATTTTAATATATTCACAGTTTCACTTTCACATCCTTAATTACTATTAAAATATGAACAGAAATATAGAGTAAATGATGCAAAATTTTGGCGTGGTTTGTACCCAAATCATTTTAGCTTGAAAGCTTTTATAGAATCTCTATGATTTTTCCTCTGTTTTGGAAACAGTTTCTCTAATCTCTATGATTAAGCTCCCCTTTCTTTGCTTTGATGCTTGCTACAGCTTTTACTTTTAAATTATCAATAATATGCTTAAATACAATCCTAGTAATAATAAGCACTCATCATGCATCGGAACCATTAATCTTTTGTTACTATTATTTTGTTATTATTATTATTATTTGTAATTTATATGAACCTATGGAATTATGGATTTGGATCTGTAAATATAGTATGTGGTTTACAAAATAAAATTGAATAATAAACTAAGTTACAGAGCCTTATAAATACATAGAATAGAATTGTGTTTAGTGTTAACAAGTTTTTTTTTAACTACTAATCATATAATTTATGGTTAGGTTGTTAGGCTACGATAATACTGTGTTTCTACCAAATTTCGGGCGTACTACTACTACTATTATTATTATTATTATTATTATGTTGTGATAATGATGAAATATTTGGATGACTATCAAACTCATCATTCTCTCTATTCTAGTAGAAGTCTACCTCTTTTATTTTGTGCCTATAAATACCCTATTATGGTTATTCAGCATACATAATTAATACGAGAAAATTCTCTATTCTACTATTTCTGTCTTTAGTTTATAACACGTTATCAGCACGATAGTCTCTATTGATCATTGGAAGTCGGTGGTTTACGATAACCCGGCTCGAAAGAATCAAGAATTATAATTTAAAAGATTAAACGGTAAGTACATTTAATTTATAAATTTTAAATTATTTTAATTCTCATGAGTTAATGAGATTGATTAAGGATCGATAATTCTATCCTACAATAAATAATTTTAAAAACTTCAATATACGAAAATATTAAGAACTAAGAATAACATTTTCTATTACTAAGGACATTAACATGATTTAAGTGATTTATTTTGCATAATTGCAATTTGATCCTTGCTTAATTATATTTTAATCATTATATTATATATAATGAATATATTTTATGTAAAGTTATATTTGGTTTTTAATTTGCTATATGTATATTGTTGTTATGTGTAATACAATTATTTGAAGGCTCCTGAAGAGTTATAATGCAATTACTTGCATACAATTTGTTAGGAAATATATTATTTCTCAAATATGTCCCGCAGACATATATTTTCAAAAAAATATTCGATGAAATGAATATCATTTTGAGACTGAAAGATAAATACTTGAGATCTACTTTGTATAAAATTAGTAATATATTTTTTCAGATAATTTGATTTTGATACAAATATTAGTAAACTCGAAGTTTGCTAGTAAATACAAATTTTAGTAACCTGAAGTTTACTAACTATTGTAACAAATATTAATAACCTATTATTTACCAATTATATACATATCAGTAAACATGAAGTTTATTGATTAATTAATTCTAATATCAGTAAACCTGAAGTGTATTGATTATAGTAAACTTAAAAAAAATGATATAAATACTAATAAATATTTATTTTATTATTTGTCACAATATTAGTAAACATAAAGTTTACTAATTGTTATGCAAGTATTAGTAACATGCAGTTGACTAATTATTCAAATATCAATAAACCAGAAGTTTGTTGATTAATCGTTACTAATAATTGATAAACTCGAAGTTTATTGATTATAATAAACTTGAAAATTGATACAAATACTAATAAACATATAGTTTATTGACTGTATGTCACAAATATTAGTAAACCTGATATTTACTAATTGTCTGATATTGATATTAAGAAACTTGATGTTTATCAATTGATATAAATATTGATATAATAAAAATAGTAAGCCTGAAGTTTACTAATTAACAATTGATTACTTGGCATGACTGGTTTAACCATTCCGGATCGATTATAATACATAAATTATTGAGAATTCATATGTTTATTAGAGAACCAGAAGTTTCTTTAATTCTACTTAAGGAATTTTTATAATCTATTTGTTCTCAAGAAATATTTTATACAATTAACATTAGCTAAAATTAATGTTAATACGATTTCTGGTTCTGCAAATGTAATTAAAGGCTCTGGAAGAGTCCAAATTGTGCTTCCAAATGGAACAAAATTATATATTAATGATGCGTTGTATTCAAGTAGATCCCGAAGAAATCTACTAAGTTTTAAAAATATACGTCGTAATCAATATCATATTGAAACGACAAATGATGAAAATGTCGAATATTTATATATTACATCCAAAAAATTGAACCAGAAGTTCATATTAGAGAAACTTTCAAGTTTCTCAACAGGATTATATTTCACGAAAATAAAAATGATTGAATCAAATTATATGCACCGAAAGTGCTCGGACCCTAAAATGTTCATACTTTGGCATGATCGCCTTGGTCATTCCGATTCAACCATGATGCGACGTATTATCGAAAATACAAATGGACATGGATTAAAGGATTAGAAAATTCTTTTATCTAATGATTTTTTTTATAGTTTTTGTGCACAAGGTAAATTGATTGTAAGACCTTCACCATCCAAATTGCATTTAGAGTCTCTTGTTTTTCTTCAAAGGATACATGGAGATATTTGTGGCCCAATTCATTCCTCTTGTGGACCATTTCGATATTTCATGGTTTTGATTGATGCCTCAACTCGATGGTCACATGTATGTTTACTTTCTACTCGTAATATTGCTTTTACTAAACTTCTTGCTCAAATTATAAAGTTAAGGTCTAGATTTCCTAATCATCTTATCAAGACAGTTCGTTTAGATAATGCATGTGAGTTTTCTTCAAAAGCATTTTATGACATTTGCATGTCAATTGGGATTAGTGTCGAGCATTCTGTTGCACATGTTCATACTCAAAATAGTTTAGTTGAATCTTTTATTAAGCGATTACAATTTATTGCTAGACCTATGCTTATGAAGTCACAACTTCCTGCATCTGCTTGGGGACATGCAATTGTTCATGCCACATCTTTAGTTCATATCAAAAAATTTTACCTTTGCAACTTATTTTTTATCAACAAACTAATATATCTCATCTTAAAATTTTTGGTTGTGTTGTTTATGTTCCTATTGCCCCTCCTCAACGAACTAAAATGGGTCCCCAACGATGTCTTGGTATATATATATTGGTTTTGATTCTCCTTCTATCATTAGGTATCTAGAACCTTTAACTGGTAACCTTTTTAGAGCAAGATTTTTAGATTGTCAATTTGATGAATCAGTTTTTCCTCAGTTAGGGGAAGATAAAAGTAAAGGGCCAAAAGCACAAGAAATTAGTTGGAACACTCCAACCTTGTCCAGTTATGATACACGCACAAACAATGTGAACTTAAAGTTCAAAGAATAATAAATTTGCAGAATGCTGCAAATCAATTACCAGATATCTTCACAGATACCCAAAAGGTCACTAAATCTCATATTCCGGCTGCCAATATACCTGCAAGATTGATTATCCCTGAAGGATTTTCGGTAGGTACAGTAGCCAATGAATCTAACATACGCCAGAAGCGTGGTAGACCTATTGGTGCAAAAGATATTGTTCCTCGAAAGAAGAGAGAAATAAAAAAAAATCATTCAATTGATCCTCCTGAAGAGGCCAGAAACAAATCAAATACATAACTACATATTTCTAGAGAAGCGACCCTAGAAGTGGTTCCGGTACCGATAAATTATGAGATCTCACTGAAAACTAAAAATATGTTAGAAAGAGATGAAATTATGTATTTGCATATGCAATTGCTTCTGAAATAGCAAATGATGATGAGCCTGAGCCTAAAACTATAAAAGAATGTTGACAAATACTTGATTGGCCAAAATAAAAAGAGGCAATTCAGGCTAAGCTAGATTCATTAGCTAAGCGAAAAGTATTTGGACCAGTAGTCCTAATACCAGAAGATGTCAAACCAGTTGGATATAAATGGGTCTTTGAACATAAGAAAAATGAGCTGAATGAAATTGTGAGATATAAAGCACGACTTGTTGCACAAGGTTTCTCGCAAAGACCTGATATAGATTATGAAGAAACGTATTCTCCAGTCATGGATGGAATCACGTTTAGATTTTTGATTGGTTTGACTGCCTCTGAAGGGCTTGATATACATCTAATGGATGTGGTGACAGCTTATTTATATGGATCGTTAGATAATGACAAATATATGAAAATCCCTGAAGGATTTAAGATGCCTGAAGCATATAATTCAAAACCTCGATATATGTACTCGATTAAACTCCAAAGATCTTTGTATGGATTAAAGCAATCTGGACGCATGTGGTACAATCGTTTAAGTGATTACCTAGTGAAAAATGGGTATGAGAATAATTCAATTTGTCCATGCGTTTTTATCAAGAAGATAAATTTAGGATTTGCTATAGTTGCAGTTTATGTTGATGACTTAAACATAGTGGGGACTCCAGAAGAGATCTCTATTACTGCAGAATATTTGAAAAAGGAATTTGAAATGAAAGATCTTGGAAAAATAAAATTTTGTCTTGGGTTTCAAGTTGAATATTTGCCAAAAGGAATTCTTGTACATCAGTCATCTTATATAGAGAAAATCTTGAAACAATTTTATATGGATAAGTCTTATCCATTGAGCATTCCAATGGTTGTTCGCTCTCTTAATGTTAAGAAAAATCATTTTCGTCCACAAGAAGATAACGAAGAGATTCTTAGTCCTGAAGTACCATATCTTAGTGCAATAGGTGCACTTTTATATCTTGCAAATAGCACTAGACCAGATATAGTTTTTGCAGTTAATTTGCTAGCAAGATTTAGTTCTGCACCAACTCGAAGGCACTGGAATGGTGTAAAACATGTTCTACGTTATCTTCGTGGCACTTCTGACATGGGTTTATTTTTTCCAAAAGGAGTAAATTCAGAATTGATAGGGCATGCTAATGCTGGATATCTATCAGATCCTCATAAAGCTCGATCACAAACAGGTTATGTCTTTACATATGGTGACACTGCTATTTCTTGGCGATCTGTTAAGCAAACAATCACTGCCACTTCCTCAAATCATTCAGAAATATTAGTCATCCATGAAGCAAGTCGTGAATGTGTGTGGTTGAGAACCATGACTCAACATATTAAGGAAACAAGTGGATTGGTAGTGGAGAAAAAACAAATAAAATTGTATGAGGATAATGCAGCATGTATTTCACAACTCAAAGGTGGCTATATCAAAGGAGACAGAACAAAACATATCTCACCAAAATTCTTCTATACTCATGAACTTATGAAAGAAGGACAAATCGATATTTGCAAAGTTCGCTCAAGTAATAATCCAGCAGATTTGTTCACAAAGGCCCTACCAAGTTCAGTTTTCAAGAAACATGTACACAATATTAAAATGCGCCAATTAAAAGATTTAGTTTGATTCATTTTATTTTTGAGGGGAAATACATATGAATATTGTACTCTTTTTCCTTCGCTAAGTTTTTATCCCACTGGGTTTTTCTTAGCAAGGTTTTAACGAGGCATATTCATAGTGCATAGTCATCCAAGGGGAAGTGTTGTGATAATTATGAGATATTTGGATGACTATCAAACTCATCATTCTCTCTATTCCAGTAGAAGTCTACCTCTTTTATTTTGTGCCTATAAATACCCTATTGTGATTATTCAGTATACACAATTAATACGAGAAAATTCTCTATTCTGCTATTTCTGTCTTTAGTTTATAACATATTATTATTATTATTATTATTATTATTATTATTATTATTATTATTATTATTATTATTATTATTATTATTATTATTATTTCCTAGTTATGGCTTTATCTAATCTTCTTACTTAAATATAGGAGATTGACCGTGTTTGCTAAGCAACAAATATAACAAACTATCATTCTATTTTATCCCCAAATTCTATTAAGCATAAATAAATTAAGAGATTATATCAATTTGTTAAAATAATCTCAAAACCCCTGTTGATTTTTAGAGTAAGAGATTCAAATTTTATTTTATTTTATTCTTCTTTGGTGGAGGTGTCAAATGTTAATTACTCGTATACTCAGGTTAGATACGGAAAGAAATTGTTGGAAAAATGAATTAACATCATAGTAGCAAGGCGTTAACCAAATATATATAATACCTTTAACAAATTTATAAAAATAAGATTTAATTAGTTAAGAGAAATAATAATTTAAGAAAAAAAATCATGTATTAACCCATTTTATTAGTTGTCTCATTCGATGATAAAATCATAAACGAAATTCGACATTTTAGTAATTATCACCAAAATCCACGAATAAAATTAAATCTCAATTCATGCTTCTACTTTTTTTAACATTATTGGAAATTTATATTAGAAATGCTGATAAAAAAAAAATTGCAGTTAAACAAAACATCAAAACAAGGTGAGCAACGACTTCACCTCAAACAAAAATTCATTGTAAACCACATATTATGCTTCTACAAAGCTTAAATTTGAATTCTAGGCCAATAAAACTTTCTCAAGGCAAAAAACTACAAAAATATAAACTTAAAATTTAAGACCTTGCTCCAGTCCACCATCAAAGCACCAACACCAAACTGCAATTTGCTCTTGATTTGGTGAACATTTTACAGCCTTCTTCCCCTTCTGCCACCCTTTCTGCGAGTGCTGTCTGTTGGGATTGGTGTCACATCCTCTGTAAGCAAGCAAGAGTTCGTCAAAAAGTGTTACCACGGACCAACTCTTATGCGTTTTTTGGGAAGCGAATCACTCAAGCACGAGGCAGTAGAAAATTTATACAGGCAAGTACTTTAGCTTAGCTGAAAAAAAATAAGTAGAAAGTAGTTCTAAATGCTTTTCAGCTTCTTCAACAAACATAAACATATATATAGTGCACCCCATGTGATTCACAAGACTTAGATCACAAATTGATAATTACCAATTCGACCAATTTTCATTCCAGAACGAGCAAGGGCCCTGAGGGCTGACTGAGCACCTGGACCAGGTGTCTTAGTTTTGTTCCCTCCCGTAGCACGGAGCTTGATGTGAAGAGCAGTGATGCCAAGTTCCTGAATTTTTCAACATCAGATTCATTCCAGAGTATAAATTTAGGCTCAGACAATAAACATAGTAAATATATTTCATCAAAGCTTCTTACAATAATCGTGAAGCCAAATACAAACCTTGCATCTTTGTGAGACATCTTGTGCAGCAAGCATGGCAGCATATGGTGAAGATTCATCCCTGTCCGCTTTGACCTTCATTCCACCTGTACTTACAAAAAGAAAATAATTCAGAATTTCAAACAGCACTTTTTAAAGTATATGCAGAAGCTTAGTAAGTAGATACACTAGTTAGGACTGTGTACATAAAGTTCTCAGCATAAAACATATTGATCTAGGGAATGACCTGCATAAATTCACTTTCTGATAAATGACTCAAACAAATTGTTTGCTCAAGCTACAACAGAAAAGGCATACTTGTCCTCCCATAAAGTACCAATTTTTATGTTTTCTTCTTTAGCAATGTACACAGGAAAAAGATTATGATAAGCACATACAGATGAACAATACAAGCATTAAGAGTACTATTATGATCCCAGAGCAGTAACATCTAATTACAAAATTATGATGCGACATGAAGCATACCAGTAATGCGAACCATAGTTTCTCTTCCAGACAAATCAGTGACATGCTGCAGTCACAGGGAAGAAAATCAGAATAAGCCCAACCTCCCAGGTGTACAAAAAGTCTTAGTCATTTATTCAACTAAACAAGAACACTTACAATGAATGTATCGTTAAAAGAAGCAAAAATGTGTGCCACTCCAAAAACATGTTCTCCTTCCCTTGTAGCAGGTCCAAGAGTGACATTCTCTTCCTTAGGTTCTCTTGTCTTCCTCCTCGACTATAAATCACCACAAATTAAAACAATCAGAACTGAAAAGGCAAAACAGAAAGTGCACAAGTATGATGGCATAAATTAAGTATCGGTTTCAAATTTAGGATGTAAATGTAAGAAACAAATCATAACATCCATCTCGCAAGCCAAAAAAAAAAAAAAAGCTCTCTCAAACGTATAACAACAACTCGAAAAGCAATAAAATTACCTTGAGTGATTACTAAGTTACAGTATAAGAAAAAACTCCACTTAAAACAAGGAAAAGAATCAGCAAATTTCTTAAAACTAATCTGATTATTTAGAAACCTTTCTTCATATCCAAAACACAAACCAAAAGTAACAAAGACAGTAATTTTCCCAAATTCATACATGAATCCAAGCAGATGCAGATTACACACTACAAAACTAGCTCATTCACAATTTCTTAAACATATTCAGTACACATACAGTCAGTTCAATTAAATAATAAAAGAATTGACAAAAAGGAAACAACTTCAAAGATATATTTGGAGATATCAATAAAATTCCACGTACCATGGTTTCAAGATGGATTATTTAGAAGCCCAGAATTGTCGCCGCAGACGATAACCAGTTAATGGCAGATCGAAGAGAAACAAGAAACAGCTAAAAGCGTCGACTTTATATGGGAGGAGAGAGAGAGACTAGGGTTTTAGGATGGGGAAGTGTTTCTATTTATTAAAAAGCCCTTGAATTTTAGTAAAATTCTCTAAAGGGACCCTGGGTTTGTGGATTATATGTACATGGACCGGAAATCTGATGGGTTTGAAATTGGATAAAACGGCCGAGTAAGCCCAACAAAAGAAAAATTGGGCCGGGCCTTAATTGTAGGTATATAATCACAAATTTGAGATTTAATAATTAAAAAAAAAATCCTTATATTAGAGGTCCTATCTTTGCTAGGGATGATCGCGGGATGGGACGGGGAGTGCCTCTCCACTTACTATCCCGTGCAAGAGCGGGACGGGAACCGATAGTATTTTGGGAAAAAATTTCTCCCGTTTCCGTCTCCACATAAAAAATATTTTTATTTTTAAAAAAATTAATTATAACTAAAATATAATATTTAATAATTAATTATAATTGAAATATAATATTTAATAATTAAAAATATAAATTTAATTACAAATCAAACTAATATAAATTTTAATAATTGATAAAATTAAAATTAAATATAATTTAAAACTAAATTATATAAATATAATTAAATTTAGTAATTAAATTTTAGGGACGAAGAAATTTTGAGATAGGAACCACAATCCTCGTTTTCGCTCCAAATTCTAAATCGAGGAATATTTTTCCCCGTCTCCATTTTTATTGAAGAATTTTTTGGAAATTTTTCGGCCCATTCAGAATTGATTTCTATCGAAAATGAAAATTTTTCGTCCCGTGATCATCTCTAATCTTTGCACAAGAGAAACAGACCTTTTAGGCATTTATCATTAACAAGCGACACGTTTATGCCATTATTCTTAACTTTCCATGCACCTTTGCCGTCATTTCAAAGATACTATCCCCATTATTTTTTTATTTGTTATTTTTAAATAAATTTTAAAATTTATTTATTTATTATTTTTAATTTTTTAATATAATTTATTTTTTATATAAAAATAATTAAATTTAATTTTAATTATATAATTTAATACTAAATTTAAATTAAATTATTATTTGTTAATTAGTAGCCACTCTACTTCATGCTAAATTAATTTTGAATCATTTTCAAAACCAACCAAACTATGAAAATTTGTAAAATACCAACAAGTAAAAAATTAAAATGGTAAAAGTTTGTACTAATTTAACCAATAATTTAGAGTTTAAATTTAAAAAATGCAGTCGTATTAAATTTTATAAAAAAATTACCGTTTTAGTGATCTTATCCGATTCAATTAAAAATTAATATGAATGTAATTATTTAAATACACCCGGAACACCTCATGTTAAAAAAAAACATGGTACTTGCCATATTTATGATTATACGGTTAAATAAAAATGTAGGCACTAAATTTGTATTTAAATCTTAATTTAATAAGCTATTTTCAAAATTGTACGATCAACGGCTAGGATATCTAGTCTTGCAATCTTACATTTCACTTTAATTTTATTCCTTCCGCCACGTCACTCAATCTTAATATTATTAATAATAATATTTTCTTTTAAGATTCTCTTTTCGACTTTTCCCCCAAAGCTCACTCTTTTAAAACTACATTCTCTCCCCGTGGAAGGCACAAATTCCGCGAAACCTTAGCAACTCCCCACCCGCCGTATTTCGATATGGACATTAACGGATCCGCCCGTTTCCGCCACCGGAAAACCCCATCAACAGACCGATTATTGGGCGCCTATCCTCGCACGCCGCCGCAGAATCATAGCTCAGCTACCTCCACCACCGACGCCGAAGAAAACGAGCTAAACGAGGACGATATATTCTCCACAGTAGATTTTTCAGAAGCATCCAACTACCTACATCACAGCAATCATAATAGCCCTCCTCCGTCGTCCACCTCCTCTCCTCGTCACCAGCAGCTCCATAAAACTTTCGCTCAGCCGGAATCTTTCGGCATCTTGGCGGCGTTACCGGAGCACAAAATTAACTCCTATCATCATCGTTACCAGAAAAAGGCGATTTCTTCATCTTCTCCGTCTACCTCTTCCTCATCGACTACCTCTTCCCGCTTTATTCCAACTATACCAAAGCCGCCTCAGGAAAGAGTGCCAATTTCGACGGCTTTTTCATCCTTGAAGCTCCACCAGCCTCAATCTGCGCCAGTTAATGTGCCAGTTTTGTCCATGGCTATGAGGAGAAGACATAAGGAATTCGACGAGATTGATGAGGATGAAGAGGAAGGAGACGGAGAGATGCTTCCGCCGCATGAGATCGTGGCGAGGACGCAGTCGCCGGTAGTGGCTTGCTCTGTCTTAGAAGGGGTTGGGAGAACGCTCAAAGGGAGAGATCTTAGACAGGTAAGAAATGCGGTGTGGCGGCGAACTGGTTTCCTTGATTAATTGATTGATTGATTGATTGATTTTCGGACTTGTTATTACAGGTCTTTCTTTTTTTTTTTTTTTGCCTTTTTAATTTTGTTAAAATTTAAACTACCTGTGAAAGATTAAGCTAATCGAATTGGGTGCTGAGCTTATGGTGGAGTAGAACTTGTGCAATGATAACTTCAATTCATAAATGAGAGTATTATTGGCAGTCTCATTATTGTTGAAAGAACAAAAAAGAAGGAAGGAAAAAAGAGGAAAGGGAGCTACTTATTTATGTGTAGATGCTAAAAATCATGCACTTGGTATTTTCTTCCAACTTTCGGATTGCACTGAATTTAATACTATAACGACTTAAAATGTGAATATTTTAGCTTTATTGTTGACGTTTGACATTGCTTGTGAATTGTGTGGGTTGCTGAGGAAATGGTACTCTATTTGTGGCTGATTAAAGCCTAATGGCTTATTCATTATGATGCTAGTTTTGAAAGAGCTGGGTTGTTACTATTCCACTTCCAGTGTGTTCGCACTTGAGATTTTTAATTCTCGTTCTTGTTAGAAAGCTAGAAATACTATGTAGTCCTAAGGAGTCAATGAAATCTTTCCTCAAGGATTCTGCAAAGTGCAGAGAATGAGACTAGTATAGGAATACTTTGAACAAATTAAATCCTCATAATAAACTTATATACTTATTTAGAGGACAAAAGAAGTTAGAAGTATGAATGATGGATCCAATTTACACCTTCAAAAGGAAATCATAGAGGATGGTGGATTTTGTTTCTCATTTTGGGGTTTTAACTGTTCTAAAGAATAATAAAAGATTTGAAGATCCTTGATAGATATTATTTATTAATAAAGGTTAACTTATCCCCTCTGGTTTTTTCATTTCTGTCCTCTATAAAAATGTGAAGCTGAAAATTTTGGTGATGGGCCTGGGCTCTTTTCCAAAGAAAACAATTGTTATTTATTTTATTATTCTGAATGTACAGCAGGAGACACTAGATTTTGTGTCTGTCTGAATAAACTATTAGAAACATATTCCCTGGTGATACTTGGATTTTTTATAGAAATTTTGAAGCTAGTGACTGGTGAGTTTTGTATTATTAGGGATTTGTTTGCCAGGAGAATTATATAATTAGTTGGGAGGTGCACAATATTTGATTAGTTGGAAGCCTCCGGGCTTGACCTTTGCTGGTCCTCCCCCTCCTTTTTTAAAACCTTCTCGGTATCAAGAGGAAAAACTGGGAAAGATTCATGAGTAAATGTGTTAAGAAGAAAAAACTGTGGCAGCCCAACCTGTAGGGCTTTTTTTGACATATTGTAATTCATCCTCAAAATGATTCTTTCAAGTTGTTTTCGGTGTCCTTGGACCACGAGAAGACCATTGAGATTAAAAATTGTATTCAGCTTGAACACTCTCAGCTTTTGAATCCATTATCTGTATACCATGTTCTGGATTCTTCTCCCCTCCCAACAAAATGGTTGTCTGAGTTAAGTTGTCACTGATAGTCCTATAGTTTGCTATGCTGAAACGATTTATATGCTTTTGTTCTTGAGCTTCCTTGATGGAAGTGTGCAGCCTCATAATGAAGCATATTAGATAGTTGCATTATGAAGCGGAGAAAAATTCAAAATCAGGCTTGATATTTCCAAACTTGAGGCTGTAAAGAAATCTCACAACGATAATCTCCTCTTCCAACCTTTTGCCCAATGAAATTTTTGTGAGGTGTAAACTGTGGAAAAGTATTGGAAGAGCAAATTAATCGCTGCATCTTGCCTTTGAACCCTCATTAATTGGACACTTCTAACTGGTATAAGTTGCCAGCAGCTGGCACTCAAATTACCACATGCTTCCTTTGTTGCACCATCAGTTTCTATTCTAACATGTATCTAACAATCAGCGTAATTTTGAGAAATGAATTGGATTTCCACCTCCTAATTAGGTGGCTCGTTTTCATAATTGCCATCACTGTCCTTGTTGTGCTGATAATGTTGCCTCGTCCGTATCTCTGTGGTGAGGTTAATACAATACTAACTTTTAGGCTATAATAAATTTTTTGCACCTGAGTTTTGGTTAGAGTTGATTGAGTCAGAATCTTTCACATCTGAATATAAAAGACATGTATCAACATTTCATACGATGGAAATGGAAATTGCATGTTTTATTTTGAATTTTAAGGGGGGCTTTTTTATACTGCATTTCTTTCTTTTTGCAAATCCTCCACTTTTCTTTGAGTGGAACTAAATATGAATTCAAAGTGCTTCTTTTGGGAAACCTGGCTTCTGAAATAGGGAAATTTACTTTCTAATGTTAGTTTTGCTGACTAAACATGTTATTTGTGGATTTGTAAATGAATGTTCAAGTGATTTGTACCAAACATGCTATACAAGAATCTAATCCTAATCCTCAGCTGTAAAATACTGCATCTCGTGACTCCTCTTGTCAAGTTTTGTCGCTGTAAGATGTTATGGTAACTCAGGTCCACACATTGAAGATAAAAAGATCCGACAACACCAATTCCAAAACTGGCGAGAGCTTGTTCCTTAACATAGAAAAAGATTAGTTGGCTAATCTTTGAAGTGCATCTTCCATTTATTGCATGCTCTCATTGTTAGGTAACATTCTTCTACATGGTGTCTTTTCCCTGTTTCATCTGTCCATCATCACCATATGTTAATGGGGCGAGCTTCTAGGTCAATGAGTCGATTCTTGTTTCAGTGTGGACCAATTCAAGAATCAGATGATTTGAAATCGAATTAAACGATCGTGATTTAGTTGTTTGGAGTGCTATATTTTTGCAAGTTGAATCAAATTTTGTACCTTTTCCTGTCCGTCATTGGTAAAATAGAAAAGAAAAGCTAATAATATTCCATTTTTCCTTTGGATACTCTTGAGTTAACTTTATTTAAAAATAATAATTTCCAATATTATACAATGGCAACTAACAGCCTTTAATTTCTTCTGCTGTGTTTACAATCTATAAAGTTAGAGCTTTGGCAATAATTGTGTAATTATTTCCTTCGCCATTATTTTTATCCAGCCACTGCATTATTTTTTTGTCTGATGTATCAAGTGATTCTAATAGCTTGTGTTTGCGGTTTCAATCTGCATGGCTGACAATCGATATCTAATTAATTACTGTTGTATGGGCACCAACTTCATTCATGTTGGAAATCCAAAATCAAATGATAAGATATCTCAAAGCACGTCGTTCAAAATACCTGAATTTCCTTTACAGTGTCAGTGAAGAATGTGTTCTGTTACTATTCTTGTATGGCACTTCTAAGGTTGATATTGATATTGAATTCTGTTTGCATTCATATGAGTCTATGCTTTGGTTTACGGCATGATCAGCTTTGTGACGAAAGAGCTGTACGTATTTATCTTGTGTTAGATTGTTTGTTGTGAATAGAGATGTGTCAGTTTTCTCCAGGCTTCTTCCTTAGTTTTTTGTAGCAGTAACTATTTCATATGGTTCTCGAGGCTTCTTTTGTTCCTGGACTCTAATTATAGGGGTGTCAAATGTAGGGGTGAGCAAACTTCGGTTCAAATTGATCGACTTTTTTTAATTTGGCTAGTTTTTCAGTTTTAAATTTTAGAAAAATTTGGTTTTTCGGTTCGATTCAATTTTTGAAGAAAAAATCGTAGAAAAATTGAACCGATCGAAATTTTATATAATTAGATATTTTTTTTTATTTTTTAATTGAATAATTATTTTATATATGTAAATTATTTTATTTTGAGTTGCAAATTATGTGAATATATTTATTAATTATTAATTTTTATTTTTAGATAATAATTTGAAATTTTGACAATTGAATTTAAAATCAATTGAATAAAAATATTTAACGGTTTTTATTATATTATTTATTATATATTTTGAGATTATGTCTTTAATTTAAATTTTTATTTTGTACAATTTAGATGTTTTTATTTTAGCATATTATAATTTATAATTTTTAGATATAACTTTTTATTTTTTTAAAAAATAATTTTAATTTTTAATTTTTCAGTTGATCAAATCTAACTGATCGAAAAATTCGATTCGATTAGTATTCGATTAGTTAAATAATTTGATTCGATTGATCAAATTTTTAAAATTTTGATTCCAAATTATTGAACTGAATTTATCGTTGCACATCCTAATCAAATGCTATAGGCTGCAGTTTTTTTTTTTTTAAAGATATGAACACAAAATTTACTGTTACAGTGGAGCAAAATAGATAATTGTTGACCGTTAAATCCATTTATCATATAATTCACACATCACAATTCTTTCACAATTAATATGGGATCTCGAAGTATCAGTCCACTTTCGGCCCATTCTTTCACAATTAATGTGGGATCTCGAAGTGTCAGTCCACCTTCGGCCCATATGGGTACTGAAAGTAACCCAAGGTTTGAGTCCATAAGCTTCTGCATTATAAAAAGCCAATGTCTATTATGCACATTTTTCTTGTCATTAATGTGTAGTGTCTGGGGGAGAGGGAAACTAACTTTCTTGAAAGACTGGCAACCGTAATTGAAGGTGGCCTCCTTTAAATTTAATGCTTTAAAAGCTGCCCCACCATAACCAAGTGGATTGGTTAAAATTTGTGGTTGCCAGCGCTGACAACTGCCGCCATCTGCATCTGACACTTCTATTGTTGGTTAAACTGAAGTTTTCCTTTCTCTTTTATTGCATCAGGGAAATTGGATGCAACTTATTAAATATAGATAAGATAATTTTAAATTAGAAATGTACTTTTCCGTGGTTTTTAAGGATGTTCAAAATCCGACCATATCCGAATAATTCGATTCGAATAAGAAATTCGGATAAAATTATTAGAATTATTAGGATTGAAAATTTGAGGTTGTTCGGATTGAAATCGGATTGGGTTAAACCCTCATTAATCCGAACAATCCAAAAAATAAATATTTTCCTCCAAAACACATCGTTTCATAAAAATGAATCAAGTACCCTCATTTTTTAAAATTAAAATAAAAGAAAAAATAATTTTAAAAATAAATTTGAATTATTCGGATGGGATCCGAAATTTTGAGAATTATTCGGGTAGAAATTTGAATTATTTATAGGGTGGGATAGAATTAAAATATATGATATTATTTGAATTTTGGGTTATTCGGATTCGGGTCGAGTTGATCCGAACCCGCCTGATGAACACCCCTAATGATTTCTATTAATTAGGAGTGGGTAGTTATCCTATCCAATTTAATACTACTTTGGTTGAGAAACTGTTTGACATTAAATTTTGTAGTTTAAGTGTATTTTTCTCTTTTTGGGATGATTACACGTTAATATCACCTTTGTGTGAGGATTTTTTTCTACTGAAATTTCTTAAATTAGCTCAGCTCAGATGGATACTATGGATAAAATATGGACATAAAATCCTTTGTTCAACTATGAATTTGAGGTTTATTTGTATTGTATGAAATTTCTTGCATTAACAGCTCTAACATCAAGTGATAGATTGCCCCAAACAAAAGAAAACAAACTAAGTACTTGAGCATTTAATTGCCTTTACCTTAACGTTTCTCCATGCAATATTATTATGGCATCTGATGGAAATTAGTCAAATTACTCAATCAAGTATTTATGCAAGTCCAGGTCTCACTTGACAGCTAGCTTAGTCCGACTGAAATTAGTCAATTAGGATTTCATGAGTTCATGCAGGATTTTTTTTTTTAAACAAAAATGAAAATTTGATCCAATATACTACCTCATTATTTTTTAGTTTACAAATACGACATGGATAGTGAAAATTATTATTTATTGTGGCAGTTGACCACAGACTGAGATAGGTTTCAAGCTTTGTTGCCAAAAATTCAGAGTTAAATATGAATTTTTATGTACGAGTCTTAGTGTAATGCGTTGAAAATTTCTGATTATAAAAGTAGTTTGAGGTGAGAATTTTTTAAATCATTATAAAAGTTATATATTTTTATACCTTTTATATTTACATATAAAAATATAGAGCAAAAAATTTGCACAACTTGGTGTTTATGGGTAATTGGATATTATAGGATTAGCAGTTTTGATAGCATGTTAAAGAATATGAATTTAGACTTGATTTAATTTTAAAAGTTAACTCGTGAAATGAATATTGTTTAATTAATTATAAGAAATACTTTAAAATTACAAAATTATATTCCTATCTTTTCTTTTCTTTTTTACACTTTATATTTTCATCTTTATTAAACGCAAACTTTGACTACATATCTTACTCCATTATTTTGATAGTAACATTAGAAAATAAAACGTTTAATTTAGTAATCAGTCCATTATATATTATGATGGTTTAAAATAAAAGAGGAGTGGGCATTTCAGCAAGTACTGACAGACTAGTGGAACGAATACGTAACATAAATACCATGGCGATAGGTTCAGGAGAAGTAGGCAAGTGAAGTAAATACACCTCCTATGCACCACCCACCACTGCCCTGAACGAAAGGAGCCCGTTTATAAATAGGTCGTCAGTGGGAAGCTCTGCTTATTTAAAATCTTCAACAACTTCATCCATTCTTCAAACTATATTTCTTTGAAGTTTTGTTTTCATTGGGATTTCATCCATGGCTCTTCGTTCTCCTGTCCTTATATTGGTGCTCTTTGCTTTAGCTTTTTCATGGGTTGAGCTCTGCACATCCCTAGTTTTGAAAGGCAAGGTTTCATGCCTCGATTGCACTTCCAACTATGACTTTTCAGGTTTGTTTTCAAAACTCAGAACTCCATACTTCTTTCTAAAAGTTAATTTTAAGCTTTGTTATGTTTTTGTCGCATGTTAGTGCACCTTAGTTCTAAGTATGTTACTTAAAGGGAAAAAAAATCATTTTTTTCATGTTTTAGAGTGAAAAAAGTCTTATAAATAAAAGGGGCTTACGTTAATAAAGAGAGATTGCAGATTAAAGGGCTTAATTATTATTATTTTTTATTATTGTTCTGTGTTTTATTTCACCCCATTTTGCTCACAAAAGTGCTTTTTCGGTTCAACTGGACCTCATTAAAACAAAACTTTGAAAATTTAGGGACTTAATTTGAACATATATCAAGTCATCGGGCCAATTGAAAAGTCTTGACAAGCTTACGGGTCAAAAAATGATATTTTCTTACTAACAATAATTAGTTGGAGGCATATTAGTAATAAGAGATACATTTAATTTTCAAGAAATTTCTTATCCAAACTATATCTATATCCATTTATTGATAAATAAAAGCAATTATACCCTGTCAGATTAGAAAAGTAATTTTTATTTCACAAATTTATGCAATTAAATGTAAAAATAACTTTACTTAATTAATGAATTAACACATGTTTTGAGAGTAACTAGTAATTAACAAATTAAGCAACTTTAATCTTTACTAAATTAGCCAAAGTTGGTTTGACTTTCAGGAATTAAGGTTGCAGTGAAGTGCGACAAAGTGAAGAAAATGGCTACAACAGAAACAAAGAGTGATGGGTTTTTTGAGGCAGAGCTTCCTTCATCAACCCCATTAAATTGCATAGCTAAGCTTATGGGTGGTACAACCCAAATCTATGCCACAAGACAAAACAGGGCCTCGAAAATAGTGAAAACAAAAGATGACAATTCTCTTTCTTACACTATCTCTACTCCACTTGCCTTCTCCACTTCAACCAAACTCCAAGGCATTTATCAGTCAAAGACAGTTGATCTTCCTCTCCCCAAGGAATGGGGTTTGGCCCCTTCTAGCTATTATGTTCCTTTCTTCCCCATCATAGGCATCCCATGATATATATATATATATATATTCTTGTTAGTAATCGTAATAATACGACTGCTATTTTATTACTGAAATTATGGATCGAATATAGGTAAGTCGTATTGTGCTATACATAGAATTGTAATATGTGGGTTTGAGTGTGAAAGGATGTAGCAATTAAGTGTGCTTTTCAATATGTTTAAAGTAAATTGTCACAAGAATATTGAAGCTCTGTAGCATTTGTAATCACTGTATAAGAATTATATATTATATGTATAGTTTGTTATGTTTGCTTTTTTTTTTTCTCTGTTTTTTTATGTTTAAGGTTGTTTCATAGTGCATTGATTTTTAATTACTAAATTTTTGAAGTTAATGGTTTAGATATAATTATTGCTTTCCTTTCCACTTTAATTATCAAAAGGGTTGAAAGAATAAGTCATTAGGTCAATAAAATATGTAAAGAAATATTTAATCTAGTTTAAGCTGACTTTTAATTAATTTATAATTTCTTCTAATTTAATTTGACTTCTTATTAATTTATACTTTACTTTACACCTTCATGTCATTGCTTACGTCAAAATTTACATGATGAGTGTGTTAAGACACATTTTGTAGCAGTGACCATGGAAGAAAAAGGGAATAAAAGGAAAAAGGTCAAATGAATTCACAATGCAAAATTAGTTAATTTTGCTATTAAATTTCATACTTTGTATAGACTTTGACCTGATAGATAATTGGCTACCAAAATAATTCAAATCTAAGGCTCTAACAAAACATTACATTATGTATGAATATAACGCAATATTATTCCAAATATTACATATATATACTACTGCCAATGAAAAACAAAAATAAATAGATAAATGGCTGAATAAATTCGGTCTAAATATAGACAATAGGAAGCTATAAAGGAATCTTTCTTTTTATTAAATTTAGGAGGAGGATTGAGGAATATAGTCCTTGTATTTGTTTTCGTGTTAATTTAGCTATTTTCTCTTGAATTAATATCTGAAAAACCCAAATACATAAATCCTTATTTTTATTATAAAAATCCTTCCTTAAAAAAGCATAAGACATTTGAAAATAGAAAGAATTAATATTAGTAGAGCCGCGCTTCATGCGGTCGTGAATAAATATTTTTATGCTTTAAGTATAAATAATATCTGAATAATTTTGAAAAAAAAAATTCATTTAAATATTAATTTATAATTTATATATTACTTTTTATTGTTTGAGAAAGTTATAATTTGTCAAAGAAGATTGGTTTGACGTTTTTTTCATGAATTTACTATTAGGTATATAAAAAAACCTATGATATTAATAGACACGCATATATAAATTAATAGATAAATTTTACATATAATAAAAATATTAGTAGCCTTGATAATAAAAAAAATAAAAATTTTCTCAACATACAGATACTCCTGAAACCTTAATAAAAGTTTCCGTTTTACTATATATATAGATTGTGTATCAAAAAAAATGAATAAAAAAACAAAATTTGGCAAAAATGACAGAACAATATTAATCCTATTTGAACATGAACTAAGAAAATACATAGCCAATGATTAAAATCTCTCTCCCATTGTTCTCCAATTGAACAATTTTTATCATTTAAGCATAAAGAAAAATGACACAATCATATAAAAAATGATTGGTCAGACTCGTAATTAATCTGTCCTACCTCCAAACTAATTACCAAATCTCTTATGAAAAAGATAATTGTAAAAAGAAAGAGTTCGCCGTATAATAATAAGTCTAAAATGGTTCCAAGTTTAAGTCAGAGGAAAACCACCTCTAATCCAATTCACTTGCGTAAGAGAAATTTTTCTTATTATGTCTTTAACGCGGCAATGAAAAGGTAAAACATATTTTTGGCCATCAATTTTATGCTTAAATCCGCGTCGTACGTATATATATAAGTTTTGAATAAATAAATTCGGATTTTTGCAGCATCAAAGTTCAATTTCATGGACCCACTTATCCTCCATGACTTAGTCTTGATTACGACAAAAATTAATATATTACTCAGCATGGTAGAAAAATAGACTCCTACACGAATTTATAATATAATGTAATTGTAAGTATGTTTTTTAGGTGTCCCATTTATGGTCTTTCTCTATCATTGCAGACCCTTCACCATCAAATTCTTTACCCTTTCCTTGAGCTAATTTAAAAAAAGAAAATATCAGTGTGACTTCTTCAAATGTTTAATATTATTTTCACAAGCATTTTTTCGATCACGCGAAATTCATTTTTTTATTAGCGCATATATTTTATTGTTATTTCTACAATAAATTAATAGATAAAAGGAATTATATATTAAATTCATTCTTCAATATTTCTCCTGTCAATTCTTTTGTTTTTTTTTTGTTTTTTTAATTTGTTAGAGCTAGAAGACATCATATAGTTGCAAGAATAGAATAGGACTAGATTTATTATCTTCAAGTTTGGATCGGGTTCGATCGAGTCTATCCGGACTTGGCATTTTTTTTTTCCTTGTCCACTTCCACAGAAGTGAAATGTGAGCCTAATTCGAGTTAGATTGAGTTAGCCTGCTAAAAATATTTAATACTCCCTCCGTTCTTTTTTTATCAATCACTTTTATTGTTTTCGCTAGAATTAAGAAATAATAAGTACATTTAAATTTAGTATTAAATTATGTGATTAAAAATAAATTATCAAATCTAATTGATTCTGAGTTTATTGAAAAAGAAAAATAAATTGAAAAAACATATTAAATTACATTAAAAATCTGAAAGTGACAGATAAATAGAATTTAGATTTTATTTAAAAGTGACAAATAAAAAAGAAAGAAGGGAGTAAAAATATTAAGTTTAACATATAAATTATTATATTATATAATATAAAATTATAAAAATATCTATAGAAAGATATAATATGTTAATAAATGTATAAATTTTAATATTTATCAAGAAATTTATTTTTTGGGTCCATTTTTAAATTCTACCGTAAACATTAAATTAACATGCAATATGATGCACTTAGAAGGAAAAATGGGAGACATACAAGAATTTCTTCAAATCATATGTCGAAGGTATGTTGTTTCTTTTGTAGGATTCAATTAATTAAGAGGCCAAAAGTCAAATTGAGACAATTCTAATTAACGTTTTAAATTTTTAATGATGAAATCAGTGGGTGGAGAGTATGTAAAAGAAGGGTGGGTTGACAAAACTAGCAAAGCATGCAAGAAAGATACCAAAGGAAAGCCAAGACAAGTTGATGAAAAAAAAGAAGAGTTTTATTCGGTTCATGAGAATTTTTAATTTTAAAAATAAAAATAATAAAATAAATTTTGGTACTTAATCCAATTCGGAGAAAAAATTGGACCTAAATTGAAATAGTTATATGTGACACTGATGCATTATTAAAAGTTGAATTGTAACATAACACACTTTTTATCAATTTACTCATTATCAAAAATTTTTTTTCTTATTATTCGGTGTTTTACGTACTTATTTAATTTTCTCTAATCCGGGATGATAAATACCTATTTCAACCTTACTTAATAGTATAAAATATTAAAATTTATAAACTCAAATGTTAACTATGTATATGAATATTTCCTATATCGCAAAATTTGCTAACAAAATTATAACTAAATTATAAGAATTGAAATAAAATTAATGCAATTATTTGAACTAGAATCTAATTCTAATAAAAAAATTAGTTTTTGTTAGGCTTAATTACAAGTATCAATATGGTAGGTTTAATTATAAAGAGGAATGGAATGTAAAAATTTCCATTTAATGCTAGCCATTAGGCTAATTTCTAATGATTAAATAGAGACGTACCTAGATATAGTGTGAGAGGAGCTGTATATTTTTGTTTTTTAAAATTTTTCATGTAAGAATACACTTTGATCCTTGAAATATTAAAATCTTATAACTTGACTCATCCTTTATCCGTACATGTAATTAGGTGATGTTTGGTATGGAGCAATAGAAATTATAATTCAATCCATTGTCATAGGACCCAATGAGCAATCAATAGTTATGATAGGTTAACCCAAGAGAGTGCAGCCAGAAAGTCTCGCAGTCAATACAGGGACGAAAGGGCTACGCTTGACTGGTTCAAATGATATTTCAGTGCATAGGGAATTATTTTGTGAAATGTGGAGAAACATCATAGGAAAAAAATCTTATCTTTCTCTGCACAACCGCGTGGAAGTTTCCACATGTTAGCATATCCCTAACCTTTGCCATTTTTTTCTCATTTCACTCGGCAAACTCTTTTTTCTTAATATAACTCTATATATATTCTTCTTGGCAAAACATAGACAAGCACGGACCACATTAATAAGAAACAGCATTAAAAACAAGAAATGGAAGAACTCGCACCTGGGTTTCGCTTTTATCCCACCGAAGAAGAGCTAGTTTCCTTCTATCTTCATAACAAGCTTGAAGGAAAGAGACAGGATGCAGACCGTGTTATTCCACTTATAGACATTTACAACATAGAGCCATGGAATCTCCCAAGTATAGAATTTTTTTTTTCTTTTTATTGACGAGTTAATACAAATTTCAAAATTGCTCCAGGTAGAAGTTGAATAGTACCTTAACGTTTGTTCCTTGAAATGTATTGCAGAGCTTGCCGGAGAACTTTGTCAAGGAGACACTGAGCAATGGTTCTTCTTTACAGCAATACAAGAAAGAGAAGCAAGGGGAGGAAGACCCAGCCGTACTACATCCTCCGGGTACTGGAAAGCCACCGGTTCTCCTGGTTATGTTTACTCATCAGATAACCGAGTGATTGGACTCAAGAAAACCATGGTTTTCTACAAGGGAAAAGCCCCTACTGGAAGAAAAACCAAATGGAAGATGAATGAGTATAGAGCCATTGAGGGAGTAGCTGACTCGTCCTGTACTATTGTGCCTATGGTGAGTACATAATTAATTAATATATAAATCTTTCAAATTTATAGCAAAAAATGCCTGATAAAGTCATGCAATGTATTGTGTTATTTTCCAATTTTAATCACTTTTTTTTTTTCACAATTTCTAATGTGTAGTTGAGGCATGAATTTACCCTGTGCCGAGTCTATGTAATATCGGGGAGTTTTCGAGCATTTGACAGACGTCCACTAGGAACGGTGGCAAGAGAGAGACAATTTCTTGGGGATACAGCTACAACATCTGCTCAAGACTCGAGAATGGTGGACAATACAAGCTCCTGTGATACTTCAAACTCAAGACAAGATCATGCTGCTGGTCTCCCAAGTAGAGCAGAAAGTGCCAACTCGGAGATGGTTGACATTGACCATTTAGTACAACCATTATGGGAATGGGAACCAATGAATTGGGCCTGATTGTCCCTGATTGAAACAACTTGTAAATCTGTAGCCCTGATGCTCAACTCTAGGTAGCTTTTCTTAGCTAGAATTGGCAAATATGAGCAGATTTAACTTAACAATTCTTTTGCCTTCTTTGTAAAGTGAGAACAGGTGAAATCAATAAAGACAAATGCAAATTATTTCGTACAAAGTAAACTAGAGGTGTCTGGTCAGAAAATTGAAGATGAAGAAAACCGTAAATGAGTAAGACCCTTTCCTTGGACCCGGGGTAAGTAATTGACAGCAAAAGAAACAACCATTTCATGCTAGAAAGAAGACCGAGTGCCTTTCTTCAGCTTGAAGATGCATTTTAGTTATTCTCGTCCAATTCAACCTGAGTTCTGAAATTCAAAAGCTCCACTCTGTCAGCAAAAATTATAAATACTTACTACACGTGTAATTAAAATTTCCAGTTAATTGAGCATTTGTCAAAACCAAAGAAAATATTTTTTTTTTCGGTCAAAAATATAAGTACTGCATAAGTTTTTTGAAAATTAGAGAGCTAGAATGTCAAATTTATGCCTTCACGTGGACTACTTTTGAAATATTTCGGGATTTAAGTCAAGGTAGGTGGTTTATCGTTTGAAAAGTGAAAAACAGGCAAGTTTTCCTACTTCAAGCATGCAATACAAATGTCGAGGGAAAAGAAATTAAAATATATTCAGGCTTAAGGTTGATGGTTTGCTGTTCTTTCAAACTGCCAACAAAGGTTGGAATGCTTTCTTCCTGAAGCATCAGCACAAATGTCGGACAAAAAAAACGTAATCAGCCTCAAGAACAAATTCTATGCTGTTCTCATCTGAAGCATATGAAGAAGTATTCCGGATTAAATTTTGCAAAAGAAGATGAATTGAAACCCTGTAATTTCTCATAATCGCATAAATTTTCATTTTCATTTTTGCCATACAAAGTTTGCACCTCACTAGTATGGAGGAAGATGAAATAAGGCTAAAGCTGAATATTCTCCAATGACTTGCATAAAAAAACTTCCCAGTATAATAAAATACCAAGCTCAAAGAGGAGAAATTTCAACAGGGTATAAATTGATCGGATCAGTAGATCAGGATTGGGATTGATGATGAACCGAAAAACAGTTTCTGAATCATTGTGTTGGAGAAGAGTGCAACTTAGCAATAGTTTGATGCCTGTGGATTGTTAAATCCTATTAATTACCTCATTGACCAGGTAACAATTTGTTGTTTCAGGAGACCCACAACCAAGCCTCCAATTGAGCAAAGTTACATTGCAAGCAATGTCTAATGTCTACTTGTAGGTTGAATTAGCCAGCCCAGGAATTTTCATTACTCAACAATTGGAAGTAAATCAGCAAGCTATTAGTTAACACAAGCCAGGTAGAACTCTTAAAGGGTCAAGCCAGTATTAGCATTTTCTACAATGCTACAGAAGGAGTTCGAAGGATAGTTCTACCTCTCCATTGACAATGGGTAATAAAATCATAAAACTAAAATGAAGAATAATGATAAAACCTGATAAATAAAAACTGGAAGTTTTTGCTTACATATTATATACATACGCGACAATATTTATGAAGAAAGCATATAAACTAGTTGTGAAAAAGAACGTTGTACTAGCAAGTGTGAAGCAAACATCATCATATCAATAGCATGGCATACAAGTCCTATTATGCTCTAATTGCATGTTCATTCTATCCCAAGTTTCTTACTCATAGCAGTTTCAAGAAAAATATTTGAGCAAATTAAGTGTAGAGAGGAAGTTATCGCTATATTTGAATGCCCAAGGTAGTTAAATACTATAGCAAATCTACATAGTTTACTCCCTAAATGGTTTTTCCCTATATATAGGCATTAATTATATAAAGACATCTTTGTTTATTTCTATGCCTATATGCCACAACTAAACAAAACAGCAGCTCATAACATACAATAGGCCCTTACTAAATATCTCTTCACCACTTGGTGCAGCTGCTGATGTTCACAAAAGTCGAACTATTTTGGTTTGGTTAACAACCAGCTAAAGTTTTGAAAGCCAGTGTAATGTATTTGAAATCTTCACTCTACTAGTTTGGTTGACGTAGCATTTTGATGCCAAGTATTAGTACACCAGAATTCCCAGAGTGCTTTCAGATTTTGAACCTCTAGCGTCATAAGCTTTATATACATCTAAAACCATGTATCAAAGAAATTGACACACCAACTTTACAGTGAAATGCAAATTTCATATATGCAATTCACCATTTTCAAAGCCCAAATTTCAATTGACAACTAATCAGTCAAAACAAGAAAATTTGGACAGAGCCTTCAGTTTGACATTTGATCTTATATTCTCTATCCTGTAGCAGATTGATGATCAGCATGCATTATTCAAAATTAAAAGAAAGGTGGAACTACAAGAACCAATCAATAATCACCAACAAATTTGGCAAGTCCCACTGCTTTTTTTTCCGTATTTGTGACAAGGAAATTCAACTGTATAGTCTCAAAATTTTGCTGTTATGAAAATCCACCAGAAACTATATAGGTTACTTCATTTGATATTTATACAAACATGTGCAATTGGGCATATGTACACGCACATCAGTTTGCAAATTATTTTCGTACCTTGAACACTAGATTCAATAATTTTTACCATGCATATGAGATCTTTTCTTATGAATCGCTTATATAAATTAATCCTAAAATAATTATTTAAGCAAAAAAAAGGCATTCGGGCTTTCAACTGGTGCAGTCATAGTTATTCACCTAAGATCTGTACTATTATATATTAGCACGTCCGTTCTTCAACTCAACTGATCTTCTATACAAAATGAGATCATACAGAAAGCATTGGATATATCTAGATAAAGAACAGCATCAGGTAACATAAATTAACAAAACAGTAGCAACTACTTTCACCTAATTCAACAAGCTTGACAAGCGATTCGTCAAACCATCGATGTTAAATTGATACGACATCACTTGCGAAAATTCCAACAAGTCAAATTTCAACCGGAATCGTCACCATATTATCGTTATGACCTCAGCCAATTCATTTTCCATTGCTGATCTATGCTTATGCAACTGTCTCCAGAGTCCACACGCAAGAACAGAAACAGCAATGTAAAATAATTTCAAAGTATTTGCAAGTAAAAGCGCCCACTGATCGATTAAAAAAAAGAGAAGCAAGGAATTCAAAGCACATTGATAGCGAGTAGCTTTTAAGCTGTCCGCAAAACTATAGCAAATATTAAATCATTTTCTATCCTCTAGAACTCGAGAACCAAACAGAAAGTTCACCAATCAGCAAAAATGGATGAGCTGCAGAGAAAAAATAAACTTCCTGCTCTCTAAATCTTTAATGAAAAAAAAAACACAAAAACAAAAACAAAAAGCGCCAATACAGTTTAGCAACAGAGTATAATCAAGAGGCGAAAATGGTAGTAAATTTGAAGTTGCGGAGACATAGAAAAGCACCTTAGAGGGATTTTATTTTCCCTTTTCCCAATGACACAGGCTCGCTGAGGGAGGAAGAGACAGAGAGACTGAAAGACCAAGAGCTCCAAGGCCATTGGCCGAAGCCAGAAGGCGAACTCAAAAATGAAATAAATTTTGGCAGTCGCGGGTCGCTGCCACCGCTTTTCAACTTTCGTCGTTTCAAAGTCAAAAGTTCAAATTTAATTTTTATCACTTTTAGCTAACAGATGGGGAAAATGGTAAATGTCTACCAAGAGCAGATCCATGAAGTAGAAAAAAAAAAAAAAAATATATATATATATATATATATATATATATATATATATATATATATATCCGTGAACTTTTAAAATTTTGTTAGCAAAAACTCATATTTTTATTACATATTATTTTATTTATTTATGATATTAAAAATAAAGAATTAAAAATTTACAATTTTATTCAATACACCATAAGAATTTCAGATTTTCTTATTTTTTATTTTATTTATTTATGATATTAAATTAAATTTGTTAATTAATAATTTTATTAATACGACGTGGTAAAAATTAATAGTTTGTTTGTTTATTGGTGGGCCGAACGATTTGACAATATACGACAGTATAAATATTTATATATCACATTCATTAGATCCGTTAATTTAAACGCAATATATATATAAACCGTACAATTCAGGAATTAAATATGTATTTTTTAAAATTTAAACACTCGATATTATAAGTGAGCAAATTTTGGTTCAAATCAAAAAATCGAATCGAACCAATTAATTTTTTTAATTTAATTCAATTTTTCACTTTTTTGGTTTGATTTTGAATTTTTTAAAAATTCAATTCGGTTTTTAAAGAAAAAAATAGTAGAAAAATCAAACCGAAATTCTAAATAATTAAATAATTTTTTTGATTTTTTAATTGAATAATTATTTTATACATATAAATTTTTTATTTTGAGTTGTAAATTATATGAGTAAATTTATCAATTATTAATATCTATTTTTAGGTAATAATTTAAAATTTTGATGATTAAATTAAAAATTGATTAAATAAAAAATTTTATTTAACGGTTTTTTTATATTATTTATTATATATTTTGGGATTGTATGTTTAATTTGAACTTTTATTTTTGTACAATTTATATATTTTTACTTTAATATATTATGATTTATAATTTTTAGAAATAATTTTTTTATTTTTTTAAAAATTAATTTTGATTTTTAATTTTTCAGTTAACTAAACCAAATCGATCGAAAATTTTAATTCGATTTAAATTCAATTATTCTATAAATTTAATTTGATTCGATTGATAAAAATAATAAAAATTCGGTTTTCGGATAGATTATTGAACCGAACCGACAATTTACATGACTACTTAATACAGAAAAATTAGTAATAATGCATTTGCCTAATATTTATTTTAAAGTGAACAATGACCGGCTATGAATTCAGATAAGTATATAGCTAAGAAATTTAAATACACCCAAGCAATAAACGATTGCCACTGCATCAAAAAATCACTGTAACATTGGCGGCTTTAAAGTCGGTGACTAAATGATGGTGAAATGTTGTTAAAGGGAACCAAAGAAAGGTCGGCCAATTTGCCAATTCAAGTTGCTAAATCTTTTGTTTTATTTTATTATTATAGAATATGTATTGGGATTGAAAGGAATATGCTTTTTTGTCATTTTATTTAAAAAAATTATTAAATTTGTTTGTCTTAATCGAGTTTTATTCGCACAGAATCTTTAAATGTGGTGTAGTTTAAGCTTTAAAGATAAGTTTAATTTTATTTTTTAAGGATTATTAGATTGTGAAGATAAGGTTTAAGGATATGCTCATCCATTCCTACAGTGATTAATTAATAAATAATTACAAATTTTACCAGTCGCCGAACTTACAACAGAGGTGTAAAATAAAAAGAAAATTTTATTATAACATATGATGGTGGTGGTTGAAAACTCTCGTCATCAATTTTTAACCATCAAAGTATAATAACTTTTTTAGATATTTTTTTCAGATAGTTACTTTTAAGAACGAAATGCTTGAAATTTTCACAAATCAGCGATTTTATACTTAATTGTTAGTGATAATAATTAATTGAAAATATTAATTATTTGTTATTAAGATATATTTAATAAAAAATAATCTATTTATTTTTTGTTATATATAGAAATGACATTTTTACTGATAATGCTCATTGTTATCGAGCTCATGATACTGCAAGACCCTTGTCCCATTAACCTAGAAGAGCAAGTCCATGACCAGAGATGATCATAGGACTGAAAATTTCCATTCCAAATGAAAAATTATCTCAAATAAGATAGAAAATTTCGGAAAATTTTTTTCATAGGGACGAAAATAGAAAAAAATATTCTCCAACTTAAAATTCGGAACGAAAATCATGGTCTCTAGCCCGAAATTTTTTCATCTTCAAAATTTAGTAATTAAATTTAATTATATTTATATAATTTAAGTTTAAATTATATAAGAATAATTAATTTTGTTAATTATTAAAATTTATATTAATTTAATTTGTAATTAAATTTATATTTTTTAATTATTAAATATTATATTTTAATTATAATTAATTGTTAAATATTATATTTTAGTTATAATTATATATTTTTTATGCGGGAATGAGAATCTCCATAAAAATGGGGGGAATTTTCCTTTTCAAATATTTTTGGGAACGGCCCCACCCCCGCCTCTCCTCCGCAAGGGGCAATAGGTAGGGAGTCATTTTCCGCTCGATCATGTGATCATCCCTACCCATGATTAGTCAAGTTAAGTTGCCTTGAGGCATTAATTAACTTGAACGCTTAAAATACTTATCGCCCATTACTCTATTCAAATAGTATTATGCCTAAAAGTTCATATGATACTATTTTTGACATCTTATTTCTATAATTTTTTTAAATTGACTAATTTAAGTATCGAAATATTTATTTCGATCCGATCGGACATCGTCTTTTTTTGCAAGTCTCATTTGACCTTCTAATCAAACTAGATCATCATTCTTTCATTCAAACTCTTTTTTTGATATATTTGTAGAAGTATCAAACTATTTTTTAAGATATTTTAAGAAATATCATTTACTTTTTATGCAGATCTACTAATAATATTATAATAATTAAAAAGAATATAATCCATAATTATCAGGCAAAGGGAGAAAATAAATATATAGAGATATAGTATCTTATGATTCTTATCCAAAAAAAAGCCGAACATGGAGGGGGGGCATGGCAATAAATGGATAAGAGGATATTTAGAATAGGAATGGGATCTGCAGATTGGAAAATAAAGAAAATACTTATGTATATTTTATAAAATATCACCCTTTACAAAAATATGCAAATAAGCCTTTTTTTTTGTTTTTAATATGATACTTTTTCTTAATTATCCTTTAATTTTCATTTTTCTTCAAATTTAACCTTCAGTAATTAAATGATTACGATGCATTTAACTGTGAAAAAAATTGTAGGCTCATATGTGTTAGTAAGTTGCATAATAACAATAATAATAGCAATAAGAATCATTCTAATAATAATAATAATAATAACAGAAGAAGAAAACTAAGAATAGATTAAGACACGTAAAGAAACGTAGTATACCAAATTTATGATAAACACATTACTTTTCTTTTAATAATTAAGCAGTTTCATACCTTTATAAAAAGCTGTATACAGCATTTTATCCATTTACAGAAATGTTCTAATTGGAAACTATAAGATTTTATGTCACGGGCGGCCAATAACATTATCCTGCGAAAATATTTTACTCAAACTAAATTTAAAAATAAAAAAATTTATTGACGAATCGATTATATTTTGATATGTATGAAAAATAACTATTTTACATATATGGAAAAACTATTTTTTTTTCATGAACTACACTAAAAAAATTATAACATTCTATTTATTTTTATATAGAAAATGGTCAATCCAACTTATAAGATTTGATTAACAACAAATGGACAATTACGGATTTCAGTAATAAATTCAATCATTATTTTAACCAATGTTTTTATATCTCAAAATATCTCTCACTTCAAGAGATTCAATCAAATAATAATTTATTTTCTAGATTTATAATCGTTAATTATATTTCTAATTTTCTAAATTCTTTTCCTTCCCATTTATTATATTTTCTTTTAATTAAGTGAAATGAGGATATTAATGATAAAGTATTACAAATCCATCTACAATTTAGACTATTAATTAGATTTATTGATTGGAGTAAAAAAAAATTTAAATGACAGATGAACTGAAAAGATGGAGTATTATGTTATATAAAATAGTACTTTATCCGCCTCATTTAACTTGGCAACTTTTAACTTATCAAATAAATAAATGAGAAATAAATAATTAATGATAAATCACATATTTTCATAAAAAAGAGAGAAATTCCTATAAAGAAAGAGAAGAGAGATTCGGTGATCCGGAGAGCGAAATCCAATTGGATTAAAGAGTATACAACATGCTAAAGGTGGTTATCTGGACGTTAACACTTTAATGCTTAAATTAGCAATAGAGAGAAAAGACTATTTAGAGAGATAATATATATTTAACTTAGAGAGAGAAAAATTCTGATTTTTATAAAAATGAACCTACTATTTATACTGCTTGAAGATATTGAACAATATTCTTAAATAGTTGTCATACTCTGAAGAATGTATAACCTACTGTATAGGCAATTGTGATTTTGACAGTGACGTGTATCAGATAACTCGATCGTTTTAGAGATGTCACGTCCGATCGGACATGCTCGCTTTCTGTGCTCTTTAGCCGACTGGCTAAGGAAGGCATCTGCTGGGCTTTTTAGATCATGGACCTCTTGTTAATAGGCCTTATAGCTTTTTATTTTTTTGGGTGTTATAGTTTGTCCCTCTTCAACTAGTTCAATCGTTCTTAAGAGGGATCAAAGATTTTGGGGCTCTAATGTTTTCATGATGGACATTTGGCCGTTTATGATTAGTGATGGGGACTTCCTTAGTTTCTGGGACTTTGTAAATTTATTTAACCGATTATTAATCGAAAAAGTGAGTCGTCAGTCGAAATATTAGAATTGTAATTACTTTGATTGGGATGCTCATCGATTAAGAAAGCAAAGCTTCAGCTGAAAGATCAGAATAATTACTTTGATCGAGAAATTATAAAATCCTGATTACTTCAATCGGGATGTACATCAATCAAAAAAATATTAGAATATTGATTACTTCGATCGAGATGTACATCGATTTGAAAAATATTAAAATCTGAATTACTTTGATCACGATGTACATCGATTGAAAAAATATTAGAATCTTAATTGCATCAATTGAAAAAATATTAAAATCTTGATTACTTTGATCGGGATCTACAACGATCGAAAAATATTAGAATCTTGATTACTTCGAACGAGATGTATATCGATCAACAAAAATATTAGAATCTTGATTATTTTGATTGGAAAAATATTAAAATCTTGATTACTTCGATCGGTATGTATATCGATCAGAAAAATATTAGAATATTGCGAACAATTTAAAAACATGAATTATTTTCAAAGTTTGTCATCCTTATCCTTTTGTTCGATTCCTTTGCTGTTTGAAGTTGTGTGAGTTCTTTCTAGCTTAGACTTCTTGATGCTTAGATCCTTTTGCTTTCCCTATTGTGTTTTACGATTTTTTAACTGTATCTACTACGAAGTCAAAAATTTATTTGAAGGCATTGTCGACCATTCCTGACTATTTGTCTGATAACGGTCATTTAGACCATCATGTTGTTTCTTCTTTCCAATGTTATTAAAATCAGTTTTTTTCTTTGGTATAAGAATAAAGGCGACCCTCATTTGTTTTATCCTGGAGACAAGGAGGGAAGCAATTGTTTCCTCCCTCCTAATACCTTTTCTAATATGCTAGTTTTGAGGGTCTCTTTTGTCTACTGTGTGGTATCCCAAAAGGAAGACATCGACTTCCTTTTGGCCTCAGCACACGATTTTTTACATTCTTTCGATCCCGAATTTCATTTACCACAAGCCATTTTTCATATAGTCTTGAAGACTTTCACGGTATATTTTCTCAATAGTTGCGAATCCATGTTCCTCCATAGATGTGAGAGTTGGACGTTGCTTCTCAGCCGTTGCTTCTCAACGAAAGTATCAAATGATAAATTATAAATTTTCATAAAGAAAGGAGAAATCCCTGTAAAGAAAGAAAGGAGATGTTCGGTGGTCTGGAGAGTGAAATCCGATCAGATTGAAGAGGATACAACTTGCAAAAAGGTGCATGGTTGATTGTTCAGACGTTAGCACTCTGATGTTTAAGTTAGCAATAGAAACAAAATGCTATTTAGAGAGAATATATATCTAACTTAGAGAGAGAATAAGTCTTACTTCTATAGAAATGAACCCTCTATTTATAATGTCTAAGGAGGTTGAACAGTGTTCTTGAATAATTATCCTACTCTGAAGCAGGTATAACCTATTATATAAACAATGATGATTTTGATAGCGGCGTGTGTCAGATAATTCTATCATTCTAAAGAGATCACGTTCGATCGAACAGTTTCACTTTCTGTGCCTTTTAACTGACTAACTAAGGAAAGTATTTGCTGAGCTTTTAGATCACGAGCCTTTTATTAATGAATTTTATAATTTTAATTTTTCAGGATGTTATCAATTAATATTAATTTTATAGAATTTTAATTATAATTTATTAAAATATCATTTCATCAATTATTTACAATTAAATATCATCGCTTCCATTAATTATATTTTTTTAAGAGAGTTATGTTCGAACTGGAGACTATATCAATATTTATTGCTATAATATCCTATAAAAATAACTATTGTTTAATCTACGGACAGAATAAAAATGCATGTACTTTTAAAATTAAAATTGTAATGTTGTGGGATAGAAAAAACATGCGTTTTTCTAAATAGTATTTGTTAATTCAAGTTAGAGAAGAAAAAAATAAAAAAATAAATGGCGGCCGACATTTTGGTTACGAAGATACGCGTAAAGCAGCCATTTGAAAGATGAAGGAAGCTGAAGAATATTTGAGAACGTGTTTATTATTAATCGCCATTTGCCTGCTTACTCCGCCGAAAGTTACAACCTTAATCCACAACTAAACGACAAAATTCTTATTCTGGTCAAACCTCAAATCCATATAATTATCCACATCCTCATCACATTATTACATTTATAGAAATCAATCCATCTTCACCTTCAACAAAACAAAACGATAATAGTTTCTATTTCCTCCACAAATGATCGGCAACTCCTCGTCCTGGTCTCGCCTCGAAGACAAGCTGTTCGAGCGAGCTCTCGTTCTTTTCCCAGAGGAAACCCCCGACAGGTGGCAAAAGATCGCCGGCCAGGTTCCAGGGAAGACATGGATTGAAGTTAAGAAACATTACGAGGATTTGATCCATGATGTCGGAGAGATTGACTCCGGCAGAGTTGAGTTGCCGAGCTATGAAGATGAGTTGATGAGTGGTTGGGGGTCCGGTACTGAGTCAGGACCGAGTCAGGTATGGTTTGGGTCTAAAGGAAAAGAGAAGGAGACGACAGAGAGACGCAAAGGAGTTCCTTGGACTGAAGAAGAACACAGGTGGGTTTGATTTTGCTCCGTTAAATTCTATAAATATGCTTCGCTTAATTCCATTTTTTAGTCGAAGTTATTTTCAATTTTAACTTTTTAGGTAAATGTATGATATTTATTTCACTTAAACAAAATTTCAAATTCGAATATTGTGATTTTTACTTTATAATAAATGCGAGTTGCAACGCGCTGATCAGCTTGAGTGCCGCGGCATGCTGGCTGGCTGGCTGGCCTGCACGCTGCGGCATGCGGGTTGCCTGATTGCACGTTGCGGCACGCTGGGCGACTCGAATTGTGATATGGATTTTGGTGTTTGGACAGGCTGTTTCTAATAGGGCTACAGAGATATGGAAAGGGGGATTGGAGGAGCATATCAAGAAATGCAGTAGTATCAAGAACACCAACGCAAGTTGCTAGCCATGCCCAAAAGTATTTTCTGCGTTTGAATTCTGTGAAGAAGGATAAGAAAAGGCCTAGCATTCATGACGTTACTGCAAATGCTCCCAGTACTACTAAAACTCAAGATTGGACTCATCCAATGGACTCTAATCCATTCATCAATCCAACACAAAGCCCATCTTCTTTTCATGGATTTGGTGGCTTCCCCATGTAATTAACATATGTCAAAAGAAAAATAAAAAAATAACAACAACAAATATAAAAAAAAAAGAAAAGAAATTTCTCTGTGTCCTAACTTGTAAGTAAGTGCTATAATATACAAGTATTATTTCCTTTTTAAGAGATATGGATACACGGGTGAATTATTGATTTAAATGAGCCCAAATTCATTGTTTTTCTACCATTTAATTTAAAAAAAATCATTACTACCTATTTATTTTTTTAATATAATTATTAGTATTATCCAATTCGAATCGAATTAACTAGAATAAAATTCATCAAATATTAATTTTTATCATTTATAAGATTCGAACTCGAAATCTTGTTTAAATTATTATTATTACCGATTTCTGATACTTCAAAAACGGATTAGTTTTTAAGGACATTAGGATGGAATATATAATGGATTAAATTATGATCTAAATTGCATTTTTTACGATCGGATTAAATCGGATAAATATTTTTCATATCTGAATGGTAAAAATAACATACTTGAAAGATTTTAAATTTATTTATTTTTTTATGGGGAACGAAAAGATTTTAATTTTAAATCAAACTAACATTGCTAATTAAAAATGCTAAATTAATTTTATCAGCAATAAATTAATAATCCAAGAGGTAGCATGGATCGTATATACACTTCTTGTCATCATACCAAACCATAGGTACCTAAAAACAGCCGCGCGTGGACTTACCGGTGGCGTCGGTGGCCAGCTGAACTAGGGTGTACTTGCAATTCTTCCATTCTTCTGTTTTCTGCTTCCAAACTTTTGGAAAAAAAGGAAAACAAAATCTTCTCTCTGGTTGTCATTTTCTTGTTCCCTTCTCCTGTCGATGCTACCATCGAAGTAAAGCGGACGAACAAACTGTGAGAGACGCGGAATTTGGAAAGAGATGGCGATTCTCTACGCCGTGGTGGCACGAGGGACGGTGGTGCTGTCTGAATTTAGCGCTGTTACGGGGAACACTGGAGCCGTTTCTAGGCGGATCCTCGAGAAAATTCCTTCAGAGGCCGATGCCAGGCTCTGTTTTTCCCAAGATCGCTACATATTTCACATACTCAGATCCGATGGCCTCACTTTTCTCTGTATGGCTAACGATACCTTCGGCAGTGCGTAACTTTCCTCTTCTTTCTAATTTTATTGAGTTATTATAGAAATGAAATATCTCTATGGCCTTAGTTTAAGCTGAAGGACTTAATTGATGGTGCTTTTTGAGTTAAGAGTCGGGAAGTTAATTTGATTATTGTTCACGAAACAATCTTATACTGGTTTTTCTATTCACTTAAATTGAAAATTTGTTTCAGGATGTTGCCTTCGGATTTCTATTTCTTCATATTTTAGTATTAATTGCACTTTCGTTGTGCATAATAGACTGCAAATTATATATGCTGGTTTACAGTTCAGCTCTACGGACTCTGAATTCTGTCCTCGTTTTTGCTCAACTTGTTTAATGCACTGGTGTTGTCATTTACTTTCAAGAGTTCAGATGCTGCAAACGGCTCTCAATATCACAAATGAATTGACCGGCATTTCCATTGATTTCTATACGGCTCTCAGTTTTGCCATTGATGTTCTTAAATACATAATGTGTCTGATTCTTCCTTGCCCCAGGGAGAATTCCATTTTCGTACTTGGAGGACATTCAGATGAGGTTCATGAAAAACTATGGTAAAGTGGCACACTATGCACCTGCTTATGCAATGAATGATGAGTTCTCAAGGGTCTTGCATCAGCAAATGGAATTTTTCTCTAGTAACCCTAGTGCTGATACTCTCAATCGTGTAAGGGGTGAAGTTAGCGAGGTAATTATCTCTATGTTCCTCAGAAATTTACTTTGGTTTCGTTTTTCTTTTTCATTGTCCTTTATTTGTTATCTCATATTGGTAAGTGGCTGATGCATGAGATGTCATTCTTCTTGGTCATGGCATATTCACTTGTCAAATACTAGTGTCTAGTTGTGTTTCGATTTGACTTTATTATCCATCTCATACAGTTTATGGCTTAATGAATAATATTATCATTTTCCCCCTTGCATGATGTGTTGACTCATCGAATGTGCTAAGAAAAGTGTCTTGTTTCATTTTGCCCCCTATGTAGCTAGTTCATTATTCTAGCTGGGATTAAGGAACACACATTTTGCTGTTTGCTGTTAGATTTTTGCATTTATTTACTATATGATTTCCACGTACAAGAGACAAAGAGTATGAGTGTGGTTATGCATTTTACAGAGAGTTATGTCTGATTTGTACCAAATGTCAAATTCCTTATGGACTGTCCATATGCCTTACAACTGATATTGTAGAAACATGAGAATAAAGCTATTTTTCTTAGCTATGAGACTGAGTTGCTGATCCCTGCTGCATTTGCTCTGTGGCAAAATACCTTAATATTCAACAATCAGATCCTACGATTGATTTGTGGAAACATAAGAATCATGATATTTTTCTTAGCTTATGGGAAAGATTTGTGGATGACAGCTAATTAGCTATGTGGAAAAACATCTAGGGATTGATGAAAAAGATCTTGAATCAAAGAATAGTAGATGAACCAATTGTACTTATCCAACTGTGCATTTTACATCTATCTAACATCCAAGTATCTTTTTTTTTGTATGATACCTTTGAGAATTTCAGTTATAATTGATGATACTGTCTGGGAAATTGAGCTCATTAGACAAGCATTAAAATCTAAAGTGGTACACCCAATGTCTGTAGTTATCATGCTAAATTCATCATCAAACATAAAATTTGTCTTGGTCCCTGTGAATATATGTGTTTGTGTGTGTAAATAGATAGATAGATAGATAGATAGAAAGCAGATATATGTCGGCAGTAGGGCCTAAACAGATGTCCCAAAGGCTGCTGCAATCATCTAGGTTTCTTTCTTCTCAAAGCCACATCATGTTAAGGCATGCATATTATTAATGGAGACCTTCGGTTGCTAGCAGGGGGTAGGTGGGGGGTTTTGGTGATGACAAGTTATGGTGGAGGACAAAAAAAAATGTTAAATACTATGTTCTTGTATTTCATGTCGTGACTAGTGTATGGATATTATTTATGCAGATTCGCACAATCATGGTTGAAAATATTGAGAAAATACTAGAGAGAGGTGATCGAATTGAACTTCTTGTTGACAAAACTGCAACAATGCAAGACAGTACATTTCACTTCAGGAAGCAGTCTAAGCGCCTGCGACGAGCCCTTTGGATGAAAAATGCCAAGCTGTTGTAAGTGCCTGCAGTTTCCTAGCATGGCTCAGATTTTCATTTTTCCAGTTTTGATGCTTAGACACTTGATGGTTCCCTTTCCTTTCTTATCTGTTTCTTTGCTTTTGTTTGGAATATGTTGGAGACCGTTCAGCACTCCAGATTATGTTGCTCGACTCCTGTGGGCAGTCTGGGTCTGACATTTCTATGTTAGGGTAAAGTGAAGAGTTTAGGCAACTCAAGTTTGTAGACACGGTATTTTAGGAGCAGTAAAAAAAAAAAACTAGAAAAGGTAAAAACCTTACAATTAGTTAAGGCTACAAAGTTAGAACTGTAGAATTGGAAAAGGAAAAGGATAAGAGAACCCTCATTGGTTTCAGTTGATCTACTTGCCCAGGAAGAGCTTACTCAAGAAGACAAAGTTGAAATCCTTTCCTTGCAGACACCAGAAAACAGGCTGAAGAATGATGCCAGCTAGGAAAACTTCCATACTACATGTGTAAGCAAGAAAGCTTGGATAAATGATCTTATACAAGCTTATTCTCCTTTCTATAGTTTACAATGTGCCATTCAGGGTTAGCCCTATTTTATTCATTAAACTTGTGCATGAGTGGGTAATTTGAATTTGGTTCCTCTGATTTGGATGTTCATGTTATAACCGCTAGGCTGGGTCAACTTGTGATAGCATTTATTGCTATGACACCTAGTGTATGGCAAATTCTTCTACCAAATCCTCCTTTCTTTGCCTATCAAATACAGAGCCTGCAACCTTTCACGCAACAATTTTAATTCACAGTAATAATGGCTATAACATTGTTGGCTTAATAGCCTAATAGTAATGGCATTTTATTTATGTTTATATGCAGGGCTTTGTTGACATGTGTGATTGTTGTGTTGTTGTACATAATAATTGCTGCTGCTTGTGGAGGCATCACTCTACCTTCATGCAGATCTTGATTGGTGTTTTTTTACTGCTGTCGGATTCCTTACGAGGCATGATATAACATATTATGAGATCCATATGTACAAGTATGTTAATCGGGGGCTTTATTCAACTTACAAATTTTGAAGCTTATGTGGAATCTGTATTTATTCCTCTACAAAGAGCCAGAAATCATGTGAATTGTGATGGCCGTCAGAGTCTCATTTGTGTTGTTATCAATTGATTGTTTATAATGTAAATCTCTTGATTTTTAGTTTCGTGTCATCGGCAATTGAAGGAGATTCAGGTTTTGATTTCTTTATATTATCATTTTCTTGTACTCACAATTATTTTTATTTTAGTCAGTTGTTAAACTATTACAAGTTTTATTTCTCCATTTTTATACTGCAGTCACATTTACAAGTACCTATGAAGATTTCATTGCTGTTAATGGTAGTCTTCTCAGTATTTTTGGTTCGAAAATGATCCTATCAATTACAAAGGTCATGAGAGTTAAGCTTATGCATAATCTGTTTATAATAGGGGCATGTATTGAAGATGATAAGCAATGTTGTTTTTAATGTTTTGAGATGTATGTGTATAAGCCAAGAATGTTGAGAGAGAGAGAGAGAGAGAGATTATGTTGGCGATGGAGTAATAGAAGCCAAGAAGAACAACTAGGCTAGCCTTTTCCCGTCAAGAAAAGGGTAAACTGTGGTGAACTTCTTGAATGCCTGACATGTAGGTTCATATATTGCGTGTCGGAATAGGATCCTAATCATTTCGCGGCCTTTCCCCCCACTATAGACAGTAGCTACAGGCGAAAAAACTGGTGATGTGACGTATAGCTCATAAAGAGATTGGAAAATGCGGTAATGATCTTGGACTTGTATAAGTAAAGTCGGCTTCTACTTCTTAAATAGGCTACGTGTTCTCTTTTCAGGACCTCGGGTCCTGCACTCAATGGAAAGTGAGGAGGACTAATGGGGTTGGGGGACAAAGCACAAGCTTATACAAATAATCTGGTAATGGAATATTTCACCGACACATCATTACTTTGGTGTCTTCTTTTGTCTTATTTTTCTATTAATTTATTGGCCTGCAAGAGCACTGAACTGCCTGTTTGTTCCCATCTAAAACTGCGCAAATTATGTAACGCTTAAAAGAAGTATCCTTTCTTTGTATGAACCTCGGATTCCTCTTTGTCCATTTCTTTCTTTCGTTAGAAAAGATCCAGACTTTTCACTGACCTTGCACTTCCCATCTCTCTCTTTCTCAGCAATGGGGACTCTGCTCAGGCTGTTTGCCCTACCTCCTGCAACTAAAACTGGTCAAATAAACCACCCTGGTACCCCTCTTTTCTGCTCTCCAAGGCCTAATCTCGCTCCTTCAAGAACATCACACCATAGAATCCGCTGCAAGTATGAAAATTTTCTTGACTTGAAACCCGAATCAAAACCCGAGTTCCTTGATATTGATATTTCATGGGTTGATCCTGCTTCCAAATCCCGGTTTGATGTGATCATTATTGGCACAGGACCGGCTGGCCTCCGTCTGGCTGAGCAAGTGTCCAAGTATGGAACAAAGGTATGTTGTGTTGATCCTTCTCCACTTTCTATGTGGCCTAATAATTATGGTGTGTGGGTTGATGAGTTTGAGGGATTGGAACTTACTGATTGTTTGGACAGAACATGGCCTATGACCTGTGTTTTTATAGATGATAACAAGACCAAGTATTTGGATCGTCCTTATGGTCGTGTTTGTAGGAGGAAGTTGAAGACAAGATTGATGGAAAATTGTGTCTCTTATGGTGTTAGATTTCACAAAGCTAAGGTTTGGAAAGTGGAGCATCAAGAATTTGAGTCTTGTATTGTTTGCGATGATGGGAGTGAAATAAAGTCAAGTTTAGTAGTTGATGCAAGTGGTTTTGCTAGTAGTTTCATGGAGTATGATAAGCCCAGAAACCATGGCTATCAGATTGCTCATGGGATTTTAGCTGAAGTAGATTATCACCCATTTGATTTGGATAAGATGGTTCTCATGGATTGGAGAGATACCCATATGGGGAATGAACCTTATTTGAGAGCCAGCAATTCAAGATTCCCAACCTTCTTGTATGCAATGCCATTGGCTTCCAATTTGATCTTTTTGGAGGAGACTTCTCTTGTAAGTAGGCCTGTGTTGTCTTACATGGAGATTAAGAGAAGAATGGTAGCAAGGCTAAGGCATTTAGGAATCAAAGTAAAAACAGTAATAGAAGATGAGAAATGTTTGATTCCTATGGGAGGACCTCTTCCTAGGATTCCTCAAAGTGTGATGGCCATTGGTGGTAATTCAGGGATAGTTCATCCCTCAACTGGGTATATGGTTGCTAAAATAATGGCCTTAACCCCATTTGTGGCTGATTCCATTGCTGAATGTCTTGGCTCAACCAGGATGATAAGAGGAAGCCAACTTTATCATAGAGTGTGGAATGGGTTATGGCCATTGGACAAGAAGTGCACAAGACATTTTTACTCTTTTGGGATGGAGACTCTTTTGAAACTTGATTTGAAAGGGACTAGGAATTTCTTTGATGCGTTTTTTGATTTAGAACCTTATTATTGGGAAGGGTTCTTGTCGTCTAGGCTTTCTCTTGCAGAGCTTGCCATATTGAGCTTACAGCTATTTGGTAATGCCTCTAATTCATCCAGGTTTGATATTGTAACAAAATGTCCTGTGCCTTTAGCTAGAATGATGGGTAATTTAGCAATTGATGCCATTTAGCACATAGTTTGGATTATGTGGAATATTGGCTGAAATTTATTTTGATTCTGAAAATATAATTTTATAATCTACAATTTCTCAAAAAAAAAAAAATCACTTATGTGCATTTTCCAAGCATGTCCTATTTGTTCCGCTCGCAACAATTTAATTAGTTTCTCGAGGTAAAAAATTATTCGACATTTTATCTTTCAAAATCAATAATTCTTATCTTGTTGAACGTATAGTAATTTTATATGCGTATAGTAATTCTATATGTCTGTTATTAATATTTGAAATTGATGAAGTTTTTGAAATTTATTAACCTTAGAGGTACAACTTTGCACACTCAACACCAATAAAAATTCTCAAAAAAAAATTCAAGAATTTTCGTTTAAACCTTCAATTTTTCCTTTCTACAATTCATGTGATGGTGATCTGCTGGTGATACATATTAATTTAGGAATGAGAGATTTTAAAATCGATTTTTGACATTTTTCATGAGTAAGGATAATAAATTGCTGCAATGATGTTTCGAATTCGGATTTAATCGATTTAGTGGGATTCGAATATCAGATAATTAATTTAAAAAATAAAAAAAAATAATACAGGCCAGCCTAAGTTGAGTTTGGGCCCACAACACATTTCTGTAAAGTAATGTTTGCAAGAAAAACAATAATGGGCTTGTGTGTTAGTTTGGCCCAATAACACCAAACTGAAGAAGCGCTGCACATTCCGTCGTAAAAAACTAGAAAGGAGTGGAGAAAAAATGTTTCCTCTTTCTCAATAGCACGTCTCTCTACTTTCCATTTTTCGGAATTACCAGAATTCCGAGCTCAGATTTATTTACTCTGCAACTTTACTCTTATTCAATTAGGTTTGAATAGCAACTTCTTATCCTTTCATGAGGCCGATAAGGCTGCCGGAACCTCCCAGCCCCACCACCACCGGCGTCCCTGAGATCTTTGAGAGCGGCGCTAACAGCGTCGTTCGGCGCGCCGTCGTTATTGGCAACGGTTTCGCCGGCTCTGAGAATCAGAGCATCGGCTTGGTCCGCGCTCTCGGCCTTCTGGATAACTACGTTCTATATGTGAGCTCATATCAATGTTAATTTCTCAATTTACTGGTAATTAGCCACTAAATACTGTTTTATTTAGTTCTTAATTGTATTTCTGTGCTAATCCAGCGAGTTACGAGACCTAGAGGCGGAGTCAACGAGTGCCTGCACTGGCTTCCGGTTTCTCTGCACAAGAAGTTGGATTATGTTCTGAGGCTAATTTATAATTATTGGCGGCTTTTATTTGCTGCTCCAGGGAGTAAACTAGCGCCTTTACCTTCGCAAAACGGTTGTAGTGCGGGTTTATCGACGGTTTTGGAAGCTGATGTAAAGCAGATTGTGAGCTTGGCCCGTCAGAGTTATGAAAAGTAAGTTTCTTGTTTGACCTTTTGCGTCTTTCGATTGTTTGGGTATGGTAATATTGCTTCATCTTTTCATAGACAAGAAACCTTCATACTTGAAGGTTCCTTTTGTGTGCGTGTGTTAAAATATGAACATGGAATGGGAAATTGCCATTCTGTATCTAACGGAATCAGCCTTCTCCCTGTTATCTATATTTATTGTGATCTCGTTCTGATACAATGGTTAGATTTGGGCCATTTTGCTGCCCCGTTGGTGTAGTTCTCTATGGAGATTTTAAATAATGGATGGGGGAGGCAAATCTTTAATGCGGATGGATGCGCTTTTCATAAATTTCTTTTACTATTTCAAAGATAGGAATGTTTTGAAAATTCTCAATACAGCTCATAAATAAATAAATCATGATGGCTGAGCTAGTAGGTTTTCTGTTTTTTTATTTTGGAGTTTATGTTTTATAGCTTTCTATGCCTTCTTCTTATACATAGGAAGAAAGAAAAGTATATCATTTTTGAAAAGCAACACGGTGTGAGTAGAATGGAATCTCTTGTGTGCGCGATTTATTCTTGAACTTCATGTCTTTTGGCCCATGGTGAGCATTTCATGCGTTTGTAATATTTTGAAGCAAAAATGATTCAGTAACTTTGCCTTTGGAAAATATTGGCTGTTGTGGGTAAAGATGTTCTAACTTTCATTTTTTATTATATCGTCTTGCTGCATATAAAGAAATGATAAAACTTTTCAGGGATGGCCCTTTGTTGGTGGTTGCATCAGGCAGAGATACTATTTCTATCGCTAGTTCAATAAAGCGTTTAGCATCTGAAAATGTTTTTGTTGTTCAGGTATGTTGTCAAAGCCTTTCCTTCTTGTTAAATAGTCAGCCAACTTGTATGCGACATCACATATTTGGTAAAAGATGGGTTAAATCAACATGTTTGAATTTGTGATTCTAGATATATATGTTATGTAAATGGCTGATGGATGTTATAGCAATTCTGTTCAAGATTTTATGAGAAACTTTCATACTATCATATGCAGTGCTGCAATTCACTTCATATCCAACATGAACTTCACTTGTCATGCTCTTATTTTGACTTCTGTATGTAACAATATCTCTACCTTGTTGACACCAGTTGTTTGTGATACGTTTTCTTGTTGGTGATATGACTGTGCTATTTCACCTGCTATCTCTTTAAAATGTTTAAAATCCTTTAGCTGTTTGTGACCAATTTTTACATAAGTTGATTGTTTTTCTGCAACTGCAAGATTGCACCAAGGACTAATTAATACAACTTAATCATTGGTACTCTGAAGGTAGCATAGGTTCCAAGTCATCATCATTAGAACCATAAACACACATTAACACTTATTGCTTTTTGATGAATCTAAGATCCTGAATCAATCTTGATAATGAGTTGGAACTTGGTATGTTCTGTCCTGCTCAGAATTGATTTGTAGTTTTGCAGAAGCTGATGAACACATATCTAGGCATGGTACAGCGAAATATGTGAGTTTGATATCGTGCATGTTGTAATCTACCAAATATGATTGCTAAAATTTAGAAATCCAAAGAAATATAGAAAACTTCCGAGGTGAATTTTTACTCTTTCAATATTTATTGACTTGGAATTAGGGTTTTCCTTATTGATATTGATTGACCAGAATATGCAGTTACTGATTTGAACAATTGCTTTTTCACATATACAAGTTCAATTTAACATAAGCTGTTGCAACTAGAGCTCCCAAATGCCCATGTGATGTTATTTGATTCATTTTTTCCCTCATGATACCTTTATATTTCTGAGCTGTCTTTTCCTTTTGACATTTTTTATTTTTTTGCAGATACAACATCCAAGATATCATTTAAATAGGTTTGACCTGGTGATCACTCCACGTCATGATTACTATCCTTTAACCCCTCAAGCACAAGAGCAGGTTCCTCGTTTTATGCAGAAATATATAACTCCACGTGAACCTCCTGATGTGCATGTGGTAATAGCATGATTATTTACTGGTTTCATTGTTCTCTTGATTGTAAATTTGAGCTCTTACCTTATATATAGTTTACTATCAAAATTTAGATATTATAAGCTATATTATGCTCTCCAATATTCAGGTTTTGACTGTGGGAGCCTTACATCAAATAGATTTTGCTGCTCTTCGTAATGCAGCTAATGAGTGGCATGATGAGTTTGCACCTCTGCCAAAGCCCTTGCTGGTGGTTAACATTGGAGGACCTACAGGTAATTACTTTTTATTCCTTGAATAAGTGATACTTTTTTCTCAGCTTGATGTTTTAGAGCAAATTCTCCAATACGTGAGGTACCGCCCAAATATTTTTCTACAGGCAGTGCCTAATACGTCCTTTTGTTGTGAATTTTTGACTAGAGATGAACATGTCCCTTCATTTTTCCTTCACTTGTAGTTTCTCAGATTATTTTAAAGAAATGTATATTTGAACTGGATATAATTGGTTTTTGCACACTGTTCTGTTTTCCATGGATATATTGCACGAGACTTGATATATAAGCTACCCTTAATCTCTTATAGGATGCTGTCGCTATGGTTCTAACCTTGCAAAGCAATTAGCTGCCAGTTTACTGAGTGTACTTTCTAGCTGTGGCAGTGTCAGAATATCTTTCTCAAATAGGACACCTGGAAAGGTACTACATGTACTTCTCATGGAATGCACAGTACCTACTTTCAGCATGTATCAACATGTGTTTTTATTTTTTTCTTATGATTCTGCCTATAGGTTTCAAGCATTATAATCAAAGAACTAGGAAATAATCCAAAAGTTTACATCTGGGATGGTGAAGGTAATCTTTCATCAGCTTTAGGAGACTTGTGTTACTTAAAATAAGCCAGGGCCATTGTATAAATTTTGAACATAATTATCTTCAGAGCCAAATCCGCACATTGGGCACTTAGCTTGGGCAGATGCATTCGTCATTACAGCAGACTCAGTCAGCATGATAAGTGAGGCATGCAGCACAGGGTATGCATTAGACAGTTTTGTCTTTCATTTGGTGATTCAGAATTTATTATTGTATTTTAAGTCTCTGTCGTGGTGCATATTCTTTGTGAATTCTGAATTGGGAGTCAATTACATTGGTGCAGGAAACCTGTATATATCATGGGACCTGAACATTGTACATGGAAGTTGTCTGACTTTCATAAATCTTTGAGGGAGCGGGGAGTGGTTCGGCAATTTACGGGTTCTGAGGACGTAAGTGAACTGTTCAATATTCCTTTTCCTGGATAAAAGGAGGACGTTTAGAGGGAATAAAGAAATACAAACATCAGAACTTTCATCACCTTAAACATTGTTTTACAAACATGTTTTTCATGTATTTACTTTGCACATAATTGATTGTGTTATTTGCTCGTTATTTTGTTTTTATCCAACCCATTCCAATTATGTTATTAGATTTACATTGGCTTGCATTTCAAATAATACTGTTATGTTCTAAGAAAATAATTTTCTCTTGACACCATTGCTTTGCTGCCTAAAGTTTTTAACAAACTATAGCCACACTATCCAAATTCTGAAACTTTGAAGTCCTGGTTTTGGGAAATTCATTTTGCTGTCCTATGTGTTTGGCAATAGGTAACTTTCTAGTGGGATTTTGGTTTCTCTTAATATATTTCTTGGATGATCTTGCGTTGCTTGTCTTCAGCTCTATATTTGTCCACTTTATTACTTAAATCAATGAGTGTTGTGTTTTTGCGTTTCAGATTTCCGAGAGCTGGAGCTACCCACCCCTGAATGACACTGCAGAGGCTGCTCGTCGGGTGCATGAAGTACTTGCTAAACGCGGATTGAGATTGCGGCCATAAACCTTGTTTATAGCTGGTGTTGTAAGCATATTCTTGACTTCTGTATTTTTTCTTCAAAACGGAATCGACTGAATTTGGTTTGTTCGACAGCAGGGGGCACAGACATTAAGCTTTGCATAGATTTTAAATTTATTCTTTCTGCCTTTGAGATTTTGGGCTATGGAATATGTAAAATAAAGGCTAAGTATACTACTGCGGCTTGTAACATAGGAAGAGTGGCAGGATAGCGCTTTTTTTTAACCTTCTTCAGCTCTACTGAAGGGCCATTTTCAATAGGCACTTGTATCTCGGTGGAAAAATAAATTTTGTTTCATACACTCAAAATTGTAAACAAACTAGTATACAAGATTGCTTTATACACTTGAAAAGTCGGCGGCAATGTAATGATGTTGGATGTGAACCTTTTTTTTTTTTTAACCTGTCAAATTAATTTGTTGGTTTCTTCTTTAAGATGCAAGTTTGGTCTCGACTTGTAATGTTGATAACTGGGAATGAATTTTTGAGTTGCTGTATTACTACAATTTGATTAACCTACGCCTGTTATTCATATTGTTTAATGACATGTGGTTTTGTTTTCAGAAGTTTGTTAATTGTGCAAGACCTTAATCATTCTCGTATTGTTCTAAACATCTAAACGGTTTTCAAATCATATTTTAATTCTTGAATAGCATATCTAATGGCCAAGACATGCAAAAGAATTGGCAAGGCAACAGCTTCTATTGTTTTTTTCTTTCTAGAATTTGAGATTATACTTTTTTTAGACATTGTAATATCTATAATTTAGACTGGATTTGTGCTCTAATCCATGAACTGACCTAATAATAGATGAATTTAATAATATATTTGTGTCAACGAAATTAATAACAAAAAATCCATAATTCACCAAATCCTGTATAGAAAGAAAGAAAAAAAAAAAAGGAAAGAAGAACAACAACGAATCCGTACCAAATATATTATCAATCATCGTCCTATTCTTTATGCATCAAATTTATGGTTTTTGAGTATGATGTATCTTAAAAAAGAATTGAAAAATTGTAATTAATCCAAATATAAGTTTGAATTAAGTGGACTTAGTGGAGCAAGTTGGGTGCTTGACAACCAATCCTCTCCGAGACTCAAAAGCATGAAACCGAGTCCTGGAATAGCTAATCCACTAATCACATCTCTTTCTTCTTCTCAAATCTGTAAACACCTTTATATAATCTATACTCATTCATGAAATTCCACACCAAGCTCTTTACTTCACTTTCCTCCAAGAGCAAAACAGAAAAGAACTCCCAAGAACTAAAGAAATTACTGATAATTCGGTACATATGGACCCAGATCAGAAGAGCGGTGAAGCAACCATTCTCATTCAAGATCCAAAGGCAGATCCCAAAGGAAAGGGAATTGCAGCTGCTCCTTCTCCTCCTGTCAAAGAATCCTACAACCAGCCACGTGCAGGATGGAAAAAGGGTGTGGCCATTTTGGACTTTGTGTTAAGGCTAATTGCTCTCTCAACTGCTTTAGCTGCTGCTTCCATTATGGGAACTACTGAGCAGACTCTTCCTTTCTTCACTCAGTTCTTTCAGTTCCATGCCGAGTTTAATGATCTTCCAACTTTCATGTATGTTTCTCTTTCTTTTTCTTTTTATTATTAAATAATTGGATATATATATATATATATATATATATATATATATATATATATATATATATATATATATATATATATATATATATATATATATATATATATATATATATATAAATCTGATGATGACAGCTAATAAGATTTCCATCACCTGGAAAGAGAACAATTAATGTAGTAGAATCCTCCAAGACTCCAACAGTTAAAATATTTGTAGCTTTTAACCAGAATACTGAGACTATTGCTGATTTTTGGTTGGTTTCAGCTTTTTCGTCTATGCAAATGGAATAGTCGGTGGCTACCTTATTCTCTCATTGCCTTTCTCTATAATTTGCATTGTTCGGCCTCATGCTGTAGGACCAAGGCTTCTTCTACTCATCCTTGATTTGGTATGTCCAACTTGTGTAGTGTTTGCAATAAGAAAAGCTTAGTATTGTTATAGCAAATAATTAAGATCAATCTGATTCATATATATATATTTGCAGGTGGCAATGGTACTGACAACAGCAGCTGCTTCAGCTGCAGCTGCTATAGTTTACTTGGCTCATAATGGGAGTTCAGACGCTAATTGGAACGCAATTTGCCAACAATTCACAGACTTTTGCGAGCAGACTAGCATTGCTGTCATTAACTCCTTCGTAACTTCACTCATGCTCGTCTTCCTCATTGTGTTATCTGCTATTGCTCTCAGAAGGAATTAGTCATTTTATTTTCACTTTTATTTGTATTGCTTTGCTGTTTGTTTCATCAAGGGAAACTAAAAAAAAAAAAAACACATGTAATTGGGATTGATAATTCTAAAGCTTGGAACTTTACATTGGACCAATGTGTGAAACAATCAAATTGAGGTTGTTATGTAGTTGGTATTTGAGGTATTGTGTAATTTTAGTTTTAATTTTTTGGGATGTTATAATTATTTATATATATATTTTTTATCACAATGGTGTGAGTAATGCTCATTAATAGTATTTTTTTTACATCGTATATATATATATTGCTAAAAAAATTTTAGACACAAAATTCAGCATATAAATAGTTATTTTGCATTATTTTTTTATTATCAACTTGATAAATAAATGAAAATAAATACACGAAATTTTTTATTCTTTTTGCTATTTAGGAATCTACTTCGTTAATTGGATTAGAGTTCAAGAAAGATATAATTAGTTTATATGTAAATATAGTTTATTCATGGCTTCAATTAGTGATGAAATCAGAATTTATAAATAAATAAGGTAAAAATATAAATCATACTTAAAAAAATATAACATAGTCAAGGAGGAAAAAAATATAAATCATGCAAAATTATTTATTTAATATATATATATTTCAAAAATTGCCCCCTTCTTTATCATGTGCCTTTACCACGGGCTTCAAGAGTGGGAAAGATGAAAACATAAAAAGAAATAATACTTGAAATTTGGGAGTCTTAATATTAATTAATTAACACATAATAAATAAAATGGTTTTACAAAGAATATTTGGATTAATTTCATCAGTAATAATTAAATTTTGACAATGGTAACGTTATCGTCATTATATTATTATTTATAATAAAATAATAACTTAACTTTTATTTTGTAACAGAAAAATTATAAAAATAAAAAAATTGAGAATTTGATCATAGAAAAAAATAATTCAATTTTTTTAATTGAATTTATGCTATATTAATAAAAAAACAGGTAGATTGTTTTTAGTTCGGTAGTTAAATTTTTAATTTTTTTGATTTTATGATTTTTTCATTAAAAAATAAAAATTAAATTATTTTCTTTTTACAAATTAAAGTATAGCGACTATAATGTTAAAATTTTGGTGATTAAGGATGCAATTAATCCACAATATTTGGTTTTAATTTTTGCTTTTGTGATTAAATATTAAACTAGGTTAAAAAAAAAAGAAAGTAAAATCCTAATTCGGATCAAAACAAACGTGCGCTAATACATGTGGGAAATACAGTGTTGAACTTGCCACGTGTAAGTCCATCTTTTACCGGCCGTCTGCTATGGTAGAGTCCCACCGTTAAAAGCCTGCCTTCCCTTCCATTTTCCGTTTCTCTCTCTAGAATACTCTCCTTCCCCACCAAGTCATTAGCTTTTTCTCTTATCTTTTATTTTTTTTGCTTCTTTTTTAATTAAAAACCCTAATCTCTCTCTATTTCGTCAATTGCCTGAAAGCTGTTGCAGATCTCAACAAGTTTCTTCTCTCTAAGGTCAGTCTTTTCGATTTTCCTTTTGTCGTTTTAACTCGTTTTTAGTCAACTGGGATTAATTTCTGTGATTTCATTTCAATTCTTATGGGTTTTGTTTCGTTTGATCTTTCTGATCGTTTTTTTTTAAATGTTTTTTTTTGTTTTGTTTGCATAATTAATTACGCGTTGGCTTGGTTGATTGCTGAGAATTTAAGTAAATATCGTACTTTTTTTGGTAATTTGATGTCCGCTTTAACTGTATTACACGTAGTATATCGAAGACAGAGTTAATTAGTGAGATTACGGCATCAAGTAAAGTTGTTGTCTTTTGATTACTCTGATGATGAAAAGTTCACTTTCTTATATATTTATTTTACATTTTCTTTGGAAACGGAGGTTGGATTGTTTCACTTCGTATCATACAGAAAAAAAGTTGTAGTTTTTCTTTTTGTGTTGATTTTCGTGGGAATGGATTATGTTGATTGCAGCTTGAGGTTGTGAGGTGAATTTTGAGATTTCTTTTTCCGGGTAAAAAAATTCGACTACTTAGAGAAGGTTATTATTGTTTAAAAGTTGGAGGTCTGGGTCTCATGAGAATTGTTAGGGGAATGCAGAGGTCGTTTCAAGCTGACGAGGAGCTGAACTCACTGACCTGGAAGCATTCCTACAGCAAAGGGATTGGCGTCACGGTGCCCAAGGCAAGGAAGCGCGACAAACCCATGATTACCAGGCTCTGTTTCTGTCTCTGATTTTGGGTTGTTTGTGGTTGAGAATTGGTGTTTGGCTTTCAGTATTTGAGATAAATAGGAATTGAAAGCGATGACTCGGATTTTGATTCAACGGGGGAGCAGTTCTTCTTCAAATCAAAGCCGAGCTGGATCATCTTCAGCTGCTCGACCTGAGACACAGGCTACAGGTGCGCCTCAGGTCATTTCCTCTTTGAAAGATGAGGAAACTGGTGACGAGGCACAGGAACTCCTTGTTGTTGATGAGTCATTGGAGTTTTATGGGAGTAATGATAAGAAGGCAGCAAAAAATGATGAGCTTTTGATAGAAGGCTTGCATGGCAATCGGAATGAGAGTTTGAGCAGTGAAATTGTTGATAATGAGAAATCGATTAATGCTGAAGGTGTTGGATCAGGGAACTTAATTAAAGGAACGGGTGGGTTGAGGATATCCGAGAAAACTTCTGCGGAGAGTGAAGGTTCAAGCAGTGGTTCACCAGAGGTTGGCCGTGGAAGTCCACAACCACCACCCCCTCCTGTGCCTCCTCCAAAACCCTTGGTAACAAATTCAAACTCAAGGAGACCTGTGTCAGGAAGTCCAAATTCCATGCGAACTGTATCATCTAGAAGAGCAGCTTGGCCTGTTGTCTCTACTAGAACTTCACCGTCTGGGTCTCGGCCTTTGTCTCCCAGGTCTCATGTTGATAATGAGGGGTATAATAGTGCTGATGAGCAGAGCCCTTGCTTTGTATCCTCCTATGGTGATTTGGTAAGTTATTGCTACCAAATATGTGATGCTGATACATTTCTTTGTTTTTGCGTTATACAAATTGTTCATTATTGGGAAGAAGTTGTAAGTTATTAGTGTTCATAAAATATGCTTCTCATTTGCTTCTTCTATTCATGTTAGTGAAGTTTGGATTGCGTATCTCTTGTTGATTCATGAGCTATATAATTGGTTGTCGCTGTGCATGTTTTCATTTGTCTTTTCCTCCTGGGTTTTGACTTCCCTTTGGTGAAATCTCATTATTATTGTTATTTCTACGTCTTGAAAACATTATTGGGGTTTATTATCTGTTTAACTTGTGAACTTCTGATGGATTGCGCTTTTTTATGGTCCAGAATGATTGATATGATACAATAACATCATGGTATATATTCTAGAAGTAACATGTTGCATATATTTCAGGAAAGAGAACGCCAGTTTGAGATTGACGTGAGGCGCGCTAAAGGATGGGAAGTCAAAAGAATGTTGGAGGATGGGAACTGTCTCTTCCGTGCTGTGGCAGATCAAGTGTATGGCGATTCTGAATTGTATGATTTGACTAGACAAATGTGCATAGATTATATGGTAATTTATCCGATTTCAATTTCTTCCAAGTTAATTACTTGAGTTCGATGTTATTCACGGTGGAGGTGCAAATACTTGTAGGTAACTAAGTGTGATGAATGGAGAGAAGACATTCCATTTATTTCATTTTCTTAATGCACAAAAAATTTAAGTGTTGTTCTATGTTTACCACAACACAGGAAAAATTCTGTTTGTGGAAGTATGTCTGTGGCTTATTGAAAAGGTGTTCCTTTTAATAGCTTTTTGTTTGTTAGTTATGTTATATACCATTTTTTGGCATGCTTGTGTGTGTGTGAGAGTTGGGGGTGGGGAGGTGCTCAGATCTTATTTTCGTTGAATTAGTGAGTTTTGTTTTTGCCTGTATTTTTATTATTCATGTTTGCGATGTGAGGCTTTGCTTAATTTCCTTCCCATTTTACGAGGGTAATGGAGAATTAATAGAAAATAAAGGAATTTAGTAGTGGATGGCGTTCTTTTGATAGGATCTTCACATTTATATTTTTTTGCCTTGAACTATGTTTATTTTGAGGGAAGGGGAGAGAAAGGAAAAGGAATTTGCTTAATTTCCTTTGTTTGGACAATAATTAAATGAGGGAATAAAAGCGGAAGGAAGAGCGAGATAATTTCCCGAGCCCCCTTTTGTTCCCCTTCAGAATGGTGGGAAAGCAACAAAAATGAATTGGCTTAGACAGATTGATAATAACATTATCATTGTATCCTCCATGTGGCACCTTCATAATAAGTGGGAATAAAATAAAAGAAAGGGTATAATTGTAAAAGCATAAATGAGAAATGTGATTTCTTTTAGATTTGATAAGGTAACCCATTTCCCTTATTTTCTTCTTGTTTCCTTTATTAAAGGAAATTATATTCCCTTGCATCCCAACATAGTGTTAGGTTTTATCTTGTGGTGGGTGGTACATGTTACTTATTTGTACCAGAGTTCCAAAGGATCTTCTAATTGAATATTTTCTTTTGTTAGTTTTTTCCTTTTGTTTTCTCGTTGTGATATCTTAGTCATTTGTTGGGTAGCAACATTTTCCTATCTCCTACGATCATGTCTATTTTGTCTAAATAATTAAGATCTCATGGGTCACTTCTAATATGAGTTTTTCTTTTGGTCAGATCTGGTTCCCGCCGTTTTAGATGTTGTGATTTCTTTTTATTCTAAGGGTTATCCTTCCTTATCTTCTGCATGATAATTGATTTGCTTCAGTGGTTTAGATGGTAATTTTGGGCTCTTTATATCTCCATGAATGATTGGATATTAATATTACAGTGTAGCTGCACAGGGCTATCCTTACCTTTTCTTTTTTTCCCTTTTTTTCCATACCAGGAGCAAGAGAGGGATCACTTTTCGCAATTTATAACTGAAGGTTTTACGTCTTACTGTAAGAGGAAGAGAAGAGATAAGGTATGAATTTTGTTCCCGGTTGACTTTCTTACTTCTCCAATATTAATTGCTATAAGAATGTAGCATGCTCAATGTTCGTCTCTGTGTATCCTTATTTGGTTTTCAACTCTTTAACAAGTGTGCACACCCATGTACATTTGAACTATGTAGTACTTGCTTCTTGCAAATTTGATATGGATTCTCTCAGTGATATTTTGGTGGTTCTTGCAAAAATAAATAAATAAATAAATAAAATAAAAATAAAAATGAAAATGAAAAGCTAGATATTGCCTATTGATAATCTCTGTCTTAGGATGAAACCTAATGATATTAAATTCAAAAACAACTTCTGTGAAGCATAGGTGTTTTAATACCCCATTGTGACATTTTCAATAACAACATTCAATGAAATGGAGGGATTTTGGCTCTATGAAAGATGCAGCAGTTGATATCGGAGCAACTCTTTTCTTCTTGCTGTCTATTGTTTGCTTGAACCCTTGCATTTATATTAAGTTTTTGGTGCATCTTTTGATTGGTCGATTGACCCTACAAGTTTGAAGGCTCATTATTCTTTATAACATGGTATGAGTAAGCCAATAACTTCTTTTCTTTAATCTCTACTGGCAGGTTTATGGTAACAATGTTGAGATCCAAGCTTTATCAGAAATGTATAACCGACCAATCCATATTTATTCCTATAGCACAGGTTTTACTTTACTATATTATGGTTATTACTTATGAGTTCCATTCATCAAATCTGCACAACTATTTGCTTTATCTTTTATACTGACCAAAATCATTGATATAGAGCCTATCAACATATTTCATGGAAGCTACAATACTGATGTACCACCTCTAAGGCTAAGTTATCATCATGGTAATCATTATAATTCTCTGGTTGATCCTCGTCGATTGACAATTGGTGCGGGGCTTGGTTTCAGCTGTCTTCGAGGGGTGTGTCTCCACTGCTTACGATGCTCTTTAATTGGTTTATGAGAATGCTTTGTCAATTTATTTATTTATTTTGATAAAATTTTGGCTTAAATAGCCTTGTGAGATTTACATGATGGATTCATATAATTGGATAAAACTGCTTGGGCATAGATGAAAAGATTGCAAGTATTTGCAAATGTCATATTGTTAAATAATGACTCGACAAATGCATAATCACTTTCCAACCGTTTTATTTAGTATTGTCCTCCAGTTTTGGTTAGGAAGAAGGTTTTTATTATTTTCTTCTTCCAGTAAAAAGCAAGAGCAGACATTTGCTTCTTAAGCTGCTTTGTGCATTAGCTAGATAATTTATTGATGATGAAAGTTTATGGATTGTGAGAATTGTCATGGCGTGGTTAGTCACTTGGTATTGTGATAAAAGGTTGATGTCACTGACACTTGGAATGACTATCATTTGTAGACAAACGTCGACAAGGACCAGGTCAAAGCTGCTATTAAAGCGCAACAGGACCAGCAGATTGATAATGTAAGTCTCTGCATATGTATTTACTGCAATATATATAATTTAGTTGCTAACTGGTCCTTTGGTGTTTATGATAACCTTGAACTTATAGGCACTTTTGGCTGAGGGGCGCTTTTACTCGGATCTTGAGCTTACTGAGAAAGAGATTGAACGAATGGTGATGGAAGCTTCTCGAGCCGAGTATCTTGCCAATGACAAATTGAGGAAGCACCTCAATCACAAAGAAACTTCTACTTCTGGTGCTGAACCTTCATCTTCTGGAGCAAGTAAGTGCATGAAATGGAATAAAATTGTTTCCAAGAATGGATATAGCTTTAGCAGGCAAAACTGTTGGCAAATTATTTACGAATTTGGAATCTTCAGCTGCTTTTCTTTTAAGATATTCATGTGAAATTGAAAATTTACCATGTCATTGATGATGGAATATGATCTTCAGGCAGTGAGACTAAGGGGGTAGGTGTAAAAGAAAGTTTGCAGGATACTGTCCTTAGCAGCAGCATGCAGATAGTGCTGTCAATGGGATTCAGTTATTTGCAAGTGATTGAGGCATACAGTATATTCGGTGAGGATGTTGATTCGATGGTTTGTTATCTGTTGGAAACTGGCAGTAGCAGACGAAAAGGAAAAGCTACAGAATGAGGGAGCTTCTGCTGATTAACATGCAGAACAGCGATTAGGAAAAATTGAACTGGGGTTAAAATTGGCTTCTTCTTGGTGATAGTGTACTTAAAAAAAAAAAAGAAGAAGAAGAGGAAAAATGGGCCTAATTCGAAGAGCTCTTGTTGGAGCTTCAGAATATGTTATCTTTAAGTTCTCAATCAATAAAAATGGATCTCTCTAGTTTATGTTTATTTTATCTTTTCAAAATTGCTGAATTCTTATGTTCTCAAGAGTGTGCTTGTTACTTTTTTTCTTACTAAACTATATTCTCGTTTCTTTTTGAGAAAATACTCGAAACACGAGCGGTACGTCCGTACACACTCTGTGTCTAAGGTGCTATTTTATAATAATAATGATAACTTGTTCAAACCTATTGTTCTTTTTAATTTTCCAGTAAAACTTACTGTTAATTCAAGCTAAGGAAAAATGAATTGTTACGAACAAGAATTTAAAGCTTTAAAGTAATCAAATTTTCTCATAATAACATAATTAAAAAACAAGGGTGTTGAGTGAATAATCACTGCCTTTGCTTAGAAGAAGAAACAAAGAAATGCTCTTTTCTTTGTTTTTTTTTTCTAAAGATATGAGAACTATGTATTAAAAAGATAATGAAAGTTGAGATATAATTAGGCTTGACTGCTATATTATGAGTAAATTCAACATTAAAATTTTTTGTTGCTAATGAATGAGCAATCACGTTAAATCGATACCAGATATATTTACAAAAAAGTTTGGTTGGATTTTTAAAAGGTTGAGCTCTTAATTGATTGAAAAAATTAGTATGTATTGCATTTACTTGTGAAATTAAGGAAAAGATAAACGTTTACATAATAAAATAAAATTTTAAGTTGATCTTAATATTTTGTCTCATGACACTTCCACTAAAGACATGCTTTTATTTTTCATGTGATTTATTTTGAATTTAATTAAAAAAATGATATTTATAGTTATTTTTAGGCATTATACTTTTATCTTGTATAAAAATAAAATAAAAAACTTGAAGGTTCAACGACTAGAAATTCAATTAAAATAGGGGATTGAAAAAAAAAATTACTTATGTATATGAAAGCGAGCTTTGAGTTATAAAGGAAGAATCTTGATAACGAAGCTGAGCTTGTGCGTGTGTATCGACCGGCTCACCAAAACTCCTCCTGCGCTCGCCGCCATCATCATCACATTGCCACAAAGTTTATTATTTTTCTTAATCCAAAGACTCTAGGGTTTCGGTTTGGGGTAAATTCAAATTGGAAACGAAAATAATGTCTCAAAACGGGAAATTGATGCCCAATCTAGACCAACAGAGCACAAAGCTCCTTAATTTAACAGTTCTTCAACGAATTGACCCTTTCGTTGAGGAAATTCTCATTACCGCTGCTCATGTCACCTTCTACGAGTTCAATATCGAGCTCAGCCAATGGGTTGGTTTCTCTTTCTTAAATATTTACTTATGTATTGTCGTTTCCGTTTCTCATTCTCATTGATTGATTGTGGGCAGTCTCGCAAGGACGTGGAAGGATCCCTGTTCGTTGTTAAGAGGTGAGTTTATTTTTTCAAAAAGGGTAGAAATTATGAATGGACTTTAATTAGCTAACCTACAATTGATTGATTTAGGAATACGCAGCCTCGGTTTCAGTTTATCGTTATGAATCGGCGTAATACAGGTTTGTTCCTTGTGTTCTTGCTTCTTTTTTTTGGAAGCAGAGTGTTGCTTTGTTAAGAAAATGTATCCGGTTGAGAGGTCAGTCTAGCTTATTTGATTGTTGTGAATGCCATTCAAGTGAGTGGCAAATGTTGTCCTTATATCCACTGATTGACCATCTGTGCATGGTGCAAGAGAGTACTAACTTATTTCACTTGATTTATTGGTATCTTCTGATTACTTGGATCTTTTTCCAGAGTCTTGGTTGATGATCATGCCACAAACTTATTATTTGTAAATCTCTTTTCACAATTTTAGCTGTTTTTTAATAGATTGTAGGCAGTTTTTTCCTCTTCATTAAGAATTAAATATGTCTTAAAGAATGCCTGATATTTAGCTTATCTGCAATGGAAATATATCTCTCGTGGCTTGTTACTTTAATGTATCAGTGGAGCACAGTTGCTATTATGTTTGAGAAGTTTTCCATAGTGTTAATTTGAAAGGTGATATTAGCGAAAGTGTACCATTTTAATTTGCAATTTATGTTATGTAAGGCCTCATTTTTTTTGTTGGATGGGTTTGTTGAATTTTTATTGATCATATAGTACAAGCAATGGCTTGTTATTCTGTTGCAGTCTGAAATTTGTTTTATGGCATGCGTAATCAATATTGAATAGATGATTTGGCATCTTGAGTAAATTTTCCTGCCTTATTTCTTCAATGATACATAACATTCTGTTTCAGTTGATAATTTCTTATGACGTTTAATGATGTCACATCTTTCAATAAATTGCATATGTGATTATGAATTTATTTTTATGGATATTTTCATTATGTTTGTGAAAGCAGACAATTTGGTTGAAAATCTTTTGGGGGATTTTGAATATGAGGTCCAAGTGCCATATCTCTTATATCGAAATGCTACTCAAGAAGTGAATGGTATTTGGTTCTACAATGCACGTGAGTGTGAAGAGGTTGCAAATCTTTTTAACAGGTAAATTTGTCATCTTTGATGGGAACTCTTGATTAAATTTACAATGCTTCCACTATATAAATGTCTTCGATTGGTATCTTTCATTAATTGGCATGGACCTTTTGAACTTTTGATTTATCATTATCTGTATTTGGTTGCCTATTGACCATTGTTGTGTGATCTACTTGTTGAAAAACCCTTCATGGCTTTTCTTTTTGGGTAAGTGCAGGTGGGCTCAGCCCTCAAAAACAAAAAGACTTTCTCCTATGTAGTTTTATGTATTTGTAATTGAGTGTACTTTTTCAATGTTATACTACCCCAACTTGGAAATGCTTAGGCTCTATATAATTCTTAGTCGAGTCCTTATATCAGGAAAAAAGGCGCCATTTTCTGGCAGTGTTAAAATTATCAAGCAGCCAAATGCAAGTGCATCCTTCGAGTCTTGAAAGCAGTATCTTCATACAAAATGGCTAAAATTAGGGCTGTGTGCAAGTCATTCATTGTAATACCTCGTTAGAGCAAGACCTAGGGCAATGGGCATGTGATATATATGAAGAATGGTGGACCAAGAAGGTGCAGTATACATCTGATTCATTATATTTATTAAAAACTATGACAGACCCACTAATGTGTTTGTTGGAATTTTTAAATGGCTGATTTAGCAAAGAACAGTGAGGTCTTGCTAGTATGTTGAGCAGGTTTTCTAGTAACAATTCTCTGAGTTGGTTTAGATGATCCTCTGGTGGTAGATATTACAGAATCTGCTGTCACATACTTGGGATAACTTATTGCTGCATTCTGTCATATTTTCACCACACAAAGTGTTATATCTCTGTGATTAATAGCTCTAATGTAAAATAATATGCTCTGATGAGCAGTTTTTTATTTTTACTATATGATCGAGCTCATGTATTTTCCTAGAGAAGAATAAGAAGGGAAAACCTTCTGTTATTCATCTAATTAGTGATGTCCTGAATTATCTTTCCTGTAGCTATAATCTTAGATATTCTTCCTTGACTCTTCTGAGAATGCTATATGTACGTTAGTTTGGTTCCAAAGAAATGGGTATTAAACTTTATTCTTCTCAACATGGTTTTGTCATTTGTGTTCTTGGCATACGCAGGATACTTAATGCTTACTCCAAAGTGCCTCAAAAATCAAAGGTGACACCAACTAAAAGGTAACAGAATGTTTTCCTTTTTATTTAATTTTTGGTTATCTGCAGTTATTCAATTGAACAATTTTTCTTTCATTTTTTTTGCTGATTAAGTTGTCAGTGAAATATATACTGTCGAGTGGCTGTCTTTTTTCTTTGATCTTTTTTATATTGCAGTAGCTTAGATGTTTTTGCACATCAGCAATACTTTTAGACTCAGTCTTGTTAAAAAAAGAAAGGAAAAAAGGAAAAAAAAAGTCCAGACTGTCTTATGAGATGTAGAAACTACATTCAAGAGACCTTTATTTTCCTGTATTCTGAAATTCAGATTCACTATTTAAAGTTGACAATGTATATATTGCAGTGAGTTTGAGGAGCTGGAAGCTGTACCGAGTATGGCAGTTATGGATGGCCCTTTGGAGCCATCAGCAGCAAATGTCTCCAATGTCAATGATGTTCCTGATGATCATGCCTTTGTAAACTTCTTTAGTGTAAGAACATACTCTATCATGTTATTTAGATATCGAAATCTGCTTATGACACTCTTTCAGTTGACCATGGCAATAATACAGTTTATTCAGATGGTAACTTAAGATGTGATATTTCAAAATTTTTTGGAAGACATTTAAATTGCTCCTTTACCCTTTTTATCAAGTTTTCAGTATCCAAGTCCCAAATCATTTATTGGTTTCTTAAACAATTGATGCTACGTGGGTGTTCAGTAATATCCCTAAATTTTTTTTTATTTTATTTATTTTTTCCTACTTTTAGGCAATGCTATCTATTTTGAGATGCTCAAAGATTATTAGAATTAAGTTGCATGCTTTGTTATTCTGTCTTGCATGCCAAATCCCAATTCTGTCTGTTGTCTATAGCACATTTTGTTGCTTAGTCCTCCATTTGCATGTTTTGTCTACTAATCTGATGCAGTGATGTGATCTGTCTTATTGGTCCTGTTTTGGCTAGTTGTTTAAAGTGCTTTCTGTGTAGTAATGTATCATACTGGGTTTACAAACCATATAGTTGGCATTTTAACGTTCAGCTCCTGAGGTCATCTTTGCTTTGTACGATTGCAGACAGCTGTGACCATTGGAAATGCTTCAAATGCAACAGTTCCTGGGCAGCCTTACCAATCTTCAGCTCCAGTCCCTTCACCATTCCATCAAACCAATGTCTCTGCTCCTTTGCCAACCTTGCAAATACCATCTCCTCCTCTGTCAGCATCTACTCCTTTGCCAGTCCTTGATGCCCCTGATGCCAAAAGCAACAGCAACCGTACCACTAATCTTGTAAAGCCCTCTTCTTTTTTTGTCCCTACTCCATCATCTTCTGCACGGGTTATGCCACCTGTCTCTTCATCTATTCCTACTGCTCCTCCACTTAGTCCTAATGTTAACCTACAGCGCCCATATGGTGCTCCACTGCTTCAACCTTTTCCACCACCCAATCCTCCACCATCACTCACTCCTGCCCCTATTCCTGTTCCAAATTATGGACCAGTTATAAGCAAAGACAGAGTTAGAGATGCACTTCTGGTACTTGTTCAGGTGAGTTTCTCTAATTCTTGTTGGAAAAATAGAACATGTTTGAAGCCTGAGTGGAAAGTGGATTATGCTTATGTGGAACAACTGACCAGTTTTTTCCCCATAATGGTTGCTTTTGTTGTGTTTTGGATAGAAGCCTAACATGCTTATTCAACAGAAGATCTTGACTTTCTGTCCATGTGGATTTCAGAATTTTAATAATTGTTAGAAGTATCATTTAGGAGAAATAAAAGCCTTTAACACTGTCGCGATAATTGCTTCTCAATCTGAGAAGCAAATATCAAGAACTGTCCTGCATATATCTAATGTGCTAATTTAAAATCAAAACACTTCTTCTCTGTCTTCTTAGTCACTGATTTCACATGTCTTAGCTTGAACGATTATAGGACCCGAGTCATTTGATGGTGAAAATAATTTCTGCTTGCTGACTTCAATCTTCTGGTTTACTTATAGCTTGTCAGTGCAATATCTTAGCATTTCTGATTCTTTATCTAGTTCTTTTCCTTTTGCTGTTTTGGTTTTCAAATTTTTTCTCCATTGCTACATTTTGCAACGGATCTAACAAGCTTTCTTTGCTTATGCTAGGACAATCAATTTATTGACATGGTGTATAGGGCATTGTTGAATGCACACAATTCTTGACCACCTGGAATAGTCGGTATGCATATGCTTACCGGAGTTTTGTTCATTTTGTAGTTCCTTTACCCAACAACTACGAGGGAACAAACCTGTATAGCAATTTGGCGTAGTTTTATGAGACTTCCTAATGTAATATCGTTTGTTATTATTATTCTTCTTTTTTTTTGACGCTTTTATATATATTACATTATTTGATTGCCATTCCTTGCTTCTCACTACCGAAACCCACTAATGCCTTGTTCATAGGCTTACTAAATGTATATTTGTATTATGTTCCTTTAGCCATTTGTCCCGTGTAGCATATAGTACATTTTTAATCTAACAATTTCTTGTTGAAAGGACATTATTAAATGAAATAATTGCCAAAAGAAAATATTACATGAAAAAAAAAATTATAATCAACAAGCAAGCAGGTGTCAAATGCTGAACAACAGAATTGCAGCTATATTTACCAAGAAAGTGGACTAGAATTGACGTTTTATTACCAACGTGGCTAGATTGAAGGTGGGAACCCCCTTTTTTAAATTGTTACTTGTTAGTGCTTAATCAACTCATACTTGCCTTGGACACCATTATATGAACTTTTCTTCAAAACTTGCCTTGGACACACATACTTTTAATATTGTGAATCTTGCCAATTCAATAACTATGCCTTAAAAATGGAGCATCACACAACTACTATCCAACAAATATATTAATAAAAAAATGCTCGTAAATGTAACAATTCAAGGATACAATGTGTGTTAAGATGATATAATTATTTTTTTATTTCATCTACAGATGGATTTTAAAACTAATACACAGTTATAATAGAAGACAATAAAACTAAATAACTCTAATAGAAATACATGGGATGTTAACTTTCCCATCTCACCTCAATAATCTGTCAAAAATGGTTTTACCATAAATGCGGTTATGCTACATTTTTTCTATAGCATCAACCTATTTTTTCGTTAAAAAAATGGAAATATAGATATATGTTATTAAAGTAATAATATTTTTATTTAGTGACAATTAAGCTATTCTTTTATAACTAACTTAACCAGTGATTTCAAATTTAAATTTTAAAAATACAGCTAAATAAAAAATTTTATGGTAGAGTTTTACTGTTTTTACGATTATTTTCGAATCGAATGTGGGTTAGTGTGAACATAATATGATTCGAATGATATTTTTTTCTGCACGATCCGCCGAGAACACCTCTCGTGGTGCCCAAAAAAAATAATTAGTAAAAATGGTATCTAAAAAAAAAACAGTAGAAATGGTAACTCGTTTTGTATGAAGTGATTTTTACTAGTTTTTTTGACTGAAATTTATTGAGCAGGAAAGGCCGAGTTAGCAGAAAGACCCAAAATCAGCAACAGGAAGCGAAGTAAACAATGGCAGTAAACCAATTTCAAACAAAACCAAAGGACTGATTCATATTTCTCCGTCTAACTGCTAAAACCCTAGATTAGATCCAATTCCACTGCCCATGTCTTCCAAGAAACCCCACGATCGACAGATGCTCGAGTCCATGTATTCCATGATCGCTCTGGTCTTTATGCTTGTTGCTTGTGTCGAGCTTTGCGATGCCGCCACCGTTGTCGACGTCTACCGTCTCATTCAGTACGACATTTCTGGTGTCCCATTCGGATCCCGCCTCGCCACTCTCAATCACCACGCTGGCTCTTTGCATTTCGCTCCTGGTTCCGATCTTTCTCGTACTGTCCTCATGATTCCTGTTCGCGAACTTAACCTCACGTTCATTAAAGGTCTTTTTAATTCCCTATTGTTACTTTCAGTGTTTTTCTGCCTACTACTATCTGTTTACTGATAGTTGCTTTCCTTGTTGATTATGCTCTTGAATTTATATATTTCTTTTCCAAACAGAATACATTACTCAGAAAAAGCCACTAGGAGGTTTGTTGTTTTTGCTTCCTCAAGTTTTTAACTTCGAAAATGGGGATGGCATGGAAAGTGAGCATTCAATTCCTGATTTGGGTCTAGTGAGGACTGCCTTGACAGAGCTTGAACGACTACTTATACATTCTAACATACCTGTGAGTCAAACATGGATATTATTTATACTTTGCACTTTATTGTCTCATTTATTTATCTTTTGTGTATGCTACTTAATATTAGTCTGAAACTCTGAATAGTCAAGCAAAATTTGAGTTTTTTTTTTTTTGATTAACGATCTTTGTGGGATCAAGTGAGCACACTTCAATCTATTTTATTTTCTTTCTGTTGAATATCTTATAACAATACTTTACCAGAAAAAGCATAATGTTTTCCGTGATATACCTGGAAGTTGTGTTCACATAAGGCTCAAAATTTGGACCCTCTTTTCTACAGAGAGAGAGAGAGAGAGAGATCGTCTTCAATTATTATGGTCTGCTTGTGAAGGATGTCTTGGGGGATCTTATGACAAAAGTAACATCGGTTTCCTCTGTTGTTCTTAATGAAGACTACTATCTCATGCAGTTATCTTACTTCCATGTTTCAACTGTGTTAATTTATACATCTCAACTTCTTTAATCTTCTATCCATGTTTTACTTGGAGTATGTTTTTATTGGAAATCATCTATGACTTTACATCTTTATTTATTTTGAAAATCATGACATATCATCTTCTGGTGTAATTCATTTTCTTATATTATTTTCCTTTCTAGCGACCCCATAAAATTATGCATATTTTGATATTTCTTTTCTGTTACAGTATCCTGTATATTTCGCCTTTGAAGATGATGATATTGATGCCGTGTTGTTTGATGTCAAGAGAGGTGATGCAACTGGTCAGCCTGCTACTGCAACTACTGGCGGGTAAGTTAAGTTAATTACTTTATCACTGAGATGTTTGAGTTCTCATTGTTGGATATAATAGATTAGTATGATAAAATGCATTGGACATCCGTTATGTGTGCTTCATGCTTGTCTATCATTTATCTTCCACTAGCAGGTTTTGTTCACCTATTAATGACTATGGTGTTTTGTCAACCTCTTGGTTGTTACTGCTTCCTTAATATTGATAGAACTATGACATTTGTATATTGCTATTAATGTTTTTTGTATGCCATGTTTGCCTGGATATCTTGCAGATACAAGCTTGTCATCTCAACACCAGAGCCCAAGAGAATTGCATCTCCCACTATCACAAACATTCAGGTCCTTTTGCAACTTTTCTTTCAATAGGGAGTTCCAGTTATGATAAAAACGGAGTATGTTGCATAAGAATTTAGCATTAACACCTTCAATAATTAAATAGAGGACCACTCAAAGTTTTGACCTTTTTTAACATGAAGTCTAACCAAATAAAATTCAAGAAGTTTTAATCTTATAATGTGCCGTAATTTCTTTTTTCTTGGAAGTATACATTTTTCTTAGATTGTTATTGTGATCCTAAGTTTCACCTTTTCCCCCTCTATCATGCACTCTGCTAGTTTAACATATTTTTATGGTGCTATTGGTCAGAGGTTGGTGCTTTAGAGCCATATTTCAAGTAGTTAAGGTTTCAAACCCTCGCTTCTCCTGCTCTTAGTAATACTCTCAACAATCTGAGCTGCATTACACATTTGAGAAACATTTTCATATATGAACTTGTTACCTTCGATTTCTATATTTATTCAGTAATATTAAGGTGTGGGTTATATATTTTCAGTAAGGAAAATATTTTGTTTGATGAAATGATTATTTATTTCATCAATTTGCGTTCCTTGATTTGACATTGTAGCCATACAAATTATAAACAGTATATTGATGAGTTGATATCAAATGTTGATTGTCTGAATAACAAATAAATAAGCTATAGTTAACTCCACTAGTTCCTAATCCCAATTTCCCTTGGATTTCATCTGGTTACATTTGGATAGGAACAAAATTTGTATCTTCCACTGAAATTTTACCTCTTCATTCAACGCTGTTATTAATGGGTTCTAATACTGAACCAACTCCTGTCATATATGTTCCTTGTCAACAAATTCAATTATTGAAACCCAAGCATATCATATTTTACTATTTTTTTTATGAAGTTTGTAATCTAATGTTTGGTTGAATATTAAGCACTGTAGGCTTCCTAATTTAAATGCTAGGTTTCATGCCAAAAATAGCTTTCTTTTTAACAAAAGAAACCAAATATGCTTATAGATGCTACATCCTTGTCTAAAGAATAAAAAAGAATATTAAATTTGGAGTGTAAGCTTGGGTGCTCTAGTGCATGTGGTGAATGAATGTCCTAGGAAGCTTTCTGCAGTGTGGTTCTCCATGTCCGTTCATTGGGTGATGGCTTGTGGATGCTATTTCATGTTACCTCAATGATTTAGCTGATTCTTTTAGGCTTTGGGTTTATTTGGTTTTGGGCCTTCATTCTATTTGTGTTAGGTTGAACTTTGACATTTGATCCTATTACCCTTGAACTTTGCTGTCAAGACTTTTTTTACTGTATAAGATCCATTATTCAGAAAAGAAAAATATAAAATAAATTATTTATTAGGCTTTGTATGCTAGAACGAGTAGATCATTCTCTTCAAAATGGGTTTGTCTTCTGATTAGGAATTAGGTTACACCAATGGAAACAAATAAATGCTTAAGAAGCTAGGTATGTTTTGCATTTGGTATGCATTTATGTTCACAAGTCTGGCTGAGGTTCCTAATATCACAATTATAGTTATGGTGCTTCTTTCTAAACAAAATCATTAATTTTTTAACTGTCACAGGGATGGTTGCCAGGTTTGAAAGCAGATGGAGATCCAAACCAGCTTCCAACTATTGCTATTGTAGCATCATATGATACTTTTGGAACAGCTCCTGTATGTGATCTTTTAATACTTCTGTTAAATATATCTACTTCTGCCTGCTTTGTGATTATATAAAATAGTTCCTTTTATAGGCATTATCAGTTGGAAGCGATAGCAATGGAAGTGGTATTGTGGCTCTTCTGGAGACAGCCAGATTATTTTCTCTTCTTTATGCAAATCCAAAGACAAGGGGGCGGTATAATTTGCTTTTTGGGCTAACATCTGGTGGACCATATAACTATAATGGAACTCAAAAGGTGCTCATGGTGGATAAAATTTTAATTCTGTTCTGTTAGTTTTTTTAATTCATTCCATGTTCTATTTACTTAAATGTTTGCCCCCTTTTGTGTTCTTTAGATTCCACTTATATTGATGTTTCATCCTCTACAGTGGCTTCGGAGCTTTGATCAACGCTTACGTGAGAGCATTGACCATGCTATTTGCTTAAATAGCATTGGCTCATGGGACAATCAATTATGGATTCATGTCTCAAAGCCTCCTGAAAATGCCTATATCAAGCAAATTTTTGAAGTAAGATTGAAATTTTTTGATGACTACAGCTGTTTTCTTATATCTTTGAGTTTTATGATTTGACATGGAGTTTTCTACAGGGATTCTCCAGTGTAGGCAAAGAGCTTGGTTTTGAAGTTGGTTTGAAGCACAAAAAAATCAATATCTCAAATGCTAGAGTAAGTTGACCAAACTTAAAATTAAGTGTTTGCTTTAAATACTTCCTTCTGGTTCAAGTATGTGTAAAAGACTTCCCTATGGTTGAAAAAAGTTATTTTCATTGATTAACAAATAAAGAGGAGAACTGTGGAAGAGTATTAGAAAAAAATTGTTGATTTTCTATTTACATTGGGGTGATTGCTTAAAAAGACATATTATTGGATGAGCTGACACTGGTACAGCATTTTCACTTGTCATTTTCAGAAGTTGTTAATCCTGCACTAAGCGAGCTAATATTTAGTTAAGGCTACGTGAGAGTGCCTGTTGTTTGTTCATGAAATGGATGGATTCTTCTTGTTACCGGTGACTACTGATGTTAATCTATTGGTGTCTACCAATGTCAATCTACTTGTGAGCACTTGTTTTCTTTCTATGGAAATGATGGATGTCTGCATTAAGTGTTAGATCTTTTTTCTTTTATGTTATTTTTGTGGACATCTGTATATCTATTGTCCTCTCTTAGACCAGGTGATATAGCTTTTGACCTGCTGTAGGTAGCTTGGGAGCATGAACAATTTTCAAGGTTGAGGGTCACTGCTGCCACTCTGTCCGAACTCTCAGTTGCACCTGAAATCTTAGAAAGCACTGGGGGTCTTTCTGACAGCAGGTCGTACTTTTTATCTAAATCTCTCTTTTAGAACCATTTCAAGTTTCACTTTTTTGCATTTTGTTCTGAGATCTTACTTTATTGGCCAGATATTTGGTAAACAAAACTGCTGTTGTCAAAAGCATCAAGTTAGTTGCTGAAAGTATTGCGGTAAGGTTAACAGACTTATGGATACGGTTGAGACATTAGGTAGATAATGATTCTGGTGTTTCAGCTTGGATATGCCCATATGTATTTGATGTACAACATTTCTGAGGCATTAACTAGCCACGAGCAAGCGAAAATTGTCTCCAAGTGACTGGAACTTAGGCATGATACGGTTGCACTAGTACACATTTATATGATGCCCTCTGAAAGATTTAAAAGTTAGGTCCTTGGCTACTTACAAGGCCTAGCCAAAAATATGGAGATCTTTGGTTCAACTTTTAGTTTTGGGTTCCTAATTTGCCATTTCCCTTTCTGATGTATGCAGAGACATATCTACGGTCATCAAGGAAAGAATATAGAAATATTTTCAGATGATAGCAGTTTGGCTGTAAACCCATCTTATGTACAGTCATGGTTGGAGCTTTTATCACGAACACCTCGAGTGGCACCATTTCTTCAAAAGAATGACCCATTTATGATGGCATTGAAAAAGGTGACTGCATGAAATTTTGTGCTATTTTAAAAGTGCAAACTAAAGTACATGACAATCATTCATCAATATGTTAAGTTTTTCCAATGATGCTGACTAATTAAATTTCCTTAAAATAGTGAACTTCTACTGTGTCTCTTAAGAATTTATCTTTGAATCTGATTTTGTTTTTCCTTTTTTGTGCTAATAGATGAAATAAGATTATTTCCTTTTTGATGCCATGGGTGTTGCTTCAGATTTCACAGAAATGTCAATGATGTCATACCATAGGAGTAACCCTTTTGCTTCTTCCAAGTGGTTTATGTGCATGCTGAGTTGTTAAACCTGTATGATATATTTCTTGAGAAAGGAGCTACAAGTGATATTCGGATAACTGAACTTTCTTGCATTTTGTAATGTGAAGTGTGCCTGAAGTGTTATGATTTTTTTTTCACCCTTGATGGTATTCGGTGATTTTGATAAAATGGATGAGCAATGGATTGTTTTGCGATTAGGATTTGAGTATGCATTTGTTTGGGGTTTTTTAATGGGAGGGAAGAAGTTCATGCTATATTGGGTTTCCAGAAAATTGTACTAGCTTTTTGCATCAACATATTTTTGTTTTTTGTTTTTTTTTTTCCATTGAATTACTCACCATATTTTTAATGCTTGGGCAGGAATTAGAAGATCATACTCATGAAGTAAATGTACAACATGAAGTGCTGGATGGGATGTTCACCTTCTATGACTCGACTAAAGCTAAATTAAATGTCTATCAGGTCTCACTTCTTTCTCCAGTACTATTTTTATAGATGTCGGTGGTGTATTGATGATTTAATTAATTAATCACCAAGGAATTGACTAGATAAGGTAAGATCCCAACATTGAATTCCCCTTAGTACATCCTTGGTTACAAGGATGACTAAGAAGTTGAACCTGTGAAGATAATGAATCCTCTGTGTAGTCTGGCAAGGACCTTGTTGTTTAATGGTCCCCAAAATAGACATTCTGAGCCTCTAGGACACTATGTCAAGTGTGAAGATCATGATAATATTCATATTGCCCACGGTTCCATGCTGGGTCTATGCCAATTAAACGCTTTTTAAGTTGATGTCTAAGGCTTCCCTTGATGCAAGAAATGGAGCCGAAGTCATCTACCCTAGCCAGTAATCATGTAGTTAGCTGTATTCTTAAAGGCTTTTCTCTGTATTCCTTGAAGCATTGTGCCAGACCTCTCATGCACATTAAATATCCCATGGTAGAACTGAGATGTCTTTCTCCACTTCAAATTTCTAACTTATTTTTATTTTAAATCACATCACCTGGACTGTTCTTATCATAAAGAAACCCTCTTATTGCTACTTGCTTCCTCATTAAGAGCATTCTCGTCAATTAAGAATTCATGGAATAAAATCAAACCTATCGTTGTTCAATAGTATAAGCAGATTTAGGCGCAGAGATTTTATTATTAGTTCGGGATTCGCTATAGATTACAGAGCCTTAGTCTTGATTGACAATCTAGAAACAGCCTAGAGGTTCTAAAATCGGTACCAATCCTTAAAGCAATTAAATCTGCAAGTAACGCTTCTTGAACAAAATGCTTCCCTCATTTCCACATTGCTCAAATATCTGATAAAATTTTCTGGTATTCTTTGGAATTTGTTGAAAATGCTGCTTGTGATTTTTTAATCAAATTAATCAGCTAATGTGCTATTACAGGTAGCCAGCGTGACGTTCGACTTGCTGTTGCTTCTAGTGCTGGGTTCCTATTTGATAGTGCTTTTTAGTTTCCTTGTAGTCACAACGAGGGTATCCAATCTTCCTTTTAATAAAACTGGAATTCCAAGTTTACTCGTGTTGTTACTTCACATGGTTTCGTCTTATGTTGCGTGAAGTTGAAATAAATTTGTGCAATTGTTTGACAGGGCCTTGATGATCTTATAAGCTTATTCCGACGGCCTCCTTCTCGCAAGGTGAAAACTGCTTGACAAACAAAATTGAATCCCCGCCAAAAGTTCTCCCTGAAGACAATCTTTTGTAGCCTAGCTTTTATCCCCGACAGGTTCATTTGAATTTCTGGTCCAAGGAAGATACTTGTAGTTTATTGTGCCAAAATGAGAACTCACAAAGAGGTGCGAGAAAAGAAACAAATTTTGTTCAGATAGATTTTTCTAGTGAAAATACTACTTGTTTATTTTATTGCAGCCATTACAAACCTACTATGTGTTAAAATGATTGCTTAGAACCTCGCTAGAATCCAACAAAAAGAAACCCAATATTTAAAAATGCCCTATTCTTAAAATTTCCACAACCCAAAAGTGGTTGGTATATATGCATTGGGAAACACTCAAAACAGATTATCAAATTCCTGAAAATGCCCACATAACACTCGCTGGAGTAGAAGAAGCCAGATTATAAAATTGCTGAATTATCACTCGAGACTGTCAAACTTCATCTGCATCCTTTTCACAAATCATGCAGCTTCACATAAATGACTAGGACAATTGATTTTATGCCAAAACCTTCTTCAAAGCAGCCGCAAACAAGACGTTCCACAAGAACTGTCTGAATCCAACTCTGCGATGCGATGATTCAAAGATGAAACCGGTGTCTTGCAAGTATCCGTTTGTATTCAAATGGGGATATCAGTCACTTGAACCCTCTATGTTTTCCGGGAAGATAAGTCGCAAGTCTGCATTGTCTCTATATACTTGGACAAGGGCAGCAGCTTTATACACAAACATCCCCAACATGGCTGGGACAAGCTGTGAAACAAAAATGTGTGGTGAATAGTCATCATGAATAGTTCTAACCTGATAAATAGATAGGACAACTATGCAAACTAACACAGCCAAATTTAACTTCCTTGCTATTGTATCGGCTCTAAGAATGCGTGGGCACTTTTATTTTATAAGGGTAACTGAAGGGCAATGGGTATTTGTTTTGAGTGGTTACCTGGAAATCAAAAATATCATCGGCAAAATAGCGATTGGACAGGACCCGCAATCCATAAATTGCAGCTGGTATCACAAGCCTCGGAGAGGAAAGAGCAATACTACTTCCCTTAATTGATCTCAAAAATGAGTCCCTGAGATCCTCACTTCTTATCCCAATTCTGAGATATAAAAAATAAACCAAGTTTTCACAAAAGAAGAGCATATCAAACTGTTTGACTAGAGAAAATTACAACATAGACATGGATAAATAAAGGCAGGAGCTTAATGCTTTACTTCTTGGACTTCTTTTGCATGAAGGTTGGAGGAATCATGTCTTTGGATAGGTTGTCTGCATGTTTGTATAAGAGTTGAAGGTACAAGCAACTGCACTGAAAGTGAAATTGATCATATACAATAAATTGAGTAGAACAGGCTGAAGTAAAAAGATACACTCTTTTGCTTTCAACATTAAAACAAAAAACATGAGAAAATTCTGTACTAAGTTGATTGAATACCAAGTGGCCTACATATAAATTTCAACTAAGCAAATAATTTACTTATCCAAGCCAAGTGGTTGACATGCTTTATGTCAATGGCATTTGACTTACGGTCCAATTTACCTTCATAATTGAATATGAACCTAAGCATTACTTTCTTTAAAGAAAAAACTTTTTATGGTTGTATTTTCTTACAAGTACAAGTAGAACTTGCTTTTGCAATTTCATAGAGAGGCAACCCTTGGATTAAGAACATTTTTCTTTGGGAAAAACAAAACAGAAATGATCAAATATCAACTATCAACTATCAACTATCTTGAAGTCTATTAACCAACCTGAAAAGTACTCCGACAGCATAACTAATAGCTGCCTGTATAATTAACAAGTAGGTCAGTCTGGAAGCACAGCATCTAGAAAATTTTTCTGGACATCTACTTTCACATTCGAAAGAAAATGATGCTCTAAAGTAGAAATGCAAAAATATCGCCTACTTATTTGAAATAGAAGATGAAGCTATTGTGCATAATTGCATATATTATCCACTATCACTATCATCGGCATCAGACAGCATAATTGATTGATTAAAGAACCTCTACAACAATCCAACTAACTTTTGAGACATAGCCCTACATCATTAAAATATCTATCTCATTTTAGTTGACACTAAAGCTTCTTTTTTCTACGAATATTTTTTACCTGGATTGATAAAACAATCAAACAATACCCACTGCATGCAGTTCCAATACCGACAGATAAAAGCATCAGTTCCCTTTTGAGCTGCAAGAGAAAAACCAAGGAATCAGCATGTTCTGGAGCAATAATAACAAAGAAATTGGTGGTATAAGGCTTGGTGAAGAATTAAAGTTTCTAAATAAGACTGGGCAAAAAAGTTTGTCCCAGAACATCATATGAATGAGACAAACATGAATATCTACAGATCAACTGGCACTGCCAATAGCCATGGAACTGATCGTGAAGTAAAGGCTCAAAATCAATGACTAAACACAGCAAGTTCAAGGGAATTATCATACAGCTTCATATCTGAGAAAGTTCAGTTTCTTCCTCCTGTCGCTATCGTCCTGCATTGCCTGTATTGTGACATGCATAGGTAAGTAGTGTCAGACGACTAGAAGTTTGATTCAGCAGGAAACTGTAATGATATAAACACACCTTGGCAATGGCTTTCTTATTCATTGGTGCAGAGCTATCACCTAATAGCCATTCCTGGGTTCTGGATAGCTTCAAAAAACCCCCATCATCTTCCTCACTTCCAATACCACCCTGCATTTATGCTAGAACCATTAAAAATAAATAAATAACAAAAATACTTCAAGTCAGCTGGCCCATTCAACGATTCAGCCGCAGTGAACGAGTCTTTAGAAAGAAGCATTTTTTTTCACATTCATCATGCAATAAATAAGTTTTTCTAGCCCTTCAACATGCTTACTTCAGAGTATTATTTTTCCAAGTATTTGACCGTTCTAATCTAAAGCCTGCTCTCTGTAAGTATCAATGATAAGCATGTAAATGATGCAAAGGGCGTTCCTCGTGAAGTAAAGTATGTAAGATTATGGAAAATAATGGTTCTTAGACACGAAATTTTTTTTCCTTGTTTAATGTTAACGTAGTTGATTATACCTGCTCCACTTCTTGAGGGGCATCAGCAAGTTTACCATCATCAAAATCAACAAATTTCATGACCTCTCCCAGCCAAAACATATCAGAAGCTTTGGATACAAAATCTCCGTTTAATTCCCTTTCCTTGAGGAACACTTTCAAGACATCATCTTCTACAAGTTCCCTCACTGGAGAAAGAAAAAACAAAAAAAGAAAAGATTTCACAATTAGTATCATCAACATTAAGCCCACAACACGATTACTTATGTAAAGCATCGAACTTTTTATGGGGAACATTCCAAACCTGGTAGAGAGCTAGCTCTAGATAAGGAGAAGGTTTGTCGGTTTCTCTTAAAAAGTGGCTTTGAAGATGATCTTGGAAATGGGGACTTGAAGCAGGTAACGCTTGAGAGAGTGTCCATCTACCGATTCTGAGCGCCAATGAGATAATTGGCGCACCCAGTTACGAGGGAATGGAGGAAAAAAATATCTATAGATCCGGCTGGAAGATGATGGCTTCTATCTGTTGGACGGGGTGCCTTTTTAGTATGCGGTTCCTACCTTAGATTAAAATGTACACCGTCGGATGAGAGGTAATCAAGTAAGAGATGGTTAGTTGGTAACCGGATCTTTCTCCCTCTTCTTATAATTCAATTAAAAAGCATACAAAAGCTGGCTTTTATCTCTCTCCTTCCTCAGTGATTCTCTCTCCAAAGAACGAGAAAACGTTTCAATCCGGTAAACGGTTGGTCTTCTTCAGTTTTGGGTTGACACAATTTTAATTTTTTACTTTGTTTTATTGTATCAAGCGATGTCCTCCCTTTTTTTTTGAACAATAATTTAGTGAGGAGCCTTGTCTTTGGTTCTTTAAAAAAACACCAAAATAAAATCCTGGCATAACGCCGGGCCTAAGTTAGGGCGACGAAGTAGAGGATTCTAACTTAAACCCACCACTTTCCCTGTAAACACTGACCTGAGTTTTTGCCCAAATTTATTAAGCTTAAAGGAGGTAACACCCTCACTCGTAGAAGCCAAGCCAAAACGAAATAAAGCAAAAGGAAAAAGAAGCCCAGAGATGAGCAAGATGAAGATAGAAGAGGTGCAGTCTACTGCTAAAAAGCAGAGGATCGCTACTCACACTCATATCAAAGGTCTTGGCCTTGAGGTACCCTTCACAGTCCTTCTTTTAGGGTTTTATCTGTTCTCTCTTTCTGTGTATCTATTCATTTATGTTTTTTGTTTCAGAAATCATACCTCGTTTTTGCTCTATAAAGATTTCTACGGTTGTTGTAGAGCTACAGTGGCTTTTTTTTTTCGCGGTTACCAAAGATTGTAACTTTAATGTTCAAAGGATTTCATTTTAAGCTTTTACCAATTTTTAAGGCATTCAAAAGAGCATAAGTTAACCAATTGATGGGAAAGAAAGCATAAATGCTGCTAAACTTTTATTTTTCCGACGGGAAGTGATAAATTTCCTCAATTTGTGGTATGTGCTCCCTCAAAATCTCAATGAGTATTTGATTAGCAATTAGAAATTTTGAATTTAGTGTTAGCTTAAATAAGGGCATGTCATTGGCCCTTCAAAGGGCATGCCTTGTAACCAGAAAAAAAAGGGTATGTCATCGGCGCTGCAGAGGCGGAACATCTGCGTCATGTTTTGATATGCTTAAACTGCCTTAAAACGATGGCTCAAGTTTGGTTAACCAATATGCTTCTGGTGTGTTAAAAATTATTTGGGCATTATTTTTAGCTTCAAATTGTATTAGATGTTCTTTAAGCGTTTGTGGCTCATTTCCTTTCCGTTCTTTTCCAGTCTAGTGGAAAAGCGATACCATTGGCTGCAGGCTTCGTGGGTCAGATGGAGGCAAGGGAAGCAGCTGGTCTTGTAGTTGATATGATTAGACAGAAGAAAATGGCTGGCCAAGCTCTCCTGCTGGCTGGGCCTCCTGGTACTGGGAAGACAGCTTTGGCCCTTGGTATATCCCAGGAACTTGGGAGCAAGGTAATACTTACATTCTCATTTTTTCCTGAACTTTCATCAGTTTTTCATGTTTCTGATAAAATTCTCCATACATTTGAGATTCTTTGGCAGATTTCAGTTTTGAGTTTGGATGGCTGATGTATTGCAGTTCATAACTACAGAACTTCCTTATTTGCAGGTTCCATTTTGTCCAATGGTTGGCTCGGAAGTATACTCATCAGAAGTGAAGAAGACAGAAGTTTTAATGGAAAACTTTCGAAGGGCCATTGGTCTGCGCATCAAGGAGAATAAAGAGGTCTATGAGGGAGAGGCAAGTTAAATATGTTTTGGTTCCTTGCAAAGAAATAATCATTATTTCTCATCTATGGTTCCTTGCTAAATATCATCAAAATCATCGCCGTTTTCTCATTTGATGTACATTTTAAGGTGGACATAGTTTGTAATTTGTTCCAATAATGTTTCAGGTAACTGAACTCTCACCAGAAGAAACCGAAAGTATTACAGGTGGCTATGGTAAAAGCATTAGCCATGTAATTATTGGATTAAAAACTGTCAAAGGAACCAAGCAACTCAAGTTGGATCCAACTATTTATGATGCCTTAATCAAGGAGAAGGTAATCTCTTTTAAAAATTTGTTTTTGCTACTCATTTATGCCTTCTTAATATATGTGTATGGGGATCTATTTGAGTATTTACGTACCGACTCATAAACATATTTTTTGGGTTTGCTTTTCCAATTGCGTAGGTTCTTCTGTGGTGTTACTCATTTTTTTATTGTTTTTCTTGCATTCAACAATTTTCATTTTACTTGCCTTTTCGTTGTTACTTTAAAGCCCATGTACCTTCTTAAACAATTTGCAGGTAGCTGTTGGAGATGTTATATACATTGAAGCTAACAGTGGAGCTGTTAAAAGGGTGGGCAGAAGTGACGCTTTTGCTACTGAATTCGACCTTGAGGCAGAAGAATATGTCCCACTTCCTAAGGGAGAGGTTCACAAAAAGAAGGAGATAGTTCAGGTATGTGCATGAAACCCTGGGTTCTTCATATCTTTTTCACAATATCCATTTAAGACATGACTAATCCATAGGAAATGTTTTTCGAGGCTATCTTGCTCTGTGTCAAGATCCCTAGAAATATCTATAATTGTTCAAGAATCAGTTTTTCAAGTATATCAGCAATAGTGTTTTTCTGGCATTCAGAGCACCTCTCTTTTCAAATAGGCCTTGCATCACTTTGTGTAGCATCTGCCCTATATATTACAACAATTCAGCTAACATTTGCGTTGAATCTAGAGAAATATGTTCTTGATGGGAGATTACCAAATGTTCAAATCTTAAGCAAGTCTCTAAAACCAAAGTAGCAGAGAGTTTCATAGCATTTAAGTTGGTTGAGCTTATGTGCTTCATAATTTTTCTTTACCTTTTCCTTTTCCTTTTCAGGTTTAATGTCTGGTTTTATACAAATCATGTAGTTGTTTATAATGCTCTGACCTTCTCGGTTTTTTTATCTTTAGGACGTAACACTTCATGATCTTGATGCTGCGAATGCAAGACCTCAAGGTGGGCAAGATATTTTGTCACTGATGGGTCAAATGATGAAGCCCCGAAAAACAGAAATCACCGACAAACTGCGACAAGAAATAAATAAGGTGCTACTTCCTACTCTTGTTCTGTTCCCAATATTTTGCTTCTGAACTTCTCATTACAAAAGAAGGATTTACTCAGGAAATTCTATTAATGTCAGGTTGTTAACCGATATATTGATGAAGGCATTGCAGAGCTTGTCCCTGGTGTTCTGTTCATTGATGAGGTTCTTTTTTATTTTTTTTCTCTCTTGTTTGAAGCCATTTCTATATCTTATCCTTTCCCTTTTTTTTTTCTTTATGTTTCTAAATTATAATTGACAGGTACATATGCTGGATATGGAATGCTTTTCATATTTGAATCGTGCCTTGGAGAGCGCATTGTCTCCCATAGTAATATTTGCTACCAATAGGGGGATATGTAATGTAAGGTATGAATAATGTTTATGCATGATTTGTTATTTTGCTTATGCACATTTTGAGAAATATGTTGGTGAGACCAAGCTTGATTACGTTTCGAATAGTGAATTGCATTACTGATAGATAGAATTAATTGAATTTTGTTCATTTTCATTTTGATATTAGCATGATTATGTTTTTGTAACCTGGGTCACATTTCGTATCAAAAGGGCATGTGCCTGCAATCTATGACATCTTAATTTCTGATATGGATATGTTTCTGGATGTAGAGGGACAGACATGAATAGTCCCCATGGAATACCTGTTGACTTGTTGGATCGTTTGGTGATTATACGAACACAAATATATGGTCCTGCTGAGATGATACAGGTAAGGTACATGCTTGTATTGCTAAAGACTTGTGCATAAACTCTTAAGAATTTCATTAAAAGCCATACACTCTTCTTGTTGGTTCAGATTTTGGCAATTCGTGCACAAGTGGAGGAACTGATTGTAGATGAAGAAAGTTTAGCATTTCTTGGAGAGATTGGACAACGGTCATCCTTAAGGTTTAGATTGATTCATTAGTTGTTATTTGCTGCAAATAAGTTCTATTTCCTTCTCAACTACCCATGAATTTTTTCTCCTGGTCTTGTTGCCTTCTCAGGCATGCAGTTCAACTGTTATCACCTGCCAGCATTGTGGCAAAAATGAACGGCCGAGACAACATTTGCAAGGTAATTGTTTTGTTGATACATGAGTAGTATTTAGTGTTTATGAGTAATACACCTGTAGAAAGGGCCTAAGATTTCTATGATGTTGTGGGATGCTGCAAAATATATAGGCGGATCTCGAAGAAGTGTGTGGATTATATCTGGATGCCAAGTCATCAGCAAAGTTACTTCAAGAGCAGCAGGAAAAGTACATTTCATGATAGCAAATTCTTATCCATGTTTGGAACAATAGCAATTTTGTGTTTGACACAGCTGCCATTGATTTAGTTTGTAATTTTGGAGGGAGTGAACTAAATTCTAAACAGGTGCAGAGGTGTATGCATGTGAATGTTTATATTATTTTGAGGATCACACTGCTCAATTCATGGAGTTAAATCTTACTTTTAGATATGACTAGTTACTTGAAAGGTACATTTATTTGGAGAATTTGTTAATCATTTTGCCTTTTTATTTTCAATGAGAAGTATGACAGTTTTTTCGGTTCTTAAAATTATAATCTGCCTGCATTTACTTTATTGGAAAAAAAACTACAAAAGCTAATACTGAGAAAGGTTATTGATTTCAGTTTTTTATTTTTCAGACATTATGATCTATTATAAGTCATCATAAATTTTATAATCATTTATGACTTATTGAAAAAAAAAATTACGTAAATATATGACCTCTAAATCAGTTTATTTTCAATTATAATCAAATCGAATTTTGCTAGGATTTTAAACCGAAATGGTGTGCCCGCTCCATATATGCAATAAACCACAACCAAAACGCGGAACGATAGCCGTTTCTTCAGTGCTTACAACGACACCGTTTACCCCAAGCAGTGTCAAAAACAAAAAAAAGGCTCGGGCGGCGCTTTGTTCCTCAGAATTCAGATACCAGAAGCAGCTGTAACAGCAGAAGAAGTCTTTGAGAAACGAAGAGAAAGAAAGCAGAAGAAGCAAGATGATGAGTGGGTTGAAGATGGAACAGGTTTTGAAGGATAAACAAACAACAGATCCTAACTCCATCAGTTCTCTCTCCCTCACTTCCAAAGCTCTCTCTGATGTGCGACGCCCTTCAATTCAATCTCTCCCTCTTCTCCATCTCTATCCAAACCTCAATTTAACCTACTCATGTTAATTTATGTAGGTATCTTGCTTGACCCACTTCCCTAATTTGGAAAGACTTGATCTTGCCTTCAATAGTCTCACTTCTTTGCAGGTATGTATGTCTCACTCTTCATATATATACATACATGCACATTATTTTTGGTTTACTGAAATAACTCTTTTTTAGGGATTGAACTCATGCCTCAACTTGAAGTGGCTATCAGTTGCGCAAAACAAATTGCAGAGCTTGAAAGGAATTGAACGGCTTTCTAAGCTCACTGTAAACTTCCAAACTTGTCATAACCGTTCCGTGCAAAACGACTCCATTTTTTTTCTTTAAATTAAAAAAGAAATTTTTTTTCTTGGGCATCAGGTGTTAAATGCAGGCAAAAATAAGCTTAAATCGATGGATGAAGTTAGGTCTTTATTGAGCTTACGTGCTTTGATACTAAATGGTCAGTTTTTTATAGTTATGATAATGTTTATCATAAAGCTTATGTTATTTATTTTGCTATTAATGAATCGAGTGTGTTGAGTTCTGGTTTTGGTTTGCAGACAATGAGATTGTTTCAATTTGCAAGCTGGATAATGTTAAAGAATTGAACACTCTTGGTATGAGTTTTACAAAACTTTTACTTATCTGCATCTCAGGTTAATCGATCCCCATGAATTTTTAATATAATTTTTCTGTGCTCAAGTGAGTTCAAATCTTATGCAATTCTGCATGAAGGATTCAATCCTACACAATTGAAAGTTAATTTAGTTATAATTTTCCTCATATTTCCCTTTGCATTTTTTTGGGTGAGAAGCAGAAGCTTTTAAAGGTCTCTTCTTTATCAACAGTCTTTGCATTAGAAAATTAAATGTATATTAAAATAAAATATTCCATTCATTCTGCTGATAAACATTATCCCTAAATTCCTAATTCGCCTTCTCATCATTATGCAAGCATTCTGTACGGCCTTTTTATTTCATTTAGATGCAGGGTGCGATCTAATTTACAAGTTTTGACAACGGCAAGAGAATTGTATTATATTCCATTCTCTAATTACGGGGATAAAGTTTTGGATCTCTTTTGCAGTAGCTACTCATGTGAGATTGTCTTTTATTTTGCCAATTATATATTATATAGTTTCTACTGGCTTTTTTCTTCGATGTTCTGTATGACTTTTAGTGGCTCATCGGCAATTTTGACCTGGGGTAAAACATTACATATAATAATTGAAAACCAAGGCTGCTGATAAACAGAAGTGAATTAGAATATAGAGTAGATCTTCCAGCATTCATTCTCCAGAGGTTAAATTATGATTTTTGGCCTTGCAATTTTCCTGTAGTTCTTTCCAGAAATCCTATCCATGAAATCGGTGACTCACTGATCAAGGTGAAGTCTATTACAAAGGTAGCATATATATATATATATATTTTTCAGATATCATTTGTTTCTGCTGCAATTAACTCTGCTTCTAGGGTTCTAAGACCATCTACTTCACAGCTTTCTCTATCAAATTGCCAAATTCAGATCATTGGCTCGTCACTTAAATCCTGCACGGAACTGAAAGAGCTCCGACTCGCTCATAATGATATCAAGGTAGATATTCTACATATAATCTCATTGTCATTGATTTTTGTCCTGTAAAACTGTATGTTGTGGATTTTTTAGTTGATTTCATCATAATTTATGTGCGGTCTTGGTCTCATCATTTATTTTTCCTTTATTTATTTATTTTTTGAGTTTGCTGATCAAATTCTTCTTCTTTCTGAATTGAAGACTTTGCCAGCTGAGTTGGCTTATAATAAGAAACTCCAGAATCTGGACTTGGGGAATAACGTGATTACATCCTGGTCAGATGTGAAGGTGGGGATTACAGAAATCAGTTTGCTTATTTTCAATTTGTATGAAATATTAGTTATAGGTTTTGCCGCTTATATTCAGCTGACATAATAAATTGCAGGTTCTTAGTTCCTTAGTTGATCTGAAAAACCTCAATCTACAAGGAAACCCCTTCACTAAGATGGACAAACTAACAAAGAAGGTCCCGCTATTGCTATGGCTTTTTTGTTCATCTTTTCAGCCTCTGGCCATATTTTTGTTGTTGACATTGTCATTTTCATATCGCAGGTCCTGAAATTATTGCCAGACTTGCATATATTTAATGCTAAACCTATAAACAAAGGTGACAGGAGGAGAGACGGCGCTAAAGTTAATTTTTCGCTCAATGCTAATGAAATGGAGGTATCCAAGGAAAAGAACGAAAAGGAAGAAGATTCAGTATGTGAAAGGGATGATACTGTGGCTGAAAAGAAAAAGAAGAGCAGAAAAACGCAGGAGCAAGATGATGCTAATGATCTTGATGTCAAAGACTTGAAGCCAAAAAGAGATAAAAGAAAAGAGAAATTCCTGAAGAAAGAAGCTGAAGTCCATGAGAATTACATTGGTAAAGTTGAAAACAAACCCAAAAGTAAGAAATCAAAGGAGGAAAAAGGTGAGGTTGATGTAATAGATGATGGGGAGACACCGTTTGCCGAACTTGTCACTCGTAATGTTAGGGAAAGTCGTGAAATTGGCGATGGGAAGACAATGGTAGATGTAACTTGTAGAGGCAAAAAGGTAATGGGTGCCTCGGTTAGAGTCTCAGCAAAGAGAAAAAGAAATAAGAACCGATTGGATACCACCGTGCAGTTGTATGCAGCAGTTGAAGTTGGAATGGGCGGACCATCAACATGGGATGATGAATAGTTAATTTATTTCTTACATATCCTTTACAATTTTACAAATTTGTACCAAATGCCGTGACAGATGCATGTCCAAGTTATCAGAATGAGCTGATATTCCAATCTTTATTACTTGGATCAACAAAATTGAATTGTTTTTTTATTTGAATTCTGTGCCACCTGGTTACCATTTTGATGGCAAGTATATGCATTTGATGATGCGGCCAAAAATTTTGAACTGTGTCCTGCTGGAAAACTTTTGTTCTATAATTTTTATGCGATGCAGCAATTGACATCTGGTTACGGAATGACCTTTAATGTCTCTTAATCGTGCTAGTCTGTTTCAATTTATCTTGAATAGATCCAATTTATTACGAGATTTGTTAACACAGCACCAGTAGAAACACTGGATTACATCTCGAGAACTTCCTTTCCAACATCTACGCCGCCATTATAAAAGAAAAGAACAAAAAAACATAGAAGCATTGAAATTCCTGGAAAGGACCGGTAAAGGTACATGTAACATTTTACAATCCCATATAAATAGTACATGAGACTAAATTATTATAGCAAAGGCAATTTTTAATGGGTGAAAACAGGCAAAGGCAATCAAGTATCCATCTGTATAGAGGAAACACACGAAAAAGATCATTGCTTTACCACCTTCTGCAAATACCACTTGTAAGTATCAACAAGTCCATCCTTGAGAGAAACCTTAGGACACCAACCCAATCCCAACAATTTAGAGCTGTCCATGAGCTTTCTTGGAGTCCCATCTGGCTTTGAACTATCCCAAACCAATTCTCCTTCAAATCCAACAACTTCTTTCATTGACTCAGCGAGCTCCTTAATTGTTACCTCCCTCCCACTCCCTACATTCACATGCTCAAGCCCACTGTACTTCTCCATTAGAAACACACAAGCATCAGCTAAATCATCAACATGAAGAAACTCCCTCAATGGACTCCCTGTTCCCCACACCACCACTTCGTTTGCTCCCATCACCTTCGCTTCATGGAATCTCCTCATCAATGCCGGAAGAACGTGTGAATTTTCCGGGTGGAAGTTATCATTCGGGCCATACAAATTTGTAGGCATTCCAGAAATTGCATCCCAATTGTACTGAATTCTGTAAGCTTGGCACATTTTTATTCCTGCGATCTTCGCCACCGCGTACCATTCGTTGGTAGGCTCAAGAGGCCCCGTGAGCAAGGCAGATTCGGGGATTGGTTGTGGAGCTAATTTAGGATAAATGCAGGAGGAACCGAGAAAGAGCAATTTCTTGACTCCATGGCGATAGGAAGAGTCGATCACATTGGTTTGGATCTGGAGATTGATGGCTATGAAATCGGCTGGGTAAGTGTTGTTGGCATGGATGCCACCGACTTTAGCAGCGGCTAGGATAACAAATTCCGGCTTCTCGGCGGCGAAGAAGGAGTCTACATCCGACTGACGAGTGAGGTCGAGCTCCGAGTGAGAGCAAAGAACAAGGTTGGTGTAGCCGAGAGATTGAAGTTTCCGAACAATAGCGGAGCCGACGAGACCACGGTGGCCGGCGACGAAAATCTTGGAAGATTTGTTGGAGAGGAAAGATGAGGATGATGGAAAATCTACAGAAGTAAGAGATCTGAGAAATGAGGGAAATGAAAGTGAAGCAGTGTAAAGTAAGTGAAAGGAAAAGAGAGAATACCGTGGTTGTTAGCAGCCATTGATCGGAGGGACGGTCCGCCGTAGATCGGTGGTGGCAGTGGAAGAGCTGTGTTGACAAGCAAGTAATAGCAGGCGGGGAATAGAGCTTGCTGGTAAGTTGTTAAAAGTGTTTGGGCTATAAATATAAATATGAGAAAAAGTAGGGCTGAATTTGAGTAAAGGCTACTTCACCCATCTGGGCCACACTGTGGGCTGTAGAACTTAAAATAATAAGAAGAAGATGCCGATGGACTGAGGATGAGGAAAACTTCTTTTTTCAATTCTCACTAAAAGGAACAAAATATAGTCGTCCAAATCACATGCTATGAGTTGAATAGATCCAACTGCAAAATCCGATGCTTAATCACAAGTTTTATATAGTTAATCTTTTGATTCTCCAGCCTGTTTCCACTGCCAACTCTTTGACCAGTTAACCAATCAATCTCTTAAAATATGGATGTACTACACAGGCAATGCAAGGAACATTTCACCAATAGTAGTAAAATATACAGTAAGGTAACGTAATTTTGGTGATCGAAATTATAGAAATCTGGCTATTACTGCTTCATTACTATAGAAAAATAAAATTTATGAATAAAGAATAAGAAATACACATGTTAGCTTTCAGCTCCAATTACGAAGAGGCTAATTAGAGGTTTTTGGAGGACAGATAGATGCATGAGTTTGATAAATGAAAGTTGAAATCTTGAGAATCAAACTTAATTAAAAAAGAGTTGAATTTATAGTGTTATAGCATAATTAAAATCCATGGCAGTAATTGAATGAATTCAGAGACGATGACAGACATCAAAATCAATAGCAAGAACAGGGAGCATCACAAAATCTCAACTTATGCTTAATCTCAAATCCTTTCCCATTTCAGAACCCTCTTCCTTCCATTCTTCTTCTTGTTTACCGCGAATCTTCGAATTCGAAGAACCACTGTGAGATTGAGTTGGAATCACCAGATCAAAACTGGGGATTGGATCAATAAAAGGATCGTGTGTTATGATTATTTGGTGGTGAAGCATATGATCAGGTCTGTTGCAGGTATGATTGTGAATATAAGTGGTCCGATAAATCGGTGGATCTTCTGCCATTCTCTGCACTTGTTTTGTTGCTAAACAGCCTTGATCGTACCTGTAGCTGCACCTAAAGTAACTCCTGTTCATCAACAAATTCATCATCATTAAGCATGATCAATGACTGTTTAATTAATGATTTCACTAATCATGAGATTAATTAGCACACCTTGGATATGTTTGGCCCAGAATGACCTTTTCCCCGTATTTTCTCCATTGAAATCCATCATCCTCCAACGATATCGAATCTCTCGTCCATGTCTCCCGCCGCCTTCTTCCACACCAATCATCATACATATTCCATAATTAATTTCAAATCTCATATTCAATTAACGCCTCTCCAATCTCGATTAGCACAAATTAAACATCATCACACAAAATAATCTTACCTGGTGGACAACCGTTTGCCTGACTTGCCGTTGCCCGTATCTTGACGAGAATGAGAGGGCGGCGGGCGAACATCGGGCGGTGGAAGAGTAGATCCGCAAGAACTGCACAAAGAAGGAGGAGAAGGAGAAGAAGAAGGATTGATTGATAATGAAAGTTGAGGGGTATAATTAGCAGCCATTGGTCATACTACAGAAAAAGGGGTGTAGATTAAGGGAGATTAGGGTTAGCTAGGAAAGAAGAAGAGGATGGAAGATGAAAGGAACGAGTATATACATGTTGCCATTAACAAAGTCAAAACTTAGAACAAGTTCTGAACAAAATAAAAAAAAAACACTTGAAGAAGTAAGTTATGTCTCTTCCCTAGTTTCAACTATTAGTTTTAACTTTTAAGTCAAAAATGTCAAAACTCAAAAAGCCTTAAGCAGCATCTCTATTTTCCTTTTTTTTTTTTTAACTCACCTCCACCTAATTTTCTTTTTCTTATTCGCAGCCCAACACACGGACTTCCATTTTTAATATAAAAAAAGATACCCGTAATTGCAATGTAATGGCCTTAACACCGAGTTAGCCGTAAATAGTACCTTTCGACAGTAAATAGTATTTCCCGAGCCCAAAAGAATACCCGAAAGTGAAAAATATTTTATTTGACCATCGAAAAGTATTGCTCATGGTGAGTTCAGAGTTGAAATTTGAAGTGAAATTGAGGTCAGATAGACCTCCGAAAGTCAAAAATACGAAAAAAATAGCGAGTTAATTTCCTTGGTAGGGAATAGGACTTGATTTTGCTTAAATAATTAAAAATAGTAAACGAACTCCGAATATCGCCAGATTTTGCGTGTCTACATGAATTTTTATGTAGAATATTTTGGTGATGAGAATTGAATTTTTTGGTGACTCCGGTAGTTATCGAATCGGACCGATAAGTTTGAATCGAACCGATAACGGACTCCGATTGAGCCAAAAATTTACGTCCTACCTATTTTTTATGTTTTAAAAATTATGAAATCGAATTTGTAGTGATTTTGAGTGAGAAAAGAGGAGAAATCATGTTGGGCTTTAAATTAGGTTGTTAATGGGCTTTAAATTAATTAAGCCCAATAGACAACCCAAGCCCATTTCACCCAAAAGAAGTTGTATAAAAAGAGGAAAAATTCTGGAAAATCCCAGCAATTTCTTCTTCTTCTCCACGTCTTCTTCCCTAGGCCAAAATACTCCACCATTTTTGTTGAGTTTTCTCTTCTTCTTTCTCTCCATTTCACACAAAAATCAGCCCTCTTATAATATTTTCCATCTCTCTAGTTGAGATTAGTATCCTCCTCTCTTCAAAAGAAGGAATAAAATCAAAAAAAATCAAAGAGGAAAGTTTAGAGGTTTAATTGAGGTAAGAGAAATCAAAGGGTTTAATTTTGTTCTAAGGTATTTTCTAGTATTTTAAGGTCTCTAGATTTCATTTTTAGTGTTAATCTTAGCATTTGAGGTCAAGAAAATTGTGTTGTGATGGCTTGAAAATTCGGTTTCTATAGGATTTCAAGGAGGAGACCATCCAAGCAAGCTAAAGGCAAGGAAAAGGAAGTTTAGGCATCCCAAAGCTAAGAGAAAATGTAAGTGACTATAAAATCCCTTAATTTCCCATTTAATATGAAATTTCTTGATTATGTAACTAAAATAAAAATATGTAAAATTGTTAATTGATGCAATTATGTTAGGGTAATTGCAATTAGATTAGAGAAATGATGAATGGAAAGTGAAAATGAAAGAAAGAAAAATTTTAAGGTAGGAAAAGAATGGTGGCCGAAATATTAGTGAGAAGAAATGGTAAGAAAAATGCATGAAAATAATGTATGGTAACTTAAATTAATTGTAGACATGATAATTGATGTCTATAAATTTTTAGAGAATATTTAGAATTAATTTAGAAATTTTTAAGACTATACATATTGTATGTATTAAATGAAACTTGTGATTTATTGTGAATTAAATGATTATTTTGATGAAAAATGACATTGACCAATAAATAATGCATAAATAAATTTTATTAGAATTTATTAAAGTTATTGGAATTTTATTGGAATTTTTATGTGTATTTGTATAATGAAAATAATTGAAATAGCAATGCATAATTGTATAAAAATAACTAAAGTGATGAATAAGTATGACAAATAAATTCATGTTAATGACGAGAAATAAAAAGTCAACCGACCGATTTTTTGAAATAATTATTAGGTCGTGAAACTAATAAGAATAATGAATTATTGGAAAATAATTCATAAATAAATAGAAATGATTGAAATAAACTAATACGTGAATAAAAGAAAGATAAAATAAATTTTTAATAGAAAAAGGGACTTAAATGAAAAGAAATAAAAGTTTTGGGGCAAAATTAAAGTAGGTAATTAACGCATAAAAATAAGTAAGAAATACTTACCAAAGGTAAAATGGTAATTTTGGAGAATTAACTGTATTAAAAGATAAAGTTTTCATGGTATGAGGACTAAAATGAAATTTTACCCGAAAATGGTAAAAGAAATAATAAACGATGAATAATGGAAGAAATGATATAATAAAAATAGAAATAAATGATTATAATGGCAAAATCGTAATTATGCATTTGAAATGAATAAATCGATAGAAAAAGTCAAATTATGTATGTTCGAGACCTAAAATAATAAATGATATTAATTAAGTCCCTAATTGCCTAAAAGTAGAAAAATAAAAATTTGACTAATTTATCAAAACAAATTAGTCAACAAAAACTATTAAAAGAGTTAATGATTATAAAAATGATTCGCCTACGAAATAAGGTTGGCATACCGAATGATTAAAAAACTTGAGCAATAAAAGAAAAAGAAGTCAACTATTGAATTATTAGAGAATAAATTGTAAAGAGTTATATAAAAAGAATAAAAAGAAATTGTGAATTATAATGCCATAATTCATAATTTATAATCTGTATAAAATATTGAAAAGTTTAAGTATCTGAGTGAATTATCGAAGAATAATTCACAAAAGTGACCGAAAAAAAGAAAGTAAATAAAAGGATAAAAAAAACTATTGAATAGTCAAAGGCACAAAAGAGTGCATTTAATCAAAATAAAACATAGCAACAAATAAAAGAAAAAACTTAAAGATTTTAAATGTCCAAAAACGTTTACAAATGTGACTGATTATGTGTACCCTTAGCGATAGACGGGTATTATGATTCTTGTTTTGGATATAATTGGCTAGCCATAGGGACACATCTGTACCGCGGTGCAAGTCATGGCGACTTGCTTAGCTATGGGCAGGATCTTCGATCTCCATAGCTTCTGTAAAAGTGAAAATGTATCTGTTTTTGCTCTGTGAGACTTGATTTTTCGGGATCATTTCTCTATCTGTTATGTGGGACCTTCGGGTCTAGTCTCGAGTATCCTTGGTGGGAAACCTGTTATATTGTACTAGGGGCACATCGAAATGAATAAATTAGTACTGTTTAATTGAACTGAATATAAAGATATAAAAGTTATATCGAAAAAAAAACGATTCGTTTGAAAGAGAATGTAAAATTGAAATAAATCTGTAAAGATTTCTGATAAGAGTATTTGAAAAGAAAAAGAAAGGTTTTATAAAAATAAAATATTAAATCAATGTTTAGTTAGACTTTTATAAGAAATTCAAATATATCTTGTTTTACATGAAAAAGATAACTTTAATTGATTAGTAATTCTTGTACCATTTATCACTGTAAAGATAATGACAATTCTGAAAAATATATTAATTTTCCTGCTTAAAGTTAAAAAGTGATGATAGCGATAAAAAGTGAACTTAATACTTAGATAACATTTTTCTGAAAGATAAGTTACCTGAAAAGTAAAACGATATAAAGGCATAGAATTGTGCAATGGGAAAAAAGTAAAAGATATAAGTTTTAATTAGATAATTAAATATGGATAATGTATAAAAGAAGAAAAGAAAGTTTTGACTGCAAAATACTCCAAAATAGTTATATCGCTTTGCGATGAAGCTTATAAGACTTTTAACAGTAATGTAATTATTAGATCAAAGTTAAAGTAAAGTAATAGAATAAATAGTAAAAAGTGAAGTCAAAATATAGATTGAATAATTGACTATAAAGCAAGTAGTAAAAGTAGTTTATTTTGGTACTAGTAAAGACACGAGTACCAATACATATCGCTAAATGAAATGATAATTAAATTGCTATGACTAAAGGATAAAATGAAAGTACTGATAAAAAGTAAAAATTATAGTAAAGATTAACGTAAAGATAAAAGGTAAATATGATATTGATCTACCTAAAAAGATACTGTAAGTACAGTTAAAAGTTTAGAATAAAAGAACAATGATTATCAGAATATGAATTAATAACATGAATAATGATAACTGAAATAAAAGGAAATGTTTAATGAAATAAGAATAGTAAAAGTATAAATTATAAAATTATGCTTATTCTTGGGAAATTCTTGGATTAGTAGTTACCACAGGACATATTTAATGCTCAGCACATAGTGTTTACTGCGTGCAGGTTCTGAAGCATTGCGAGAGCACAGTACATTGAAGGTCTAGATCGGAAGAGAAGATTTTTGTGTTAGTTAGTGTAAGCTTTTGGCATGTATATACTTAGACTATTAAGGTAAAAGTTTGAATGGTATTTTGGTTATATATGTTATTTGTCTTGGATGTGTGGATCAGTATAAGTTTTAATTTGACGATTAATGTTTGTTATAAGATTGTTATTTGATTCTGGAATTTTTGTAAAAGTATTCTCAAGTATTTTGAATTGTGCGGAAAAAAAAACTTACCATCGTTAGCTAAGTCTCATTTCATTAAGGACTGTTCCGATAAGGGTGTTACATGCAATCACAAATTGCAATTTTTTAAATTTAAATATTAAAAAAAAGAGCAAAGGTTTATGTCTTAAAATTTTGGAGTAAAAAATTTAAACGCTATTTTTTAAAATTTTGTACGAAAAATAAATGAGATCCCTTAAAATTTCGGAAAAATATTTTGATAAATAGTAACGGAGTATTCTTTTGAGTTTTAAAAAAAATATTTAGAAAAATAGCAAAATGATATCTTTTGGTGTTTTAGGCGGAAAAATTTAAACAAAAAAATGGTATCTTTTAAAGTGATGAACGAGAAAATTTAGATAGAATACAAAAAAAAAATCTTCTGAAATTTTAGACAGAAATTAAAATGGTACCCTTTGGAGTTTAAAAAAAATGATTAGATAAATAGCAATAAGGTACACTTTTGAGTTATAGGCAAAAATATCTAGAAAAATAGCAAAGAGGTATATATTAGAGTTTTGGATAAAAAATTTTAAAAAAAAAGAAGCAAAGGGTACCATATAGAAGTTTGGACAATAAAATTTAGATAAAAAATAAAAGGGCATCCCTTAGAGATTTGGATAAGAAAATTTAAGCAGAAAGAAAAGGGATTTTCATTGGAATTTTAGGCGAAAAAAATTTAAACAAAAGGCAAAAGGGTACCGCTTGGAGATTTAGGTGAGAAAAATTAGAAAAAAAAAAAAAGCAAAGCCGTGTGACTTAGAGTTTCTGATGAAAAAATTTTGAAAGAAAGCTAAGGGAAATCGTTTGAAGTTTTAGGCAAAAAATTCAGATAAAAGCAAAGGGATATATCATGGAGTTTTTATCAATAAAAATTATATATAAAGTATAGGGATAACTCTTAGAGTTTTGAAAAAAAAAATATTGACAAAAAGCAAGAGTTACCTTTGAACTTTTGGGTAAAAAATTTTAGATATGATGAAAAAGGGTGCTTGTTGGAGTTTTAGGCAAAAAAATTTAGTCAAAAATAAAAGTGTATCTCTTGAAGTTTTGGGTGAAATAAAAGGGATACCCTTTTAAGTTTTGAAAAAATTTAGACAAAAAACCAAAAAAATTACCCTTGGAGTTTTGGACGAGATAAAAGGGTATTATTAGATACAAACCTAATAGGTCATGTTAGAGTTTTGGGTAGCAAAACTTAGGTAAAAAATAAAAAGGTATCTCAAGAAGTTTCGGAAAAAAAAACATTTCGATGAGAAAAAATGAGGAGACTCCTTTGAGTATTTGGCTAAAATAATTTGAGAAATAGCAAAGAGGCACCTTTTGATTTTTAGATGAAAAACTTTAGACAAAAAATCAAAGGAATATCTCTTGGAGTTTTTGGTAAAAAAATTTATACGAAAAGTAAATTGCTACTTCTAGGAGTTTCGGGTGATAAAATTTAAAGAAAAAGAAATGAGGTACATTTTGGAGTTTTGTGTGAGAAAATTTAGAAAGAAACCAAATGGGTACCCCTTAAAGTTTTAAACAAAAACATTTTGATTAATAGCAATAGGGGCACCTCTTGGAATTTTAGATGAAAATATTTAGAAAAATAAAAAACAGATATCCCTTTGTAATTTTAGGTGAGAAAATTTATACAAAATGCAAAAAAGTACGTCTTGAAGTTTTGTGCGAGAAAATTTGTAATGGCCTGAATGCCGAATTAGTCATAAATAATATTTTTCGATAGTGAATAGTATTTTCGAGCTGAAAAGTGCATTTGGAGGTGAAAAATATTTTATTTAACTATCGAAAAATATTGATTATGAGTAGTCGGGGTTGAAATTTAAAGTGAATTTGAGATCAAATACGCATCAAAAAGCGAAGTGATTCAGGTTATACGTTAAAAATAGGAAATGAAGTCTAAAAATTATCAAAAATTGCATACATGCTTAAAATGATGTTTAAAATATTTTGGTTGAAAAAAATAAATTTTTCGATAACACTGATATTGGTTGAACCGGACCGATATGATTAAACCGAACCAGTAATGGACTCAAATTGAATTGAAATTTTGTGTACAATCTATTTTTGATGTGATAAGAGTGATGAAATCAAATTCACGATGATTTTAAGTTGAAAAATGGGAGAAATTAATTACGACCTTTTATTGGATAATTAATAGGCTTAAGTTAAAATTGATCAAGCCCAATAATTGGCCCAAGCCCACTTAAGCCTTTCTTAAGTGACAAAAATATCAAAGAAATACCAAATTCTTCTGCAGCCTCCATCTCCTTCTCTCTTGGCCGAACTTATCACCATCATTTTTCTCTCAAATTTCTTCCATCCCTCTCTTAATTTACACCAAATCCAAACTTAAAAAAGGAAGTCCTACCTCTTTAGAGTATTATCTAAGTCTCTATCCATTGATTAGAGGAAGAGAAGTTAGAAAATCAAGTTGAAAAAACTTTAGGTGTCATTTGGAGGTAAATAAAATTTTTTGTTTTAAATTGGTTTTAAGGTGCCTACTAGTAATTTAGGGTGCCTAGAGTTTATTTTTTATGTTATTTTAAGCATTGAAGATCAAAAAAATTAAGGTTTCTTATGAAGAGAATTTCGGCCATGTTAGGTATTCAAGAAGAACAAGTTTCCAAAACAAAGGAAAGAAAAAGAAAGTCTAGGTAAGTATAAATTAAAGAAAAATGTTAGTGACTAATAAATCATCTTATCTCCCTTAATTTGCATGAATTTTTCTTTAGATAGCTTAGAAAAAATATAGGTAAAAGGTGCAAAATTAAAACTAACTTGAGAATAGTAAAATTAGACATTGAACAAGCTTTTTAGGAAGTTTAAATTAAATTAAAAGCATGTATAAGGTGAATGTACTCATGTGACCGAATGGTACCTTAAAGGAAATTCAAGTTTTTTTTTTGTGTGTATATTTTGATGAAATTAAACTTTAAAATGATTGTAGAAATGATATAATGTGTTCATAAATTTTTGTAAAATTTATGAAAATTAAATGAATATTTTTCAAAGGAAATTATTTATGTACTAAGTGAAAATATCGAATTAATGTAAATTAATTTGTAATTTGATGAGAAAATAATGAATTATAATAATATAATTCACAAACTATGTAAAAAATAATGAAAAGTTAACTGACAAAATGTACTATATTAAAAAAGTAATTGAAATTGTTAAAAACCTAAATAATTATTTGAAATTAAGTGAATTTGTGCTTTTAGCAATAGTCAGGCAGTCAAAGTCTAGCTCAATATATAATTGGCTAACTATAGAGAAATTCATACCACGATGCAAATTATGACGACTTGTTTTGCTATGGTAAAATCATTGATCTCCCATAATATTTATCTGTTCTAATATCTATTTTGTGAGAAATAATCCTTAAGGGTCATTTTTTAGTCTATATGTGATCCTGTGAGATCCACATCTCCTATATCCTGTAAAATCAAATTCACATCTCATAGATTCAATTAAGTATAGTATATAAAAAATGAACCTAGTGAGATTTATATTACCTAGGCTGAATAATGAATATTTAGGCAATAATAAAATACAAAGTGATGTTATCTTTGTTTACAGATGAATTTATATATATTTCGTATACAAGATGTTACGCTTTAGTTCTTCTACGTGTTTGGGCTTTTTGTGCCCACATTCGGTTGAAAATGTAGGAAGTATATTGAAGGGTTGGGATTTATATTTTAATTGAAAAAAAAAAGGACATTGAAGGGCTGGGCGGTGTGGATTAAATAAAGAAGAAAGTTGACATACTAACTAATTACTAATACTTAATTAATATATTTGTTGATGTTGTTGATGATGATGATGAGTGGCTATACGCATTTCTGGTACAACTGACACGTTTTAAGTCTTCCATCGATCGGTGTTTTTTGGATTATGTCAGACTTTAGGGATCTATTCTACACTTCTTAATTATTTATTTATTTTTAAAGCAATTCCTTTCTGAGAATACTGGCTGATTTAGATGAAAAGATTAGCATATTTATTTTATCTTGTTTTTTAAAGAAAATAAAAGAAAAAGAAATTGTTAGCGACCGACTTTTCATATAAGTGGGAATCTTGCGTGGAAGCAAAATCCTTTTCTCAATTGTTGCAACTTGCAAGTTATACCAAGTGTTAGCTTATTACGACTCATGGAGTCAAAAGCAAAACAGTTAGCGGGAATTAATCTCCACATTTATGATAATTGACAAGGATGCGATGCGAGTAAGAGCACGTATAAACGACACCAAATAAAACACATGGCTAACAGCTAAAAATAATGCACATATATATATCAATTACTATTTCCCAAATTCCAGAAAAATACTTCTCCATGCCTATACTTGATTTTTATTTAATAATGATTTAAGTTTCTAAACCTCATTAAAATTAATTAGTTGATTTCATAGTAAAATTAAGATTTAATTCCCTTAACAATTTAATTAAGCCAACTAGAGCTATATGCATGTGGCCATGCGGAAGCGACATCAAATTACCGACTTCTGCCGGATACAGACGATCGTACTTGTATATTTTGATGTGGAACTGTTTTTCTTTTCTTCTTTTTTTTTTCCTCCATGAAATTAATAAACTAATTTAAACATAAATTATTTTGCATGCAAAATTATTATTATTATTTTAATAAATGGTTTGCTATTTAATTCCAATTTGGCAGCGGGACCACCAAGTGATTAATTAATTATTTAATTACTTTGAGCTCAATGTATTTAATATTTATTCAAAAAGTCTATTAATCTAATGATTCTATGAAATTTTCAAGAAAGCCGTCGCACCTTCAAAGTTTGGGCCCTAGAGAAGTACCAACTTGCAAGCAATTTAGGGTTTAGCTTGGATTAAGCTAAATATAAGTATTTTGGTACCTTCATATAGTACAAATACTATAGATAAGTTCAACTGTCATAGTATTATTTTTATGCCCAAGAATAAATATATGTACAGATTATAGTTATGAAAAAAAACATAATAGAATATTAGATGTCGCATGAAATCTTTTGGTTTAAAAATGGCTGGCAGTACTAGAGTTTGTGATTAACTTCCTTACGCAAAGCAATGGGAGCATTGCACGCACAACCTTACACACTATATTTTATTAATATGCATATATATAAAGAAAAATAAAGATTTTTTTCTTAGAAATGAATAATATTGAATTCAGTAACATAAAGATAACATGATGCGTTTATATTCATTGATAAATATTCCAATATTTTATTAATTTTTACCTTCAATAATATACAAAAAAAAAACAACGTTATAAGGATATATGTATTTTAATTGATAGGGTAAGATTCTAAACATCACACTATTTTAATAGAATTCAAATTCCACTCACAACTGAAAATACTTTTTTTAATTATTTTTTTTACTCAGTAATAGGATTTTGAGATGGGGAATTCTAATCAACGCAATTCATCATCTTATTATTTAATGCACTTTCTTATCTATTTTATACAGCATAATTATATTTATGTTATAATATTTAATAATTCTATGTAAAAGAAAGACAACACTGGAAATATTTAAATTATATAAATTTTATAAATGGAGAATAAATAAATAAAACCGTTATAAAAGAGAATGATGGATAAGAAATTGACAAGATATTTCCTTTGTTTGGAAAAAGAAATAAGAATACAAAATGGTGTTTCCTTGCTTTGAAAAAGTAATATTTAATTGATAAATTGACTATGCTATCTTTGACTCCTTATAAATATGCCCTTCTCATCATCTCCTTCCTTTCTCACTACGCCATACCAATTCTTTTCTTCCTTACAATTCAAGAACTCAAATGGTTGCTCTTTCGCCATCATCATCCGCCGATACTACCATCTCCGCCGTCCCTCCCGACATCCTCCAAACCCATATCCTCACCCGCCTCGACGGCCCCACCTTGGCCTCCGTCGCCTGCGCATCCTCTGACTTACATACCTTCACCAACCACGATCAACTCTGGCAAAAGATTTGCACTTCCACTTGGCCATCCATTAATCACCCCCTTGTCAACACTGTTATATCCACCTTTCCTTCCGGTCACCGCTCCTTTTTCTCCGATTCTTATCCACTCATCCACCACCACCACAGCAGCCGCCGCAATCCATCCCCGGCAACCACCGAATTAATCTCAGCTGTGGATATTTACTACCAGAATGTTCCTATCTTCTCTAAGGTTGAGCGGGCGGAGACAATCACCGGGTGGTTTCAAAGCTCTCCTTTCAGGATGGACTTGCTAGGACCCAAGGAGATTGCGCCTACGTGGGTGCAACCGGTGGGCGGAGCAGACCTGTGGCTTCACCAATTGGAAAAGAATATTACTTTAAGCTGGATCCTTATAGACCCGAAATTAAAACGGGCCATGAATATATCGAGCATGAAGCCGGTGGCGGCTCAGAGGCACTGGTTGACCGGGGAAATTCAGGCGAAGTTTGCGAGCATATTGGGAGGAGGAGGGATAGAGCCGGAGAAAGAATACGTGAAGTGTGAAGTGGTGGTCACGTGCGGGGGAACAGAAGGAGGGGAAGTGCACGTGAGGGATGTGAGTATGGGGATGGAGGACATGGATGGAAAAGCATTGAATGGGAAGGAAAGTATGGTAATTCTGGAAGAGGCAATGGAGAGAGGGGAAAGAAGGAAATTAGTGAAAGGTGGAGAGGAAGGTAAGGAGAGGTTTAAGGAATATTTGAAGAGAAAGAAAGAAAGAAGAGAAAGATTGGAGAGAAGAGAAAAAGTTTTGGATTGGGTTTGTATCGCTACTGGTGTTAATTGTTTCTTGGCTTTTTGGTCCTACATGATTTTCGGCTGATGACAACAAATTTTATTTTTTATATAATCCAATTATTTATAAGGTAAATTTAAAGAAATTGAAGAAAAATAAATATATTATTTAATTTGTTGATTATTTCAAATGAGACTGTGAGAGCATGTACATGTAAGTTTGAACAACAAGCAATTTTATATAGGATTCCAAGATATAAGAGGTAGCATGTGTGGATCCAATTAATTAGTGGTTCAAAATCAAAATCAAATTCAATTTTTGATTATTACAATTTTAATTAAGTCTCTTCTTTAGTTAGTTGCAATCTCTATCAATATTCTTCTTATTTTTGGTAGCTAGCTTAATTTGAAGTCTTATATATGATAAAGAATTAATACTAATAGTGAATATCGGATTGAAGAAAGTGGTTGATGAGTAGAAAATAATGTCAACGAACTTCTACTGTAACTTGAATTTTAATTTACCTAATTATTTCACCTTGCGTGGAGAAAAACATATACTTGTTTTCAAAATTAAGTTAATAATTATGTTGGCTATCCAATCTATAAATATAATAAAGGACAAGATAAATGGAAAATATAATATGATTCGATGAATCTTATATCATATATCTGTTTTTACTTAGTCTTACAGAAGATATGGGCATTAATATTATAAGATGGTGACAAACCATAATATATAAGGTTAAATTAAAAACTATACGTAGCAGCAGCCCTGCCTGCCTAATTAGAGAATGAAACGTGATGGCTTTGTGTATTATTTATTACTCTCTTCATTCTTTTTTATCAGTCATTTTTGTTATTTTTACTAAGATTAAAAAATAATAAATAAATTTAAATTTAGTATTAAATTGTGTGATTAAAACTAAATTATCAAATCTGATTGGTTCTAACTTTATTGAAAAAGAAAAATAAATTGAAAAAATAAATTAAATTATATTAAAAAGTTAAAAGTAACAAATAAAAAATAAAAAATGACAGATAAAATTTGAATTTTAATAAAAAATGACAGATAAAAAAGAATGGAGGGAGTATAAGCTTGGATAGTTAAGTTCATCAACTGGAGTCAATGCCCCTTGAGATTTTATTGGGTGGCAGAAAATTGCAACTTGACAAAAAAAATCGTTATGTGAGTTTTTCTCTCACACACACTTGCCAAACTTGCTTCCCCAATCAAATTCATGTATGCAACCACCTCATTTTTATTTCACAAATGTTGAAAACTCAGTTTTTCATGAAAAATATCTGTCATATTTTCTTAAATATTATTTTAATTAAATCAATAGAAGCAATTTGGTGCAAAGTTGACGACTTCAATTTTGACTATATTGCTTGAAATTAACTGTATAAATTATTTTCTCATGATAATTAATTAGTTTGTTATTCATTTTATCAATAATCAAAATGCACTTTCATTGCAATTCGTTTTGTTTTAATTACGATTACAAATTATTGAAAAAGAAAATGGAAAAATGGATTCCCGTGGGCCAATATGAAGCTGGGCCTGAAAGCCCTTCTTCATTGTGCGTAACATTTCAATCTTCAAAATGAAATCTAAAAGCCCCACTTTATCCATGAAACTCTAACGTGGCACAAACCTATTGACCGATAACCAATCCATGCAATCTTTCTCTTCCACTAAAATCCCCATCGCTATTTTACATATTTTAGTTTGCATAGAAATATAAAGCTTTCATCACTCTCCATTAAACACCAAACCAAAATATTATGGCAGCAAAATTTGCTTCATCATCGTCAACTGTGGTTGGCCTGCCCTCTACCTCACTATCTTCTCCTTCTCGCATTTCTTCACCCAATAAAATCAATCTTACCTCAGGTAAATTATTGAATTCTCCTTTTTCTTGTGTACATATGAAGCTTGATTGGTGTAGCTAACCACCAACAATTAGCTTGATTAAAAGTGTTGAACTTGTTTTAATGAGATTTAGAGATGCCAAACTCGTTATTTTTCAGGTTTTGTGAAATCAGGAGTGGAAGCTAGAAATCCACTAAGGCTAATAGCAGATGCCAAAGGAGGGAGGTTCATGTGGTGAGTGATTTGTTATTCTTTGAATTAATTAAGTGTTGTTTTTAATTAATAATTACAGTTTAGAATTAGATGAGATTGAGAGGAAAATAATGATAATGATCCATTGTGAAATGGATGTAGCTTTGAGAGGGACTGGCTGCGAACAGATCTAAATGTGATAGGATTTGGGCTGATAGGATGGTTAGCACCATCAAGCATACCAGCAATCGATGGCAAGAGCTTGACTGGTCTCTTCTTGGAGAGTATCGGCACTGAGCTTGCCCACTTTCCTTCTCCTCCTCCTCTCACTTCTCAGTTTTGGTAATTCTACATTTTTATATATGCCATTCTTCATTTATAGTAATATTTTAAAGTTTGATTGGTGTTACTGACTTATCCTTATTATTTCATGGTTGGAATAGGTTGTGGTTGGTTACATGGCACATAGGGCTGTTCCTTTGCCTGACATTCGGTCAAATTGGGTTCAAGGGAAGGACTGAGGACTACTTCTAAATTAATTAATTTTCTTTTTATTGTTAATCATTTTCCACGTAAGATATTCTGTAACTCAAAACTACCCACTACTACGTTGTTCAATTTAATTGCAGCTGTTTCATTTTCTTTTTCATTGCTACGCTGTACAACGTTGGTTTGGTGTTATTTATTTTGTTTCACATTCAGAAGTTTATCCCTCTGTTTGTTTTGATTTAAAAAAAAAAAGGAATAGCTAACTAAGATATATATAATTATTAGACATGGAATGATTATCTTCTTAGAATCTTTTGTCATGTTCTTTTTATTAACGTTGCTGTGGTCTACTTGTGTAAACGAAACACTCAAGACTCAACTACTGATCGCCTCTAAAACAGGTCTACGTACACCCCCATGTGTTCTTTCTTTTTTTCAAACCCTAGCTAGATTATTAGTATATAATAACCTAATATTATATATACTTTTATGCCATTATCATTATTTTTATAGTCTAGTATTATTACCTAATAACTTCCCTTAATGATTTTAAATTTCCCACCCTATTCAAGTAGAAGGAGGCAGAACTAGAAATTTATATTTGAGGGAGGCAAAAATAAATAAATGTTAAGTTTATATATATATAATTGATAAAGCACGAATTTTCTTTATCTGTAAGGAAGAGAGTTAGCAGTTGAATGGATCCGGTCGGATGAATAAATCTACAAGAAAGAGCACCCGATCGGACCCGGACATTAACACTCCAAAGCTTAAATTAGTAGCTTTTAGAGAAAGAGTGCTTAGAGAGAGAGTTTCAGATATTCAATACCTGGAGTCATCGTGTTTTAGACTATTTATAAGAGTTCTTTAGAGGGATATTTGAGTATCTTAGGACGTGATAGCTGGTAATTGGGACAGTTGAACAGCGATGTGATAGAAAACAGGTGAAGGTACGAACATTTGCTTGTGTTAGTGGACTTAACAGGGCAGCATGCCTCATCAGTCCGATCGAATACCGTGCCTTTTTGTTTTGGCTTCCAGCTCACATTTTACCTTTTAGTTGATGGATTTTGGATCTTGCCAAGCATTATTAGGCCGATTTGATTGGATCTTGAAAATATTTTTTTCATAGTTATCAATAATCTAATTTGAGATGAATATAACTATTTTTTTAAGTAAATATATAATGACGATAATGAAAATCTAAATAATTTTAGAGGGACTAATGTTAGTTTTTTGAACAAAATTATATAAAATTTGAATGAAAAAAAAATTAATTAGAAATTTAGGGGGGTAATTTATAGACTCATATAAACATGACGGGTTAGTTTGATGCGTAGCTATACATACCTCTTCCTTAAAAAACAAAAAAAAAAAGAGAACTTAATTATTGATTTTTATTTATTGATGGTTAGTTATTAATAGAAAAAAAGATAACGGGAATAGGAAATTAAAATATATATAGCTGTGATAATGAAAGTGGTAGGGTGTGAATTTAGAGCATATGATCAACACGTGAGATGATTTCCTATAGGTTGAGGATTAGTTAGTAATTATTTAATAATTGAAAAGGAATCAATAATGGATTTCGTCGTAACGATGATGATGATGTTCACAATCAATACAATGATAGTTGAAAACTACTTCCTCTAGCACTTTAAAATAAAATTTAAATTTTATTTATTTATTTATTTTTAAAATTTTAATATAATTTAATTTATTTTTTAATTTATTTTTTTTAATAAAATTATAATCAATTAAATTTAATAATTTAATTTTAATTACGTAATTTAATACTAAATTTAAATATATTTATTATTTATTAATTATAGTAAAAATAATAAAAATAACAGATAAAAAAAATGGAAGAAGTAAACATTATTTTTGTATTTCTAAATGTATTTGTGCATAAGAGATCCACAATTATAGAATGATTCGGAGAGGATTTGAAGATATACTTTATTTATTTTTGTATTTATCACTTTTAAATAAAATATAAATTTTATTTATTCATTACTTTTATATTTTTAATGTAATTTAATTTATTTTTTTAATTTATTTTTTTTCCTTTTTTTACATGTCCATTACAGACACGCTAAGGCTCATTCTTGCATGACTTAAAAGCTAATTTGTAAACATATTCAATCTCATAATTCCTAAATGAACTATATATACCTTTCGCTACTTAGAAAATAGAAAATGAATATTTTACTTTCTAGGAATACTGAACGACTTTCATAAAATAAGCAATTGGATTGTTATTTAGGAAAATTAAGCTGTGTAACAGTGGGGAGGATAAGGGAGTGGGGGCCTGATGAATGGAAGAGGATGTGTATGTTGTTTTCTAAGATTTTTGAAAAATTTGAGAGAGAGAGCCGTTAGGATAGTGGGGACCCACATCTTGGCCTTACTTGAAAAGAAAATTGAATCTTAAAATATTCTAAATGCATCAACCCATAGGTTTGATTGATTTAAGAGTGTAAATGTACAGGCACCTCACCTCTCACAATTATTTTCTGTTTTGGCTTTTTGTTCATTTTCGTTTCTCAGCAAACGTGACATGTTAACATCTTGTTCTTCTATTCAATGACAACTTTCCATGTCTTTGCTCTCTTGTGTTTGTTCCCAACTTACTTACCGGATTTTAATCATCTTACTTGATCAAAATACATCATCTTAACACTGAAAATGCTGGAGGAGGGGCCTTGTAATCAATAAAATAAAAAAAATTACACATGCACGTACCTGGTTTTAATGCATTAATCTGACGTGTACGCCACCTCTGACTATCTCGTCCTCTTCCCTTAACAATTTGCAATCCTTTTTCTCTATCTTAAATACATAAAGTAAAACAAAATAAATAAAAAACTGAAAAGAATGAGAAAGTCACATCCTTTTTCTTTCCCTCTCAACAAAATCTGAATAACAAAGACCATTAGTACTAATCTTGTTCTGTTTGATGACAGTTTGGCAGCACATTCTTTCTTTTTTTCTAGGTTTTTGGTTGATCTCTTTTAGACTGAATCTTTGATTGCCACTTACAATCCTTTTTCCTTTCTTTGAGGAATTCAAGGACCCAAATCTTCATTTCTTTCCTCGCTTTCCAGTTTTGAATTCCCTCTAACTCTTGGTTTTTGGGCCTCTCTCTACTTCTGTTTCCTTTCATAACCCAACCCCAAAGTTTTTGCAAATCTTGATGATTTTTTAGAATCTGAACAATACAATTACAAATGCACTAGACCTCATATTTCAAAAATATTACCTAAAATGGAGGCAAAGAGCAGAGACCACTGCAAAATTAGAAAGAGAGGGAATTCATCATCTTCTTCTTCCTCTGTAGTCCAAAACTATAGATTTAAGAGAGCAATTCTGGTTGGGAAAAGAGGTGGGTCTACTACTCCTGTTCCTATTTGGAAGACAACCGCCAAGTCTCCTACTTTAGCAATGGCAACTGCAGATTCCACAAAGGTTTCACCTTCTCAAACTGTAACTAAAGCTAAGGAATCTTCAGTTTCTGCTAGGAAATTGGCTGCCACTTTGTGGGAAATCAATAGTGTCCCTTCTCCTAAGGATTTGGACCTCCATCAAGATACGAAATACCTCAGAAACAGAGAAAAAATCCCAAAGTTTCCAAATTTATCAGATCCATCTTATACTCCTTTTCCAGAGGTGTTCTTTATTTTTGTTTTCTGGGTTTCCTCTGTTTTATATCAAAGTCGTTGTCTTTATATTGGGTTTTGGATTTTGCAGAAGATGGATCGACCCAGAGGAAATGGTCATAATAAGAGAAGAACATCAGTTCTTACAAAGAAAATTCAGCTCTCTGATTATAACTTGGGAGCTACATTGGACTCTGTTACTAATTCCAGCTTGATGGAGGTATGCCATAATTAATACTTAAATGTCGTTTTCCTGCAATTTTAAAGTCTTATTTTTAATTCTTAAAGTTCAGAAATATTATTAAAGTACGCAGATTGGAACTCGTAGTGAAGGCAATTTCCTAGGAACATATCTATACTCAACTTATGATTTGATTTGTTGTTATCTTCAAGGTTGAGAAAAAAAGTATTATAAAAATGTGCAGATTGAAGCTCATGGTAAAGGGAATTCTCATAAGGAATGCAGAAATGGAATTAAGAGCCTTTTGAAGGATTTGAGCAATGGGTTAACAGCATCCAAAGAGCTACTAAAAGTTTTAAATCGATTTTGGGGAATTGATGAGCAGAGTTCATCACCAGGCATGTCACTTGTCTCAGCACTTAGTGCCGAGCTCCATCGAGCGAGCATTCAAGTCAATCAATTGATCAAAGAACATCGTTCAAGTCGCAGTGATACAGAGTACCTTGTGAAGCATTTCGAAGAAGAAAAGGCAGCCTGGAAACGCAAGCAAAGAGGTATCATTCGCAGTGCTATTTCATGTGTAGCGGAAGAGCTTGAAATAGAGAAGAAACTGAGAAAACAGACTGAGAGGTTGAATAAGAAACTTGGTAAAGATTTGGCAGATGCCAAAGAATCTCTTTCGCAGGCCTTGAAAGAGCTGGAGAGCGGGAAGAGGGCTAAGGAGATATTAGAGCAAGTGTGCGATGAGTTGGCTAGAGGCATTGGTGAAGACCGAGCTCAGGTTGAGGAGTTGAAGAAAGAATCAGCAAAAGTTCGAGAGGAGGTTGAAAAAGAAAGGGAAATGCTTCAGCTTGCTGATGTATTGCGCGAAGAACGAGTCCAGATGAAGCTCTCCGAGGCTAAATATCATTTCGAAGAGAAAAATGCAGCCGTTGAGAGGCTGAGAAATGAGCTTGAGGCTTATCTAAAAGAAAAAGTTGTAGCAGGTCAAGAAAATGGTCAAGGGTCGCCAAATTATGAAAGAATTAAAGAGCTTGAGGCTTATTTGAAGCAAATCAAAGATGGTTCATGTCAAAGAACAGAGCAAGAAGTAAACAAAATCAAAGAACGAGTTCATGATGGGGATGATTCTGGTGATAGTGATCTTCATTCCATTGAATTAAACATGGACAACATTAGCAGGAGCTACAAGTGGAGTCATGCTTGTGATGGTGGTGATGTTGATAACACGAAACGAGTCTCAGCGGATAGAGATTTTAAAGGGAGGAAGTCTATTTCTGAGAATATTCAATGGGGAAGCATATGTTTACAGAGAAAGAGCTCCAACACCGTTGATGGTCCTGAATGGGATTTTGTAAGTAAAGATCAGGAAAATTCAGATGGGTTTGATGGAGATGAAATCATGCAATATAAATCTGGGAAAAACCTAAGAGATCACATTTTATTTGGAGGTAAAAGGCAGCCAATCCAAACTTTTGCGAGCCCAACAAGGCAGTGGGGGCAAACCGCCTTACCTATTGAAGATGCTGGTAGTGCAGTTTCGGATGGTTCACCGGTACTGGTGGGTGATAGTTTGAAGGCGAGGGTGATCGGAAGTAGAGGTGAACGTAGGAATATAACAAGCTCAAGGCATTGAAAAAGAAAAAGGGTTCGTGTTCTATAACAAAATCTCAATCTCTGCTTGCATTTCTTTTCTCTGCGAAATGTTCACCAGCTAGGGTGCTGTAAATAGAACCATATATCAGAAGGTGTATGTGTGCATCTGTATTTGGTTCATTTTACAATATAATGTAGTTGAAATATTTCTATTTTTACTCCAGGAAAGCATATCAAAGATGACAAACAATTTGTTGAAAGACTAGTCCAGAAATAAAAGGTGCTTCTAAGTTAAAAAGTTAATTTATTTAGTTTTTTGCATGTTATGCGAGAGTCAATATCGGATAAAGACAAGCTGAGATGCGCATAACACAAGCATTTTGGTTCAATAATGGCACCAACCAACCAGCTGCTATGCTTAATTATTGAACTGAAGTGCATTATATTGAAACTGATGCTCAACATTCACTCATTGTAGAACTAGCAAATTTGTAAAATTTACACGTCTTGGGAGTTTTGTACGGGTGCTAAGGTACTGTTGACCGCTAGTTCACATACCGTGAAACTAGACGATAAGTATTTATTCTCTCTTCATCACGAATTTTATATATACAACACTTAAATACTAAAACAAATATTTTATGCTTTTTTAATGGGATTATACAAAATCTAATTAGTTAGTACAGCAGTCTTGTTCGACTGGAAGAACTGTTAGCTCGGTCTTTGAACCGATTCTTCATATAATAAATTTCTTGTGCCATGTGTCTTTTAGGCACGCACTTGGTTGGATCAGACCCAGACGAATTATTCGCCATAATTAACAAATGATTCTCAGCCATTTTAAATTATTTCTTAAGAAAAAAAAGACAAACTAACCAGAGCAAATGATGTTCTTAGGATTTGTTTTTATTTAAAAGACTTCGATTGGGATTTGAACTTGAAACTTCAATATCCTTGCACACATTGAATTCAAGTCCTTAATTCATGGCCAATCAAGAACCTTTAAGAAATGAGAACAATTTGCTGAAAAGAAAAGGAAAGAGACACAAATATTTTCCTTACATAAATAAATTTTAACTTAATCTGTTCTATCATTCCATCCGCAGCAGAGGAGTTCAACATACTTGTCGTGGAAGAGTAAGCTTGCCAACGATAGAAGATACAACAATAATCACAATTCTTAGTGAAAAATGGCACTTCATTCCGTGAAAATTGCAGGCTGGTGAAGGGTAAATTTATCTATGAGAGCCTTCAGTTTTCATGGCAGTTGATGTGAAGGTAACCGAATTTGTTGGATGGTCCTTTACAGTCAAACTCAGAACTTCAGGCCTTGAATAATGTCCAACCACATCAAAGTCGAACTTCGCACGTGCTATTTCTCCAAGATCTAGCGGGGATTCATTTAGCAAAATCAGTCATAATAAAATGGGAACACCATCAAATGAAATCTCAAGCAGAATATAAGCAAGATTGATATTGTAAAATACCTAGGTCTGCTGAGATCAGTGCCTCTCCTTCATAGTTGGGTCCAGCTAAAACATTTCCCAATGGTGATATGATGACACTGCCTCCAGCACAGACAACTGAATCTGGAGTGAGTTCCTCTTCTATGCCGCTAAATATGTAGTCTGGAGGAGGTGGGTAATCTTTCCTCCGGCAGAACTGATTGGCAGACAGCACGAAACATCCACCTTCAAGAGCAATATGCTTCATTGTTGCTTGCCATGTATCCCTGGCATCGGCAGTAGGTGCACAATATATTTCAACACCTGCAAAATACAATTCATTCAAAATGCCTACCTGCTAGCAATTGTGAGAGAGTAATGTTCTTATGAAGCAGAGTGCAGTCTTTACAGGATGAGGCAAGGAAAAAAAAATGATATGCCCTTAAACTTGATGGATAAAAGGACAAAGAATTCCATGGACCAAGCAACAAGGAGCAAGTGATAAAATAGTACGAAAGCAATACACTACTCACCTTTAGCATAGAGTGCTGTTCTTAGAAGTGGCATTCTATTTTCCCAACAGATTGCACCACCAATTTTTCCAAGTGGACTGTCAATAACTGGAATAGTCGATCCATCCCCAAAACCCCAAACAATGCGTTCCACTGCTGTTGGCATGAGTTTTCGGTGCTTACCCAGGTAATGACCTTGGGAATCAAAAAACAGTATAGTACAATAGAGAGTGTATCCATCCCTCTCTATCACACCCATTACTAAATATACTTTATACTTTCCAGCCATTGCTGCCAATTGATCCACTCCAGGACCTGCATGAGCAGGAATATTAATTACCTGTACCAAGACTCAACGCAAGCCTAGACTTAATTCTACAAGTCACTCAGCTGTTAAGGTAGCTGCTCTTTTTCAAATGTGACATACAATGAAATGTAAGAAACATCAACATTTGGAACATAAGGAAGAGCTCCCGCCTGCAGTAGATATTTATTTATACATGGAAGAGTTCAATATGTTCACCTATCAACAGTAAATACATATCAACCCCTAAAACCTACCACAAGCAGAATTTTATGCTCACTTTCCACAATTTCATAAACATATTTGATAGAAGAATAATCATACAAGTACCATTTTCTGTATCACAAAAAAGCAGAATTGCATAACAAAATTATACTCCTTTCACAGAGATGCTTCTTTTCGTTTAACAATGACATGAAATGAAAATGCGGAGCATTAGGTTTCCCAGCCGAATCAATGGAATGTATATCTCAGGAGAACCAAGAACGGGAAATAAGAGGACATAATATTATTAACTTTCTGCTGGTGAGACAAGATTAAAACTTCGACAATGTACTTCCACTTAAAGAACCAAAAGCCAAGAAGACGAAAAGGAGCAATTGACTGTACCTCATTATCTTAGCATCATCAGACAAAGGACTTGTTCTTTTCCACTTTCTACCATACCAAACCATCTATATAGTGAAACGGATCATGGGAAGAAGTCTTACCAGGTACATCAATGGCTGCAGCATGATACTTGCGGAACTCTTCTCGACCTTTTGATGTTCTATTCCCAATGGCTGAACCAAAATTCGATCCACGAGGATAACCACCAATAAATGCTTCGGGAAATACAACCAGCTGGGATCCATATCCAGCTGCTTCCGCCAATAATCTCTCAGCCTTATCTGCGTGCACAATGTAATGTAATAATGAAACAACCACAATATGCATAAATTTCATTTGAATCAGAAAGTTTCCACGAGTCATTGTCATGCCCCATTGAAGCACTTAAAAACGAGAATACCCTTCTAGCAAGTTTGCTAAGACTAGCAGAATAGGAAAACACACAAGATGCCACTCAAAACGGATTTCTTTTTTCAGGTAATCTAAAAAGAAAACACTGCATTCAACTCACATAAATACATAAAAGCAACACAGACAACAAACTGTATTGTTTGATTGCTAGCAGGTGAAAAAAAGAAAAAAGAAAAAGTAAAAGAATTCTAATTTGTCTTGCTTCCAACCAGTTTAGTGGGAAATGATTATAGCGAATTTGGGAATTCAAATTTTCCCTTGCCATGATACGTTTTTGTTTCTCCTTTAGTAATGAAGCAATAGAAAAGGCATGAAAATTTCTGCCATGTTCATTAGCTTTCTACTCGATTCCGTCAAAACAAGAAAAAGATCAAGGAAGACGAATTGATGGAGGAAGCTTCAAGACATAATTGTATTGGTGCTGATATGAAGCAAGTATAGAAAGAAGCGAGGAGATCAAACAGGGAAAGAGGAAGTACCAAGAGTGGCAGGAGTCTCATAGAAGACAGTGGAGGCCTGGACGACGGTGGCTCTAACAGTAGGAGCAGAGGAGTCAGCTCCCATGTCCACTTCGGCGAAAAGAGGGGCATCCGGCGCGGCCGGCGGTGCAGGTGGTGTTGGGACGAGCGCCATTTCCTGTTTGATGGAATGGTTTTGGTCTGTGCGTGTGGGTATGGGCTGCTGGGAGTGCTGAGCTGACTCTGATCGCCTTATTTTCAAAATTACCTTTTTTCCTTTAATGAGCTCCAGAGATTTCCTCAATTTCATTTCTTTTTCTTTTCTTTTTTTTCTTCCTAAAAAAATATGCGGTAGTCGGTGAAGGAATTTCACATGTAAAATATGAGAGTCAGTGGTCACAAACTAATATATATATATATATATATATAGTCATTTTATAAATCACATTAACTTGATATATAATATAAAAAAATTATTATTTCGTATAATTAATTTAATATATATGTTTATTCTAGAAAAATTCATTTAAATTAAGAAAATGAGATGAATGTAGAAATTTTCGTTAATCATTTCTAAAGATATAAAGCATTTGATATTATTTTAAGGTAAAAAAATGCAATTCACCTCTTAAAATTTAATAAAAAAATAATTAATTACTTAATATTTATTTTAGTAAAATGTTTACTTTAAAATTTGTAAATTAAGGCAATATCACTTTGAAATTGAAGAATTCGTTAATTTAACTATTTTTATCAGTTAACTGCTGACCTTATATTGAAATTATACCAAAAAAAATCACATAACAAGATTAAAAGTAAAAAAAATTACTATATTATTTTAAAAATAACCATTTACCTTTTAAAATTTACAAATTGGATAATTTTATCTTTATTAACGTGTTATATTTACAATTTATCAAAAGTTAACTAATAAAAAATAATTAAAATAATGGATATGTCAATATATTACTTCAATTTATAAATTCTAAAAAGAAAATTAAATCAAAAAGATGAATTGTTACTTTTGTCAAATTTTAGAGTTAGATCGCACTTTTAAATCTTACTTCAATAACATCATTTTGATTATTATTGTTACATTGTAATAAAAATAACAAAAATATAGTAAAATGTCATAAAAATATTTGACACTCTGTTTGACTTCCTTCTTACGAGGAGCTAAGACATATCCACATAATTCAAACAAAACTCTTTAACGCCTGAAATGATTGCAGGAGTTTGGGAAAATCGGATGTTCCCATGATGGGAAACCAAAATCAGACCATCAGCTGCTCAGAAACCTTAAAATTTAAGGGAAAAAAAAAAAAAAAAAAAAAACAGAACACAAAAGCCAACTGCTCGGAAAATGATCCGCAGCACCGCCTTTAAACAAAGCTCCTACTCACCATGGCGGAGGAGGAGACGATCATGTGGCCGTTAACCTTAAAATAAACCAAAGAATGCCAAATCACACAATCCCATGTACGGACACGTACTCTCATCACACGTGACAAATGACGGCTGGTACAAAACCGCAGTGTATGACGTGCCCTTCACTTTACTCTCTCGCTTCCTTTTCTTTTCTCTCCATTTCATCCGAAGTAAAGTATTCTCAGCGAATTTGTGATTCATTAGTTCAGGGTTTTCTTTTCCTCATGGCCGGAGTTTCCAAGGAAACACAGATGTCGATCGAAGCATCTTCCATGTTCCCCGGTTTTCGATTTTCGCCGACGGACGTGGAGTTGATATCTTATTACCTGAAGAAGAAGATGGAAGGAGATGAGAAATGCGTGGATGTCATTTCTGAAGTTGAGTTATGCAAACACGAGCCTTGGGATTTGCCTGGTTTATTTTCCAAACTCTCTTACTAATTTTTTTCTATAATTACTTTCTTCAAGTTTCCCTTACTGACACGTGTAATTATTAATATTTCTTATTATGGTTTGGGTTCAGATCAGATCACATGTAAATTTGTGTAAACTAGGTTCTTGGTTAATCCCAATTACAAGTCGGTGTTTACTACATTAATGGAGTGTTGTTTTGATGGAATATAATTAGGTGATAAATGTTTGGTATGTAAAATAATAGGAAAAGCAGTGATCCAGTCAGAGAATGAATGGTTCTTCTTTTCAGCAAGGGGAAGAAAATACCCGAATGGGTCACAGAATAGGAGAGCAACAGAACTTGGTTACTGGAAAGCAACTGGGAAAGAAAGGAATGTTAAGTCAGGCTCTACTGTGATTGGCAGCAAGAGAACTCTGGTTTTCCATATCGGTCGTGCTCCTAAAGGAGAAAGAACTGAATGGATTATGCATGAATACTGCATGGATGGCAAATCACAGGTTTTCTTTTATAACTTCTCTGCATTATTATTAAATGAACAACTCTGGATTTTGATAATATTCTTCAGGACTCGCTTGTTGTGTGCCGGCTGAGGAGGAATGTTGAGTTTCGCGGGAACGATAATTCCAACAGGACTGCTCAAAGCTTAAGGCAGTTATCAATTTCCGATGGAGGTCTTGATCGGGACAAAACAGCTGAATGCTCAAAAAAAAGTACTAGCAGCTATGATTCTCATTCTGTTGAACAATTGGATTCTGCTTCAGAATCAGAACGCAAACTCTCCAACGAGGCTCTTCTGGCTGACTCTTGTTCCCAACAGCAGGAGGTCTTATTTGCTTATGTATTCGTGATAACTTTTTCTTTAACTATTTTTCTCTTTTCAATGGATGTTTTGAGGCAGGTATATGTGATTTCTGATGACGTTAAAAATAGCAGGATTCGGATAATGAAGATGATTTTTACGCTGATATACTAAAAGATGATATTGTTAAACTGGATGAAACTTCATTACCTGCCATGAAGGAGACTCTTCCATCGATTGCTGCTCATACCCCTACTAAGGTTCAAACACAAGCCCAACAGTCTACGCTGGAAACGGAAGCTCACCAGTCTACTGTGGAGCTGATCATGTCACAGCAAGTACTTCCACCGCAGAATGTTCTGCAAGGAACAGCAAATCGAAGAATCAAATTGAAAAAAAAAGCAACTGTTCGTGGTCCTGCCGAGACAAGCTCGAAAGATAAACAACCAAAATGTGTGGCTGATTTATTATCACGCAAGATTGGCAGACAAAATGTGTTATATGTTGCTTTTGTTATCCTCATTTTGCTGGCTCTGTTGCTGCTGTCTTTCAACAGAGGTTCTCTGCCTACTAAAAGAATCGGATCTTCCCACTTGTACAAACCCTTCTACACTTGACTTATGCCCCTCTCTCTCTCTCTTTCATTGTAATAAAATATAATCAAGATTAAGAAGCAAAACATCACTTTGGAATCTTGACTTACTCATGAATTGCTATTTCTTTTCCTTTGTGCGCGAATGAATTTGTATCTAATGCTAATGAAGGAAGAACAGAACCTTATTTTGGCATTACCCAAGAAGAATCGAATGTACAAATTAGAAGAATTCGTAATATATAGATGGTTCAGATTCTATCGGATCCTGTTGCGGTATGTTTAATATATATAATTGCCTCCATGTTTGACGATAAGAGTATATTAATTAAGTTGTAATCCGGGGCCTTCTATATATTTATATACTTAGCCTCACATTATATTATTTATCTAACAGGCATCAGAAAGTTCATCATTCAAGTAAATGGCAGGTTCTTATGAATTTGGTCTAAAATGCGAAGGTTTTAGAATATTTTTGTTATGTACAATCTCAATCCTCCTCCTCCGTTAATTTCTTCTCTCTTTTTGGCTTGAATTTTCTTATTTTTGATTGATTAATAAGATTTGGCTCTTGAATTTCCTATATGTATGCATGTAATTGAAAGAGGACACTCAACGTCCATGTGCCCTTTCCTAAAGAGATGTTGATTACAAGCGTTGCATCACACTTACACAACAATGGCTATAATCAGTTTTAAGTACAAACACGGAATGATGTAACAAAATAAATTTGTAGCAGTAGAAGTTGACAGAATTAATTAGAATTGTTTGGACATGATTGTCCTGATTTATATAAATTACCAGCCATGCATGCGATTTTCGATTCTTCTTTAAAACCAAACCTCTAAATGACAAGCATCTCGCTAGCTTCAGCTGCTCTAAGAAGGTAAACATAACCAGTATTTTTGCTCTGAAGCTTTATCATGGGTATGCTTTCATATGCTCAAAACTAAAATAAAATGCCCTCTCTCTCTCTCTCTATATATATATATATATACACACACACACACACAGGTTAGAAGGCAAGGTGGCTCTGATGACTGGAGCTGCTAGTGGAATCGGTGAATGTACTGCCAGACTCTTCGCCAAACATGGAGCTAAGGTTGTGGTTGCAGACATTCAGGTACAAGTGTTTATATATGCAACAAATCGAGTTCCTTCTTTGACCGAGTTTTTGGTCCTTTTTTTGTCCAAATTAATAACCCTGTTTGCAGGATGAACCAGGGCAGTCTGTTGCAAAAGAATTAGAAGATGAAGGTGGTGCTAGCTGCTTTATCCATTGCGACATTACCAAAGAAGAAGACATAGAAAAAGCAGTTGATGCAACAGTTTCTAAATATGGAAAACTAGACGTAATGGTCAATAATGCTGGTATAATCGGTGAACTCAATCCCAACATCCTCGAAAACGATATGAATGAGTTGGAGAAAATTATGCGTGTCAACTTAAAAGGACCTTTCCTGGGAACTAAACATGCAGCTCGTATAATGATTCCTAATCACAAAGGCACCATAATTAACATGGCTAGCGTATGCTCACTTATAGGAGTAGCAGCTTCACATGCTTATACAAGTTCAAAGCATGGAGTTCTAGTGCTAACAAGAAATACAGCAGTGGAATTAGGGCAACATGGGATTAGGGTTAACTGTGTTTCACCATACGTGGTACCTACACCACTTGCTAAAATTTCTTCAAGATGGATGATGATGGAGTTGCACGTGCTTATTCTAGCCTTAAACAGGCACAGCTTAAGCCACAAGATGTTGCCGAGGCTGTTCTTTACTTGGGAAGTGATGAATCTAAGTATGTTAATGGGCATAATTTAGTTGTTGATGTGGGTTTTACTATTGTTAATCCTGGTTTTTGTATGTTTCCACACCCTCTTTGAACCTCTTCTTTGTTACCTAATTATGTACCCTTTGAATGTATTATATTATGCACAAAGTTGGGGCCAAACTCATTGTAAAAGTCTTAGTATTTATAATTGATTGTGCACAAATTAAACCTTTAAACTATTCATACAAAAAATATTTGTAATACATTAAGTTATCCTATTAAAGCTTAATAAAAATGTTATATTACTCCATTCTAAAAACATGACATAATATGAAAACAACATAAAAATTATCATTTTCTATAATAATAATAATAATATGATTATCTAATTAATTATTTTAACCTGTCAAACTATGGTTTTTTTTAAATAGAAAATGCTAATTAAAAAGGCGCCCTAAATTAGTACAATTGTTAATATACAAAAGGAAAAATAAATGCCGTACCATTAAATATATTATATTTATAAAATTATTTAATAAATTATAACGGCAAAATACATAAACATTTGTTTTCTTTTAATAAACAAATCAACATTGATTGATACTTATGTTTTTAATTAAGCTGAAATTTTATAAATTATAAAAATTAATATTAAAAATATTTTATTTTTGTACTGAGCCAATCCGATTCGAACGGATAACACCGGTAATTAAAAAAAAAAAAAAGGAACTAAATGCGCGTGTAATACAGTTGAATTCGAGCCAAATGAAATTTTTTTTTCTAATTTCCGCCATTAGAGTTTCCTTCTGGACTCTGTAAAACATAAAATTTAAAATTAAAAAACCACTATTCACTGATCCAGGACTCACAGAAAAACAATTCTTTTTCCTTGCATTGATTCCGAAGAACCGACTTTTAATAAGCGTATATAAATTCCAGCTGCTGCTGCTGTTCATCTCAACCAACTTCAGCTCATTTTGAGCCAACCATGAATTTGAGCTTTTCTCATCCAATTCGATCTGTAAGTTTCCATTTTTCTTTTGTTTTAATGTTCTTTGCATCTTAATTATCAACTGCTATTTGCTACCGATCTTTGAGAAGTGTTCTAAAGAAAAAATAGTCGTGGAGTCCTCAAACCCCTTATTTAATTGCTAAGAAAAACATCAAATTGGGTTTCTATTGCTAATTATGAAGTAAAATTGTTAACTTTTCTCATCTTCCTTATGATTTTATAAATAAAAATTGTCACTTCTGTTAGCATCAAGCTCAGGGATCCTCAAACCCTCAGCTATAGCTATGAATGAGATCAATTTGGGGTTTTTATTGCTAATTAAGGGGTAAAGAGTGTTACTTTGCTCAGCTTCGATCTGAAGGACTTTGTATTAGTTGCAATTCAGCTTGCTTATTGCTTGATTTTTGTTCATTTCCCTTTAGTATAAGATTGCTATGGCTTGATTCAGCACATCTTAAATTTAAGCTTGAGTTATTGATTAGGTCACCAAAGTTGCTGAGTGCTAAGCTAATTTCTTTAGCTTCTTCGTTCGAATGATTTGAACTCAATGAAATGGAGTGTGTTTTTTATTTTTTAAAAAAAAAACACAACATCTGCAGTTGTTTCTGGAAGATTGAATTGGAGAATTTGAATAAAATAAAATACTGTTTTTGTGAAATTAATTAAATGCAACCGTTAACTTATAAATTTGGTGTACTCATTAGCTAGTTCTTGGCAACCAGATATGCTGATTGTTGCTGATAAATGATGTCCAGACCTATGCTGCTAGTCTTTCTAGTACTTGTACTCATAATTACCTCTCAGTTTGAGTGGAGACAACAACTCATAAATGACATTGATGTCACTCCTGCTGTCACCCAAAAGCAGCAACAGATATCAAAAAGGGAAGAAATGGTGAAGGAGAAGGTAAGAAATGCAGTCTCTTAGAAGTTTTATTATCCCTTCACAGTTTGATTCTTAGATTAAATTTTTCACTGTTATAAATTTGCAATTTTTTGGAAGAAGAATTCTGTAACAGTAATCTTATTATGTAAAAATTAGGCAAATCCTTTTCTAATAAGCTATCAGTTGATCACTCAGTTTGTTTGGTTGGAACATGTGGGCATTGGATGTTTAATTTCTTGGGTTTTGCTTCCTGAATATATTCCCTGCATGACATAATTGTGCCTACTTAGATAATATTTTTGCAAGAGGGATTTTATAACAGCAACTAGAGGTTCAGTGACAATATCCCGTAATTGCATAATTGTTTCTCATGCACTTGCCTTCATTTTTTGAGTGTGACACAAAAGCTGCTAGCTGAAGGAGAATTTCCTATTTTATTAATTTCTTGCTTAAATTTAGTACTTCTTTTCCCATCAAGAAGTCATGTATTTGTAGATTAACCCCTCTGGAGTTGAACAATCAAATGCACATGCATAACTAAAAGCCCAACAAGCCCTGATCAAAGTTGGAGGAACTGGACTTATTTTTAACACAGTTTGCGATCAAAGTTATCTAACCTTGTCTAGAGAATTGTATGTGGATGTTTCGTAATCACTTGAAAATTAAGACTCTTAAGAATCTAGCTTAGAATTGAATAATGGCATCATTCCAAAAAATAAAATAAAATAAAATAAAAAGAAAGAAAGAGTTGAATAGTTGCATTGCTTACTTGACAATAAAATTGTTCATTCACTCCACATTGGTAACATCATCATCATCATTATTATTATTATTATTATTTCATTGCTATTGTACTCAAGGATAGAATACTGTTATTTTCAGTTTCTCAACTTTTAATTCATAATTTGTGCTCATATTACAGTCTTGTACGTAGAAGGAAACCTAAAATATATCTCGCTCTTCATTTAAGGACTGCCAATAAATTTATTAGTAGAAATCAAGCATGTTTATAGCTGAGGAACTCCACTTTAGGTCATGACTGGAAATATCAATTTCTGCCTGTCTGTCCTTCCTGCGTGCATTGGTATAAATAATTAACTTCAAAGATTTGGTGTGCTTATTTGATTTATGCGCTAGAAAGCATTCTAGCATTGTGAAAACTGCGACTTGTGGATGTTGGTGCTGAAGACAAAAGGATCATTTTTGCACTTGCTTTCGTATTCATGCTGCATGAGGTTGCAAAGAGTTCTATTTCAACTATTGGTGTTGATGTACATTTTGGTGGCTGGTTTTAGTGACTGATATAACTTTTAAAAATTTGAGATTCATTTTTGTAAGGAGTTCTTTGTGTAGTTGGACATTTTCTTTGAATTCTTAGCAAGCAAGTGTGGTGAGTTCGGATGTTGGATCTTTAATTTTATATTAAATGGACATCAACAACTTGTTGCAGATTATCTTATCGCAAGAAAAGAACATTTATAGACTCAATGAGCTAGTCCGGAGTCTTCAGCAGCTGCTGTTGCAGTGCAGGTGCAATGAGACAAACAATGGCACATCTATTCCTTTGACTGAACATATTATTGAGCTTGAAAGGCAGCAGATCCTGGAGGATTAGGATTGAAGCTTACAAGTTTTTCTTCCTTTTTTTTTAGTGAATGTTGAAATTGTAATATCTTTGGTTTCCTGCTAACGGTATGAAGTTCATTTTGATGCAAAACTGCATCATATTATAGATCAGGGCTCATTATGTACTATGATCATAGTCTTTGAGAGGCTAATTTTTTCTGGTAATGAATCTTCTTCATTTACTTTTGTGCTAATCCAGTTTATGGCATTACATTGCCTGAACCAGATCGAGAAGAAAACCATAATCAGCTTCATAAGTTGACTTAAAGAGTAGAAAGAACCTAGAAGTTTTGATCTTGGCGACATGGCACTCTGGTTGAGAGTGGGAAAGGTAAAGACTTGTTGCTTACATATATAAAACTTTAATGATTTTTATATGCTTTTGTTGGAACTGGGGTTGTGTGATATTGATGCTCATGTTACACACACATGTGCGCACATGGGGGACAATGATAGAGCAGGAGTCTTGGAGGGAAACATTTCCGGAAGCATTGATTTGAGGAAGTGGATTTGTTATATTTTCATTGTTTATGCTCAATAATGAATTTTGCATTAGGTATCAGCACACATTACTAGCAAATAAGAATTGTGATATTTGATCTCAAGAACTAGAGGATATTCTACATAGCCGCATCCAAGGTATTCCAGGTTGAATTACTAATATCTCCCTGTTGTTAAACTTGTTATAATTTGGGATTTATGTAATTTGGTTAGTGGCAATTCTAATTGTCTCTCGGTCGAATAGAAATATAATTGTGGTGATGGTTAGGATGATAATGCAAATGATTTGATAGAAGAGCTCCTTTCCATTGTCATAAAATAGCTGGCTGCCCCAAGAGGGAAGCCATGTGAAAGCACAGGCACATCTATCATTTATTACAATTACAATGGCATACCTATTTATCTTACCTGCAATTTACGTTTGTTGGGCAGAAGCAAATCCAGCAGTTGTACCTTTCAAAGTAGAACTTGGCTTTGTAAATAATAGTTTCTATTCTGAAGATTACGTCCTTGTTTTCTTTGGTTTCTTTCTCTATATTATTTATGGTCAGCATCCGATTTCTGAAGTTGAAGGAATGATGTTAACAGAACTGGCTAGATAATAAATGGATACCCGAAAAGTCAGGTTGGGATGTGGGTAGAGGCTTGAATGTTTGACCGTTCGGATGAATGCCTATATATATCATAGATTCATTAACATATTTAATATCTTTGACTGAAAGGCTAAAGTTGCAAAAACTGAAGACGATAGCAGCGTTTTGCATGCTTTAGCAGCTATGAGCTCTTTCTTTATATTCATAGTCCTCTTGCTAATAATTTAAAGAGTAGCAATAGGCAGATTATTATAATGATTACTGCATTATAATAGCAATATTACTCCTTTTATTCTAAATGATTATGAATCTATAATTACAATTACTTATCCATTATGGCGTGTGAACTAAGTAGCAATGTTTCAATGAAATATGGAGTATTTCTTTGGTGGCCAGCAAAATTCGGAAATCTCTCTCTTTCTTGCAATGTTATTTGGTCAAAAGAAGCAACAGCTAAAGTATAGGTGGTTCATTAAGGATATATGTATATAGTATATATTATACATACAGCCACCTTCATTGAACATCAAAGTTTTACAACTTCCAAATCTGAACAAATTTATCGCAATACCCTTTGATTTCAAAGCATGGTCGAAAAATTGGATCCATGAATAGGAAATTACATTCTATTCCTGGTTTTATTTATCTGTAAAAAATATTAGTCTCTCTTTTCTTTTTTATTTGTCACTTTTGTTGTTCTTATTAGGATTAAAAAATAATAAATAAATTTAAATTTAATATTAAATTGCGTGATTAAAATTAAATTATCAAATTTAATTGGTTATAATTTTATTGGGAAAGAAAAATAAATTGAAAAAGTAAATTAAATTATATTAAAAATCTAAAAGTGATTGATAAATACAATTTAGATGTTATCAAAAGCGACGGATAAAAAAGAACGGAGGGAGTATTAATTAAAAATTATCCTCTCAAAAGATATTTCGGTAGTAAAATTAATTTATACTCTCTCTGTTCTTTTTTATTTATCACTTTTAAGTAAAATTTAAATTCTATTTATATGTTATTTTTAAATTTTCAATGTAATTTAATTTATTTTTTTTTTCAGTAAAATCAGAACTAATCAGATTTAATAATTTAATTTTAATCACTCAATTTAATATTTAATTTAAATTTATTTATTAATTTTTAATTTTACTGAAAATAATAAAAGTAAAAGATAAAAAAATAACAAAATGATTTTTTTTTATTTTCAAAAAAATTTACAGATAAAATTATACAAATATTTGCGGATAAATAGTGGAAATTTAATGATTGTAAGAAAGATGTTGAAGTCGATGATTGATGAGGCACGCAATCAAAAGGTGGCTGAAATTTCCAACGCAAAGTTCTTTATCTATTAATTAAACACGTTCAAACCTCTTAATGAATGAAAGTTATAGTTTGATATTTTTTTAATTTAAATTTCATTTATGGGACAAAGTATATTAATATATATTTTTCATTTTTTCTCTTAAAAAATAAATTGAATTTTCTTTTCATAAACACCACAAAAGTCACATGAAATACATTAATTTATAAAATTGCAATGGAAGAAATCAAATTTCCTTCTCTCTTCCACCTAATTAACACCGACTATTCACACCTTCAATTTATTAATTACTTAGAAAAACAGCTCCAAATCTCTCTCCAAATTGTTATTTATATATTATACTCACGCAAGCAGTTTCAAGTTATTATTCTTTGAAGAACTTCTTCTCGTCATTGGAGTATAAAGGTAAACCATTTTTATAGTTTGATTTAATTATTATATAAAAATGAAGTAATATATATATATTTACGTGAAAAGATCAGGTTGACATGAGTGAAAGAAGCAAGAAGGAGAGTCCAAGCCTGGAATTGAAGCTGAACCTAGCAGCGGGTATGGGTGATGATACTGAAAGAGTAAAATCACCATCTTCATCTCCTTCGATGGGAAGCTCATGCTTATCAACAGAATTAGGAGAAGAAGAGATGATAAGTAGCAGTAATTCGATGGTGGTAGTTGGATGTACACGATGTCTTATGTATTTTATGTTATCAGATCTCAATCCCAAATGCCCTAACTGCAAAACTACCATCCTTCTTCATTTTCTCTCCCAAAACCCATCACACACCTGATTCTTCTTCTTTCATTAAATTAATATTTCCCATGCATCTCCCTTTCTATAAAACCTTATTCTTTTCTTTCACAATTTCTTTTCACTTCTTGTTTGGAATTTGCTGTTTTTTTTACCCCAATTCAATATTGTATTAACAAGTAGTTTTTTTCTATATATCGATATACCATTAATTTGGTGCATCATGCACCAAATTCATGGAAGAACTTCCTTCTTGTATGATAGACAGAAATCAATGATATGATTATATATAAACACTTCTTAATTATAATATATTATTGTCTCCTAGCTAGCTCCTCCTTTGCAACCGACAAGGGGTTTTTTCTTTAATTAAAATATAATTGAAGCTCAATATCTTAAACCCTCTTAAAATTGAATTTAATTTCATAATTAATATTTGAACTTTCATCATGTTTAAATTACTATCTGAATTTCAAATATCATTAAAAATTATCATCTAAAATTCAAACAACGATAATAATTCGTCATTTGAATATATAAAAATGTTGAACAGTATCTGTTGTTGTATGTTAATATTACTCCCGTGATATACATAATTTACAGATAATCCAAATAAATTCGTATACTAGATTTAGAAAGTGGGAGCAATGTTTTGCTTGTAACCAATCAACTCCCTTGTAAAACTTTCAATTAAATCGACAGTTCACGCATTCCAGGGTAGTTCAACTACCTTATAATCTTTTCTAAAGGGAATATCCTCCATTCGTTATATTAATCTTAAAAGTTTCTAAGTTGGATCACTTCATGAATTGACACGTAAGAAATTTAATGTTTATGTCTATATATACTGATATATAACCCAGAAAATTAATTGTTGGACTTGTTCAAGTTATAAAATTGAGAATTTCATGTTAAAATTAAATGAAATATTTTGGCTTCGATCAAAGTTTGGATTTTTTTTTTTTTGTGAAAATATATAGCAAATACATATATACAAAAATTATACATTTTTTAAGAAATAAATACATATACAGTGTTTCGATACCAAAAAAAGAATAGGTTGGCAAATTGAACACACAAGCAACGTGAATCAAATACAAAAATTGACACTCACCTATTTTGAAGTTGAAAGTGTTGGGATATATGCATAGTATATAGATAGCTTTAATTATCATCAATTAATAGGTTGATTCATCATACATCATTAAATACAGTACTGTTGCAACAACACTCTTATACACATGAAAATGCAAATTAATTAAATATTAATTTTGTATCAATTATTTTACGCTGTTGATGGATTTGGTTATTTTATAACTATATTAGAAATAATGGATCCACATAAATAATAATAATTATAATAATTGTGCATGGATTCTTGAAGCAAAGGATTGAGCCTCAAAACAGACCCATCAACAATAAATATTGTTGATTCTAATATATTAATAGACCTTAGAATATCGAACTCGTTACAGATGCATTGCCATAAATTTAAGTTGTAATATGGTCAGCTGTATTTATAATGAAGTTTTCTTGTGAAAAGGTAAGTGCATACATATCTTATAAGATGTACAAATGTAGCGATCAGATTCGGAGTAATGAACTTTGGAGTATACACTTTTCAATAAGAAATACACTGTCTTATTATTTTTAAATAATTAGATGTAAATTCAGTTAAATTAACGTCAAATGAACTATGCATAAGAAATTCAGAGCCTATACAGTTGACCATGTGGTTTGTTATATTTGTACTTGAAACAATTGTTTGGGTGCATGCGTGTGTCGTCTGTTTCCACCCATCAATTATTCATCACACCTACGTCAGGTCTCAGCTTCCTATCTTCTTCTTTAACAGATTAAGTGTGTATTTTTTTTCATAAATTTAGCAAGGTGTTGAACGGTGGGACCAACTCACTAAAGAGAATGCTATTAATTTATTTAACAGTGGCAGTATTAAAATGTTAATGGATTTTTAACAACCACAAATTCCATGCGCATCATGAAATATAATTATACTAATACTTGTAGATTATTGGCCACAGCACAACAAAATTTTGCGTTGAAATTGAGTGAAATGTTTTCAATTTTTAATAATGTCCGACTGAACAAATATCGTACAAACAACTCAAAAAATAACAATCTGATGCTATTAACAGCAATATTATTAAAACCGGATCAATTTAATTATAAATCTGCAATTTATTCGATTAGTTTAATATATAAAAATTAAATTGAATAAAAATCATAAAAAATCGATATGAATTGTTCAAAAATCGAATAAACTGACCTAAAATCGGTTGAAAACCAAAAATAATCGGTTTAAATCAGAAAAATAATTTTTTATCCAAAATATCTATACAATATTAATTTTTACTGAAAAATATAAAAATAATTAAAACTTAGACAATTTTAATAAATTTCTTATGAATAAAATAAAAATTATAATTTACAATTGATGAATATTTTTAAATATTTACAATTTTTTTACTAAATTTATCTTTAATATTTATTATAAATATTGAATAATTTAAAAATATTATTTTTATAATTAATTTTTGATGATAAATATATTTTTTAAAGTATTTTTTATTTTTTATATAGTTATATTCTCATAATATTTATAAAAAAATTTAAAAATAATATTATTTTAAAAAAAAGTAAAAAATTTTATTAAATTCTATAGAACCGGTAGAATCAAGAACCATTTATCTTTTCGGTTCTTTATACAATCCGGTTTTAATAACATTGATTAACAGCCACAAATGTCAATGTTTTTCCATATACATTGAACTTTGCTTTTGAATGTGGGAGCACAGAAGCACACTGTTTTATCAAAATTACTGAAATTCTAGTATAAGGCTAAACTAACTCATTGACTGGAAAACCCAAAATGCAATTGTGACCAAACTCATTCATGTTTTAAACAAGAAAGAAACTTCTTCTTCTTCTTCTTCTTCTTCTTCTTCTTCTTCCGCATAATAATAATAAATAATAATAAAGTAGTTCGTAAGGTGGACCAAGTCTTGGTTGCTCTTTTCTTACAGACTTAGAGTCAAAATTCCAACGCGTTGAATTTATCCTCTCTCTCTCTTTCTCTCCTTCTCGGCAACATCCTCCGCCACCTCCCTCCGATATATTATATTTATACCCACTCTAACTTCCACACTCTCTTCACATTTCTTCTAATTCAGATCTTCTGCTTCTAATTCAACAACTATGGACTCCAACCCTATTGTCATTCGTGAAGTCTGGTCTCATAATCTTCAATCTGAATTCCACCTTATTCGCGACCTCATCGATCGCTTTCCTTTCATTTCCATGGACACCGAATTTCCTGGCCTCGTTTTCCCTCCTCCCTTCCCCCCTCCTCACCGTCGACCCTCCGATCACTACAAAATCCTCAAATCCAACGTTGACGCTTTGAATCTCATCCAGGTAGGCCTCACTCTCTCCGACTCCCATGGCAATCTCCCCGATCTCGGCACCCCTAACCGATTCATTTGGGAGTTCAATTTCTCCGATTTTGATGTGTCGCGTGATGCCTACGCTCCCGATTCCATTGAACTCTTGAGGCGCCAAGGGATTGACTTCCACAGAAACAGAGAGGAAGGTGTTGACTCGGCTTTGTTTGCCGAGTTCATGATGTCCTCTGGACTCGTCTGCAACGACTCGGTCAGCTGGGTGACTTTTCACAGCGCCTACGACTTTGGTTACTTGGTGAAGGTGTTGACGCGGCAGTCGTTGCCCGGTAGTTTGGAGGAGTTCTTGAGATTGTTAAGGGTTTTCTTTGGAAACAGAGTGTACGATGTTAAACACATGATGAGGTTTTGTGATAGCTTGTACGGTGGTTTGGATCGGGTGGCCAGAACTCTTGCCGTTGACAGGGCGGTCGGGAAATGTCATCAGGCCGGCTCCGACAGCTTGCTTACGTGGCACGCTTTTCAAAAGATGAGGGATTTATATTTTATGAAGGATGGAGGTGAAAAACACGCCGGGGTGTTGTACGGATTAGAAGTGTTTTGAGTTTAGGGTTATATTTATTATTATTATTTGATCAAATAACAATTTGTATATTAAATTGTTAATATTCTTTTAAATAAAATGATTAAATAGTGATTATTCTTTTACATACCTTATTTCTATTTCATGGGAATTAAAATTCCGAAAGAATTTTGCTGCCACCTAAATAATGTACATGTTTTGTTCGAACTACTTGTTCCGAATAGTTTGAATTTATCCGAACTACTTATTATGATCTGTTATCAGATGCATAACTCATTTTTCTAAATCCTATCATATATAAAATTAAGATTCACAGCTCATTTGATTTGATTTCCATGTGAATACCATAATATTGATTATGCAGATAGCTTGTAATCTTAGATATATTTTAATTCCTTTAAGTAGTAGCTAATGATAAAAAGGTTGCCCCCAATTTTAAGGTATTTGAAAGTTGAAGCTTCAAATCAAAATTAATGACAAATAATCCCTTGGGATATTATTATTATGCTCCAATTAATATTTAAAAAAAGTTGAGAAAATTAATACCAAATATTATCCAATCCGAGTTCTTGAATTCAAAATATGAAATGTTGATGAGATTCGTTGAATTAAAATGTATAATATTATTATATTAGATATTGATAATAGGAGGTAGTTGGAAGAAGTTCCCATACTTTCGGTCGCTAACCCATGTTCTTCGATTCTCGAGGAAAACGTGGGGACATGATAATTATTTGTCTATCGTGGTGAAAGTACTTTTGGGACACGTTTCTAAGTGACCTATGGATGGATTTGATAATCCAGGTCCTTAGTCGGTGTGTGGAGGTTTGGATTGAACGATATGCTCGATTACCGTAGACTGCGAGACCAAGCTATTAGTTCGGTTGTTATCAAATATGATTTGATTTGGTTTGGTTTGGTTTTTACACTTTTAACTATTCTTCTTTTGATTCGACTATTATGGAAACAGTACAAGAAGCATGTAAGCTGTGAAGCAAATCAAATGCCAACAAGTAATAATGTGCTGAACTGCTTGTCTATAACCATCGAATGCCATTCATAACTCGTAAAAGATGATTATTTTAGGGAAAAATCAAAGTTAACATCCATAATCATGCAAATGGATACTGCTGTACGTAGTGGTAAAATTTAATTAAAGAGTATTATTTGGGGAGATAATGTCATTACAGATCTGAGTGAAAACCTGAATGATGAGAGGATGATGAGAAGGAGAATTGAGGTCCAAGAAGCATTTGAGAAGTTGATGAAGTTCATGGTTGGAGTAGATTTCATTCTCAAACATCATTTGCAGCATCGAATGTCTGAAATCTGAATGTGGGTCCTCTGAATCCTTCACTACGGCAACACTGTTCATGATTTTGGGCTCTTTGCCATCACAGTCTTGAACACTATTATCCACCGAAGAAGAAGGAATGGGCAATGGGGTTGGTGGTTGTACATGGGAAGGTTTAGGCTTCCCACAGCTCCACATCGCATTGGCTATTAGGGTTTTGACAAGGTTTTTCTTTTTAGAAGGCATTGCACTTTCAGATTTTCATTTACATACAGAAGAAGATTATATCTTGTTTTTTGTCACATATAGATTAGGTGGGAGTCTTTTTCTCTGGTTGTTGCTTACACCCATTTTCACTTAACTTAGGAGTCTAGACTAAAGAGAGAACTAAGGTCACGTTTGGTTTGGTGTACTAGACACAGGACTGTATAATATAATACAGTATAATCCCGTATACTGTGTTTGGTTGTTTTCTTAAAAAATTAATACAGGTATTAAATAATACATAATCATATATTTTATCCCTTGAACATAGGATAAAATAATACATCGGTATCCCTTGGGTTTATATAATACGGTAAACACCGTATTACACCGACTTTAATTCCGATGTCACTGTTTCTGATCATCCTCATCATCTCCGGCAACCTCATCCTCGTTTCTGGTCCTATCCAACAGATTTTAGGTTTATTAAAGAGAAATAATAAAATCAAAAGCCCTAAATCTCTGTTGCTCAATTTTTGTTCTTCTCTACCTACCTCTGTTATTCTTTCACTCAACCACCATCATCGGAGTTTTCTTGTCCGGCCATTGATCACATCATCCTTCGCCGACCATATTTCTTATTTTCAGTATGTATAATTTTGTTTTTTTTTTACATTTTTATCTCTTATTTTCTGTTGTTCATGTCTCTGGTTCTTTTTCCTTTCTATTCCAAATGCAAGCCCACGATAGAAAAACATAGGAAAAGGAGAAATTGAAGATCGGGATGAAGAGGACCTACCTACAAATCTCTCTTACACATGCTTTCTGATAAATAAGTTTTTATAGTTCACAGCTAGCAAATTAGTTCAATGCAATTAGTCTTGGATTCTTTTCATGAAAAGCAAGTGTATCGGTTAGGCACCAGCCATCAAGCTATTACAGCCTTTTTCTGTCGTCCGACCTACAAAAGATATTGCTGAATCTTGTAGGTAGCCAAGTACTGGATAGGTAGAGTTTCAAGCTTAACTAATTAATTGATTAGTAAATAAACAAAGGGTCAAACTTGTATTTCCCTGTTTCTTTTAATGTAAATTTTAAGCCTGTACTTGTTCACTCGATGGCAGGGACGATATCTATATGAGCAAGCTTAATTGCTCATGTCCTAATTTTTCTTATTACACTACTAGTTCACTGGAAAGTAATTTCATACAAAAGCTATACCTAAAGCCATCATGTTTATATTTAATGATTAAATTTTTCAAAGTATATATATTGAGTTTTCGTCAAGTTCTTAAGATATTCAAGCTAGAAATATGTCTGAGTTCAATTCAATGTATATCAGTGGCTGATGTTGGAATTTTTACATGTACGTGTCATCTTTTTTTTTTCTTTTATTGGACCAGGCATTCTGAACTTACAATCAAGACAAACTCATACCATTTCTGCAAGCTTTCTATAGTGAAGAATCCTTATGCTAGCATGAGGCAATACAAAGGGCTTCCTGATCAACGTGAGAACAAGTCTACAGAAACTTTGGATGCAAAAATTTTATATGATGGAGAAGGAAAGCAAAAGGAACATCCCCTAGAGTGCTCAAGTACCTCTGAAGGTATGCTTTGGAGTACTATTACTACCCATTATACATAGAGTAAGATTTCATGACAATTTATTTCTCATTTATATTTTATCTTGATAATAATAATTTGAGGTTGCCTAGAGTTGCGAAAATATAAGAAGAAGTTTGTCTAGAGTTGGTATACCATTATATAAAGGAGATAGCTGCAGCAGCTTTCCCTAAAAGTAATTATTTTCCTTCATCTGTGAAGTAGATTTTGCTAGCTTTTCTTTCCTGGTTTCTGCAGCATTTCCTGGTATGTGCATTAAGAAACTATTGTGTTCTCAGAAAATAAGCATATTGGTGAGACGAAGTGTATTGCTATAGCAGGAGAGTAGCCTTCTGAGGTAAGCTTGCATCTTTGGACCATTTTGTTTAGTTGTTGGTATTTTCTAGCATTTGGGTTTCCAATTACTTTTAGTTCGAATTTTAATGAAATGCTGGGTGTGTTTTCTTCTTCTTTAAAGATTGTATCTATAGTAGTTTTATGATACACAGATGGTAATGCTATTATTTTTCCTAATTATTATGAGCAGGCCATTTTACAACTGGGGATTCATATTTTATAATCTGATGATGTTGTATTATAAATAATGTATTGTGATTCCCATGAAAACATTACTTGTGGCTGCCATAATAGCATATGCTGGCCAATGATGGCTAAGATACATAGATATTCTCAAAAATTTGTGGAAATTGTTTATTTATTATCCCATAAAGCAACCTTTTATGTACTTCTTTGAAACCAAACCTTTTATCAGAATTTCTTATTTTAGTTAGCAATGTTCTGAATTAGATATATAAGAATTGCTCTAACTGATTCTTTTTATTGGAATGCTGGCATCATTAACTGAGTTCAATACGCCACAGGAAAATACCCGTTTGCTTTTATGGCTTAATTGCTCTGCTACTCTTTTTTCTTTTAAATTCATATGTAAGAAAAAAGAAAACAGAGAAAGAGAGTGAGAGAAACCTTCAATAATTTAGATGATATGACTAAGATGAACTAATTGGCAATTACTGGACATAAAGAGAGATCAATATGTTAGCACGATATCTCATGTTTCTAATTGGAAAGTGATGCAAGATCAATTAAGTTTTTCATGCTCACTTCGCTGACATACCATTGTCGCCCCTCTCATTCATCCTTCGACTGAAAGGTCCTTTTGAAAATTGATAGCAATTGAATGCAGTTCTTTTATATCTTACTTTTCTGCTCCATTTAGAAGGTTGTGCCATTGCTATAGTAACTGCACAAATCTAGGAACATGCATGTTGGTCAAGGGATCATGGTAGCTTCCAAGCAACTGTGGTCTTTGGATAGCTATTGCTCTATACACTATAAAAAAATTTCCTTCTAGTTACAAGATTTGATTCTTTGAGCGGATTAGTAATATGTTGTGCATGTGTGTTGGTTAAGTGTTCTAGATAGCTATTGAAGATGATAATGCTAGTTGTATGAAAAGATAAAAGCTCATTTGCTCACTGCTTTTGCTCCTGGAATTTTTGAAGTACTTTCAATTTAAACCAAGTGGCATGGTTCCGTTTGATGATGTTTTCTTCTGATGCTTCGTCGGTACAACCTCGTTAAATTGTTATTGCAGCATTGACTCTGTTTCTTTGTTCTTGTACAGGATTTAGAGAGGATGGAAAACCCAGTATATCTGCATTGGCAGTAGGAGACCAAAGCAACACTGAGAAAGCGCGTCTACTGAAAGATAAAATATTAAGCAATATTTTTGCTATGCCCATTGTAATAAAGACGGTGAAAGAGTGTATTTCTAAGATTGACACTATCAATTCTTTCAATGGAATCATACATCCGGCTTTTAAAAAGAAAAATACTAGACCGAGTATAGTTTAGTCTTCTTGACTTGTTATTTTTGGTGTTAGTTTGAAGAGGAATGATAGGTAATTAAAATGATTGACGGTTGTAGATTTGTACAATGGATCCACTCATCCAGCTGTTGAAAGGGAGATTTGAAAGGCCACACATGGTTCACCAACTTAAAATCTTGGTAGTTCTTGTTGTATCTAAACTCTTAAATTAGCCACCGGAATGGAGTTTGCATATTCTATATTCTTATATTTACGAGATTGTTTCTTATAAAAATTTTCTAAAAGTGATAATATGAACTATGGCACTAAGGAAACAAATTGTTTTTCTGTTTTTTTTTTATAAATTTTTTTTCATAACCTTGTTTTTTAATTTTTATGTAACATATCGAGTTTGACTCATGAGATGGTACAGAAATATCTCACAACAATGATGTTGGACAAAACAATAGATGAATCAAATTGTAGACAAAATATTGATTAATGTATGAAAAATTGAAATTTATAATTAATATTTTTGCCTAAATTGGTAACATTAAAAATAATTTAATTTTACATAATTTTTAAAAATAATACAGTACATTATTATACGCTGAACACCGTATAAAATTTATAAGTTAATATAATTTTGCACAAAACACTGTATAATATAATACATGCTAATACTGTACAGGCTAATACTATACAGGCTAGTACTATACAAGCTAATACTATGTAGGCTAATACAATACAATAAACCAAACGTAGCCTAAAAGCACCCATACGTATAATTAGGCGATTTACCTAAAATTAATTTATGTATATCATTTAACAAGTATTTTATTTTATTTTACCAAAAAAAAAAAACTGTTTTGTACAAGTATTTAGGTATAATACTCTGACACCTTAGAGATAACTAAATTATCAAATATTAATGTTCTGATAACTAAACTATACTAACATGAATATCTTATTTTAAAGGATATTTCTTGTTTGTGTAATATAGCTTCCGCAGCCAAACATTTATATAGTTAAGTTACATGGCATGGACTTGCAATGTTGGTGTTGCTACTTGGCCTTTCCTTGGCCATAACTTTCACAACTCATAAAATGACCCAAATGCCCCTCATACATTTCGGATTTTAATTTTAGCATCCTTTAAATTATATTTTGGGAGAATGAATAACTCCACCAAAATTAAATTATAGGCTGATACTCCTCCAATCCATCCATGTTAGGTTGAACCAGAAATGGCTGCGATTGTGTGTTCTCTGTGTTGGGTTTGGTTTCTGGGGATCACAGTGAAGCCCAACAAAGAAATAACACAAATGAAATAAAGTAAAAGCCATGAGGGTAGTAATGTCTTTGACTCGTTTCTCATGTGGCGTGTAAGTTATAAAGATAACATATTTTCTTCTACCTTAGAACTCAAAAGTTCATATTTTGGGAAACAGTTTTGTCCGCTCAAATACAGAATTGGAGGATGCATTTTTAGATTAGAGAAGGTGAAGTGGTGTGTAAGAATTTATAAAAATGGCAAAAGCTCTCCAACTTTCATGCTTCTGTTCTGCATCTGCATCTTTTCCGACCAGTACAAACATGGGGAGCTGCTACATTCGACCTCTCAACTCCAATTTCAATTCCAATTCAAGTTTTAAAAGCTTCAAGATTGCAGCCATCAAGGAGAACACTGACCCATCTGCTGAAGAAGTCACCACCAAGTATGGTCTGGAAGCTGGTCTTTGGAAGGTATTTGATTTTGTAAATCTTGAATTTTGTTTGCTAAGTTACGATTGGATTTCAAAGCTATTCAACTTTGTTGGTTTGATGTGAAGATATTCAGCTCAAAGGAAGAAAATGATGAGGAAGACAGTAAAAGGAAATCGAAAGGAGAACAAGCCAAAGAACTGCTAGCAAAATATGGAGGAGCATACTTGGCTACATCTATTACTCTATCGCTGATCTCCTTCTCTCTTTGTTATGCTCTGATTAGTGCTGGCATTGATGTTCAAGCTTTGCTACTCAAGGTCGCCACTTGTTTGACATTAAAACCTAAACTCTTCGAAGATGCAATTTGGCTGTAATTTCTTCTTCTCTAGAATAACTGTATTACAAATATTGCAGGTGGGTATATCAGTTGATGCGACAGGGGAGAAAGTTGGGACCTTTGCGTTGGCATATGCTGCACACAAGGCTGCATCTCCTATAAGATTTCCCCCAACTGTAGCTCTCACTCCTATTGTTGCCAGTTGGATTGGAAACAAAGTTGATAAAGATAAGTAGTTCATATATAGAGTAGCTGTCAAGAGACTAAACGTTTTCTATAACGTGATATGTGCACTCGTAAACTTATAAATCAATTCAAAGTTCAGGCATTTGGGAATTGTAATTAACAAATAAGACAATTGCATTGCATGGTCTCTTTGATGGTTTGTAGTATGACGACAGGGCTCCCCGTCCTTGACATACTATATAATAGGCTGCACAAGTCGATGTTAATATGTGTTAGAGAAAGAGCAATACACAGAGATCGTGAAATGGATTCTTTTCCAGCTCAAGTCAGATTAGACATTTGCTATCATATTTTACATATTTTTAGCTTCTAATTTCCTCAATGTTACAAAGCCTTAAATTGAGTAATATACAACCGTAAGCTCAAACATACATTTCGTGCCCTTATTTGCTTCCTGATTACATGGATCATTTATCTTACTTCAACTGTACAATGCACGAGCCACTTCCAATTCTTTGGTTCCCCAAGACTCCGAGGAACGTTTATGATGCAACTCCCAAGAAGCACCCATTGTAGCATATGTAATACAAATGGGAGATGCAACAGACATCTTAGGTGTTCAATCAAAGATTCAGAAACAAGACCTTGTTTTACCTATTCACCCTGCAGTAGTGTCACCATTTGTAGGAACTTCCGTTGGATTTGTAGGTGGAGTTTGGGGTCGGGGTGTACTGGCATTTCCAATGCCATAGTCATCATTAAGTGCATCAAACTCATTCCACTCGACCCCAGCTATATTTGTGAGTCAAGGATATCGGCATTGAATGCTCAAAACAAGAGTGGTGCAAGCAACAATTTAAAACAAACACATTGCAATAATTTAGCAAGGATACGTTCAGTTCGCCACATGTCCGTGATGCTAACACCAGCATCTGATAATAGCCAGTAATCCGCATCAATCTGCAAAGAAACACAATTAAGAATTTTGTAGTTCAAAAGTGAGAGTTTCTTTCTGTGAAAGGAATATTTTAGGACCCCCATTTTGTTTAGGGGAAGAAATAGGTTATTGATGTGAACAATATGCATAGCATGTTAAATCCATGTGTCCACCCTCGGTAGATATATTTATATCTAGCAAACATAAAATTAAGACATCAACAATTTGCACCAATGTGAGTGATAATGCCATATAAGAAGACATACATCAACATCTGAAGGAACGATTTTCATGATCCCACTCACGAAATCCTGTGAGTTGTTAAGATCTGAGCCCATTCTTTGATCATCTTGTCCCTGCAACTCAATTTCCTTTCCTTTGCTGTCCACTTGGACTGCTGAAAATGCTAGATTTTCATCAAAGCCTGAACTTGATGGGTAATTTGAAGGTGGCTCAACACCATGAATCTCCTCAAATTTCTCCTCAAATTTACTAAAATAACAGTCAGAAGAGAGAGAGAGAGAGGGGCATCTGGAAATTTAGTTAAAGCCTTTAAAAAAGAAAAAGAAAAAAAAATTGATCATTGAAGCGCTACTCCATTGACATGGTGGTCTAATCAGCCAGTTAAGACAGAGAGAGAGAGAGAGAGATCAGAAGCAACATTACCTGACAAGATAAACATCTATAGGACCCATTGTGCTTCTAAGCACTATTCTGTATCTCCTCTGAGGATAGTCAACAGCCTGATCCAGAAGAAAAGCCTGAAATGAGGAAATATGTACACATAACTGCAGTATTTATTTTTAAATGACTGATATGGGATTACCTCATCAGGATCAGGGACTTCCAAAGTGGTGCCATGTGGGGCTTTAATTGCTATTAAGGTCTCATTCTGCCAAAATAAGAATTCAAATACTCAATTATGAAAAGTAGAAATTGTCCCAGCAATTGCGTTTGCAATCCAAGTACCAAGTCAACAGCTTATAGAATAATTAAGCAAAGAAAGGAACCAACGTGGAAGCAGGGTAAATTCTTGATGTCCTCCTCAGTGACAAAAAGCCACCTAAAACGGTATAAACATAAATTGGCAAATTCCACGAATTAAAATCATATATGAAGTGCAAGTAAACAAAATTTGGTCAACATAAAGAAGGGAAATCTTACTTTTGATTATTCTCATCTTCACTGAGGTCCCTCAATCTTTCTTGCATTTCTCTGCAATGACAAGAAACATCAGCACAAACCAAAACTTGCAAACAAAGAAGCAATACATGAGATGTCAATAATAAGAAAACATTAGATAACCTTATTTGTTCATCCAATCTGCGTTCCTCAATGTTTAGGTTTTCAACTTCTGCCTGCAATGGAGAAAAAAAAAATGAAAGCAAAAAGGTCATTCATATCAAATCATGTACCTTGCAAATGCCTTTTTGTTATTCAAATTCTGCCAAAACACAGTAATGGAGAATGGCCAGATATTCTAGAATATGGTATGCACAAGATCATTCAATAAGAACAACAATGCTCCATCCTAACTAAAACTTAAGATCCAACTCAGCCACTATGCACATTTCAAACTCATGACAACACCATGGCCTGTGATAAGAGATAGCCCCAAAAAGATGAATCAGAACACTCTTTCACAGCCAACAGTCATTATACTAAATATGAAACAGAGTGGAAGAAACCCTTCTTATCTGGATTAGAACAGATAATGCTGAGGAAGTTGTTCTAGGAACATTTCGAACCACAGAGAAAATAAAGTCAAGAAACAGTAGACGAAAATGTAGAAACACGATATGTTAGAGTTCAGGAAACCCAACTCATCCAAAATTACACACGTCAAGAAGCAAACTGTTAACTGTACCTGCAAACTAGCAACATTTTCATCTGCTTCCCCTGGCCTCGATACATCAAGTCCCCTGATATCAATCAACTATTCAGTGTTTATACGAAATTAATTAATACATACTTCAAATTGATTGTATCATCTTACACAGTGACAATAAATGTGAAAAAAATGAAGAAATGGGAAGAAGAATGTAGTAAATCCATACTTCCACTGGATTCTATTCTTGAGTTTCTTTTCTATGAGACCAATTCCTTCAAGAACATTTGTTATATCATATATCCGCCGCTTTTGCACCTGTAGAGACACAAAACTTTCAAATGCTATGACTTAATTTAGGAGGTTAAATTGGAAGGGAATAACTAGTTGTCAGTTGTCACCTCCAAAGTGTCAGCGGCTTTGTTAAGATCTAGGATACCATCTTCAGCATGTTTGATCAAATTGATGAACTTTTTTGTCAAGAGACCTGTAGCAGAATATTAGCTATTTTACCACTCATAGGATACATCTAACTCTATATCCTTGAAATAGATCCCATAGTTCTACAATTTACTATCTTAACAAAACAAAGTGCTTGAGAATAAAAGTTTACCTAGGGAGCTGTCATAACGACAGGGACCAGTTGGAGTAAGATTGTTTCCAGGAGAACCTGCCAATTGCCACAGCTCATCACTCAATGTACTTTAATTTCCTCTTGCCTCACTCAGTACGAGCAAGGGAAGAAGGAAATGGTTCCAAAGTCAGAAAAGAATCTAACTTTCAGGCAGTAGTAGGCCCACATGGACCTCACCATTAACTGTTGAAACCCTCCAAATTAGCAAATAGAGGATATCACTGCTATTACTACGTAACTCACCAAGATTTGTAGTGGCATTCTGAGATGCAGTTTTACTGCTCTTCGAAAGCCTTGATGTTTTGGGAACCTTTCCCCCTTTACCAGACACAGGTGTCTGGAGAGGACTGTTCACTACTTCCATGTATCCAGGACCAGCATTCCATGCAGTAGAATCAGCTTCATGATCTGCTGCATCACTCTTTCGCTTTAATGGCTGATAAACACATTTTATTTTAAAACATAGTTAACATCATGTACATATTAAATAATCAAAATATTACAAAGGCAGGGAGAAATAACAACATCAGGTACTGGATTTCTGGCCAAGTTTAAGGAACCAAAATGAATATATGCATTGACTGGGAAACGTGTGTGCATACATGTTAGATAACCACCCTTACATAAAAGATCCTAAATTTAATGAATCAAAAAATAAATGCATATATTTCTTTTGAAGAATTGAACATCCTATAACTTTGAAGCATTGTAAGGCAGTGAATTTTATTTAATATATCTCTCTTCTCAAATTTCTTTTCCTTTTTTTTCTTTTTGGTACACATATGCATGTTCAGTTAGGGCGGGGCCCCAGAAAGAATATGCAGGTCTATGAAAATAGCTTAGGTACTCACGCTCGATTCAAACATTAATATCTTGAGATTTTCTCTTTATGATAGTTATAATCGCATAGAGAGAGAGAGAGAATAAAACAACTAGAAATTTTTAGCAAATAAAATTCTCCTTTCAGCTGGCAATCAGCTCAGTGCATCAAAAGGTTTCTAGAGAATGTAGATCACTAGATGTTCCAGAACTCAACGCATCAAGATTTTTGGACATTGAATTTGATGACGCACAGGCATGACTGCCAAATTTGGAAAAGAATATTCCATGACATAAATAAATAAACAAATAAACAAATAAATAAAGAACTGCAATTACCCATCCTGTCCTTGTTTCTTTTAATATTAATCTTCAAATGAATAAAAAAAAATTGAACTAGTACAACCCAATAACACAACTGCCAAATAGCAACAGCCCTCGAAATGGTGTCTATACAAATATCTAATATATCTATGTTTGCTGTATCTCATGCAATTTCTTAGCACCAATGACTGCTTCTCTCAGCAATGATCTTGCTCAAAAATAAGGTCAAATCATAATAATTTCTAAAGATCTACAATCACTCCAGAACATAATACAATCAGCAGAAATCTGTCATCAGCAATCCAAATTTCCCCCTCTCAAGATGATTTAGGCACAGAACAGCACCTGCCAGTTGGTAAAAACCTCGTATGACATTCAGAAATAGAGAACAATCCATAACATATTAATTCATACCAACAACTTATAAACAGTTGAACTCCTTTTTTGGGACTCTGAAGTAATAAGCCATCGATCTCTTGCACGACTTTGTGTGCTGACTCCAGTGGCCAACCAACTTAAAAACGAAAAAGCAGATAAAAGAATGCCACATGGGATACCCCCCCGTCATAAGTCAAAATAGGAAAACCTAAAACCATAAATAAACCTGGATTATGCAAGTCAGACAGGAAGAGGCAGGCATGTATTTATGAATGAAAATGCATCATGGTTCCCATTTATGAGCTTTGTGCTGGGCATGTATTTGGGAAAATGTCATTTAAGTAATGGTTGGCAAATGTGAACTCTTAACATATGAAAAATTCCTTAAAAGAAGGTACTAAATACAGTCTTTCAGGCCAAGAAGTATAGGTACTTCATAAAAGATATAGTACAAATCATCTTCCAATTGCCTTAGCTTGAAATAATTTTAAGGCATAAAAATCGTATTTGTTTACAACATCATCATAAAAAGGAAAAGAAATTAATGGAATAGAGTACAAATTGTAGGATGTAGAAAGCATAACCAATTCTTTTGTTGTAGTCACAATAAGAAGGCACACATGCTACATATTAACTGTACCCAGAAACTAGCAAGATGACATGATCATTGACTAAGCACTTTCTGAGTTCCTGGAAGAACAAGAAAAATGAAGCATTTATGCTGTCATCACATGGTGTTGTATACAGTAAGCTTCAATATAAAAGTGAACTCAATAACAAGGTCCATTGGCCAGCGTTCAATTTTTAAAAAGCACTTCAAATTCCAGTTGCTGAGATTCTCAAGTAGTCAATCCAAGGAGTGAAGCACCTGCAAGTTATTGATAATCTTCCGTGCTGTGCTAGGTAGCTACATTTTAGTATATTATTATACCAGGTCACCAGGACCCTTCATTTTCATTGCTAGAAAGCAGCCATGTTGACATAACTTTTCCTCGATTTACGTATTAGAAAATACATAACAAATAGTAGTGATAACGTGTGTGTGTGTGTGTGTGTGTATTAGTCCAAGAACCCAACACTAAAAAATGTAGCATATAAAAGTCTTGAATAAATGTAAAAACAGGAAATTTGTTTCACCCTTCAATGGCGACACAAGAAGTGCTAATGTTGGTTTACATAAATCCATGATAGGCCCATCCATTTATAATTTGGCTTGACAGCACAGAGAAAAAATAGCAAACAGAACATTCAACATGGTTTGTATGAAAAAAGGGAAGCTGAACACATTTTAATACATAAAAACTCTCAGGTTGGAGATGCTACAGCGAAGAGAGGAAGGATGTACTTGATACAGGTCTTTGAAAATAATTGAACGAGGTTTAGGCCGTCAGGTTCAGCACAAAACCTTATGTGGACTACTACACTGCTTAAGAATTGTTTTCATAGTTTAATGCAAGTTTATTTGACTCATAATCTATTCACATACATGGAATAATATTATCCATCTTATGTCTCAGTAAAGGAAATATACATTCCTGTCAGTCAGTAACATTCAGAAGTACATAAATAAGTCAGATTGCATTTACAAGAGTCTTTCTTCCCATAAATGGCCATAATATCACACGTATAATACAAAATGTCAAAGTACAAGAAAATTTAGCATGCAGCTGAACCCTTTTACATACAAAGTACAAGTATCGACAGATAACATGAGAAGCATGTAAATCAGTATCACATTCATAAAAGAAACCATAACTAGCAAATGCAGAATAAGTTGCACGAAAAGGAAAGAGAATTTGAAATTCATGAGATTCAAAGCCTCTGAAAAATATGGCTAGACATCTGGCGGATGTATGTCAGTAACAAAAATCAGGCAACTGCAAAATCCACATGGAACTAACAGAAGTTGATGGACCGAAAAGGCATCAATCATGTACAACTACTGCCTCAATTAAGATCTAAGAGGTCAAAAAAAAGGGGAAGTGTTGTCTCCCTCTAGCACACAAGTAATAGTATCCAAAGAAATCAATAATTAGACTTCAAAGGCCAAAAGAAATTAATGAGAACTTACAACATCAATTAAAGATTGCTGTGAAGCCATTGTTGGGAAATAACAAATTGATCACAATTAAACATCCTAGTGATGCTCATTTCCATATTGAAAGTGGTATAGCTTACTATTTGTTTATAAAGGTTTGGCCCAGTGAAGCTAACTTTTTATTTTCATATTCTCAACTTCAATATAAAGCTCAATCCTTGCATGTAACTATCAGCAATTTGGGTTCAATAGACTCAAACTCCGCATATTGATTTCACCATTAGCATATATATAGGACATTGGTTTTCTTATATCATCAAGATAACAAATGCCACTGTCCAGTAAGAATGTTCCCAAAATTGAAGGGTCATAATCAAACAAGAGGAAAACAAACAAAGTTTGGGTGAAATCATAAATTTTCAGCAAGTCAACCTATTTTTGCAAAAGGTCATAGTTTTCTGTCGTTTGACTCTTAAATATGACAATTGAAAGGGGTTAACTTTAATTATCGAACAAGTGAAGAGCACAAAAGGAAAGCTCCATCATATGCTTATGGAAATAGTTTATCAAACCGAGTCTCCTTCAGAGAGGTGAAACATACAATTCACCTTAAAGGGCTTGAGAAGGAAAAACATCAAATAATTCATAAAACCCACCAATTAAATCTCCCTCTCCACAGAACAACATGTGAACAGAAGGCAAGAATTACGCTAAATTCCAGAGAAAATAAAAATAAAATTCAATGTTCAATGTAAACAGATTAACAAAAAATGGCAAAACTCAGTAACCCAGTAGATCTCAGTAAAATAGAGATGAAAACTTAAAACACAAAAATAACCAACAGTAAGAAGAAATACTCACGGGAGGTTTAACAACGATGGCCTCAACTTCATGATCGGAAACACGGCGGGGGTCAGTGGAGAAGCAGTGGTAATCACCGGGAACCAAGAAAGGTGGCTTGATAGAGGGAAAAGGAAGTTGACGTTTGAAGGAATTATCCATAGTGGTGTGTGATGGGGGGATTGGCGGTTGGGAATTCGACATCAGAAGCAGAAAAAGAAAATTAAAAAGGGGTTTTGAGGAGTTTGAGAGAGGAGAAGAAGGAGGATCTTGGAATTGAATTGAATCGTGGAATCGAAAGAGAAATCGAAGAAGAGATCTGTTGGGAAAAAAAAAAAAAAGCGGGAGAGAGAATGCGAGCAGAAAACGAGGGAAGAAATGAAGGAAGGAGGGAATTTGGTTCGGATATAAGATGTGGAGGGAAGCCTTCTTATATAAATTTTATTTTATTTAATCTACACATTCTTTTTTTCTTTTTTACTTTTACCCCTTTTTAATAAATAAAACTTTATATTATATTTCTCTACACATTTTCTATCCATTATTTTCATTTCAAATCATTTTACAACATCAAATCAGTTCGACTTTATGAAAATAATTACGTAATAAAAAAATTTCATATAATTATATATTTTAAAATTTTATGTTAATAAAAATAAAATAAATCATAACATGTAATTGGATTTTGACTTCACTTTCACATCTAGATAGCAGATAAAATAAATATTATATTAAATATTTTCGTCAATTACCTTAATCTAATTCACTTATATTTACAAAAGGGTGAATAAAATGAACCTATTTTGATATTTTCATTTTCATTTTCTTTCTTGAAATTATACAATTTGATTTGCCAAACATTTAATAAAAAATTAAAAAGAAAGGCTTTGTTATATTTATTATTCGGATGAGGAAAAAAAAAAGTTGGAGAGGCAATGGAATCGACGATGTGCTGCTTGTAAGGAGCGAAGAAGGTGACGATTATTAGGTGAGACGATAATTCCACTACCAAATTCCCACTACTTCACTCTCCTTTCTTTTCTTTTTTTTTTTTTCACCGATACAAATAATGGATCCATCAATCTTCACATATATGATAAGATCCTATATAAAAAAAAAAAAGAAAACTCATATATGCAAATTTATCAAAATCCTATTTATTTTTTTTTTATAACTTCTACCTACATTGTAGCTTTAAATAGCAATTAACATGGATCGATATTAATTAATTCACTAATTTCGGTTAACTGATATATCAATTTTAATTTTTATTGATCAACAATTAAAAATTTTTAATATATTCAACACGAAAGCAACAATAAAATACTCATTAAATATACACATATGATGAATAAATGATTGTAATGCGAAGATAATTTTAATGTTTATTTACTAAAATTATGTATTATAATAATATTTTAGAAATTTTTATATTATAATATTAATAAAATATAAAAATATTCAAAATTTTAAGTGCAAAATTAATATATAAAATATAAAATGTATATAAATCGGTTAATTGTTGAGTAACAATTAAATGTCAGTTTTCAAAAATAAAAATAGTGGCCGTAAATTATTGATTTAGTTAATTTAAAATTGATTTGATTTCGAATTGATTTTTCTATTAACTAAAAATTCGATTTTTTTCTCGCTCCTTGTTTAAATTTTAACTAGATACATTTTTTTTCTTGCTCATTAAATATATACATATAGTGAATACTAGCACGTACTCTTAAATTAGAATTAATTACGTCCGTGATCATTTAATTTTTGAATTTACAATCAAATGGTCATAATAAAATAATTTATAACATAAAAATCATAAAAATTCTATTTTATTTTAATTGAAATAAAAATTACCTGAAAATCAATTTTTTATCATTAGAATGACAATTAAGCACGCCATGTGAGATGACAACGTCATTTTAAAATCAATAACATTTATCAATTAACCCAACAGATGAAAAAAAAAATTTACATCATCATGTAAATATAAGAAAATGATGTGCACAAAAAATAAAAAAATTTAAATAACTAATAATGATCTATTTATCGAGTTAATTGATGTTAAAATGACATGACAATCATATATAGTTTGCTTAATTGCCACTTTGATAACATAAAAAATTAATTTTCAGATTATTTTTATTTTAATTGAAATAAAATAGAAATTTGATGATTTTTGTGTTATAAATTATTTTATTATGACCATTTGGTTATAAGTCGCAAAATTTGATGACCATAAATGTCATTATCCCTCTTAAATTATTGCTTATGTTCTTTTAGCTCAATTGTACATTACTATAATAATGAATTGAATCAATAGTGTCGTTTCGCAAGATCATTATCTCTAAATTTTTCTATGTTATTTGTCTAGCTTTTCTAGTGAGCAAGGAAAGTGCCTCCACAATTCAAGAAAACCAAAGTAAAAATAACAATATATATATAGCTTACTGTAAAATTACTGGATATTTATAAATTACCTCCTCGGCTTTTTATTTTTCTAAATGTAGATTTGGCTAGAATTTGCTCCCCAATCTATTCTTTAGGAGTTTGTTCGATTATAAATTAATTGCCTAAGAGATTATTAAAATGCATACTTCACGTTAAAGGTGTAATGTTTTTCTTCATTAAAAAAAGCATAATATTTAATTATACTGATATTATTATTGAATATTAAGTGCTGCCTAATGGATCAATTTATGTTAGTTTATACTTTGTATATATGAAAAATCCAATTGAAAGATTTATTTTTTCATTTTATAGAAATGATCAAATTTAAAAAAAAATTTACCTGGATCAATAAAACTTACCAACTTTGATTTGACTAAAAATCATAGTCTACAACAGAAGACGAAGTATGATTAATACCCATATTTGTAAAATAAGTCTATTACATATAGTTTTGAAATAAATTCTATGCGAAAATTCCATTCAATCCTACCTTAAAAGTCTCGTGACTCCATAAAAAAAATTGAAAATAAATAAGAAGATTGAACGAATAATCTGTTACCTGTCATCATTCATGAGATTACGTATTTATTTTGATGAGTGAGATAATGTTCACATTTCACATGGTTGATTACAAGTCATCTGATGGCTCAAAAAGCCTCAAATATCCTGAAACTCCACTTAATTCCACCGGCTTGGCTGTCCTCATCCCTTCCATTGACTGCAGTAAGTGCTTCGCTAGCTGTTGCTTTTGACTTCGAAAGGCTTTATCAATAGTTCAAGAAACTGTAATAAAGAAATAATGGCCATAACGTAACAACCATATCACATAAAGTTCATCCATTTTCAAGATCTGCAGTAATTTCCTAGCATTTATGCCTCTTGGATTGTGACATAAAGCAACGAAGCATTCACTATTTTAGATCCCTTCTCAATCTCAGTGCAAAGCTTCTAAGTTTATAACACTTCCATTTGATTAACATTTGGCAGTGTAAAAGGTCAAGCACTTGCATCATACTAGAAATTCTAGATACAAAGTCTTGTTCTCTTCCTTCCGTAAGTGCCCGACTTTCTTTTTCAAATATTATTTACTTTTAAACAAATGAGCCAGATCAGGATCATCTAAGTCTATATCTAACCATCCATTAAAGCGCATGTACTCGAGATAATGATCTGGGGGCTTCACTGGACTGCAATTTCTCACAGTATAGCCACGAATCATCTCAAGATCACGAGCAAGCCATCGAATATAAGCACGGTCTACAGGAGGCACAATTTTCAATGGAATTTCCTCCCTTTCTTGCTTTGCAGCCGCCACGGGCTTGTTTCCCATGCTAAAGTAAAAAAAAGCAGCGGAAAGCAACAACTAAATGTTAGTCACAAATGAAGATATAGAAATGGGTGATATTTGTTTGTCCCATGCTCGCCTATTTGCTGCAACTGACAAAAGTCTCGCACAACAATGTAAATGTAAGAAATTGAGTGGCAATGCAAGTTTTGGCAACCAGAATACAGCTCATGACACTCACTAGAAGCATGACGTTCATTTCCTTGATTATATCACAAAGAACAACATGATTTGAATAAAATCCAAAGATGCAATCGGAAACTTCAAGACAATACAGACAATGCACAGGAATGAGAATAAGAATCAATGCTAAAATTTCAATGGCATCAAAGACAGGAGCCAATGCTATGTTACAAGCTCAAACCCCAAAAGAAGTTCCGCAGCATATAAAACAAACTCAGGATTTTAGCGTTGGGAGGATCAACACCTCCATAAGAATTTCATTTTTTTTTCCTTGCACAATTAAATCTCCATAAAACTGGATCTATAAAAGACCCAAATGCCAATCCCGGAACACTCAAGAATAAGAAAACAAGAGGAAACCTAATTAATAAAGTATGTACCAAAAAAAAAAAAAGACAAGATGAGATATTTTCTTTCTAGACGACAGCCAGGAACAAAGCAAAAAAAATGAAACAAGTATGGTGGAGAAGAATCTCATGGGAAAAAGCTGGAATTGGTTATACGCCATCAAAGATCACAGAATGGCACTAATGGTGCATTATAGCCAAGATAATTGTGAAAAATTGAACTATATTCCATAGAAAGAGTAATAAGCTTACAAAAACAATCAAGCTTTATGATTTGATAAGAGAAATTTTTCATCTGCAAATCCGAAAAGGGTGTTCAATGCAGCGGCCAAAGTGAAAGATGAAAAACTAGAGCACGACTAGTAATAAGAAGGAGGTTTTCAAAAAACATAACAAGAAGGCATTCAAAATTTATATTCTTTTGCGCTGACATCGGAAAATCTAGACAAAAACTGTATAATTTATTCCCCAAACTGAACATAAGAATGCAGGATTTACTCTGCTGATCCAGCAAAGCTATTTAAACTTAACGAATTCTTAACATAAGAATCAAATAAAAATCATAGCTAGTAGTCCAAAATCGCAAGTAAAAATTTTGCGGAAACTTAACTAGCGAAGAGTTTGAAAAGAAATTACCTTGATTGTCGGGTTGGGGACCGGATAGAAAAAGCCAATTCCAAAACTCTCAAGCTTCAAAATTTTGTGAGTACTTAAAGGGCTATGATTTACGGACTGGTTCACTGGGTCAAACGGGCCGGTTTCTCAGAACTGGTCTGGATTTATTTTAATGGGCTCGGGAGACTATAAATCGGTGGACCCAGTTGGATGTGCGGAATGTGGATCCGGTTTGCTGCTTTTATTTCTTTTCTTTCCGTCCAAATTCTCCGAAGATCCCTCAATCTCTCTAGCAATTATTTGAATTGAATCCCCATTTCCCCTACTGTAGTTCCATCTGCTGGTGTATGACCTACGTCCGTGAACACCACCGGCGGCATCACGTAGTCCGACTATCGACGGCGTTGCAGCCAAAGTTTTAACATAATAATTATTTTTTCAGAAATGCAGAAGTATGGTTTACAGCTGAGGGTGCATCCCCAGCAGGCCAAGAAGCCACCGAGACCTCCTGTTCAGGCACCTATTGGTTTTCGTGACGATGACGATGACGATATTGAAAAGGAGATTTCGCGGCAGGCTACCAAGAAAAAGTCTCTCAAGGAGGTAAGCAAGCTTTTTTTTTTTAATCTGTAGAGCAATAATGATGTTAATTCAGTCATTTATTTTGTGTTTTTCATTTTTTTAATCTACTGTTCTGGTTTCAGATTGAAGATCAGCATAAAAAAGCATTGGAAGAGGATCCATCAGTATTTGATTATGATGGTGTTTATGATCAGATGCAGCAGAAAATTGCTGAACCACGACAGCAAGATCAAGAGGAAAGAAAGGTATTTTAGTGCTTTTTTGTTTCAGAACTTGTAATATTAAGAAAATTTTGCTTTGCAATAGCAGTCGAGTTATTGATGTTGAGCTAATGGCTATTGATCAATTAACGCATAGTTTCCATAGTGAATTCAACATCCAAAGCACTATGCACTGTGCAAATTGCAAGTAACTTTTATCTGGAAATAGCAGGATTTTCTCAACTTTATAATTCTGCTGGAAAGTAGTAGTTTGGTAATTAGGGGCAGAAGAATTTAGTATTTATGAGCAATTAATTTATTAATTTTGGTAGACTGCTACCTTTGGAAGCTAGAATTTTGTATGCGGTGCCATATCACAAGGAAACAAATTTTAAAATTGTTATGTTGCAAGATCCTTTTTGAATTCATGGGTCTCTTTTAAAAAAAAAGTGTAGTTTTCTGTTTTTATGTTTATACTTACTTTTGACTACTCTAAGTTTAGACTTTGAGTTCCAAGTAATGTACTTTTTTTTTTTATTTTCATGCAAAATGTAGTTGAAGCCTTCCTGCTTAATATTCAAATGAAATGAAATTTACCAATTGTATTGTTCTCCTGTTGCAGCCTAAGTATATACAAGCTTTGATGAAGAAGGCAGAACTACGGCAGCGAGAACAAGAGGTTATATATGAGAGAAAACTTGCTAAAGAAAGAAGCAAGGATGATCACCTCTATGCAGATAAGGACAAATTCGTTACAAGTGCTTACAAGAAAAAACTTGCGGAGCAGGTGAAATGGATGGAGGAAGAGCGCCTGCGTCAACTTAAAGAGGAGAAAGATGATGTATGTATATCTTTTCTGTAGACTCTTCTACCCTTTCTTAACTTCTCTATTATCTTATAAATAGCTAGTTCCTCATGTGATATGATTTTATGCTTAGTTGAGTTGTTGCCTTTTGGTTTATCCTACAACATATCTTTTTGGTATTTGAAATTTTTTCTAACGTGAATGCAATGTTAGGGTTTGAATCCTTGATCTCGTAGTACTCTCTACTAATTGCCTAATGGGTCATTTGTGCATTACTCATATTGATGGGAATTCTATTTGTGCTTTCATGCACATTTCGTCCTACTATTGTTTGCATACTTTGGCTTTTTAAATTTTTCTGATTGTCATTGATCTGCCCGTAGAAACTCTTCTGTTGCATGATCATATATCATAATTATGGGTTTTATTGTACATAGATGAATATTTCCATTTTTGTACTGAATTGAGAACGTCTATTAAGAGATATAATCAGTATTGCATTCATACTAATAGTGAAGATAATATTTTGTGGTTTTTCTTTCTTCAAAATATTAGGGTAACTTGTTCCTAAATAATGAAGTTTGATGGGATTTTAGAGTGCAAATTTTATCCCAAGGATCTGCTTCATTCTCTTTATAGTTATTTTTTCTGAAAAGATTTCTACTTGGATTGTCAGTATAGACGATCATGTTAGTGTTGTAAAATTGTTATTTATGATTCTCTGATATTCATTTTTTAAGTAAATTACTTATTTTCTATTTAGATATCTCTCAAAATTTTTTATAATAATTTTCTCTTGGTTTGTGGCTTGAACACGGTTTTTGATGATTGAAGTTGTCTCATAGTGAAGAGTCAAGCTATATTTTCTATATAGTCAACCGCTTTTGTGCATATATATGCGTTTATAAATTGTTTTGTTTTGATATCATTTGAGAATTTCTCATTTAAGCTTCTCGTTGATTCAGCTATTTTGAAGAGTGGTGCATACTGATACACATATTTCCTATTGGAATTGGAATTATTTTGTATGTGTGGATGGATGCAGACAAGAATTTTCTACAATGATGCTTTTAGTCATTGATAATTGATGGCAATCCAATTAAGACCACCTCTGTCATGCATAATGGCAAAGTATGGTACTGCATACTGTAAGGTTCAAGATGTGGTTTTACTGGCATACCCAAAGTTAACATTCTGAGTTTGGCACTAGTGGTGACTGGTAATGGATTTAGAATCTTTATGGATAAAATTTGTAGTTTAGAATCCTTGCATACAAATTCATGATTGTGAATTAGACTTTGTAGAGGCGTTTGAAGTCTTTAAGGAACATGTATGCGTACTGCATATGAATTATTTCAGTTGATTAATGAAACAAGGTTGATCTGTATGCAATTCTCTTGTTAAATCTTAGTACATTATGGCATTTAGTTGGCTACATTACTTTCTCTTGATTGCATAAAACGTGGCTTTTTTTTTTGATCCAAGCCACTTTAGTTTGATGTGATCAAACTAAATATGCATGTATATTAATGATTTTGAGATATCCCGTGCTTCATGTTTTTAATTTTGTTGGCTACGAAATTGTGTGTTGGGTTTTCATATCATTGCCTAATGTGGCTTGTATTATTTAAATGTGTTCTGATGTGATCTAATCAAAGGTATATATAGACATCCTGTGGATCATACTGATTGAAACTTGTTTTATAAACTTATGTTAATGTTCTGGGCTGCTAACGTCATATTTTTGTTTGTTTTGTCATTTTGAAGGTTACCAAGAAAAGTGATTTGAGTGACTTCTACTTCAATCTTGGAAAAAATGTTGCATTTGGTGCAAAAGACTTGGAGTCAAGGAAGCAAGAGAAACTAGCTGAACTTGGGAAGTCAGAAAAGTTGGATACTGAAGCCTTTGCAGGTACATCAGGTAGGAATAATTCCTTGCGAAACTCAAATTTAGTAACGGAATCTTTGAGGGAGAAAGAAACAACCCAGAAAGTAGCTTCTCCTTCTCCTTATCCTCCTCCTAAGAGAAATTCTGAGACCCTGCATCATAAGCCAGTTTCTGATGAACAAGTTTTGAAGACTTCAGAACAGGCAACGACTTCAACTGAACAACTGCCGACCAATCAAAAGCCTGATCATCATAAAAGAAGCGAAGATGCTCTAGCTGCCGCAAAGGAACGTTTTCTGGCGCGGAAGAAAGCCAAGCTAGACCTATAAATGTGCTCTTGGCATGTAGTGACTGAAAGTTGAAAGGAATTTTCTTTTTTCTCACTGACCTTGCCTGGTTTTTGTATTTAGTCACCTGATTCTGAAAGGGTTAAAACCAGATGGGAACTGTGCTTGTGAATGTGTATTTGATTCCTACATTTGTCGAATTGTCTGGTTACCAGATGGGTTCATGACCTATTAACTTTGATATTGAATTTTCCAATAGCAAAGAAGTCTGCCAAACGTGTGTATCTTTGAAGGTTTTTTATTCACTTAAAATAATTGAGCTTCTAGATCAATATTGGGTAAGGAATTGGCCGTGTACTATTTCTACTGGCTGGAGTCAAGTCTGGCGGGAGCAGCTAGGCAAAGCGTCATTGTCCGCTTGCACGCTTCCAGCTTATACATTACAACAAAATAGAAAAGCCAGCACCATTTATTTTGGGACCGATAGGCCACGTTCCTGCCTAAGATCGTAGAAAACAAAAAGTTAAAGGCATTTATTGTTCCCCGACCCTACACAACGAACAAAAAGTACCATACTTCATGTGCAAACAGTGGCAAAAGCCAACCAAAACAGCCCATCGCCTCATTAATATTTACGTTTGGAAGACATTTTATCCTATCCCCTCTCACGCTCAGTGAACGCAACGCATTGATTAGATGTCGTCTTTTGGGTGCTCAAAGCCATGCATAATGACAGCCTTCAGCAACATAAACAGTCACAAATTTTATGGTTGAAACCTAACCTAGACAATGACATTTATCGTCTTGTTTTCCTCCCTCTTCTCAAGCCCTTTGCTGTAGCCAAGACGAGAGAAGAAGCAATCGAGCGCCATGGTTTCTGTTCATTCTACTTTGCTCTGTTGTATAGGTTTTCTTTCAATTATATTTTACTTTGCCTCTTCCATCACTATTCCATTATCAAATTCCTACAAAAACCAAAACCCATTTCAAGAAAACCTCAACCGATTAATCTCATCCTCTCTAGCCAGAGCCCACCATCTAAAACGTCCCCATCTCTTATCTACTGACACTCCAGTGTTCTCTCACAGCTATGAAGGTTACTCCATTTCCCTCAGCTTTGGAACTCCACCTCAAACTCAATCTTTTGTGATGGACACTGGCAGTGACTTTGTCTGGTTTCCATGCACCATCCATTACATATGCAAGAACTGCACCTTCCCCTCCTCTGCGTCGAGAATATCACCTTTTATCCCCAAACGTTCCTCATCTACAAAGATAATTGGTTGCAAAAATCCCAAATGCTCTTGGGTTCATCAGACGGGGATACAGTGTCCACAATGTAAAAACAGCCCAAACTGTTCCCAGATCTGCCCACCTTATCTTATCCTCTACGGTTCAGGCACAACTGGTGGCATTGCAATTTCTGAGACCCTTCATCTCCACGACCTTAAAATTCCAAACTTTCTTGTTGGGTGTTCCGTTTTCTCTTCCCGCCAACCCGCCGGAATAGCCGGTTTTGGCCGTGGTCCTTCTTCGCTGCCCACCCAACTTGGCCTCAGGAAATTCTCTTACTGCTTACTTTCTCGTATATTCGATGATACAGAGAAAAACAGCTTACTTGTTCTTGATTCTGAGTATAATTCAGATAAGAAAACTGAAGAATTAATCTACACACCGTTTGTTGAAAACCCAAAAATCAAAGAAAAGGCAGCGTTTTCAGTATACTACTACGTGGGTCTCCGGCGGATTAGTGTTGGCAGCCGGAGCTTAAAGATTCCTTACAAGTACCTGTCGCCGGGAAAGGATGGTAATGGCGGTACCATCATCGACTCAGGGACAACATTCACATTCATGTCAGGGGATGCCTTTGACAATCTAAGCAATGAGCTCATTACACAGGTGAAGAAGTATACAAGAGCAGTTATGGTGGAGGAATTGAGTGGGCTAAAGCCTTGTTTTAACGTTTCCGGCGATGAAAAGCCAGAGTTTCCAAAACTGACACTACATTTTAAGGGTGGCGCAGACGTGGAACTGCCAAGTGAGAATTATTTTGCGTTGATTGGTGGGGAAGAGGTGGCTTGCTTGACGGTGGTGACGGATGGGGTGGCAGAGGAGGCCGGGCCGGGTATCATATTGGGGAATTTTCAAATGCAGAATTTTTATGTGGAGTATGATTTGAGGAATCAGAGACTTGGTCTGAAAAAACAGTCTTGCAAGTGATATTATTAGTTTTTTAGTACATAATGTTCAATAAAAATGTCCATTTTTGCAATTTTATTTCAGCTATTGCAATCATAATATTAATTAACTAAAATGAGCTTGCTTTGTGTTGCAGAATGAAGTGATTTTCTCAGAAACAACCAAAAATTAATTTATTCAAAAGTGCCAATTGTCAACTTCTTCTCTACTTTCTCACTTTATTTGATTTCACTCTATTGGTTTTGATTGGTATGGTGGGTGAGCTTGTGCAATATACCTTGGTTATGAGCTGTTATTAGCAGTCAGTTTTGAAAGTCCTATGAAATGAACTTCTTCAAGAATTTTGTTCTGAGGAACCCAAATGGGTCAATTTGGCCATTAAGCAAAATGAACCCAGTGGCCCATTTCAATTTATCAATGGTCTTTAAGTAAAATGGCCCATTTCTAGCAAAGGGCTCATTATAGTGAAAGGAATTTCAAGTTTCAACTACAAAGGGAGTCTGAGTGAGAGAGTCAATCCAAAACAGAGACATGATTAGGTATTTTATTCTGGTACTTTTAACAGATGAATCATGGAGGTGTTGTAATTAAAGAATCATGAGTTTGGAATATCAAACATGCCAACGTCATTAAGCAGCAAAATTGAACTTTTAGTAAAGTAGAAGGAAAGCTTCTTTCATGACCTCACTCTCACTTTAACTAACATGACTGTGACTTAATCGATGTACCTCACAAACTTCACTTCATCCAACACTCGAGTTCAGTTCATAGAATTTCATAATTAAACCAACCAGCTTCTTAACCTAACCTTTCTAGAGAATGTAAACTATTGTCCGTTGGTGTTCTTTTTCCGGTTAGCAAGATCCAAAATCCTTGCTCTTCTCTATCTCGACAAATGTGCTTTGTAATCCCGACTCTAAACAAATCGGAATAAAATAATAATGCTAATTGAATCAATAAAATCCGTTATTGAATATATATAAACCCCGAATTGATCATTAACAGCAAAATTCAAGCAATCAAAGCATGGATTAGAACCATCGTCTACTTTGTTTCTGTCAATCTAAGCTCCTTTTCTTTAATTTTCTCTATCCGAAGATAACAACGAGAATTTTGACCAAAAACAGAGACATTATGGGAAAAAACAAAAAAGACAATTAATCAAAGGAACTAACACTAGTCAACAGAAACTTCCACGGAGCAACCTGCAACAAACTGATACTTGATGGGCACCCCATCGGAGATGCCATGATTCCGGCTGCTGAAATTAATGTAAGCAGGACAATTAACATGGATACGATACTTACCAGAAACCCAGTTCCCAACCTTCCATTTCACTATCCCATCCACCTTTATTTTCATTAAAACAGCTCCAGCCTTAAGATCCTCGCTTAAAGCAGCGGCTAGATACGGAGCCACTGGCACAGAATTACCGTACAAAAACGGAGACCAAATAGTGACATCTTTGTGACCCTGGTAGCTCCTTGGAAGCTCTGTTGCTAAAGAGATTTGTTGGTTGCGATAAGAAGCATAAATGTCAAGCTTCTCGTAGTAAATCCCGATCCTCTCATTTGGGTTTTTGGCGGAGAAAGCGACTTGAATGTTAGAGGTGATGAAATTTGAGGATGCAAGAGAGAAAGCGATGACAGTGGCATCTTCAAGCACGAATCTTGGCTTGTGCGGTTGCAGAATTACCCATATCAAGAAGATCACCAACAGAATTATCGCAACAATTATGATTGCTGCCCACAATATCCGCCGGTACAGCTTTTCCTTGCAATGGTGGCGGTCGCAGCTCTTCTCGTACATTTCTTCTCAACTGCCCGTCACTGCAGTTCGCATAAAGCTCAAATTTTTACGATAATATATGATTGATGAAGAAGATGAAGATAAATGATAAGTGGGGGGTTTGTTTATATATATAGAAAATAATGTGAAAACAAGATAAAAAGATTTTGAACTTGTAGTGGTTGGTGTGATTTTAATATACTACATTTTTCTCATATACTTGTATTTGTATGAATATATAAGGTATTTAGTTTATGATTTTGTGAATAAATAGAATTAAAAATCGCATGTGATGTTTTATCATTTGATTAAAGTACACAAATAAAATTGTAATTGAGCTTAGATAACTGTAATTTTTGGAAGTACGGTGACAGATTGTGAAATACTATTCTCTTGCAAGTTACAAAGTTGAGAGGTGTTTTGCATGAAGTAATGGAATAATTCGACTATTTTTGTATACGGTTTGTTTTTGTTAAATTTATGTTAATTCAGAATCATACCAGATATATAATTAAAAGCAACTCTTTAAATAGTGTACGTTCCATAATGAGATAATAATTGAATTTAAAATTTTATTTAAGTAAATTCAAGCTCTAATAAATTTAAATTTTTGTATTATTTGTGGTTGATGATTATGAGTTTTTTGCGGTTAGATATGGAATCATGTATGAGTCAATTTCCTATAAAGATGAAGGAGTTGGTGGAAATTCAGTTGGATGTTAAAGTTGTCAACACAAAAATTATAGCTAATTCTTATATCTGCATAGTAACAAAGAAAAATATGCTCCCTCTACCAGAAAAAAGTAAAAATTCGAAATATTGCTTTGTTAATAATTGATCACTATTGGTAAATATATTCTTACCGAATATAATATATTAATTCTTTTTTTTTTGGAAAAGAAAAAAAAAAAAAAAGAAAACGATATGGTTGAGGCTTTGGAATGAATTGATCAGATTAAGGCAACAATTAGCATCATTCTTTTCATTGGTAAAATGCACCCAAGCTAAAGCTCTAAACTTGATGGGTGATTTTAATCATAAGAGGAAGCATGAGCCCTTGCCCAGCCCAGGCATTGATTTGTGTGTGTAAACACCGACATTTGATATAGATGACTCCATTTATTATCTCTCATTTTCATCAATATACTTAATTGCATTTACACTTAACTGCAAACTCGCATAATAAACCAATTAATCACACATTTGATTCGACTTTTCAGTAACATATAGTATCAAAATAGTGGAGATGAAATAGCAATGTATAACATGCAAATCCTTAAATTAATACGTTAAAATTTATCAAAAGATTATAGTTTAGTTTCCTTTTTTGATACTTTATTGTTGACATAAGTTGTAACAAGTTCAGTTTTATGGGATGGAATGAGTAGACATAAGTTGTGTTAGGGGCAGTGTGCCAATCGGTCTATAAAGGGAAGCTAACTATTTTTGTGTTTTGGAGGTTACATTACATTACATGCTTGTATTGCGATGGTTGCATAATTTAGATGCCACTTCACATAATTGTATAAAGTAATAATTAATTAATTAAAAGAGTAAATTATTTGTGTTATGATTCGTAAATTACAATCATAATCAATTATGGAGAAACTAATGAAGACCACAATATCTGTTGTGTCTTAAACCATGAATTACTATGGTTGTTGTGAGTGTTAAAAGTGATTGTTTATATAGCTTAGCTTCTAAGGGAAACATGAAGGAGTAGGACCATCTCTCATCTTTTCTTTTTAAGCAAACAATTCTTTCTTCATCCACAATATTTGTTTCATTTCTCACTTTGGTATTCTTGGGATTGAAAATAAAAGTTGGGAATATATACGGTAATTGTACTGTTGATGCCTTTTATAATCCCCTTCCTTCGCGCAGAAGAATAGCTACCTGGTTCATGTAAAGTTAGAACATTATGCTTTTCATCTCATTTTTGAAAGGTTGAAACTTTTTATTCCATTGAATCTTTTAGGTGATGGGAAATGGAAATGTCACTGTCAATTTGTGTGCTTAATAGACTTTTTTTTTCTTAGGAAACAACAAAATTCCTGTTATCTTTATGCTATCATTTCTAAGTTTTGTGCATAGCGACTTGCATGAAAATTTAGATTTGAGTTCTTCAACCTAGAATTTGGCAAGAGATAGCATAGGAATGGGAGAAACAAAGATAGTACGTTAGCAATGGGATTCTAAAGGCAGAAAACGAAAAAGCAAACATGAATTGAAAGCGAAAGAAAACAAATAAAGTAAAGAATCCGTGCAAAACTTTGATAGATAATGACACCACCTCTTTCGCAATATGCTTAATGACATTGATAACACACAACTTTTTACCCAATATCATATCCATCAAAAATTCATAGATGAACATACAAAAAGCTAATTTACCATTTGCTAAGGCCCATGGCTCGGGTCCATCAAACTGAACCCAAGAGGCACTTTTCTTTTCTTTTCTTTTAGTATTTGGGGTCTGTAAAGGTCATTATTCCCAAGAGAAGTTTGTAATTACAAATTAGTGTGCGTTGAAGGGTGGGGCATTTGTATTTGGGTTAGACGACCATCAATCTTCGCTCTTCAAACCCATAAACAAGTCATTTTAATACTATTAGCTGGATATATAAATATCTAAACAAGAGAAAGGATAAATGTCTAAACAAGTACAACCCCCAGTGAAAGACCAGAACCAATGTCAAAGGTTGACTAGGGACTCTCACTAATAGATTTTCCTTGCAAGTTTCGGGACTATTCTAGTGGGAAAAAACAATGCCAGCTCTTACATTGCTTAACAATTAAATTGTGGTTCGTTAAAGATCCAAACCAAAGAGTGTATTAAACGAAAGAATAATAATCAAGTTCAACTGCATCAGATCATTTGAACAAGCCATTCATCTGACTCTCAACTTCAAATACCATTACTTGAACAATTGCGACATCCGTGACCAACACTTCCTTGATCAAACAACTTACATATGATGACCTCTCATAACCATATACCATCACATCTTATACAATTATACATATCCTCATACTGCTATGAAGAGAATGGAAGGTATCCCTTAGTATCTGCTAATACTCTGTTCACCTGGATTTCCCTCACAATCTTCTCTCTTTTCTATATTTTGTTTGAAATGAAATTTTGTTAGTGAGCCAATTAATCAAAGGTAGTAAACACTTCATCCCAAGGAACAGATGATCATAACTGGAAATGAAAAAGTCTATGCTTTCACTTGGATCATCTTCGATGCTAAGTGATGGTTGAGGGAGACAACAAAAACTATGCAAAAATTTCTACACGATCAAGTGAAGGATACATAAAACAGTGCCATAGTTAGAACAAGGAAATTCAAATTCTCTATCCCCATCCACATGGCTTATGAACAACTAACATCATCACCTTCTCATAATAAAACTATCAACTCTACTTATCAATCTCTACAATCTAACCCTTGTAAACATGGAAGCGATTTAACCTAATTTCAATAATAAACCACAAATCGTTTTTCAATACTTTGCCGTGGCCTTCTCCTTCAGCAAAATGGGGGCGTGCTCCAATTTTCAGTCTCGAAACAGAAAAGAATGCCACAAAGAACGGCAGCTAAGATCAAATTAGCATATATTAAAAGCCAATATGTAATACAATCAGTCCTGGAAACCTAAATCCATGTGCTTCTACACTCTCATGATGAATTACAAGCATCAGAATACTAATGAGTTAAACAACAAGAACAAATTTTTACGTACAGCTCCTAAATTTATACTCACACAAAAACATTGCATTCTTTAGCTCCGCCAGTCAAGTTTCCGGATCCACTGTTGGCGGAAAGCCCAACCGCAACGTTGTCGCACCAAGCTCTAATCACGCGCCTTCGAGCTCTGAACCCACCCACCTTGAACCCAACGTCGGCCACCACCCTAAGATTAAAACCAACGGCACCACGTGTCCTGTCGCCGTTGATATCATTGGCCAGGCCTTCGACGTACGTATCCAAAGCTGAAAAGGAGGCATCGAGAGTGGTGAGATTGTGGGTGGGCTGTTTGAAGGGTGGGATTCGGGTCTGTGATAAAATATCTCTTTTGTAAAGAACCCAGCAGGTGATATCGTCGTAGGAGATTTTGAGCTTGTTGTTGGGGTTATAAACCTGGAAGCGAGCTTTCCAGTTACCGGAGAGCCTCTGAGAGGAAGTGGATATGTTAAAGTTAGAGAGGGAAAGAGAGATTACATGAAATTGGGGGCGATGGGGGCGGATCACCAGCCAGCATATGAAAAATACTACAAAGAAAATAACGGTAACAGCAAGTAAAGCAGCAATCATGCGGCGGAGAAGGGTTGCTCGGGGATTGGGATAAAGTGGAGGTCGGTTGCAATAGTAGGGGTTAGTGGGCCGCTGGTAAGGTGTGGTGGTTGGAGGGTAACCGTTGGGGTGTTGGGCGGAGGAGACGGGGTAGCCAGTGGCGGGGCTAGAAGGATCCGTCATGAGTGTTAAGTTGGAAAGCGAGAGAAAAAGAAGGGAATTTTTGCAGGAGAAGAAAGGACGCGTTTCATTCAAATTTGGAACAGAACGGTGTGTTTTTTGGGAAAGCTATTTAATTGTAATTTTCTTGACATTTTTATCTTCATTTTTATATTTTTGACACTTAATTTTCTTTATTTTTTTAGTCATATTAATTTTTACCATTTATAATATTCAAATTTAAAATTTTAAACTTCGCAATTTTCTCAATTTTTCTAATTTATTTGGAATATAGTTTTTTTTTTTCAAATTTGGAAATTACTTGGGTCCCCAATTGGTAACTGGGTTATCCAAGTTCTACACTTGCCTACTTTATTTTGTTATACTCAGAATTAAATAAACGCTTAATGAGTTGATTTTTCACTCGGTGCAAATAAAACAATCCAAGCATTTGCTTAATTTCCAGATTGTCAACCAACAATTTACCAAAATGCAAAATCACTTGATAGGAATTAATTAAAATGAAACAACCAAAATACCTAAGAAGATGACCATAACATAAAGGTAATTCCAGAAAAATTGAGTGAATTTGGCGACCCTATTTATCCACCCCCCACTCACATAACAGCTGCTCCTGCTGCTGATCATCAATGCAGACTCTACCTTCGAATCATTACACATTACCTTTATGGAATCTGTTTTGGTCGGCCATGTCCACCCTCTATATTTGGCCATAGCTTGGACCTCCAAATTCAAAGATCCATTCACAGACATGTTACTGAACACTATGTTTATGGTTTGTTGATCCTTTCCTCTCTGCTCAAAGGGTTTAAAAGTGAGATTAGAGACAAGGAATGGCCTGTCTTTAATGGAGAAGGCAAGGATTTGAATTTGATGGAAGTAGAAGCCTTTTGTATCGAGATTTTTAATGGACAGAGTCACATTCCAATCTGCTGTTATGGTGTTTTTAGTGATATTTGGGATTGATAGTGTTGAAGAATCGATGTTGAAACTGGGGACAATTGGCTGAACCAAGATTAATAGCCTACTCACCGCCGGACTCACGCAGATTATGAACACCACTATTGCCATAAATACAATTCCTATCAAGCAGTCCCATGTTTTCTCTCTGGCGATGGAGGCAGGCATGGTGATAAGGGACGGGTTGATTGAGGATTTTGTGGAATCAGGTTTCTAGGGAATTGGTTATATTAATAGTTTGCGTTTGGATTTGTACCACTTTTTTTTCTTCTCATAATAATAATAATAATAATAATATTTTGGCATTTTCCCTCTTGCATGAGATATAATTATTTTTTCCATCAATGCCCTATGTTTTACAATGTCATCTTATAAATATATAGTAAACATATTAAAAATTTTCCATTCTTTATATGTTATGTTAACCAAATAGTGAGTATCTTTCTCGTTATAATATTTACGTTTTTCATTTTTTTTATCAGTCACTTTTGTTGTTTTCATCAGAATTAAGAAATAATAAATAAACTTAAATTTAACATTAAATTACGTGATTAAAATTAAATTATTAAATTTTATTGGTTCTGACTTTATTGAAAAAGAAAAATAAATTGAAAAAGTAAATTAAATTATATTGAAAGTTTAAAAATGACAGATAAATAGAATTTGAATTTTACTCAAAAGTGACAGATAAAAAAAAAAGAAAGAGAGTACTTACTTGGCAATTTTATTAATGGTATCAATAATCATAGTACCAGTATGTGTTAATAAACTATCTTTTGTTCAAAAGAAATCATTTTTTTCCTTTCTGTGTATAATTACTTAATTAGGTTCATTAGAGTGAGGATTTGTGTTTTACCCGTAAATTCTAGTCCAGTGTTATTTCTTCTTGCTTTCTTCCTCGTGTCTTCGAAAAATGGAAAATTTATTCATTCAACGGATTTGAACCCTCCTCACCTTCTGTAAATTAGACACAAATTTTCACGAGAAAATGAAAAAGACTCTTTAATAATTATTCAGACTATTAATTTCTCCAATTAACAACCTAATTGCAACAAAATGCAATGCATAACTGACGCACAAATAGAGTCTCAAGGAAAGAAAAATAACGCTGTCAATACAAATGAAGTAAGCAATCCGTTCCTGCACCCATGAGCTTCCCTATCCCCTTTGTGGAAAAAAATTCAACTGTTAAGCCTATGCACGAAGCATGGAAGTACTTGTTTTTGCTTGGCCAAACTCCAAGCTCATATTTTACTCTGAAAAACAATTCCAAGTTGAAATTCACAATCTTTTTGCTCCAATCATCACTTATATCTTTAAACACTTTATTCTGGATCGATTGAGCCAAATCCCTGCCTAGCTTTGCGTTCAGCTTTTGATGGCTCATCTTTGGAACATACACGATCATATCCTCCAAAACACTCTTAGTTACTGTGGCTTTTCCATAATATACAACAACTCTGACATGGTCAATCACAAGGTTTGCCTTCTTATTGGCATTATTAACGTCGAATTCCATGTCATATTCTGCACTCAGTCGAGAATTAGACAGTGTCATGTTAGATGCGGAGAATGAGATTAGCCGGAAAGTAGGATCCTGTGGGTTAATGATAGTCCAAGCGATGGCGATCGCACCGCATACTAATAAGAATAATACAACCAGAAACAACATAAAATGGGAAACTCGGTGATTGCAGCTTCGTGGTGGTGATGGATTAGATAAAGGGACATCGGAACTAGACTGGCTGCTATGTATTTGCAGGGATGCCATTTATCAGATTCTTGATTGGCTAAGTTTATCTTCGAGAAAGTGTCACAGAGAAGACAATTCATTGTTAAGGAAGAGAGTAAAAGAGAAGGAACTGGCCCTTAAAAACTAAAAGAAGATGCAGGTTTTTCTCCAAGTTTTAGATAAATAACAACGAAAATTCCAAGCAATCTCCAAGTGCTAGCTATGAAGCTTCCTAGCGTTTTATAGTGCTGCCGCGTCACCAGAGGCTCAAGGTTATGCATATTTGTCTACATAAGCGTATCACAAATTCACAACCCAAAAAAATAAATAAACAACGCAATTGCAAACGTCAAAAAGAAGATAAAGCTGGACAAAACAACCAAGCGACGTCGTCTCTCTACTGGGATATGATCCTCTGCATGCAGAGCACTGATGTAGAAAGAACAATTGTCCAAATTTATGGTTTCAAATGTTGATGGTATGGAAATCTACTTCGTGGGTTTCTTTTTCGAGAACCGCATACTAAAAGCATTAAATATATTCATCCACGTAATTAGTATACACTCATTTTCCCAAAGTTCAAAGGCAGCGATTAACAGGGGAAAAATAACAAATAAATCAATCAGTACAGAAACTACAAGGGAAAAACGGAAAAGTGATCGGTGTGTGTTTAGACTTTTGATATGTGAAATCGACAACCAGCAAAAACTATTCCAAGTGATGAGCAAAAGCCCAAAGGACCTTAAATTTCAACGTTTGAAGAGAAGCAACCACTGCACATCTTTTTTATATGAAAAGACTGTTATGAAGTATAGTCCATGACACAGCTCGGTGAAGGTATCCCCTTCAGAAGAAACAAAACCAAAAAGCATACACACATGTTCTTTAGTCATAACCTCAAGCGTGCAGTAGTATAAATTCATAATGATTTATTCATAGAATGTATGATTGATTTCAGGTTTATTGTTTATTTGCTTTCAGAATTGACCAATGCATCAGCATATTAGAAATGCCACAAATAACAAAAGTGAAGCCTAAATAATGGTTGCAACCGAACTTTACATTTACCAATGAGCACAGCAATCCATACATTTGGCTTGCAGACAAATAATCTGTATGGTCACTATGTACAAAAACAACGTGCAAAAGAAAGAATTACAAATTGAGATAGGAAAACAGAAAGAGAAAAGACAAGGCTCGTTTGTTTCTTCAAAAATCCTATGGAACTTAAAATGAGAAAAGCATAAGAAAGCTAAAATTACTAGACAGATATTAATAATACCGTGAAGATCAAGATCATCAACTCCGTCCACTGTCTTCAATCATCATTCCTTTAAGACTTCTAGCTAACCAGATAGCTGTTTCTCTTGGGGAAACCTTATCTTTCCCAAACGGTTTCAAAACAACTGCAAGCTCTTCCAATCTGTTTTGCTCCAGCAACTCAGCAGACAATTCAAGAAGCCCTTCAAGTGCCTCTGCCCTCTGCCTAAAAGACTTAACATCTAATGTTTCCTTTGCTGGTGCTTCCTCTTCCTTAATGAGAGGCTTTGTTGGCTCAGAACCATCGGATTTTGGAACTGTAGGAATCATGTTTGTCATACCCATATCCTCAGTACCAGAATGATCTGACATATTTGATTTCGAACTCAAAGCTTCGGAGCAATTTGATGATTTAAGATTCACAGGTGGATTTGTTACGTTTAGAAATTTTCCCACATCCACATTTTGAACTCCCATTTCCACATTTTCCATAACTGGCTGCTCACTCCCAACACGGAAGCTACTATGTCGTATGACATGTATGACATCATCAAAAGCAGGAGGAAGATGGGCAGCAGTGGACTTACCAATCGTTGGGTTTTGCAAAGTGGTTCCACACTCTGGCTGGCAAATTTTTTGGCTAGTTGATATAGCTGAGCTAATAGAAGGAGCAGTTTCTGGACCTGACGACAAAAGTTCTCTTACAGTGAACTTGTCATCACCACTGGATGAAGATGTAAGATGTGACTGAAGCACGGTATCAGGCCTATTATTTGGACCACTAACAACAGTGTCATCTATACAAATAGGTGTCTCTACGGAATCTGAGACTACTAGATCTAGAGCTGCATCTGAACTTACTTTCCCATCACCAGCAGTAATCTTCTGAGGATCAAGGACAACCTCAGAGGTTTCAACTGAGTGATCAACAGATTTATAAGGGTTCTCAGAAATATTTTCAGATGTCTTGGAGTGTAAAAGTGAGGTATGTGATCTGCTGCGTGGAAGCGATTCTAAAACTTCAGTACCGGTTATTCTTTCTCCATCAGGATGTGTCTTCTGTGCTTTCCTCTCAGTAAATAGAGTTGTTGCATCATCACAAAACTCAAAGGCTTGAATTGACACTGAAGATGAGACAGAAATATTGCTATCTGTTTGAATTCCTCCGCAAGTTCCAACTGCAGCCTTCTGAGACTCTTCTACAATCTCTTTTGGATGTGATATGATGAAAGTGTCAGACACTTTATAATGTGTATTGTCAGGATCTTGAGTTGTTTTAGTTGGACTCAGCTTTGTGGTGCTGGTGATGCCATTCGGAACATCATTTCCAGCTTGCCTCGTCCGCCCAGTAAATGAACTGCGCCTGACTACACTGGAAGGAGGAGTTCTTTGTCTTGGCTTTACAGCAAGTCCATCATCAACATGCTTTAACGGAGCAGATGGAGGAATACCATCATGTCTGGGTTTAGTCTTTGGTGAAGAGTCAATTAGGGGTAACTGCAAAGTAAAATTTGCAATGTGAGTAGCTATCACACCAAACTGAGAAAACACAATAGCGGATGCTTATCATACCTGGTGCTTCAGAGTATGCGATCCCTGAATACGCTTTACAGAGTCAAAACCTAACTTTGGTGGAGCTACATTTGGTGTATCTGCATTACATTTCATAGCAGGAGCAAGGGCATTGGGTTTGAGAACTTTTGGAGATACTTCAATGTTACTTCTTTGAGAACCTACAGCCTTTAAGCGGTTGCCTCTCATTGGGGAACCATTTTCTCTAGCTTTACCTTCTTTCAGAGACCTCATTATGCTTCTGATGGTCTTTGGTTGCTTTGATTCAATGCTGGATCCTTGTTCATCATGATCAGGTTTAATGACTCTATGTTCATCCACTTTAATGATGCATGTCGAGGGGCTATTTTCTTCTTCACTCGGCATTGGCCGCTCATTGCCATCTTCATCATCGAAGGAAGCCAAATCTGTATCAGTAGCTTTATGCTCACAGTTTGACATCATTGCTGGAACATTTCTATCACTTGAAAGCAAACTGTCTTTATCACTACTAGAACAATTGCTATTCTGGCTTTCAGCCATACTTCTCCTAGAATCACAACCGATGGTAATGGGCTTCTCGGGGGAAGAAGTTGTTGAGGGGGTGAAAGAAGGGCGAAATTGATCAACAAAAGGTTGCAAATAAGGATGCTTCAAAATCTCGGATGCCTGATCAAAATGTGTTCAGATTTTTGTCATGAGGTATTGGCAAGGAATCCTAAAGTTGAGACAGATATGCAGTAAAGATACATACATTAGGTCGATGCTCAGGGTTCTTTCTCAGCATTCCTTTGATCAACGTTTTCCTGTGAGGTGAAATTTAACTATTAGTCAAATGAGTTGATATGATGGTAGATCTTAACAATAGTAGTAAAGCCGAGCTCTATAAGAAACAACAGATAACTGAGTGAGTGATTTAGTTATCTAATTTCCTAGATAAAATAGGTAAATTAAATGGAGATACTTTAACCACGAATGTGTCATTTGGATTTCCCATGGTGTAAGGCTTAGGTTGGTTATTTAGCAGTTCTCATGTGAAAGTAGTTAGCGAATCATGAAAGTAAAAGAGAAAATATACTTGAAGCTACATTACTATGAAAATTGGCTGACAAGGCAATTTAATAGGAAATCCCAATATAGCACTTGGTCAACAGCTCCAAGTTTCTATATCTACAAGACGGATGTGACTATATTCTTTTGGAGACCCTTGACAATCAAAAGCAATCTCATGCGATATAACTGAATATTTTTACTTCATAATTCCCTAGAACTTGTAAAGTACATATGGAGACAGTAGTATACTAAATTAAGTGTAAAAGAAATTTATCATGTTTTATGTTGTGGAATGCCTAAAATCCGTCTGTAATACTTGTACTAACAAATAGTATTTGTTTATGTCATATGATTCAATTCAAAATAGAATCAGTTTGAAAATACATGGTTGCAGCAGTAAAACCCATGGAAGCTACCATATCAAGTAATGAATTATATCACAACATCTTGTTCTAGACATCACATACACAGGGGGCAACAAATTATATGACAGTGCATTGACACTTACAAGGCTGGAGAGTAACAGGATGGCAAAGGGCCAATCGATGAACGATTTATCTTGCTGATCAATCCTGCCATGTCCTGCAAGACAAAATGAAGACAATCAGTTAGTGAAATAGAGTTGCAAAACTCAAGTTTAGGTTTGGATAAACATTATTGGGTATAAAACTATTATGGAAGTTCAGTGTTAAATACTTCATTATGATGTTTCACCACAGAAATGAACCCTGACAGTTGGGCATGTACTCTGAAGGCAAAAGAGTTTGAAAGCCAAAGCATTTTTCAATTTCAAAGTGATATCTTATGACTACAGCACATGCAGGCTTGTTGCAATATAGAAAGTCTATTTCAGACGACTGAAACTCCATGAAAATGCAAGGCAAGGATATACCACAAAAAGGTCAGCTATGATGATCAACAGCTAGCACATTTCTATATAAGACATTAAAATATTATACACATTACCTTAAGCCATTTTGCTTCATTCATAAAAAAATATTATACACATTATGTTATGCCATTCCGCTGCATTCATAAAAATATGGAAATAAAAATAAGTGTATTAGCACTAATCAAGCATATGCCATGTCCCAGTCTACTGCATCAAATTATATATTAAAATCAATTAGAATTGGTGGACGATTTGAATGATAAGTTATATAACCTGTTCTAGATAACATCTGAGCCAATTGTTGGATACAGAAGCAGCAGACAAAGAAAAAAAAAAGGGAAGAAGAAAAAGAGAGGAGATAAAGAAAGGATGAAAGAAGAAGAAGGATATGAAGAAAAGAGAAAATAGGAATTCTTACAAAAGCTTTGAAAGCAGGGCGATAAGCAGCCATCTCATACATACAGCATCCTAATCAACAAAGAACCAATTTAGCCAAAAGCAAAAAGGTGAATGAAATTTACAAGAAAAAAAAAATCTAGGAGGTCCATACCCAAAGACCAAATGTCTGATTTGAAACCATAGGGAATATCTGCAAGGAGTTCAGGGCACATATAATTGGGAGTGCCAACAACCTGCACATAATGGTGCAAAACTCTATTACCTTATGATGATAATGCAAACAACAGCTATTTGTCTCACTGATGAAATATTTATTCATGCTTCCTTGATTGTCAAGGGGAATAAGTTCGTAATGAATGAACACTACACTTCAAATGTACCCATTTAGGTAAATTTTAAGTCTTGAAATTTTTTTTTTCTCTTTTGATGGGAGAATGCATCATTTAGAAATTAAGCATATCTCTAGCCCTGCCCTTCCCCTTCATAAAAAAAATTACAAAAAAAAAACATACCGAGGAGGCCAAGTCGTCTGCTTTTAAAGTTTTAGCAAGTCCAAAATCCCCTAGATAGGATCCAGGAAACAGAACAATGAATACAGCAGCAAAATCCAATAAAATTATAGGTAAATATCAATAAAAGGAACATACCAAGACGAACATCTTGCTCTTTTGTCAGAAAGATGTTGGAACACTGCCAAGAAAGCATTTAACTGATTCAACACAAAATATCTTTCAAATGGAAGAGATAAAGTTCAAGTGACAACTCCAGATACTTGTTCACATACTTTGAGGTCACGATGCAGAACGAAATTGGCATGTAGATATTCAACAGCTAACAGCAATTGTGTAAACCACTTGCATAGTTTCTGAGCAGTTTTTAACAGAATTAAAAAATACAGTTAGCTAAAGCCAAAATAAATTGAAACGGATGAATATTGGAAGAAGGAACAAGCAAGGGTTTAAAGAATTAGAGTAATTCAGGTCACCTCCTCAGGAAAATAAACTCCATTAGACTTTTTCATTAATTCAGCCCTGTCATCAAATGTTATTCGAGAATGATGTGAAATTCATTGCAAGACAGACAAAAATTACAATTTAATTTTCTACTAAATGTTGGGAAACATACATGTCTCCACCCTCACAGTATCCAGTGACAATGCAAACGTAGCAACCCTACATTACAAACAGGAAAACTCTCTCAGTTCTACAAAAAAAATGCCAAATACACAAAATAGCCTTCAGAATGGCTGCAATTTGGTGGAACTTTGATTTCCTACAGTATTTCCCAACCGTACCTTCTCGACCCATGCTTCTTTGAATTCAACAATGTAAGGGTGCTGAATTCTGGCAATAAGAGCCATCTGCATTACATAAAATCAAAATGATTCCGTTAAATAATTCAGCATTGAAAAGAATGGTAAAATCTTTAGAAAAATCGGAAAGCAGATGAAATTTGAAACAGTAACACATACTTCTTGGTGAGCAGATCTCCTGCATCGCTCCGTTTGGCGGGCAAGCCGGATCTTCTTCAAAACATACCTAAAAAAATAGAAAAAGGGAATGCAATCAAACAGCATTAAAATAACAGACTCCAAAATTGTATATATTCAAGTGAATATATATGTATATAAAGAGAAAGGTACTTCTTCTTCTCGGACTTATGGTGGACTAGAATGGCAGCTCCAAAGGCACCTCGACCGATCTGCTCCATGATCTCATACTGATCCATTCGGGACTCCATGACACAGACTTGTTAAATCAAAGGAGTAAAAAATCTGAATGTCCTGAAGAATAAAATTGAAATCCAAACTAATTGGCAGATGTCAACATTTTGAAGAGAGGAAATATCCGGCGAGGCCTCCTTCTCCTGATAGATCCAGTAAAAGAATGACTAGAATGGAGTCATTTGAGCAGCAATGCGGTCTCCTCCTCCTCCATATTCAGTTTAAAGTGAATGGGTTGTTGATCCCATCCTTTTTGCTGGAGTCAACAAAGAGAGGGAGAAATCCGTGATTCACTTCTTTTCGTGCAAGTTCATTTGCGTTTCCATGTAGTATTTTACTACATTTCCTCCTTTTGTTCCTCTTTCTCACTTTACTTCACAGTTCACTCTCTTCTGTGAGAAGATGAATAATTTTGTTGAATGCATTTATGTCAAAGGGCGTATTTGGGTAACTACTAGTACTACTCAATAAAGAATACAGTTACAGGTTAATTATTTAGTGAAAGGCAGAGGAGTCATGGGGATGCTTGGTTCTAGGCCGACACAACCAGCTAGGGATGTTCAAACGTTAATTGGATAAATGGGTTGGATTCAATCCAAATAAGGTAGATTATGTGTTAAAATTTATTATGTTAGATTGATTGATTTATGTAGGTTATATGAATTATGTTAATTTTTTATGTTATATTATAAATATATAAATTATTTATATTTATATATTTTTAAATATAAAGAATTAATTTTATTTTTATAAATATTTTTTAAAATACCTAATGCCTATATATTTATAGTGCTATAAAATTTAAAATTACATATAAATTTTATAAAAAAAAATTAATAATGATCAATAGCTATAATTTGCAAAGATAATATATGTAATATCATAATATTATTTTATGACAATTGGATTGACAATTTAAGATAGAAATTTTATGATAAATTTTTTATAAGAAAAAATTACAATCCAAATATTCGAAATTAATTTAATCAGCAAACTTTTTATAGGAATTCCGTGGAAGAATTTTGAGTTATGCTTTATTTTTGGTTGTATAAATAAATAATATGTTATCCTCTCGATTTTATGTCTCTTTCTTTATTGGACCGCCTTATAAAAATTTTTGAAATTTTTAATTTTTCTTAATTTTTCTTATACATTATAGTATTAAAAATTTGAATAGTATTAGAGCATCATTAGAAATATTTTTGAAAAAAAATTTATAAATTTTGAATAAAATTTAAATAAAGTAATAAAAATTGAAAATAGATGAGTAAAAAAAAGTGTAAGTGAGAGTGTATTTGAAGAAAAGTACAATGTGGATTAATTGATTGGGTTATATAATAACCCATAACCCACATGTATATTTTTAAAATGTTGAAATGAATTATATAGTTTACAATAATTCACTATAATTATAAAAAAAATAAAATGAATTAAGTGGGTTGAATTAAATGGGTTACCCTAAATTTGAACACCTCTACAATCAGCTGGTCTCTACAAAACCTCACCCGTAGTTGGCCATTTTTAACAAATTATTTTCAATATACATAGTTTTTTTTTTCTCCTTTTGTTGGAATTCAATTATAGTAGTTGACAATTACTGTTATTGCTATTTACTGTTAAGCCTTTAAATATTTCAATTAAAATAATTTTGACTCAAAACTATGAATTGTTACATTTAAATTTAAGATTAATGATTTTTTAATATTAGTAATTTAGTAGCAATATTTATTATCTTTATTTGCCGTATAAATCCACTTATCATGGAATGGATCAAAGTTATTAAAGTATTATGAAAAAAATAATGTTTGCACATATCACCGAGCATGTAACTAAAATGGTAGAAATTTCTACTAGTTTAATCAGTGATTTTGAATTCAAATCCTAAAAATACAGTTATTTTAAATATTTGATGGTAGAGTTTGTCGTCTTTATGATTTTGTCCGGTTCGAGTGAGAATTAATCTAAGTATAGTATAGTTTAAATGTATATTTCGTCTATTAGTATGATCCGCATAGGACACCTCATGGTTAAAAAGAAAAAAGAAAGTGCACATAATGAGGGATGTGTGGCAAAAGATCCTCTTCTTAATTGTATTTGAGCTGGAATACGCATGTTGATATATAATATATGTTAAATGTATTAAAATCGGATGTCCTTCAACTCTCTAAATAATCCACCATCATATATATAATTTACGTTGTTTGGGATAATTAAGTATCGAAAAACACGAAGAATAAGGAGTATGGGTATGGACAAATATATCAGTTGAGATATCAGTGATCAAATGAAAAGTGGTTTATTTTTCAATTTTATATATACGTATATATGCTTTTGGTTAAACATCATTAGCAAAGGACAACTGGGAATAGCTTCATGCTGTTGGAGGATCCTGCTGGTTGAACCCGCGATAGATATTATGTTTAAGCTACCACTTTATTTAATATATATTTTAAGGAGATATCGTTTACTTCTAAACTTAATTTTGTATCAACTTCATACCTTCTTTTTAATACACAATAGTTTTGCGTCCTTTATTTTACAATTATATATTTATATATTATAACTAAGAAAATAAAGGAAAAATGGTGAACAAGTTAGATGTTTTAGGTATATGTCTAATTTGAAAAAAAACATAGTGTTTTTTTATCAAAGAAGTTAAAAAAAAAAAAGAAGATATTTGGCGCTTTTAGGTATATGTCTAATTTTGCAAGAAATTTTATCAAAACGGTGGGGTTTAAGAGTTAAAGTTTTCCTAAAAGTATTAAAAATGTGTTGTATATAAATTAATTAAAAGTGCGAGTAGATAGGATGTTGTAAGTTAAAATATAGGATGGGTCGGTAAGCAAAGGGCTTAATTAAGGACGTATAGAGGTTAAAGGATAATGAGATTGACAGTTTAAAGCAATGATTAGTGTATTATAGCAGTAGATAAGGTGGCTTTAGTCCATATAATATAATTTGTCGTGCATAATGCAAAACTCCATTAATGGACATTTGCTGTCACCTCCTCCATTTTTATTTCAACACCACGTGTTTTCTAATTCGTACACTCTCTTCTTTTTTTCGTTTAAATATTGCCACTTATTATATATAGCAAAACAGGAATTTCTCCTCCCTCTATAATAACATATGCTAGATGCCAATAGAATCAATCACTTATTTGACTTGGCTCCTCTCACTCCCGCATTTCTGGTTTATTCTGCTAACCTAGCTAGTAGGCTCATGCATGCGATTACCAGAAAACAATGCACGCATTGCCGAAAACAATGCACGCATTGCCGGCAACGCCCGAAGATAATGGGGAAAAAAAGAAGTTATTGATGTTGAAGGCATATCCACATGTCTTCACACTCCCATTTACACATTCACTATTTCGTAATTTGCTCCGCAATAAATTACAGATCGATATATAAATCAGCTGCACATGCCCACTCATCTATCTTAATAATATCACCATAACACAATACCAACAATTAAATATGCTTTAACACCCAACTTCAGTTACAAACATTTGTTCATGAAATAAAGCGTGTTTCGCAGTAAGCTTCACTAGGTCTGTCTGTGCATACATTCGGTAATAATCTATTATTTGGTTCTATTTTAATTTCTTTTTGATTTCGGTTATTAAGTGCAAGAAACCCACGAAATAACCAAACTCACTATTTGCTTCAATTATTCCAGTTTGTGGCTGTTACAATAATAATAATAATAATAATAATAATAATAATAATAATAATAATAATAATAATAATAATAATAATAATAAAGGGGACTTGTAATCATTCAATTCCTATATCTAAACCGGATAAACTGGAAAACAACAAACAAGTGGAGAACCCGGTTTCGAGGACGCCTTTCCAGTCCAACCTAACTTGCATTTCTTTTGTTTATATATAAGTTTTAGAGCTGAGCCAAAAAAACTGAAAAAAAGTTAATGTAAAAATCGATCCGAAATTAAATCGATTTTTAAGATTAATCGAATCAAAAAAATGATAAAATTTTCAAAAATAAAAATTTTCGATTTTGATTTATGGTTTGAAAAAATTACTAATTTTGATTAACCGATCAATTTAATTAATTTTTTTTAATATATATATATATATATATATATATATATATATATATATATATATATATATATATATATATATATATATATATATATATATATATATATATATATATAACCCTATCTCATTTATGTACTTCCTGTCCCTCACGCCACCGCTCTCTCTCCGTCCCTCTCTTCCAAGCCGGCTGCCAATCTAACTAAGCATTTTGTTTTGTACCGTGGCGCTGTTTGTATCCATTAACAAAATCTAACTAAACATTTTGTTTTGTTATTAATACCAAGAATTTGAGATTTAAATCATGTATTATTAATTTATTCGCATTTTCCTATATTTTTAATAAAACTTTACTGTTATTACTATTATTGTTTTAAAATATTTAAACACTTATCTTAATGTTTGATTCTTCCTTATTCTAAGTTAGTGGGCAAGGTGGTTGCATAATTAAGTTTCTTAGCTATTTTAAATCATTATTATTTTGATCATTTCTTATTTGAAATAGTAAATTCCGATACTCTCGTGTTAGATATAGTAGCTCAACATATCCTACAATTAGTTTTATTCGGAATTCCAAGTGAGTGGTAATTGCAGTAAATAACCATTTTGCAAAACCATCTTTTTAAATTTCGGCTCAACATATTTTAGTTTTATTAAATTTTATTTTATTAGAAATATCTTATTCTTTTATGAACACCCCTACGATTAACCTTTAGTTAACTTCTTACAAGTTTTAATGAATTTTTTTTTGTGTTAGTTTTTATGCAAATTTTAGATGTTATTTCTTTCGTTAATTTAACTGCTATTTTATTCATTTAATTTTTCTTTATTGAATATTATCTATTTTAGAGCTTTAGATTGCGAGAACAGGTTTATGAATTATTTACTATTTATAATCCATTTCAATAAATGATTGATTTACCTATATGAAGTTATTTGAACTTTGCATCGAATTTATCTATGTTACAATTTATCTAGAGTTATTTGGTTCCTACTTTGAAATTATGTTCGATTTCTGTTAAAATCTGTTATATGTTGTATTGGTTAAAATTTATTTTCAAACCGATAGATGTGATCAGTTATTATCTGTACCCGTCTCTATTTGAGCAATCTATTATTTGAATTTGTATCTGGTTCCATCACAAATATCACATAATATGTAATCGCATAACTTGCTGACGTCTATCATATTCTATTGACATCTGCATTAGAAGCATTGCATGATATCTGTGATAGGGATATCTATTATTTGGTCTTTGGTGATGTGGAGTATCATCACCTTGTTGAACTGTACCGTAATTTTGATCTATAATTTTGAACCGTTAATTTATTTAATTAAAATTTTCTGCTTACTAAATGATTTACTATATGTGTTACTATTACTGTTTTTATTAATGAATATATTGTATTCAATTACTCTGAACTTTTGCCCATTTTCAATTTGTTGTGTGCTATAATTATTATTCACTGATTCAGTGTACTCAAATTACGTCTGCTCTACCCTCTTTGTTTTGTAGATCAGTGATCCTGTTATGCTAGTTGCAACTTTTATCTTTCTGTTGGCAATAACTTTATTCCCTTTGCTTTCGAATTTGATATAGACAATATTATATTTCAGTTACCATAATAGTCGAACTTTAAAATCTCAATATCTCTTATATTTTTATGGAGATTTCATAGTCTGTAAGATTAGACTTTGAACTTTAGTGCTTTTATTTATTGAGGATTTTTTTTTATGAATTGGATAATTTATGTAGTTTGTTAGTTCGGTAAGTCTTGTATGAACTATTATTTAGGCAGTTTATGCGTAGGTTATGACTCAATTTGGATCGTGACACAAACATACTAATATAATTATAATTTCATTTTATTAAATTATATTTATTAATTCATTACATTATTAATTATAATTACTATTTATCATCCAAACATACTGTGCAAATAATCAAAAGCAGAGAAATGAGAATACTGGGCTGCATGGGCTTCATTAGGGTAGTGACGAGGGACTTTAACTCCAATTTACTTGATGGGTTAAGCCTTGTGCAGATCCCTCTTCAATTGTTCAGCTCAAGCTTTAAACCATTGTCTTCTTCCTTCTTGCCTAGGGTTTTAGGAATTTGGCATTAGCTGGGGATAACTCAATTTAACAACATCAAAAGCATGGAAGCCGATAATGGAGAAATACAGGTCACGAAAAAGCAAAAGCACAAAGGAAAGCACGACAAGCCCAAGCCATGGGACGAGGACCCAAACATCGATCACTGGAAGATCGAAAAATTTGATCCCTCTTGGAACGAAGGAGGCATGCTTGAAGTCAGCTCTTTTTCGACTCTCTTTCCTCAATATAGAGGTCTCTCTCAATTCGCTTAATCTTTTTAAGTTTGTTGTTGAATAACTTCTTATACTAGAATGTTTTCACCTTAATGTACAATTTTTATAGTATTCTCATTCATATGCTTTTCCATTCCTTCAGAAAAATACTTGCAGGAACTGTGGCCAATGGTCAAATCAGCTTTAAAAGAGGCATTGCATGTGAGCTGAACCTGGTAAGTCTCTAATGCAAGTAAATTTGATACTGACAATGGATCACGATTTCCTGTTTTTGTGTTTTCTCTAAGTTTTACTTGCCTTGTACGACTTTTCTCCTTTGCATGTTTGTCTGAGGAGGCTCCTGTTTTGTTGCTTTCTTGCTGCTGGTCAGGTTGAGGGGTCGATGACAGTTTCAACTACTAGAAAAACTAGGGATCCATATATTATTGTTAAAGCTAGAGATCTGATCAAGCTTTTATCAAGAAGTGTTCCTGCACCTCAGGTATAATCATGTACTTTCCTGCTTTAAGCATTTTTCATCTATGTTTGTTTTCTGAATTTTTAGTATACGTTGCATTACCAAGATTAGCGTATACGTTGCATTACCAAGATTAGCTATCTGATAACCTGACATGGTTTCAATTATGTTGCTTTTTTTACTTCTGGGAAGTTGGATAATGGGAATGACAACATTAGATTTAACAATACCACTTCATTCTTACTCTTAAATCAAAATTTCAATATCCTGATAAACTTAAAAATTATTGGAATTATACTGCTTGTTCTGGTTCTTCCAGACCATATGAGCAGTTGCTTAATTGGCATGTCCTGACACATTGAAGGTCAAAGTTTGGATCAGAAAAGGGACTTTTCCTTGTTGACTTAGGAGTCATGTAAGCTAGGAAGAAAGCTGAAAGAATATAAAGCATACTTCTTCCCTAACTCTATTCTTGCTCAAAGTTAATACCATCTAGTGATTTCCAGCCTTCCTGATAAGTTAAGTGTTTTATCATGTTGTATATTTTTCATGTTGGTTAGTTGCATATGAGTTGTTTAACTCTGTGTCATAGTGTTTGACATTGTTCATGTGATAGGCAATCAAAATTCTAAATGATGAAATGCAATGTGACATTATCAAGATTGGCAACTTGGTTCGCAATAAGGTATTTATTGCTTGATTCCTGTCTTATGTAGGAGACTATACTGTCATTTTGTCTACTCGTTTAGGTTTAGTCGACTGAGATTTTTTTGGTCTCTGTTTATCCTTTCCCCCCCCCCCCCCCCCCCCCCCCCTCCCCTAAAAAAAGAATTGTGATGGTAATCAAAAGTCCAAGAACCTAGTCTTAAATTCCGGTGTTCTATATTTGCAAGTAGCTCACCATTTAAGTGTTCAAGGGCATAACAAAATTTCTGTTATTATGTGCAGGAGCGATTTGTTAAACGAAGACAGCATCTCGTGGGTCCAAATTCTTCCACTTTGAAGGTGTGTTTGATTTTGTAGTTTTCTTATTTTTCTAGCTTCTTCTACCCCACTACACCAATTTTTTACCCCCTCAAAAGTGAAAATTTGTTAATAGAAAAGGAGACAATGTGTAGACTAGTCTAAGTATCCAGCATTGCTATATGCTTAGAGATTACTTGCGAATTATTTTCACTGGCTTATTTTCCATCATTTGCTGGCTGTAGGCTCTTGAGATTTTGACAGGCTGTTACATTTTAGTTCAGGTAATTAGTTTTGCTCATTGTAATTTTGACAAGTCCAGTGGGAAACTTTTGTTGGCATAGTTGGTGAAGTGCCATATGGTTCAGATTTATGTGAAACTCATCTTATAATTGATTAGGGAAGTACTGTCGCTGCAATGGGCTCATTTAAAGGCTTAAAACAGGTCAGAAGGATTGTGGAAGACTGCATACAGAACAAAATGCATCCTGTATATCATATCAAGGTGCATATGCTAATATTTTTCACTTGAAAGGCTTCTTCTTCTCTCTCTGTCTCTCTGTGTTTTATCTTTTTGTTATACAGATTTTAATGATGAAGAAAGAGCTCGAAAAGGATCCAGCACTTAAAAATGAGAACTGGGACAGGTTCCTTCCAAAGTTCAAGAAGTAAGATATCTACCTGAACACTTGTTTAGTTACTGTTTCAGATTCTTTTGCATATTTTCCGTTTTCATGTATGACCACGTTTATTTTCAGGAAAAATGTCAAACAAAAGAAGGTTAAGAGCAAGGAAAAGAAACCATATACACCATTTCCCCCTCCTCAACAAGCTAGCAAGGTAAGATAACCACTACTTTTCTCTAAAATGTACAATATTTGAGCTAGAGATCCATTTCATTAAAGCATCTCCAAGATTCACATTGGGTCGTGGAATGTGTCTGGCATCATTTTTCTATAGTCAACTGTTTTCATCTGCTTTCCTAAATTTTTCTTCGGTCTCAGAAAGTGCTTGCATAATCTGGATTCAGTTGTCTATGACTACTTAAATTTCCTTTCAATAGTTAAATATCCTACTGCTGCGACACTATGTTTCACATCTGCAGGTTGATATCGAATTAGAGACAGGAGAGTACTTTTTGAGCAAACAGAAGAAACAGGCAAAGAAGTGGCAAGAGAAACAGGAAAAGCAGGCAGAAAAAACAGCTGAAAACAAAAGAAAACGAGAAGCAGCATTTATTCCTCCTGAGGTTCTACTCGAAACATCAGCCACTTACAATGCTTTTCGTATACATCTTTTGGCCCTTTATCTTCCTTTTCCATGATAACCTAAACAAATGTAATCTGTCTGGATATTGCAGGAAACTAAAAAGCAGGATTCAGCAGTGTTGGAGGATAAAAATAATGATGTCTCTGCTATAGCCATGTCAATTAAGGTATTAGTCTAAAAAACCGAGTACATGAAACGCTGTTATTGCAATGAAATCTTTATTAAACTCGTACAGAAAAACTGCAGACAGTTGGATATAATGTTTGTGAGATTTCCTTTTAACAGAAGATAAGTAATTGGTTGTGTGGTCTGTTTTACAGAAAAAGGCCAAGGACTTGGTGAAGAAGGAGGCTGATAAAAATGTCAATGCAGAAGAGTATATTGCTGCATCAGGAGGGGTTCCCAAGAAGAAGAAATCCAAGCGTGCTTAGTTTTAAGGTCATGAAAATGATAATATTGTTAATCTTTTGGTCTTTGCTATGTGTCGATCACGGTTCTGATCAGTCAGAAAATTTTGTATGATGACGATGTTATTGAAATAGAAATTCATTTTTTTTCCCTGGCCATCGAATTAGAAAGGTAAAGAGAAACACCATCGTATAAGAATTTAAAATAACAAAATTTATAAAAAGGACATTGTCAAGTTAGTATTTGATGTGAAAAAGTTGCATGTTTTTAACAAATAATTATAGTAAATAATACGACACTAAACCCTAAAAAAAAGGGGGGGTGAAGGCATGTTCACCCGATTTGGTGCGATTTCAGAAAGGTGGTCTAATCTCAATTCAAAGCTATTCCTCGTTTAATTGCATTTTACTCGTATAAATATATTCCTTATAATGGTTTAAATATTCCTATCTATATAATGGGTTGGGTTGGAACCTGGCTCACTGGGCCATTTCAGAGGGAAACAAAAATTAAAGACAACTCGATACTTTCAACTTTCTGAAGGAAAAAAAAAAAAGAAAGACAACTCATGGGGGCGTGTTCATGGCGGGCGGCCAGCGAAACAAATATTCATCGCTGCCTGGGTCAACATTTTGATAGGTTTTACATTCGTGCAAGTTGTTTTCTTGGGTGAGAGCCAGAGATGAGCGAACAGAAAGAATCAAGAAGATTGGTGGTGATAGGAGGAGGTGTTGCAGGTTCCCTGCTTGCCCATTCCCTTCAATTCCGTGCTGATGTTACTCTCATTGATCCGTGCGCCTCTCTTTACCCTCTTTTTTCAAACTCTTATGCTTCCATTGCTGCCAAACTAGACTTTTCTATATTTATTCTGCTATTCGAATTTAATTACCATGAAATCTTCATCGGTATTTTCTTGTTTCCTCTATTCTGATTGGCCTAATCAACCATAGATGCGTAGAAGCACAACTTGCTATAGCTTTTGGTGGACATTGATTGACCAAAATTTCTGGAATTTTTCTTTATCGAAATCCGACTAGTTGTTAATAATTGTGTGTATAAACTCGCTGCGTTATGTTCTAATTTGTTCTGGTTAAGCTCGTGACCTTAGAGGTAGAATGGGTAACTATAAGTTTCTGGTTTAGTGGCAACTGTAATAGTTCAAATAAATAGGTAAAATTGGAACTTCTGGAATTGATTTAAATCTATAAATTTTACCCGTGACTGCATACTATAGGTTTGTTTCTTTGAACCTTTTTTTTTTTGCCACCAATAAAACGGTGTGCATCCAATCTTAGATTGTGGAAGATGATGGAATTGTGTAGTTAAGAAAATCCAAGATATATAAATTTTTCTTGTTATCGAGTTGTAATAATCAAATCATCAGTGGTTCTAACTACATACAAAATTGATATCAGGAAGGAGTATTTTGAGATCACATGGGCAAACTTGAGACCTATGGTGGAGCCATCATTTGGGGAGAGATCCGTGATAAATCACAGGGACTACTTCAAAAATGGCCGTATTGTTACTTCTAAAGCCGTTAACATCACTGATACTGATGTATTGACTTCAGAAGGCCATGAAATTCCCTATGACTATCTTGTCATTGCTACTGGCCATGCAGATTCAGTTCCAAAAACTAGGCGAGAAAGACTAGCTGAATATGAAGCAGGTAAATTATGAGGAAGACAGACATATTGCATGTCCATATGTTATAAATGGTCTGATCAGTTGTTTAATATTTTAGCTACTTTCCCTTTTTGTAAGCAAAATTTGCTAATAAATGGGATTCTTAAAGCGAGAAAGACTAGCTGAATATGAAGTAGGTAAATTATGAGGAAGACAGACAGATTGCATGTCCATATAGTATACATGGTCTGATCAGTTGTTGAATATTTTAGCTACTTTCCTTTTTTGTAAGCAAAATTTGCTAATAAGTGGGATTCTTAAAGCTAGAAAGACTAGCTGAATATGAAGCAGGTAAATTATGAGGAAGACAGACAGATTGCGTGTCCATATAGTATACATGGTCTGATCAGTTGTTTAATATTTTAGCTACTTTCCTTTTTTGTAAGCAAAATTTGCTAATAAATGGGATTCTTAAAACTATTGTTAGTGAATAATCCATGCAAATGTAGTGTCTTTCACTTATCTTACTATAGAAGATCACTAGATTTTGGTATTTGTGGAAAAAGAACAGTTGAGGAAGAATCACATAGCCAGTAAAGAATAATATAACACATTTATGATCAATTGAGTTCCATTGTTTCGGGTATTACATGAACTTTTTAACGGAAGTTAGATCATGTTGTCGTTGAAGAATTAGTCACCCGAAATTGCTGTTATCTCTGCTCAGGCTAATCTTCCGTGCTTTCATTGGCAGAAAATGAAAAGATAAAATCTGCTCATTCCATTTTGATTGTTGGAGGAGGTCCCACTGGTGTTGAACTTGCGGGAGAAATTGCTGTTGATTTCCCTGAAAAGCACATAACTCTGGTGCATAGCGGATCAAGGTTAATGGAGTTTGTAGGACCCAAAGCTTCTGATAAGGCACTAAAATGGTTGAGATCGAAGAATATTGATGTGAAGTTGGAGCAAAGGGTTGATTTAGATTCTGTTTCAGAACCAGATGATAATAGTAGCAAAATATATCATTCCTCAGCTGGAGAAACTATCAAGGCAGACTGTCATTTCCTATGCACAGGTAAACTGCTTGGTTCTGCATGGCTTAAGGATACTATCTTGAAGAATGACTTGGATTCTTATGGAAGGTTGGTGATTGATGAGTACTTAAGAGTCAAGGGCCGAAAGAATGTATTTGCAATTGGAGATATTACAAATATTCCAGTAAGTTTTCAACTCAAATTAACTTGTTTTCAAACTGGGCTTGTTTTTGCTAGGATCCATGAGTTTTCCATATATAATGAGTAGTGTTGCATGGAACTGGTAGGTGTTCAATCAAGCAATTTAGAAAAGGCTAACTGATTGGCACATATCAAAAAGAAGAAAAAGGCATATATGACAAAAAAAAAAGAAGCTACTATTTAATTGAGAAAGTTTGATAGACGTTTCTCTTCAGCTATATAAATGCAGAACATATTTTCTAAAAAGTCTAATTTCAAATTGAGTTTTTAAATGACTGCAATTTATTTTCTAATGATATTAATGAAATAAACTGTGAATACATTTAGTGGTACAAGTACTTATTCTCTTTTAGTTCTCTCTGTCCTGTCTTGTTATATGCAGGCAGGCAGAATGGTGAAAGTAGCATAAATATATAGAACACACCTAGCGGGTGCAATCTGAAAGAAAGTGTCTTTGCAATCCTAACATTTTCTTGTTTTATGCTGATAGAATATTGAAATAGCATAAACACAGAGAATGTTATCATCAGCTCCAGAGGCAGAAATGAGACATCTTTTTATCGGTGCATTTAAATGATATGATTTATTGAACAGGAAATGAAACAAGGGTATTTGGCTCAGAAACATGCTGAAGTGGTTGCTAAGAACTTGAAGTTATTGATGGCTGGAGGAAAAGAAAGCAAAATGGTTGCTTACAGGCCCGGTTCAGCATTAGCAATTGTTTCCTTGGGGAGAAGAGATGCTGTTGCACAATTTCCGTTTGCGACCATAAGTGGCCGAATTCCTGGCATAATAAAATCTGGAGACTTGTTTGTGGGGAAAACAAGGAAGCTAAGGGGCCTAGAGTCCCATGTTGTGTGAATTAATTCAGTCATCAAGAATATGGAATTTCTGTGAACCACATGCATGTATGACTAGTTTCTTTGTTGGTTGTGGCGCTATTGCTGTTAATTAGTTTGGAATTTAGCTTGATTTCATATTATAATCTTTCCAAATTGTTCTATAATTTCTTAACAAATTGGTACCAAGGTATGATGGACCTTTTGTTCCCCGAGTGTGATGCTTGTATCTGTTGCCACGGGAAAAAGTTTGGTATGGAGGACTATTAATTTAATGTGAATGTGTGTCCGTTGACAAATGGAAATGATCCAACAAAATAATTAAGTTTTCTAATGCAATGGATCATGCGATACAACATACCAATTACATTATTTGTTTTAGTAAATAATTAGGTACATGTTGTGGAGGGATATAGTTTCATAAACTGGGAACAATTATTATTATTATTTTTTGTTTTTGTTTTTTTCTAGTTGACGGGGCATGAATTGACAATTAGGAATGATCCTTTTATTGTAAATTTGTCCTGATTATGGAGATGGTAGGGAAAAGGTGATGATTGTAGTAGTTTGATGAGATAGGAAACTCTAACAAGGAACTAAATTAGTAAGATCCATTTTGTCTTTGAACTAATAATTTTCTTCAGGGATACTCCAAAGCTAAAATAAAAATGAAAAGGATAACAGCTAATAAATGCCCTATCTATCAATCAGGGGATTCGATTTCTGATAGAAATAATGACGATTCCCCTGCTCTCGAAATCTTTCTTAAAAAACTTGAGTCTTAGTTTGGCATTTGAGGTATCAGGTATGCATGGTAATGGTGGCGTCATAAGGATAACGGAAGCTGGGTGGAAGAGATATTAGGCATCAGGGGTGACGCCATTGGGATATTCTAACCCAGATTGACGGTCATTCATCACCCAAGACGGCGCCGTCAGGTGAGTGGGGCCCATCATGGATAGATTGAGAGGATCTTTGGTGTATATAATATCGGAGGAGGTCGAGAGAATCTCTAATAATTTCTCCAAAAATGGCTGCTTGAGCAATCATTTTGCATGTCAACTTTTCAAGTTTGAATAAAAATAAAAATAAAAATAATAAGCTTCTATGCCTCCGGTTGCTCTATAAATTGAGTCTCTCTCTATCTCTAAGTCTCACGGTATGTTTTAGTCACTTTCTGGTACAAAAATATGGCATTAAAAACCAAGTTTCTTTATCCCATGTTCATGCTAGCGTTGTTCTTGGTGGTGGTGGTGGGGGTACAAGAATCTTCTGGTACGGGGGACTGACTCTATCTCTTTAATTTCCGCATTTAATCTGACCCAGAGCTTCAGCTAAAGTTATAGTATTGGCTGTTTGTTTTATCACAGGTTGCTACACTGGGCACAGTTGCTATTTTCCAAAGCCAACATCTTCTTCTCTGGAGATCCGAAGCAGAAAGGTTGTTTGGTTTTTTTTTTTTTTGGTTGTAAGTGTTTCATTTGATGATGTAAATAAATGCTGATGTAATTGGTTTCCATGCGTGCAGGTACTGCTGTTTGCGAAAGGAACAACCACCATAAAGGGTGGAGAATTGAGGACGGCTCCCTCTGGTCCAGACCCTTTGCACCATAATGGTGCTACTCCCAAGAAACCCACAACTCCATGAAATTAATATAAGGAAGATGATGAAATGTTGTATTTTCTTTTCTAGGTAGGTAGCCAGGTCTCTTCCTAGGGTACGTTTTGGTATCATATATATGCATGTATGTTTAATTAAGCTTAATAGTGTGGTCATGTTTTGGATAGTAAGTTATTAATTATATACAATATAGCTCTTTAAGGGTAATTAAGTTTGGTGCATATATATATATATATATATATATATATTTATTTACGTTATTAGTACGTATTAGTAAATGGCAGAAGACGTGATTGTTTTTGTGTGAAAGACAGGCATTGTCAAAGTCATAGATGACTATTTGTGAGTCGTACCCTGATTGGAAACGAAATCAATAGTACGAGTATGGGTGCTGCCAATACCATAACTGACATCCAACAAACGTATCTATTCATCAATCCTACTGTATCCCACTGCCAGTTCCTTTCTTTTCACACACCAAACGCTTTAGTCCGTAAATTTATTAATAACTTGGTTTGGCAGCCAAAGTTAAAAGCCAAAGTACTACGAATTATGTTCCTCGTAATTTCATAGTTCTCGAAGCCAGCTCCACCTCCTCTTACCTACGCCTATGTTTCTTCATACTAATGCTGACTCTATAAAAAGGTGCCAATTCCTAAACATCAATCAATTTATTAATGGATACACATTTGGCGGAGAATTTTTAAAGAAAGCCCATCTATTTCATGCTCGCTTACAGTTATTATTATTCTTTTTAATAGAGAGAAATAATAAAGGTTCCATATCTCTCAATCCATATGCACACGCCACAGGCCACCATCCCCTTGTATGCATCTCTCCTTGACGCCTGCATCTCCAGAAAAGCCCTTAAATTTCTGATTCAAATCCATGCCCTCACCATCACTCTTGACATTTACCATCATCACTTCATTCGCTCAAAGCTTGTCTCTGCCTATGCCTCATGCGCCCAACTTCGCGAAGCCACTCTCCTCTTCCGCTTCACCAACCGCCAAACCACTTTCCTTTTCAATTCTCTCATTAGAGCTTACGCCTCTCTCAACTCTTTCCCATGCTCTCTTGCTTTCTTCCGTCGCATGCTTGACGCCAGAAAGCCCATCGACCCACACACTCTGCCCAGCGTCCTTAAATCTTGTGCTGGATTATCGGCCTTTAGACTTGGGCAGCAGGTTCATGGAGTGTCGTTGACTACTGGGTTTGTTTCTGATATGGCCAATTCGAATTCGTTGGTTAATATGTATGCAAAGTGCGGAGATTTATGGGGAGCAAGGAAGGTGTTTGATGGAATGCCTGTGAGGAATGAGGTATCATGGGCAACCATGATGGCAGGTTATGGGATGCATGGGAAAGTTGAGGAGGTTCTGATTCTGTTTGAGAAGATGGTGGAAGAGGGGATGAGGTTGGACTCTGTGTGCTTTACTGTAGTTTTGAGTGCATGCAGTCATGGAGGGATGGTGGAGAAAGGGGCAGAGTATTTTAGGATGATGGAAGAGAGGTTTGGGGTGAAGCCTGGGTTGGAGCATTACACTTGCATGGTTGATATGTTGGGGAGGGCTGGAAGGGTGGAGGAGGCCGAGGAGTTGGTGATGAGGATGAATATAGAGCCTGACGAGGCACTTTTGGCGGCTTTGTTGGGTTCTTGTAAGATTCATCACAAGGTGGAGGTGGCTGGGAGGGTGTCCAAGAAATTCCTGGGAGGAGCTTGATTATAGCATTGTCCTACCGTGAGTGATTATTGTTCGTGCAATTAGTTTATACCTATTGTTGATTCCTCTATCGATTTGGAAGATAGCTGTTCATGTAATATTGTTTAAACCTATTGTTAATTCCTCTTTGGATTAGGATGATTGATGTTCCCGTATTTTGTTTATACCTATTATTGTTGATTCATCTACTGGATTGGTACCCAATAATTTCCATGTAGGCTTATCAACCATTGCACTGTTGCCTGTTGGTGTTCTTGTTCCAATAATTTGAGGGGAAAGTAACGTGACACTACCATTCAACAAGATGAGTTAATATATCAGAAGCAATATAATGGATTCTCATCTTGTTGCGTTGGAGTCTCATCTATACAATCTTTACTCTTATTGTTTATTTCCCTCTTTTATGCTTCCATTGAAGCCAAGCGGAGATTACTCATCAAATATTGTGCACTTAAATGGTACTTCCTCCGTTCTTTTAAGAGGTATTTTTCTATTTTAAGAGAGAATAGATATTCTAGCCGCTGAAGCTTTCAGGTCTTGTCTCAAAATCTGAATTGTAAATGTTGGGAGGGCTGATTTCACCTAATAAAAGCCTTTTTTTTTATTTATAAAAGCCTTTTTTTATTTTTTCCTTCTTATATATATATATATATATAGCTCATTGATATTGAGATTGTTTTTTGCGAGACAAAACAAAGTTGAGACATAAAGTCGTCGTCATCATCGTATAAAAATAATAATCGAGTATAACTTAATTTCTTCGTAAGAAATACTACCTGAGAAGGACTTGATTTTTGCGATTAATTTGAGATTATTAGAACTATTGAAAAACAGCATAGAAGCTAACCTCCCATATCCAATTTCTGTTCCTGCAGATAGACACATGTAGAGCTGGGTGTGGAATCAGTTGAATGTGCTTTTTTTTTTTGGGAGAATATACTCAAAAAGTTCCTTAATTACAGGTAAAGGCTCACGAAAATTAAGTATGGTGTTGGAAAAAATTGATGATTAATCTGTTCCTGTTACGAGAACAGATTAATATAATAATGTGTTGATTGGTATATCTTGCTATCTCAGCAACTATGCAACAGGACAGTGCTTCATTAATCATTTCCCCCCACATGATTCGCTATGGCTTCAGGAACATATCCGAATAATTTTAGATGATATGACAGAAGCTGTAGCATTTCATAAATTTGCTCACTTTCAATGTGAGATTTATCACCAGCTACAAACTCATGAATGCTACATCCAATCTCAATTGAACTGATCCCTGGCTTCTTTTGTATACCAAGGGCCTTCATTCTTCTTCTTACGTGGCTAGCCCCATCCCATCTTCCATCCGCAGCATATATATTTGCTAGTAGCAAAAAATTGGAGTCCAAGTCAGCGAGGTAATTTGATAATCTTTCAGCTAAATCAACATCTCCATGGACCCTACAAGCAGCCAATAAGGATCCCAATACAACTTCATTTGGCTTCATGGGCATGCCTTGTATTACGCTCATTGCATCTTCTAACCTCCCAGCACGGCTGTAAATGTCAACTATGCATCCATAATGTTCAATTCTAGGAGAAATTTTGCGTTCTCTAATCATGAAATCAAAATATCTTAGGCCTTCATCTACAAAACCAGCATGGCTACAAGCTGTGAGTGCTCCAGTGAAACTGACTCCATCTGGCTCAAACCCCTCCTTCCGCATTAACTCAAAGTACTCTAAAGCTTACTGCGCATATCCGTTAGCAGCAAAACCAACTATCATGGAATTCCACGAAACCAAAGTTCTCTTGGTCATATTGTTGAAGACTTGACGGAAAATTCAATGCATCCGCATCGAGAATACATATCAATCAGCGAACTACCTATCCTAACGTTGTTCTTAAACTCTTGCTTCAAAACATATCGATGAATCCACAAGCCCAAAGCAAGCGCACCTAAATTTGCAATTGCAGATAGAACCGCAATAATGGTAACATAATCAGGCTCCACCTTAGAAATTAGCATCTCTCTAAACAACTGAAGTCCTTGCTCAAAATGGCCCTTTTTAAGAAATCCATCAATTAACACGGTCCGAGAAATCGCATCTCTCTCAGGCATTTCATCGAACAATTCAATGGCCCATTCTATTTCCCCATTCCTTATGTACCCGTCAATCATTGTATTCCAGGAAACAGAATTCCGAACCATAAGACCATCAAAACATAAACTTGCTTTCTCTACCTGACCACATTTGGCATACATGCCAACAAGCGCAGTACCCACCATCACATTACAAGTATGCAACCCAAATTTTCGTGCTAATGCGTGGATTAGGGGGCCAAAAGATTTGCCTAGGAAAGGAAAATCTGCGCAGGCCGAAAGAAGAGTGGTGAACGTAATGGGTATGGTTGGACGCCGGAAAGACGCATTTGGGTGAATAGTGAGGCGGCTTCCTGTAGTTGGCCTTGACGGCAGTGGCGAGAAATGGAGGAGGTCCATGCAACAGTAAGGTCTAAGTGTTGTTTAGAGGAAAGGCTGGATTTGAAAATGGGATACAAGCGTTGGGATTTACTATGATTTTGATTTTGAGAGGTTTGGCAGCGGGAAGTTGGAGTTGGTACGTGAGCGCGGGACAAGACATGTTCTGTTCTGTCCAAATTCGGTCAGGCTTCGTCTTAACGTTGCTACTGGTAACATGGATTTATAAATAAAAAGGCTTATATTTTAATGGAAAATGTTGTCAAATGCTCCATAAACAAACAAGAAACGCAACAAACATTAAAACTATAAATTTCTTTCAAGCCATTTTTTACAACCAAACCTGGAAAAAAAAAGGAACCAAAAAACGAAAAACAAGAAACAAATTTTTTTTTCTTTTGCTTTTTAATTTATTATCGTCAATGATATCCCAAAGGAAAAAAGTAAATGCATTCTTCGACTTGGCAACCTTTGTATTCACCAAAGTAGAGTATATTTTGGACTAAAGGTACTTTAGTAAAGAAGATGCTCGATAATGACAGCTACATAAGAACTTCCCAGTCATTCAAAACTCAGCAGCTTCACTATCGACCGTCATGAGATGTAAAGGACTCTGCAAACCCAGCCGGCTTTGCTGGAATACTGTCTTTGCTATCACTAAAAATATTATAACTTGGCCCGCTCTCTGCATCTTGCCATACCTGTAGCATCTGAGGAAGTGGTAGACCGTAGTCAATGCCACAAAGCTCATCTGATTCACCTTCGATTGGTTTCCATTTCTCAACGAGGGGCGCCAACACACTCACTGCATGCCCCATGTCAGGTCGATGGCTAGGCTCTCTTGCCGTGCAATGTCCAGCCAGTTCCGCAACAATGAAAATGCCCTCAAAAGTCTCATCATTTGCATCAAGCGATGAGTCAACAGCAGCAATAAGCTTCTCTTTGCTTGACTTGATTCGCCAAAACCACTCTGCCAAGTATCGGCTTTCGTCGGAGCGTTCTTCGTCAAGGGCTGTTAACCCAGTCAGAAGTTCCATCAGCACAACTCCAAAGCTAAATACATCAGATTTAGTTGTAATCTTCCCCATCACTGCAAACCACAAAAGTCCATGGAATTTAGGTTCTCAAAGTAAGAATATTTTATTCGTTGACAGGTTAAGAAAACTATGCGATCATATCTAAGACTGCCAAGCATTTTCATATCGAGGAACAGATGATAGGTAATAAAAATTAAAAACAAATGGCAATTTCTTTTACCCATAAAATATTTATTTTCAATTAATGTATGTCTACCAATATAAATAAAACAAATATATATCCCACCTTTTCCTAGTTAAAAAAATGAAAACATAGGCCACTGAATCTTTTAATAATTCCCAAGAAAAGGATTGACATAATGCACACCAGATATATCTAAAAATGATTGTTGGTTCTGACTTCTGAGATGAACAAACGAAATATGAGAAATTACAAAACTGGAAAAAAGTAAACCGGAATGCATCTAAGCCTAAACATATGCTTAATGATATGAGGTCCTGTGTACATGATGTTCCAATTCCTTGTGTGTTCTCAACATTAGTTCTCAAAGGAAGACAATTGGACTGAAGACAGCCATGTAAACTAGGCATTTTACCAGTCACCCTATTTCACCGAAATGAAAAGAGAAAGACAGCAAAGCAAGTAATTTTGCGCATTTTGTAGTAGCTAATAAATGATAATGTTTAAGTCTAACCAGCAAGAAGTGAACAATTGAGAGATCAACTTGGTAAACCTAAATGAAGAATCCCTTTACTTTCAGCTAAATAACCATTTTCTAATTCTCAATAAAAGCTATACTATCTCATGCATGAGGGAGAAGAATTATCACCAGCATATTCCGGTGCAAGGTAACCAAATGTTCCGGCAAGTCTAGTCACAACAGACTTCTCTCCATCAGGGGGCAAGTTTCACCAAGCCGAAATCTGAAATCTTGGCGTGAAAATCATTGTCCAGAAGAATATTTGCAGATTTGAGATCTCGATGAATAAAGGTTTCCCGGGCCATGCTATGTAGATACTCCATCCCTCTGGCAACATCTAGTGCAATGATCAGCCTTCTTGTCCAAGACAGAGGCTCTAAATTCAGCCTTTTCCATTCAAAGAGATGTTTGTTTAGAGAACCCTGAGGCATATACTCATAAACAAGGAGCCTTTCATTGCCTTCAATAGAGTAACCCAACAAAGAAACCAGATGCCGGTGTCGGACCTTAGAAAGAACAGCAATTTCGGCTTGAAATTCATCCAAAGCTTTAGTGCTCATAACCCCAGCCTCCATTCTCTTAACTGCAATTTTGGTCCCATCTTCCAATTCACCCTTATAGACAGTGCCAAATCCACCATGACCAAGCTTATTTTCTGATGCAAAATCTTTGGTCACCTTACGAAGAACTTGAACAGATATGGACAGGTTTCCAGCATCAATCACACGAGAATTTTCCATCATACTGCTAGCGTTACTTGTAGAACTAGTGGCAGTTTGAGTGGACAAGCTTCCGGTAGTGTTGCTCGAAATTGCAATCTTAACAACATTTTCTGGATCAGATGGATCTCTAGGATGAACTACAATGGAACTAGGCGGCTCTCGAGTTTCTTTATTCTTCCTACAAAAGCAGTATATAGATAAAGCAATCACCACCACAACCAATAATAAACTGGCAATAATCCCACCTGCAATTATTAGCTTGGTTGCTTTGGAATTATTGGAGAGGGATGAAATCGGTGCAGAAGCAGAATAATTTGTAGTTGAGCCTATATTTGAAGATGGTGGAGCAGTGGATGGTGATGGTTGTCGACTACCAGATGGAGGGATGATTGGAGGAGGAAATGAACTTCTAGGAGGTGGGTTGCTAGCAGGGGGTGGAGATTGCTGGCTCTGATTACTAACCAAAAGGGGATTTCCATCAATAACAAGCTTCACACTTTTCTGGAATTTGGGTAATGGAGGACTAAGGTTGTTGCTACTAAAATCTAACAAACTCAAAGAGTTCAAGTTAGTCAAATTACTAGGAATTGTTCCATTTATAAGGTTTCCGCTGAGAATAATTTTAACCAGTGAATCTAGCTTGGCAATTGAAGGACTAAGAGTACCAGTAAGGTTATGTCTTGGCAAATTCAAGATAGAAACTTTTGAACTGGAATCACAATTCAGTCCCAACCACTGCCCTTGACATGGATCATTGCCAGACCATTGAGAAGCAATATTTAATGGATAATTCAACCCAGCAAGAAAATCCAGAAGTGCATCAACTTCTGGGGCACACTGAACCCCAGGTTTAGATTGGCAAAATGAGTTGGAATCATGGGAGAACTTACCAGCCTTGGAGATTGGTATGGAACCCATGAGATGATTATTACTCAAGTGCAAAATATCGAGGTCCATATTAGCCAAGCCCTGAGGAATCAAACCAACGAGTTGATTACCATTGAGATCAAGCTCTTTCAACAAAGACAAATCTTTAATGCTCTCGGGGATTGTCCCAGTGAAAGAATTCCCTTGAAGCCACAGCTGCTTTAACGACGTCATTTTGGCAAGGAAATCAATAGGACCACTCAAACCACCTCCTCGTTGGTTATTCAACCATAAAACCGTCATCAAAGACTGCCCAAAACTAGCAGGAATCTGACCTGATAATCCATTATACGACAGTTTTAGAGCATTCAGAGACTGTAAATTGCCTAGAAAATCAGGCAATGGACCAATTAAATTGCACCCTGTGCAAGAAAAATTTGTCAATTGAGCAGAATTTGCCAAGTCAGTAGGAACAGACCAACCGTTGGTCTTATTGAGAGGATTTTCATCCAACGCCAGAACCCGTAGGCTGGTGAGTCCATAGAAGAAATCTGATGGCATTGTATCAAAGTCGTTGAAATCCAAAAAAGCAAATTCCAATTCAGATAATCCTTTAAAGGAAGGCAGTTCGCCATTGAAATGATTGTTTTGGAAGCCTAAATTATAGAGCCTGGAGAGCTGGTTGAAATTTGGAGGTAGGGGTCCCTTAAGACCCAATTTCTGGACCTGAATCTGTGTAATGCGACCATTAGAACAGAAGACATGAGGCCATGAAGGAGGGCCACATGGATCATTTCCATCGGAAGGCCATTTGAGAAGCTCAGGGTTATCCAATCCGTTCTTGAAATCCATCAGGACCTTGAGGTCATTGGGATCTGTAACAGTGGAAGCCAATTTGATGAAACAAAACAACAATATTCTACAAAGCATAATATTCTTGTCTCCCAAAGCCATCACTAAACCACTAGAAGAATCGAAATCAATAAGGACAAACCCCAATGTGCCTCGAAATCCCACACTAAAAAATATGATTTTTCACATGTTAATGACCAGTGGTAAGTGAGTCACCCAGATAAAGAGAACCCAGGTTCTGGAAAGAAATGGCAAAAATGGAACGAAAGAAAGGACAGCTACATGAAGAAAACAAAAACCCTAAAAAGAAGACAATTATAATTCATGAGTTGTCAGAGGAAGCGGCATGGTGTCTTACCTGCAATTGCATTTCATTCATCAGCTATATTGTCGGCATGTCATTTAAGGCGATTATTCATGTTTTAATGATCTAAATTGACTGTGGTACCCTTTAGCGTACACACTCAGACGGTCGTCTAAGTGGGCACTCCGTCACTCTTTTCTTAATAATTCGGTTAAAGATCTTCACTTGAGTTAAAAACAGCGAGATACTTGAATCTAACGCTTGTTTTTACATACATATTATACAGAAGGTATTTCAAGAATAGCAGATTGATTTGATTTTGCTACACATGATTTTTGGATTTTAATGCAATTAGACGACTAGTGTCAGTATATACCTGTTTTCTATTTTAGGCAGAGGTCTCCTATCTTCTTTTTCCAATATTTGTTTAATTTGTTGTGCTACACTGGTGAAGCTAATATTTAAGCCTATTCTTTGAACACAAAGCTCTTCTCATTCAAAGAAAGAACCCAAATATGATCATTTCCATCCAAATAGAACGAGAAAAACAAAAACCAGAACTAATGAGGGATTTTGGATTTTCATTAAGGACTAGAAAGAGAGTCTCCTGGTCTCTGATGAGCCATCGCGTTATAAAAATCAAAGAAAAATACTGTTTGTTTCCTAAGAAAATCGCTCTCTCCTTGAATGAATGATACAGAAAATAACTGCAAAGTAGCCGAAGCTGAAATGTGCAAAATGGGCTAAACCAGCCAGCTCAGTTTGAATAATCTAAAGCTAATTTTGACTAACAGGATGACTGATCTTCCTTGCATAAATAACTGCTCTTACGCTGCACTAACTTGGCTCTTCCAAATATTGCAGCTTAAATGTAGCCTCATCATATGCACGTCCAGAAAACAACCAACGCATCTTCAAAACCGGTTATTTGTTTAAGAAAACTTGATCTACAATTTCACAAGGGGCCAGCAGTAAAATATCATACAAGAAAAATGAAAATAATTGATATTATATCAATATTATAGTCTGAATCAAACAAAAATCCCAACCCATGACATATATTATTCCCTTCAACAAATACATTATCAATATATTCTTTTTGGAGCAAATTGAAAGTGAAATTCTCCAGCATATGCTTATAATACAATTTAACCTAAAATGCACAGTAAACAAAGCTACAGGATGAAATTTAAAGATAGAGTGCTACAAAAGGCTTTCCTTTCTTGGTGTGCTGAAAATTCTACTCCCCCTACCACCAAATTGTCACTTTGAAAATTTAAGAAAACTTTTAATACATACTTTCCAACTTTATAAGGTCCATAAAACATTTAACAACTTAATTAATATTTCTTTTTTTTTTCTTCATCCTTTACTATGATAATCTAAATTAAAACGGGACATTTTAGTTTACTCAATACAATTTTTCATAAGAATAGCAAAATCAATGATTACCTTAATTTTAGTGATTTGTGCAAGTGACAATTTAGCGGAACGGAGGAAGTATAAAAAATAAAAATATTAGACAAAATCTTTTCTGTCTCAACATTCCAAAAATCATAAGGGGGCATTTTTTTTCTCTAGGCATAAAAAAATAAAAAAAATAAAAATTGACACCATGTGTTTTTCTCCTAGTATTCCAAAATGCATCAATGTATATAGATAGATCAAAATTAATTCATCTATCCGCATCCCAAAATTCATTAAGATGGTGTTGTACATATAACTGACTAAGAAGGGAAAAACACTGCCCCCTCCCACATTTTAAAACGGTGATAACTCTCTCACCTATGCTTTCTTTCCTTGTATCAAATCAATGATCTCAGCTTATCCTATCTCCATATTAAGTTCTCTACTCCCACGATTTCTTTAAGATGTGTTCCTCATATCTTTTGTGCAAAGTTTTAAGTAAATTATGGGTGGCAGCACTTTGAATTCTCTAGTGAGAACATTAATATTAGCAAGAGGCTACTGAATGTAATAACGTGTAATCTTAAATGTCTAACTTGATACAAGCGAAAAAAAAAATCTAACCCAAAAGGAACAACTAATTCTTTCTTGATGCAACTATCTAAATAAGCCTACGTAAGCATGGGTTATGAGCTCATCACGTATTATTACCACAAAATAACTAACTTTTCAAACAAACAAACATTTAGCATTGATTCATTCACTTCACAACAAAATATTGAAAATATGTAAAAGTACCTCCAAATCAAGCTCCCTTTAGCAATGAAACAATGCCTCTGTGGTGCTTTTTGATGAATTCAATAATTTGCAAAGCGCGAGTCTTGTCCTCAGGGTAATATGCAATGGGGTCAGATAACAAAGGAATAGGAAGGTAGAGCACACCCTCAAGGATTGCATGAAGGCAATAAGCTGAGTAAGTAATGTGATATCCACCTTCTTGAACAACAAGAAGACGTCCACCACAGCATTCATTTGCAAGAATACGAACCCTTTGTCCTATCTTTCTGTACCCATCCATTGTCAAGCACGTCCTTCCATTTGGATCAAACTGAAGAACCAAAAAATGTTACTGAAAAGCAATTATGTTATTATACAAACAGCTAGTTGCTCAGAAGTGAAAAGAATGATACGCATAACTATATCCAGCATTATTATCTCTTGTTTTAGAAATTGGCAACCTTCAATATTGCAGTCAATACGAGGAAAAAGGAGAAACAATAGAATGACACACCATACTGAACAGATCATCATCCTAGTACTATTACATGCATGGATAAAAGCTTGTTGAAGGAACTGAGTATAAGGCACATTAAAACAACAAAAATGTGGCAAAATGAAGGCTTTAGCACTTGAGAAATTGGAAGTCCTCAAAACTTGGCATGCAATATATTATATCTGACACAGTAATTTCCAATCTAACTTAAAAACAAATTTAGATATCATTAAGTGAAATCACGTATGTGTTACTGACAATACTTTTAAGTATAAAAATCAATTGGTTTGGAAATTACAATCCAATAAGCTTTTCTTGCACAGACAAATTCAGCCATTCATTCCAAATGATAAGATTCACAACAATCGTCAAATGCTTCAAACAAAGAATCAGATTGGGATCAAAATATGGATTGGGACTGTTTCATTCATAAAGAGAAATGGATAACAAAAGTCTCAGGAAGAATAACTTTCCTCTCCAAAAAGGAGCCCTGCTCTCTAAAGCAGAAATTACAATCCAATTATCACATACCCGTCCCTCCCCAAACAATGAAGTTAAATAACAAAAAGCGAAAAGCTAAAACCGTTTCTACTGCTACCCTCCAGCTAGGCCTAGGCATGCTAATTGCATAATAGAATGCTCCAGCTCAATTGCACTAGTTTCCTTTGCTGCCCCTGCTCTGCTGCTTCTTTTTTCTATAATAAACTTGAAGCCTTTTTGGCCCATTGAAGTCTCGGTCCATCAACTCCTCTTGCACACCTTGGCCTCCATCAGTTTCTTGGTCTCTATCATTGCCACCCTCCTGAATTTCAGTCTTGTCCTCAAGACGTAGCTGAGGATAATCACGCTTCAAGGCGTATTCATCCTCCCAAGTGGCGTCCTCCATTCCCTTTGATTGTCACTGGACTAACCACTGCGACACCCCTTCCCCATCCCGTTGGAAAAACCTGGTGGCTATTACCTTATCCGGTACCAGTTCATCGGTTGGCTCTAGCTCCAATTCAGGTGGCAAGTCATGTGAACTAGGCTGAACTCCTATGGCCTTCTTGAGTAGAGAGACGTGGAACACTGGATGTATTTTAGAAGAAGCAGGTAGATGGAGATGATAGGCTACTGCTCCTACCTTTACCTCAATCTGATAGGGCCCGTAGTAACGTGCGGATAGCTTAGGATAGATTCTTTTGGCAACTGATTACTGTTGATGAGGCTTAAGTTTAAGATAAACCCAATCTCTGACTTCATACTAGATATCCCTGCGGTGTCGGTCAGTTTGCGTTTTCATCAGCTGCTGTGACCGCAGTAGGTGTTGCTTGAGTTGTTGCAAGGCTTCGTCCCGGTCTTGAAGATCCTGAGCTACTGCTTCAACCTGGACCTCACCAGGAATGTATTGGAGTACATTTGGGGGTCGCCGGCCATACATCACCTCAAATGGAGTGGTTCCTGTACTCACATGGTAGATGGAGTTATACCAGAATTCTGTCCAAGGGAGCCATTGGCTCCAAAATCGGGGCTGAGCAGATGCGAAGCAGTGGAGATATGACTCAAGGCACCTGTTGATCACTTCAATTTGCCCGTCGGTTTCCGGGTGGTATGAGGAACTAAATCTGAGCTGTGTCCCCTGTAACTTAAAGATTTTCTGCCAAAATCGGCTCATAAACATGGGATCTCGGTCACTGATTATGGTCTTCGGGAAGCCATGGAGCCTCACGACATTTTTGACAAACAGATCTGCTACCGTTTGAGCTGTGTAAGGATGTTTTAATGCTGCAAAATGGCTATACTTTGACAGCCTATCGACAACAACCAGCACAACATCATATCCCTTAGACTTGGGCATCCCGGTGATGAAGTCCATTGACACATCCTCCCATACTGCCTCTGGAATAGGAAGTGGCTGGAGGAGACTTGCTGGAGCCAGAGTTGAGGCTTTGAACCATCGGCAGACCGAACAACCCTTCACATACTCTTTCACCTGCTGCAACATACCCTTCTAGTAGAAGTTCGCTGCTAGTCGCCTGTAGGTTCTGTAGTAACCAGAATGTCCTCCAATAGCTGAATTATGGTACTCGTTAAGCAAAGGAGGGATCCACTTGGAGGAGGTGGGGAGGACTAGTTTGCCATTGCGGTATAGAACGCCATGCTTCTCCATGTACTTCGGGTGGGAAGATGGGTCCGATCGAAGTGCATTTTTGAGGGCCAACAGCTGGGGATCCTGGTTCACTTCCTCGATTAATTTGCTGCCATCAAGCCATGTTGGGGAAAAAAACAAAAGCAGCAAACTCGACTTCAGCCGACTCATGCTGCTGTGACAGAGTATCAGCAGCATTATTCGACTTCCTTGGCTTGTAGCGCACCTCAAAATCATACCCCATTAACTTAGTAAGCCAATTCTGTTGGTCAGTGGTGGTGATGCATTGTTGCAGCAGGTGACGCAAACTTTTTTGGTCGGTAAAAACAGTGAACTTCAACCCCAACAAGTAGGGCCTCCAATGCTGAATCGCCAAAGCTAGCGCCATCAACTCCTTCTCATAAACTGATTTTGCAAGATTTTTATCAGCTAAAGCCTTGCTAAAATATGCAAGGGGTCTGCCCTCCTGCATCAAAACAGCCCCTAAACCAATGCCAGAGGCATCACACTCAACAATGAAGGGCTTGCTAAAATCCGATAAGGCTAGTAAAGGGGTGGCCGTTAACTTGGCTTTTAACTCATCAAAGGCAGATTGTGCTTGTTCGTTCCACTTGAACCCGCCCTTCTTGGTTAGCTCAGTTAAGGGCTTCACAATCTTTCCATAATCTTTCACAAATTTTCTGTAATACCCGATCAAGCCCAAAAAACCCCGAACTCCCTTCACATTCTTGGGTATTGGCCAATTTTGAACTGCCTCTACCTTGGTCGGGTCTACTGCCACCCTCCAGCTAGGCCTAGGCATACTAATTGCATAACAAAATGCTCCAGCTCAATTGCACTAGTTCCTTTGTTGCCCCTGCTCTGCTGCTTCTTTTTTCTATAATAAACTTGAAGCCTTTTTGGCCCATTGAAGTCTCGGTCCAGCAACTCTTCTTGCACACCTTGGCCTCCATCAGTTTCTTGGTCTCTATCAGCATCCACTACGGAAATTGAGGAAAGGGTGGCAGGGGTAGGGAACATAAAAGAGGAAAAAGACTCATTATAAGTCATCATGCATAGCATTAAAAAAACAAAGGCAATCTTTATGCAACTTATGGTGCAACTCTCCTATATTATCGTCATAGAAGAGATACTATAATAGGAGTGATCACGAGGTGGGCGGGGCCGGGGAATTTTCCCCTACTCACTCCCCCGTCAGTGGCGGAGATTCCCCACCCTCGCCCCCGCCACCAACAGTGGGGGGGGGGAGGGGGGGGGGAAATTTCCCCCATCCCTGCCCCTCGAGGATCCCATCCCCCGATTTTTTTTTTTTAATTTTAAAATATGATATTTTATAAATAATTAAAATTAAAATATAATATTTAATAAATATAAAATTTAAAATTAATAATAATTTAAAATTAAGTATAATTTAAATATTAATAATTATAAAATTAAGTTATATTTTAATTTTAATTATTTATAAAATATTATATTTTAAAATTAAAAAAAATATTTTGCGGGGCGGATATTCCATTTTCCGTCCTCGCGAAAAAAAATTTCGGAAATTTTCCGTCCCGAACGGGGCTAGTATCCACTGGGGCCGGGGAATCCCCGTCCCGTGATCATCCCTAACACACATTGGGTGCCTTTCTAACACATCTTGGAAGCCTGGGTCCATTCCAGTATCAAACACGCCCTTGCCAGGTTTGTGTTTCAGCATACCCTTATGCCAGAAAACATGAAGGCTATCAGCCGACAAAGTAGCAGCCATATCAGGAAGGGCACTCCTTGATTGATTCTGTAAGTTAAAGCCTAAATGAAAAATCAAAGAGAAAATCTTTAACTGTCATCAAGTTTTAAATCTTCCTCGTTTAATCAATTACACATGCGAACTATCACACTTATGCTAAAGCTAGCCCCCGTCTAGAATTCAATCAATACTGAGGCCAAAATGCTGAAATAGCACCACATAAGAATAGCATAGTGAAAAAAAATCCTAAACTTGTCAACGCAGACTATGGGAGCAAAACTCAAATTTTAGAGCTAAAACAAGCACCAACACGAGCAATTCAAACATATTGAAACAGAAGGACCGCACACAAGATTAAGCATGCTGAAGAGAAACCAAACATTAGTAAACTATCGAGGCAATTGGGTATATTAATGGAACCTCATAACGAAAAATATCGAGCAGCCAAAATCCAGAAAAACTGCACAGCAACTGCGTTAATGGCGGTCTTCTGGTGATTTTTCCTAATTTGGAGGGTATGCACCCAATTCAGCTATCCGTCAAATGATATTTAATTCATACAAAATGCCATTTTGCGACTACATGAATGATTACCGACTGAAGGGGTAGCAGGTTAAAACTGAATACAGTTGTGATATGCGAGGACGACACGACGCAGCTTTTGGGGACCAGGAAAACAAATGAATTAAGATAAAATAAAATAAAGGAATATCAGCCCAAAACTATTAATGAAACTCCCCCAATTGCATTTGTGGAGCAATTAAGCTGCAGAGCTGAGTGATGATGAGCCTTGTTTGTGCGGGTAGCCACCGGTTCGCTTCAGGGCCGCGTTCGAAGCCGAGTTCCAAGCCTTCGCTTAGAACAAGAGCTGCTGTGGTGGAAGCGAGGCCGAGGGCTGTGCCAGCTCCGAGAGAAATTAAATTAGCAGTTGGAGGTGATCGAACGGAGGACCTACAGGCGGAGGCAAGGTCCATGGCTCGAGCTGCCAATGCCTCCGTCTACAGTCCCGAGCTTCTTGCGGCTAAGTATGGGTCTAGGCCTATCAAGGTTGCTCCCTGTCTCTCACCATTTTATTTTTTTCCCCTCTCTTGTGCTCGTCTCATCAACATTTGATTTTGGCAACTGGGTTCTCAGGTGCTGCAAAGGACTCTCGAAATTTTGATATCCTTAGGTTCATTTGCCTTGAAATTATTGCTGGACAAGAGGAATGGGGTGTTCGATCAGAATAAGAGAATGCGAGCCATTGAGCTCAGGAGAATTTTCACTCGATTAGGACCCACTTTTGTCAAATTAGGCCAAGGCTTGTCTACTAGGCCTGACATATGCCCTGCTGAGTATCTCGAGGAGCTCTCTGAGCTTCAGGTAAGAATTTGTATTTGATTTTTCTGTTGTTGACATTACATAAAAAAAAATTCGTTAGAAATGGGTTCCATTGTGTTTAAGATATTAACATTACAATCTTCAATTCCAGTGTTGACGATGTCTTTAATTTGACTAAATAATTTTTTCGGAAGAATTGTAAACCAATTCATACGAATGGGCATGTAAAAGTTATCGCAAAGGAAATGGTCTACATTAATTTACTAAGCTGATTTTATCTAACTAAAAAGATTGAAAATTTTTATGAAACAAAACTCTATTCAAATTGCAATTGGAATGAAGCATTGCTAAGAGGGACACAATCCACCGAAACCAAAGTTTTCTGATGCACTTAACTCCAATAATAATAGGCTTTTTGAATCAGTTTCATGTTCATTTTGCAATTTAACAGGACGCATTGCCTACATTCCCTGATGCAGAAGCATTTTCATGCATTGAGAAAGAGTTAGGGCTACCACTCGACTCTATTTTTTCATCTATATCCCCATCTCCTATTGCAGCTGCCAGTTTAGGCCAAGTTTACAAGGCTCAGCTCAAGTATTCTGGACAAACTGTTGCTGTTAAGGTCCAACGCCCTGGCATTGAAGAAGCTATAGGTCTTGACTTTTACCTGGTCAGAGGCCTTGGATTTTTCATCAACAAATATGTCGATATCATCACCAGTGATGTTGTGGCTCTAATTGATGAATTTGCATGCAGAGTTTATCAAGAGCTCAACTATGTGCAGGTTATTTTTCTTTTCAAATCTTACTATTATCTCATGTGAGAGTGTCCAAACTAGAGATGTCAGTACTTCTTGTTGGAAAATGAAAAAGGCACAGTGTTGTCACTTCTGGCTTCTCTAATTTTAGCCGAGTACATTACATTTGCATTGCGACCTTTCTAAATCAAAAAGGCTTGAGCTTTTATACTTTCTTTTACAAGAAATTTTTGGGTTTGAGAGTCAGTTTTTTAAGGATGCTGCAGGAGGGGCAGAATGCTCGGAGGTTTAAAAAGTTGTATGCTGACAAGGAAGATATACTTGTTCCTGATATTTATTGGGATTACACAAGTGGCAAAGTTTTGACTATGGAATGGGTTGAGGGAGTAAAATTAAATGAGCAAATCGCTATAGAGAGGCAAGGTCTAAAGGTCCTGGATTTAGTGAACACCGGAATACAATGCAGCCTCCGGCAGCTGCTTGAGTATGGATACTTTCATGCTGATCCTCATCCTGGTAATCTTTTGGCAACTCCTGAAGGAAAACTTGCTTTTCTGGATTTCGGAATGATGAGTGAGACACCAGAAGAAGCAAGATCTGCCATCATTGGTCATGTTGTTCACATGGTTAATAGGGATTATGAAGCCATGGCTCGTGATTACTATGCTTTAAAGTTCTTGTCTCCTGATGTAGACGTGTCTCCAATTGTACCAGCTCTACAGAATTTCTTTGATGATGCACTCAATTACACAGTGAGTGAACTAAACTTCAAAACTCTAGTGGATGGTCTGGGTGCTGTTTTTTATCAATATCCATTTACCGGTGAGTTCTTATGATTTTACTTCTATGCTTTCTTTACTATACCGTGAGTTTTCTAGGTCTATAGTCTATGCATGTACTATGGACTTTAGCCAATTTACATGGTTTTAATATGATGTGCAACAGAGATATAGTGCTTATAATTTCATGGTATGGCTTTCCATTGCTTGCAGTTCCTGCGTATTATGCATTGATATTGAGATCGCTCACTGTACTTGAAGGTCTAGCCCTTTATGCCGATCCTAATTTCAAGGTGTTGGCTGCTTCATATCCCTATTTTGCTAAAAGGCTTCTCACTGATCCAAATCCTTACCTAAGAGATGCACTTATTGAGTTGCTTTTCAAGGATGGCAGGTTTAGGTATATATTTAGCTCATATTAGTTTTGTGCATTTGATTGAAGATGTTTATAGACAATGTTTGATGTTATGGTTTCTATTAAAGCATTAATTTTGGCAACATTCAGGTGGAATAGACTTGAAAATCTACTTGTTGAAGGAAGAAAAGATAGAGATTTCTCTGCAAAGGATGCTCTACAACCTGTTTTAAAGCTCTTATTGGCTTCTGATGGTGAAGAGCTTCGGAGTTTAGTTATTAAAGAAGCTGTTCGAGTCACTGAAGCTGTTGTTTTGGGTTCTATTGTTGATACGTACAATTCTATCCCAAATTTTATGAGGGCTCTAATCTTTAGCGGCAGTGTAATTAGACCTCTTACAATGAATGAGGCAGAAATACAAAGCATGATAGAGCTTCGGGATCAAATCTTTAGGATATGGGGCCTTTTACGATCCTCTGAAGATTTTGATCCAGCACTATTGCAACCGATATTACAGGTAAATACAGTTAGTTTTGGACAGAGATTTAACTTTTCAAGTAGGAAGCTATTTTATTTATCTTCAGGAAATTTATGGTCGCATACTATGTCTCTCCTACTTTGTCATTTGCATTTATCACGAGTGAGAAAATATTTCATTGTCTATCAATTCCTTTGTATGACAGAATGCTGCTTAGAACAGTAGCAAAGTTTAAGCTACCTCCCTTTCCCTGTAGACCTTCCTAACCTCACTTGGATTTTAAAGAGATGAGCTTAATGGGGGAGTGGATTTGAGAAAATAAAACAGGGGAAAGCTTTTTGCAGATTGGCTTTTAGACACAAAGGTTTCATTATCTACTGTTGCTCTTTCACTTGAGAAAAAAAAAATTCTGAGAAGAGATGGACAAGCATGAGCACCATTAAATTTTTATTAATACAGAATCAGTGGAATTGGCACACAGAAAACTAACGAAAGAAGTGCTGATGTGCAGGTCCTTCAACAACCCGAAGCACGCAGCCTAGGGGGCAGAGTTATTGGTGGGATCACGCAGCGTCTTGCTGCACGATTGTTGCAGCAAGTACTTCGACCTCCTGCCACAACTTCTCCTTCAACTTAGGCTCATTTATGAATTTTCCTTTTGTAGATTTACACTTTGTATACTCTGTCCAAGAAGAATGGACGAACTGAAATATATGATTGAATGTAAATAAAAGGTAAAAATCACAAGAAGTCCCTAAACTTTTTGAATTGTTGCTATTAAGTCTCTGAATATTTATTTCGTAAGATTGAGCTCCTGAACTTTTATTTTAGAAATTGAACAGTACGTTTGATTTCATAGGCCTTTGATATATGTACTTCAAATTCAATTTGATCTGTCGTCCTTAATACTTTTGTCTATTTAAGATTTAAGTATTAATAGAAAATGATAATTAACTTAAAATTGACAAAAAATATATAGGGACGCAAATTAAGGTGCACATGCAAATACTAAATGTATTAAATGTATGCTAAATGGAATGTATAATTTAATTTTACGTTTTTCTTTTACCGTTGGCTTAATATATACAGAAATAAAAGTTCAAAAATTAATATGTAAAAAAAAATGTTTAAAAATTTAATAGCAAAAACTAAAAAAATTAGGAGACTTTTAAGTGTGCTCGGCTCAAATGAAATGGGTCCTTTTTGTTTAGATCCGATTTAGATAAATTTAATGTATCAACTAAAGTCATCTATGCAAAATTTGTTAAAAAAAATAATTAGAATGGTGGGTGAAAATATATTATTGGATTGGTTTAGATCTAGGGAAGATTTTTCCAAATTAAATATTATGACCCTGTTTCCAGGTGATAATAAGTCTTGCGTGACACTCCGATCACATTTGATCGGACGGTAGATTCCTCATTGTTCTTCAACTAAAATAAACCTTTTTGTAATAACATCGGACTCTCGAATTAATACATGCATACAACTGTAATGTATATTTACACGAACGATCCGCCATCTTAATATAAGCGACTCAAATACGAGTCGAGGGGCTGGGTTCATGTAGTTTGCTTCCTGCAATTCATCAAACATCTACAGAAAGTTGCCAAATGTGTGCTCTGACGAATCTGGTATTTTCTTTTGGATTTTATAATAATTTAGATTATAGATTCCATGCCGGCGGTGGTGTCTTTAAGCAAGTACCTTGGAAATGCCGGCCCAAATTCCACGTGGCACTCTGCAATAAACTTGCAGTACAGTACATATGGAGGAATATATATTACAGAAGCGTTGATAAGTGTGGTTGCATGAGCAACCGTCAATTATGAAAGGCAGGGGGTTGGGGCTAGCATGGAGTGCAGGAAGGGACAGGGAAGAGGAGTCCCTCGTTCTATTCAAAGACTTGCATAAACGGGAAAAGGATCTTCTCCAGCCTATCTCCGATGAGTTCGAGCCCCACGGCGGTAAGTATGATTGCTCATTCTTGTTACTTGTAAGAAACGGCATGTATACATACAGATGCTATTCTTTTTTAAGTAAACAGGTGCTATTCTTAAACAGCATCATCATTATCTCCTGGATGATAATTTTTATTATATTAATCGTGAATTCAACACTTTCTTTTTCCTTTAATTGACAATCTTTATAATTTTAATGCAAATATGCAGGAAATCATGCACTCTATAGACTTTCATCTGGGACAAAAGGATCTGGATATCATGAATTCCTTGGTGAAAATGGCAAAAATGATTACGATTGGTAAATAATTAAAAATCCGATTAACTTCATAATTATGGCCTAATCAACACTATTCTCTAACTACATAATATAATATTGCGATGCATATGAAGGTTGAAAACGCCACCAGCAACTCCGCTCTTCCCTTCTTTGGAAATGGAACCTAATGCAACACAAGTAGTAGGTCAGCGAGAGATACCCATTCTCCAACCCCTTTCTCGGGTATGTTGTTCAATCTGGTCAAACTATTGCTTTAGAAATATGAGAAGTGCTAAAAAACTAATCATTTGTATGTCGTCTCCATTTCATATATTATAAAATCACATGTTTTAATTCACTTGGAAAGATTTTGCCTTCTCCATCATTTGCATATCATGCATCCACTTTGCATGTCACTTTATGTATTATATAGGGTTACATATTTTAATTCATTTAGACACATGTCAAGTAAATGATGGAGAAGGTAAAATAGAAGTTACTAAAGAGAAGGTATTTAGCACTTTTCTAGAAATATAATACCACTGAGCTTTCTTACAATCCATAACTCAAATACCAGAGTTGACACTCTCGTCTAATACGCAAATGAAGCCTCTTTCTTACATAGTATTTTCATGTGCATTAAGTACCCTTTAAAAATGAAAAACTGGCTCTTCATTAACAAGTATATGAAGTAGAATCACTCAGCGATGGAAAATGAAAAAAATCATCTCCATTGGGAGTATGGTAATATTTGAAACTTTCCCTTCTTTGTCTTTAACCTCAACTTACCTATTTATAGATTTAAAATTTTTTTCATACAAGAGAAAGCCTCGTTCTTGACTTGGTGCAAACAAACTCTGCACAAGTTTCTTTTAATTGCTACATTGTCATGTTAAACTTTAGTAGCTTCTTCTTCTTCTTTTATTATTATTATTATTATTATTATTATTATTATTATTATTATTTTTTTTTTGGCAATTGCCATTGAGATGTTGATTTAATATTGAGCGTTAGTCTGTGACCCCTTTTTTTGAACACGCAAAATCCAAAACATTAGGAGATAAATATTCTATTCTAGAGCCTGGGACTGCGGCAGCGAGTGTTGTCTAAACGGTTACTAGTTATATATTATGACTGCTGTGTAATCAGTTTTCAGGCGCCATAGGGGCATCAAAAGAAAAAATCACTGTAACTTCGAAACCTTCAAATTCGAGACCAAATGTACTTGGTCAAAGACTAGGCTTACCTGGAAATAAAAATCCCAAAGTGAACCAGAAAACGCCCCAGCTATCAGCGGACCCTAATAAACGAATACATGTGAGTGCAAATGCAGCAAAACTTACCAATCAAAAAGAAGTTCAAACAATAATCTCTGTCAAGAACACTGGATTCCTGGATCAGAAAGCAAAGTCTGCCAGCAGAGGTGTTTCCCCTAGTGTAAGGTCCGGAGTTCCAGCTCAAATCTCAGGATTTTCAAGTGACACGCTCCCTAATCTGAGGACCGATCGCCCAACCTCTGCTACCCGAGGCCGACCTGTACCAAGCTCACAGCGTCAAAGATCGGAGTTTACTCAAAGGTCAAGGAGTGTGACAAGGAGCCAAAAAGAAGGTGAAAGAATTTTGACGACACAAAAAGGGAAAGTTCAACCAAGGAATAATAACGGGAATCAAATATTTGGAAGCAGAATGGTAGAGAAAGTATTGAATGCTAGAAAATTGGGGGCCGACGAAAGAGAGGCAAAGCCAAAGCCTCAAAGTGTCACTGCATTGAACGATGGGAACAATATTGATGGGTTTGGAAGAATAGTTTCCAAGAGTTCAATGGACATAGCTCCAAAGCATATGGTATGATTCTTTCCTAAAATTCTTTAAGCCCTAACAATCAAATTTGATTACAACTCTTTAATTAGCTTATTAATAGATTAGAAGCGACGGGTCTAAAGAATGTGTGCCTTCCAGTTTCCGACTTTGTCCTATATAATGATCACACTCTCACTTCTCTGTTCTTATTCATACGCAGGAGACAAGGGGAGATCGGTTCAATCCTCGCCCTATTCGATTTGTACCAGGAATAAGCTCCCTCCAGCAACACTAGAAGTTTTTCATCCCTGCGTCATTTTATCACCCATTATCTGAATACAATTTGAATAATAGCAAAGAGGGAGATCCAGATTACTAATAATATGAAAAGAGTTTATATTCATTCTCCACAGACTAATCACAATTCTGATAAAGCTTTGCAAAATTCTGGGTTAGCTAGACATTGTTAATTAGCCGGTCCATTACTCTTTAAAAACTACTCCAACACATTGCACGCTAACCCATCAGGAATGGAAGCTTAGATAACTCGATTAGTTGAATGAGAGATCGTAAAACGAGTCAAATTTTTAAGATTGGACTAAACTGGCTGAAAATGTCAAAATTTGAGCAACAAAATTAATTCAGAGTAATTGAAACATCACAGCCAAGTTTGGAGCAAATTGACCTTTAATCCTAAAATCTCATGTCAGGTTATACCAGATTACCCGAAATTTTGCAGATGAAGTTAACAATTCACACAGTCAAGATCTTTGCAGAATCTTGTCTCCCACTACACACACTCCATGATGTCTTTCCTTGACGAATTCTTCATCCTAGTTAGGAATCACAGAATGGGTGACTGTCAGAGAGAGGTCAGAAAGGATCAGATGCACTGCAATCACATTTTGCACAAACCACCAATTAGATCTATAGTGCACCAATTTATGCAACATAATTTAAGCCCCATATGACATGACACAGATAGTAAATAACTAAATCTCACAAAACATATTCCCAAAATAAAATAAACATCCTAGTCCTCGGAACTGCCTCTTAAAGCAAATATCTCAGGGATGCTACATATTTCATTTCACAATACATATCTTAATAACGGAGGCAGCTCCAATACGATGAAGTGCAACAACAGCATCACCAGCCTTACACAGCCCCTTATCTGTTGCCGACTTTAGAGCAGCTTGCAGAATGACCTCTGTTGATTCAGCATCAGTAGCCTTAGCTGACCCTTCTGCCAGAATAGGGATCAAGCCTCTATAGATCAGACTATGCCTTGCAGGTGCCTCATCACTGCAGGTCCAATCAAATGAATCAGTTGTCAAGACTGGGACAACCACAGACAGTATTGGCACAGCTGGTCTGTACTTGGCTACCAACTTGGCTGTTGTCCCGCCACGGGTCAAAACTACAATGAGCTTTGCTTTAGCCTTGTTAGCAGTTCGTACAGCTGAGGATGCGAGGCTCTCCAATGGGCTCATAGGAAGTGGAGTTGACCTTATCATCTCCTTGAATATAGCTCCATAGTCAAGAGATGATTCGGCTTCTATACAGATTCGACGCATAATCTTTACAGCAAGCTCTGGATAGGCCCCGGCGGCACTCTCCCCACTGAGCATTACACAATCAGTACCATCAAGAACAGCATTAGCAACATCGGTGGCTTCAGCACGGGTTGGTCTGGGAGACTTGATCATGGATTCAAGCATCTGAGTAGCAGTGACCACAGGCTTACCAACAAGATTACACTTGTATATCATCATCTTCTGTGCCAGGAAAATCTTCTCGACAGGAATTTCCATTCCAAGATCACCACGAGCAACCATGAAAGAGTTGGTCTCCCGCAAGATCTCATCAAAATTAATAACACCTTCCTGGTTCTCAACCTAAGGAAGATGGAAGCAATCATTTACTAATTATTTGACCAGAAAAATAAGACAACAGCTACAGCAACAAGAAATATACAAATTGATATGAAAGTCAATTTATAGAGTAAATAAACTATGCAAAGAAGAAAAATTTCCAACTCAGGTATGCAGGCTGATAAAAATGGGTTCAACCACATATAGAAATTGATGTTTATACCTTTGACATTAATTGTATATGCTTGGCATGAGGCCCAAGGACCTTACGTACATTAACAAGATCCGAACCCTTGCGTACAAATGAAAGAGCAATCATATCAATATTGTTGGGAACACCCCATCCGAGGATGTCTTCCTTATCCTTCTCAGTAAGAGTGGGGAGATCCACCACAACACCGGGAAGGTTGACATTTTTCCTCTCACCTAACATTGCAGTGTTCTCACAACGGCATCTCACAGTTCCAGCCCCCGGGTCACAGGACAAGACAGTCAGAGTGATTGTACCATCTGAACACAAGATGTTATTCCCAGGTTTTACGTCCACAGGCAGTTTTTTGTAGCTCATGGAGATCATCTCTGTGTCACCCTTGATGCTGTAGTCAGTAGTCACAATGATTTCCTGGCCCTCCTTAAGGAGAATAGGTTTTCCATCCTCTAGGAAACCAGTTCGGATCTCAGGTCCCTGCAGCAAAATATAAATGAATAACTACCAGCATGCTCAATTCTGGTAACCCAACATATTTTAGTTGGAAGAGAAACCGTGTGAAACTGCACAATGTATAAATACAATGGTGTTAATTTTCTTAGGGGGGAATGAACCGAGAGCTTTCCTAGTTGTGAAACTCAATGCCCCCAAAAAGCCTTCACATAGGAGCAAACAGCATATGAAGCAAGGAACAAGGCTAAGGTCCTCCATTTTTAACCCTTGAATTGTGTAACAGTGCACGACTGTACACAATCCAACAGTTTTAAAATGGGGTATAGAAGGACCGTAGCCAAGACAAGGACCAATTACAAAATGCCCTCAGTTCATTAACCTAAACAAAGATCATTTGTAGGCTACAAACCCCCAATCCACCTCAAACTGAAGTCAGCTTCTCCCATGTTAGAAATAGGTACTGAATAGATACTGAAGTCTCAACTCCGCAGAAGTTACCATGACCTAAAATCAACAGCCTAAAGAGATAAATATTATATTGAAGAACTTAAAAGAAAGGCAAGCACAATTTTACGAAAACTGAACGATCCATAGCGCTGTTCAGGTGACGGTATAAATTATATTGCCATCTGCCAGGCTTGTGCTAAAGTTATTTTCATAACAAATTGATCACCATGCTATCTAAATATAACGCCTTCTTGACAGACGAAAATGAAAAAGGTAGTATATAAATAAAAGACGATCAGATTCACCATCCAATCGAGGACCCGAACAAGTGAAATGTATTAGAGAAACCTTGGTATCGAGCATGACAGCACAGAGGATCTGGGTGTTCTGCATAGCAATCCTGAGATTGTTCAAGGTCTCCTGATGATACTCATGGGTACCGTGAGAGAAATTGAAACGGGCAACGTTCATGCCAGCCCTCAGAAGCTTCTCGAGCATAGGGACCGAGCGTGAAGCAGGTCCAATAGTGCATACGATCTTCGTCTTGGGGACACGCCCATCTCCTGGTAGCTCCTTGAGGATTCCCTCGATGTCTATGTTGGCCATTCGCTAATATCTGCCATCACGTCAAATAAATTGCATAGATATCAGAAAAGTTTAGCTGGTTACATTCCACTTTATTGGCAATTCTTCAAATTTTTGATGCAGAACTTTAAATACAATTGTTATTGAGGATTCAGGATTGAGATTATGTAAAACAAATGAACATAGATCGAAGAGTAAAATATAAAGACAAGAGGGATGAAGTCAATCTGCAATTGACAGATCTAAAGAAGAATACAGAGAAATCGATATGACTGGGTTGCGCAAAAATCAGACGAACAATGTAAGAAGCAGATAAAGGCCAAAATGAAGCTGACGCAGTAGCCACTAATACAGGATATGAAGGAAGATGCAAGAGTAATAATAAAACAATAAAAAAGAAGAAGAAGAAGAAGAAGAAGAAGAAGAAGAAGAGTACCTTGTCTGTCTGCTCCAACTGCCTAGTATTTTCACTCTTCGTCTCGCAAGTTCAAGAGGTCTTAGACTGTAAACAATTCCGTTGCAGATAACGATGGATGCCTTTATTTTTTTAAGGCTTCATAAATTAGAAGCTATAAACAAAGGGAATTGAATTGATTTTGATTGAACATATGCTTTAGACGAAATCCACTGTCAAGAAGATGTGCTTACAGCTTAGCCCATAGATTTTAATTTAATTGGGGGTGGTTGGGCTTGGAAATTGGATACAAACCATAAGCCACGTGATGTCTATCGGCAATTGGTTTCTCCCACCTACCTTTTTTTTTAAGGAAACCCTATATATTTCTTCGTATTGGAATGTCGAGATCTCCTACCCACCGTTTTAATCATGAGGTATTACTTTTAGTTGTGCTAATATTTTTATTATTTGAAACGTTGTCGTGTTTTGTTGACCATCTAGAAAAGTATTCATTAACCAGAGATTACTTTGGAATTAGTCAACATCTAAAAAGCCTATATTTCTATTTGAGTGGCCTACCGAATACTTATTTAGTATCTACTCTACACTTTTTCTTTTTAATTTTAAATACTATTCCGGTACATATTCAATTTAAATACAAATTTATATTTTTATGTGTTTTAATATATATATATATATAGTGATATACTTTTAAAATTATGTGAATTATAGATAATTTGTAATGACCAAATTAACTTATCAAAATTTGTCATATTAAAATGTTAAAAGTGAGTAGAAATGCTATAATGTTATTTTTATTAGTGTTGGTAATTGAAGTAGCAACAATTAATAGTTCAAAAACTTTTGGATCAATTATCTCTCTGTTTTTTTTTAAATGTTTGCGATATTATTTTATAAAAAATTGTTTATTTTATTTTTACAAATAATCATCATCAATCAATAAAAAAAATTCGAGTTGGAAGAAAAATCTGAATTACAAGTTGAAAATCGGAGATATGAATTGGAAGAGAAATCTAAATTACAAGTTGAAAAATCATTCAAGAAATCAGAGAAATGTGAATTAGAAGAAAAACCCAAATTACAAGTTAAAGAACTCGTCTGACTAGTCAAAACCACATGGGAAGGACTTAACATAGCCTAAGCTACATCTTTTGCAATGTTATTAAATAGTAGCTAAGTCTTAACCCTTTGAGTTTTTTGCTGAAAAACTGAGTTAAAATGCACAGGGGTACCCCTTTGAGTTTTTGGTGAAAAATTGAGTACAAATGCAAAGGGCTACCCCATTGAGTTTTTTGCTGAAAAATTGAGTCAAATACAAAGGGGTACCCCTTTGAGTTTTTTGTGAAAAATTGAGTACAAATGCAAAGGGGTATCCTTTTGAGTTTTTTGCTAAAAAATTGAGTCAAATGCAAAGGGGTTCCCCTTTAAGTATTTTGCTGAAAAACTGAGTCAAAATATATAGGGGTACCATTTTGAGTTTTTGATGAAAAATTTGGAAAAAATGCAAAGGGGTACCCCTTTGAGTTTTATGCTCAAAAATTGAGTCAAAATGCATAGGGGTACCTCTTTGAGTTTTTGGTGAAAAATTGAGAAAAATGTAAAGGGGTATCCCTTTGACTTTTTGGTGAAAAATTGACTACAAATGAAAAGGGGTACCCCTTTGAGTTTTATGCTGAAAAATTGAGTCAAAATGCATAGGGGTACCCCTTTGAGTTTTTGGTGAAAAATTGAGTAAAAATGTAAAGAGGTACCCCTTTGAATTTTTTGCTGGAAAACTAATTCAAAATGCATAGGGGTACCACTTTAAGTTTTTGGTGAAAAATTGAGTACAAATTTAAAGGGGTACCCGTTTGAGTTTTTTTGTTAAAGAACTGAGTCAAATGCATAGGGGTACCACTTTGAGTTTTTGGTGAAAATTTTGATAAAAATGCAAAGGGGTACCCCTTTGAGTTTTATGCTCAAAAATTGAGTCAAAATGCAAAGGGGTACCCCTTGAAGATTTTGGTGAAAAATTGAGTAAAAATGCAAAGGGATACCCCTTTGAGATTTTTGCTAAAAAACTGAGTCAAAATGCATAAGGGTACCCCTTTGAGTTTTTGGTGAAAAATTGAGTAAAAATGCAAAGGGGTACCCCTTTGAGTTTTTTGCTGGAAAACTAAGTCAAAATGCATGGGGGTACCCTTTTGAGTTTTTAGTGAAAAATTGAGTACAAATTCAAAGGGGTACCCCTTTGAGTTTTTTGTTGAAGAACTGAGTCAAAATGAATAGGGGAACCACTTTGAGTTTTTGGTGAAAATTTTGGTAAAAATGCAAAGGGGTACCCCTTTGAGTTTTTTGTTGAAAAACTGAGTTAAAATGCATAGGGGTACCCCTTTGACTTTTTGATGAAAAATTGACTACAAATGGAAAGGGGTACCCTTTTGAGTTTTATGCTGGAAAATTGAGTCAAAATGCATAGGGGTACCCCTTTGAGTTTTTGGTGAAAAATTGAGTAAAAATGCAAAGGGGTACCCCTTTGAGTTTTTTGCTGGAAAACTAATTCAAAATGCATAGGGATACCCCTTTGAGTTTTTGGTGAAAAAATGAGTACAAATTTAAAGGGGTACCCCTATGAGTTTTTCGTGAAAGACTGACCCAAAATGCAATGGGGTACACCTATGAGTTTCTGGTGAAAAACCGACCCTAAATTTAAAGGGGCACCCCTTAGAGTTTTTGGTGAAAAACTGACCCAAAATGCAAAGGAGTACCCCTATGAGTTTCCGGTGAAAAATTGACACAAAATGCAAAGGGGTATCCCTTTGAGTTTTTGGCTTAAAAACAGAATCAAAATGCTTAGGAGTACTCCTTTGTGTTTTTTTGTGAACAACTGACCCAAAATGCAAAGGGGTACTCCTATGAGTTTTTGGCTGAAAAACTGACCTAAAATGGAAAGGGGTACCCCTATGAGTTTTTGGTGAAAAACTGACCAAAAATGCAAAGGGGTACCCCTATGAGTTTTTAGCTGAAAAACTGACCCAAAATGCAAAGGGGTACCCCTATGAGTTTTTGGTGAAAAACTAACTCAAAATGTAAAGGGGTACCCTTATGAGTTTTTGGTGAAAACTTGACACAAAATGCTGAAAAACAGAGTAAAAATGCTTAGGAGTACTCCTTTGTGTTTTTTTGGTGAAAAACTGATCCAAAATGCAAAGGGGTACCCCTATAAGTTTTTGGCTGAAAATCTGACCCAAAATGGAAAGGGGTACCCCTATGAGTTTTTGGTTGAAAAACTGACCCAAAATGCAAAGGGGTACACCTATGAATTTTTGGTGAAAAACTGACCCAAAATGCAAAGGGGTACCGCTATGAGTTTTTGGTGAAAAATTGACACAAAATGCAAAGGGGTAACCATTTGAGTTTTTGGCTGAAAAACTGTCCCAAAATGCAGAGGGGTACCCCTATGAGTTTTTGGTGAAAAACTTACCTAAAATTTAAAGGGGTACCCCTTAGAGTTTTTGGCTGAAAAACTGACCCAAAATGCAAAGGGGTACCCTTATGAGTTTTTCGTGAAAGACTGACCCACAATGCAATGGGGTACACCTATGAGTTTTTGGCGAAAAACTGACCCTAAATTTAATGGGGCAGCCCTTAGAGTTTTTGGTGAAAAACTGACCCAAAATGCAAAGGCGTACCCCTATGAGTTTCTGGTGAAAAATTGACACAAAAATGCAAAGGGGTATCCCTTTGAGTTTTTGGCTGAAAAACTGAGTCAAAATGCTTAGGAGTACTCATTTGGGTTTTTTTTTTGAAAAACTGACCCAAAATTCAAAATGGTACCCCTATGAGTTTTTGGCTGAAAAACTGACCCAAAATGGAAAGGGGTACCCCTATGAGTTTTTGGTGAAGAACTGACCAAAAATGCAAAGGGGTACCTATATGAGTTTTTGGCTGAAAAACTGACCCAAAATGCAAAGGGGTACACCTATGAGTTTTTGGTGAAAAACTGACCCAAAATGCAAAGGGGTACCCCTATGAGTTTTTAGTAAAAAATTGACATAAAATTCAAAGGGGTAACCCTTTGAGTTTTTGGTTGAAAAACTGAGTCAAAATGCTTAGGAGTACTGCTTTGTGTTTTTATGTGAAAAACTGACCCAAAATGCAAAGGGGTACCCCTATAAGTTTTTGGCTGAAAAACTGACCCAAAATGGAAAGGGGTACCCCTATGAGTTTTTGGCTGAAAAAATGACCCAAAATGCAAAGTGCTACACCTATGAGTTTTTGGTGAAAAACTGACCCAAAATGCGAAGGGGTACCCCTATGAGTTTTTGGTGAAAAATTGACACAAAATGCAAAGGGGTAACCCTTTGAGTTTTTGGTTGAAAAACTGACCCAAAATGCAAAGGGGTATCCCTACGAGTTTTTGGTGAAAAACTGACCCAAAATTTAAAGGGGTACCCCTTAGAGTTTTTGGCTGAAGAACTGACCCAAAATGCAAAGGGGTACCCCTATGAGTTTTTCGGGAAAGACTGACCCAAAATGCAATGGGGTACACCAATGAGTTTTTTGTGCAAAACTGACCCTAAATTTAAAGGGGCACCCCTTTGAGTTTTTGGTGAAAAACTGACTCAAAATGCAAAGGCGTACCCTATGAGTTTTTGATGAAAAATTGACACAAAATGCAAAGGTGTATCCCTTTGAGTTTTTGGCTGAAAAACTGAGTCAAAATTCTTAGGAGTACTCTTTTGTGTTTTTTTTATGAGAAACTGACCCAAAATTCAAAGTGGTACCCCTATGAGTTTTTGGCTGAAAAAATGACCCAAAATGGAAAGGGGTACCCCTATGAGTTTTTGGTGAAAAACTGACCAAAAATTCAAAGGGTACCCCTATGAGTTTTTAGCTGAAAAACTGACCCAAAATGTAAAGGGGTACCTTTATGAGTTTTTGGTGAAAAACTGACCCAAAATGCAAAGGGGTACACCTATGAGTTTTTGGCTGAAAAACTGACCCAAAATGCAAAGGGGTACCCAATGAATTTTAGGTGAAAAACTGACCCAAAATGCAAAGGGGCACCCCTATGAGTTTTTTGCTGAAAAACTGACCCAAAATGAAAAGGTGAACCCCTATGAGTTTTTGGTGAATAACTGACCAAAAATGCAAAGGGGTACCCCTATGAGTTTTTGGCTGAAAAACTGACCCAAAATGCAAAGGGGTACACCTATGAGTTTTTGGTGAAAAACTTACCCAAAATGCAAAGGGGTACCCCTATGAGTTTTTAGTGAAAAATTGACACAAAATGCAAAGGGGTAACCCTTTGAGTTTTTGGCTTAAAAACTGAGTCAAAATACTTAGGAGTACTCCTTTGTGTTTTTTTGTGAAAAACTGACCCAAAATGTAAAGGCGTACCCCTATAAGTTTTTGGCTGAAAAACTGATGCAAAATGGAAAGGGGTACTCCTATGAGTTTTTGGCAAAAAAAATTACCCAAAATGCAAAGCTGTACACAATGAATTTTTGGTGAAAAACTGACCCTAAATGAAAAGGGGTACCCCTATGAGTTTCTGGCTGAAAAACTGATAAAAAATGAAAAGGGGTACCCCTATGAGTTTTTGGTAAAAAACTGACAAAAAATGCAAAGGGGTACACGTATGAGTTTTTAGCTGAAAAACTGACCCAAAATGCAAAGGGGTACTGAATGAATTTTTTGTGAAAAACTGACCCAAAATGCAAAGTGGTACACCTATAAGTTTTTGGTGGAAAATTGACCCAAAATGCAAAGGGGTAACCCATTGAGTTTTTGGCAAAAAAACAGAGTCAAAATGCTTAGGAGTACTCCTTTGTGTTTTTTTTGTGAAAAACTGACCCAAAATGCAAAGGTGTACCCCGATGAGTTTTTCATGAAAGACTGACCGAAAATGCAAAGGGGCACACCTATGAGTTTTTGGTGAAAAACTAACCCTAAATTTAAAGGGGCACCCCTTAGAGTTTTCTGCTAAAAAATTGACCCAAAATGCAAAGGGGTACCCCTAAGAGTTTTTTGTTGAAAAACTGACAAAAAATGCAAAGGGGTACCCTTATGAGTTTTTGGCTGAAAAACTGACCCAAAATGAAAAGGGGTACCCCTATGAGTTTTTGGTGAAGAACTGACCAAAAATGCAAAGGGGTACCCCTATGAGTTTTTGGCTGAAAAACTGACCCAAAATGCAAAGGGGTACACCTGTGAGTTTTTGGTGAAAAACTGACCCAAAATGCAAAGGGGTACCCCTATGAGTTTTTAGTGAAAAATTGACACAAAATACAAAGGGGTAACCCTTTGAGTTTTTGGCTGAAAAACTGAGTCAAAATGCTTAGGAGTACTCCTTTGTGTTTTTATGTGAAAAACTGACCCAAAATGCAAAGGGGTTACCCCATAAGTTTTTGGCTGAAAAACTCACCCAAAATGGAAAGGGGTACCCCTATGAGTTTTTGGTGAAAAACTGACCAAAAATGCAAAGGGGTACCCCTATGAGTTTTTAGCTGAAAAACTGACCCAAAATGTAAAAACTGACCCAAAATGTAAACGGGTACCCCTTTGAGTTTTTGGTGAAAAACTGACCCAAAATGTAAAGGGGTACCCCTATGAGTTTTTAGTGAAAAATTGACAAACAATGCAATGGGGTAACCCTTTGAGTTTTTGGCTGAAAAACTGAGTCAAAATGCTTAAGAGTACTCCTTTGAATTTTTTTGTGAAAAACTGACCCAAAATGCAAAGGCGTAGCCCTATAAGTTTTTGGCTGAAAAAATGATGCAAAGTGGAAAGGGGCTATGAGTTTTTGGCTAAAAAAATGACCCAAAATGCAAAGCTGTACACAATGAATTTTTGGTGAAAAACTGACCCAAAATGAAAAGGGGTACCCCTATGAGTTTTTGGCTGAAAAACTGACCCAAAATGCAAAGGGGTACACCTATGAGTTTTTGGTGAAAAACTGTCCCAAAATGGAAAGGGGTACCCCTATGAGTTTTTGGTTGAAAAACTGACCCAAAATGCAAAGGGGTACACCTATGAGTTTTTGGTGAAAAACTGACCCAAAACGCAAAGGGGTACCGCTATGAGTTTTTGGTGAAAAATTGACAAAAAATGCAAAGGGGCAACCATTTGAGTTTTTGGCTGAAAAACTGTCCCAAAATGCAAAGGGGTACCCCTATGAGTTTTTGGTGAAAAACTTACCCAAAATTTAAAGGGGTACCCCTTAGAGTTTTTGGCTGAAAAACTGACCCAAAATGCAAAGGGGTACCCTTATGAGTTTTTGGTGAAAGACTGACCCACAATGCAATGGGGTACACCTATGAGTTTTTGGTGAAAAACTGACCCTAAATTTAATGGGGCACCCCTTAGAGTTTTTGGTGAAAAACTGACCTAAAATGCAAAGGCGTACCGTTACGAGTTTCTGGTGAAAAATTGACACAAAAATGCAAAGGGGTATCCCTTTGAGTTTTTGGCTGAAAAACTGAGTCAAAATGCTTAGGAGTACTCCTTTGGGTTTTTTTTTGAAAAACTGACCCAAAATTCAAAAGGGTACCCCTATGAGTTTTTGGCTGAAAAACTGACCCAAAATGGAAAGGGGTACCCCTATGAGTTTTTGGTGAAGAACTGACCAAAAATGCAAAGGGGTACCTATATGAGTTTTTGGCTGAAAAACTGACCCAAAATGCAAAGGGGTACACCTATGAGTTTTTGATGAAAAACTGACATAAAATTCAAAGGGGTAACCCTTTGAGTTTTTGGCTGAAAAACTGAGTCAAAATGCTTAGGAGTACTCCTTTGTGTTTTTATGTGAAAAACTGATCCAAAATGCAAAAGGGTACCCCTATAAGTTTTTTGCTGAAAAACTGACCTAAAATGGAAAGGGGTACCCCTATGAGTTTTTGGCTGAAAAAATGACCCAAAATGCAAAGTGCTACACCTATGAGTTTTTGGTGAAAAACTGACCCAAAATGCGAAGGGGTACCCCTATGAGTTTTTGGTGAAAAATTTACACAAAATTCAAAGGGGTAACCCTTTGAGTTTTTGGTTGAAAAACTGACCCAAAATGCAAAGGGGTACCCCTACTAGTTTTTGGTGAAAAACTGACCCAAAATTTAAAGTGGTACCCCTTAGAGTTTTTGGCTGAAAAACTGACCCAAAATGCAAAGGGGTACCCCTATGAGTTTTTCGTGAAAGACTGACCCAAAATGCAATGGGGTACACCAATGAGTTTTTTGTGAAAAACTGACCCTAAATTTAAAGGGGCACCCCTTTGAGTTTTTGGTGAAAAACTGACTCAAAATGTAAAGGTGTACCCTATGAGTTTTTGGTGAAAAATTGACACAAAATGCAAAGGGGTATCCCTTTGAGTTTTTTGCTGAAAAACTGAGTCAAAATGCTTAGGAGTACTCCTTTGTGTTTTTTTTTTGTGAGAAACTGACCAAAAATTCAAAGGGGTACCCCTATGAGTTTTTGGCTGAAAAAATGATCCAAAATAGAAAGGGTTACCCCTATGAGTTTTTGGTGAAAAACTGACCAAAAATTCAAAGGGTACCCCTATGAGTTTTTAGCTGAAAAACTGACCCAAAATGTAAAGGGGTACCTCTTTGAGTTTTTGGTGAAAAACTGACCCAAAATGCAAAAGGGTACACCTATGAATTTTTGGCTGAAAAAATGACCCAAAATGCAAAGGGGTACCCAATGAATTTTAAGTGAAAAACTGACCCAAAATGCAAAGGGGTACCCCTATGAGTTTTTGGCTGAAAAACTGACCCAAAATGAAAAGGTGTACCCCTATGAGTTTTTGGTGAAGAACTGACCAAAAATGCAAACGGGTACCCTATGCGTTTTTGGCTGAAAAACTGACCCAAAATGTAAAGGTGTACACCTATGAGTTTTTGGTGAAAAACTGACCCAAAATGCAAAGGGGTACCCCTATGAGTTTTTGGCTGAAAAACTGACCCAAAATGCAAAGGGGTACACCTATGCGTTTTTGGTGAAAAACTGTCCCAAAATGGAAAGGGGTACCCCTATGAGTTTTTGGTTGAAAAACTGACCCAAAATGCAAAGGGGTACACCTATGAGTTTTTGGTGAAAAACTGACCCAAAACGCAAAGGGGTACCGCTATGAGTTTTTGGTGAAAAATTGACACAAAATGCAAAGGGGCAACCATTTGAGTTTTTGGCTGAAAAACTGTCCCAAAATGCAAAGGGGTACCGCTATGAGTTTTTGGTGAAAAACTTACCCAAAATTTAAAGGGGTACCCCTTAGAGTTTTTGGCTGAAAAACTGACCCAAAATGCAAAGGGGTACCCTTATGAGTTTTTCGTGAAAGACTGACCCACAAAGCAATGGGGTACACCTATGAGTTTTTGGTGAAAAACTGACCCTAAATTTAATGGGGCACCCCTTAGAGTTTTTGGTGAAAAACTGACCTAAAATGCAAAGGCGTACCGTTACGAGTTTCTGGTGAAAAATTGACACAAAAATGCAAAGGTGTATCCCTTTGAGTTTTTGGCTGAAAAACTGAGTCAAAATGCTTAGGAGTACTCCTTTGGGTTTTTTTTTTTGAAAAACTGACCCAAAATTCAAAAGGGTACCCCTATAAGTTTTTGGCTGAAAAACTGACCCAAAATGGAAAGGGGTACCCCTATGAGTTTTTGGCTGAAAAAATGACCCAAAATGCAAAGTGCTACACCTATGAGTTTTTGGTGAAAAACTGACCCAAAATGCGAAGGGGTACCCCTATGAGTTTTTGGTGAAAAATTTACACAAAATTCAAAGGGGTAACCCTTTGAGTTTTTGGTTGAAAAACTGACCAAAAATGCAAAGGGGTACCCCTACTAGTTTTTGGTGAAAAACTGACCCAAAATTTAAAGTGGTACCCCTTAGAGTTTTTGGCTGAAAAACTGACCCAAAATGCAAAGGGGTACCCCTATGAGTTTTTCGTGAAAGACTGACCCAAAATGCAATGGGATACACCAATGAGTTTTTTGTGAAAAACTGACCCTAAATTTAAAGGGGCACCCCTTTGAGTTTTTGGTGAAAAACTGACTCAAAATGTAAAGGTGTACCCTATGAGTTTTTGGTGAAAAATTGACACAAAATGCAAAGGGGTATCCCTTTGAGTTTTTTGCTGAAAAACTGAGTCAAAATGCTTAGGAGTACTCCTTTGTGTTTTTTTTTGTGAGAAACTGACCAAAAATTCAAAGGGGTACCCCTATGAGTTTATGGCTGAAAAAATGACCCAAAATAGAAAGGGTTACCCCTATGAGTTTTTGGTGAAAAACTGACCAAAAATTCAAAGGGTACCCCTATGAGTTTTTAGCTGAAAAACTGACCCAAAATGTAAAGGGGTACCTCTTTGAGTTTTTGGTGGAAAACTGACCCAAAATGCAAAAGGGTACACCTATGAATTTTTGGCTGAAAAAATGACCCAAAATGCAAAGGGGTACCCAATGAATTTTAAGTGAAAAACTGACCCAAAATGCAAAGGGGTACCCCTATGAGTTTTTGGCTGAAAAACTGACCCAAAATGAAAAGGTGTACCCCTATGAGTTTTTGGAGAAGAACTGACCAAAAATGCAAACGGGTACCCTATGCGTTTTTGGCTGAAAAACTGACCCAAAATGCAAAGGGGTACCCCTACTAGTTTTTGGTGAAAAACTGACCCAAAATGCAAAGGGGTACCCCTATGAGTTTTTGGCTGAAAAACTGACCCAAAATGCAAAGGGGTACACCTATGAGTTTTTGGTGAAAAACTGTCCCAAAATGGAAAGGGGTACCCCTATGAGTTTTTGGTTGAAAAACTGACCCAAAATGCAAAGGGGTACACCTATGAGTTTTTGGTGAAAAACTGACCCAAAACGCAAAGGGGTACCGCTATGAGTTTTTGGTGAAAAATTGACACAAAATGCAAAGGGGCAACCATTTGAGTTTTTGGCTGAAAAACTGTCCCAAAATGCAAAGGGGTACCGCTATGAGTTTTTGGTGAAAAACTTACCCAAAATTTAAAGGGGTACCCCTTAGAGTTTTTGGCTGAAAAACTGATCCAAAATGCAAAGGGGTACCCTTATGAGTTTTTCGTGAAAGACTGACCCACAAAGCAATGGGGTACACCTATGAGTTTTTGGTGAAAAACTGACCCTAAATTTAATGGGGCACCCCTTAGAGTTTTTGGTGAAAAACTGACCTAAAATGCAAAGGCGTACCGTTACGAGTTTCTGGTGAAAAATTGACACAAAAATGCAAAGGTGTATCCCTTTGAGTTTTTGGCTGAAAAACTGAGTCAAAATGCTTAGGAGTACTCCTTTGGGTTTTTTTTTTGAAAAACTAACCCAAAATTCAAAAGGGTACCCCAATGAGTTTTTGGCTGAAAAACTGACCCAAAATGGAAAGGGGTACCCCTATGAGTTTTTGGTGAAGAACTGACCAAAAATGCAAAGGGGTACCTATATGAGTTTTTGGCTGAAAAACTGACCCAAAATGCAAAGGGGTACACCTATGAGTTTTTGGTGAAAAACTGACCCAAAATGCAAAGGGGTACCCCTATGAGTTTTGAGTGAAAAATTGACATAAAATTCAAAGGGGTAACCCTTTGAGTTTTTGGCTGAAAAACTGAGTCAAAATGCTTAGGAGTACTCCTTTGTGTTTTTATGTGAAAAACTGATCCAAAATGCAAAAGGGTACCCCTATAAGTTTTTGGCTGAAAAACTGACCCAAAATGGAAAGGGGTACCCCTATGAGTTTTTGGCTGAAAAAATGACCCAAAATGCAAAGTGCTACACCTATGAGTTTTTGGTGAAAAACTGGCCCAAAATGCGAAGGGGTACCCCTATGAGTTTTTGGTGAAAAATTTACACAAAATTCAAAGGGGTAACCCTTTGAGTTTTTGGTTGAAAAACTGACCCAAAATGCAAAAGGGTACCCCTACTAGTTTTTTGTGAAAAACTGACCCAAAATTTAAAGTGGTACCCCTTAGAGTTTTTGGCTGAAAAACTGACCCAAAATGCAAAGGGGTACCCCTATGAGTTTTTCGTGAAAGACTGACCCAAAATGCAATGGGGTACACCAATGAGTTTTTTGTGAAAAACTGACCCTAAATTTAAAGGGGCACCCCTTTGAGTTTTTGGTGAAAAACTGACTCAAAATGTAAAGGTGTACCCTATGAGTTTTTGGTGAAAAATTGACACAAAATGCAAAGGGGTATCCCTTTGAGTTTTTTGCTGAAAAACTGAGTCAAAATGCTTAGGAGTACTCCTTTGTGTTTTTTTTTGTGAGAAACTGACAAAAAATTCAAAGGGGTACCCCAATGAGTTTTTGTTTGAAAAAATGACCCAAAATAGAAAGGGTTACCCCTATGAGTTTTTGGTGAAAAACTGACCAAAAATTCAAAGGGTACCCCTATGAGTTTTTAGCAGAAAAACTGACCCAAAATGTAAAGGGGTACCTCTTTGAGTTTTTGGTAAAAAACTGACCCAAAATGCAAAAGGGTACACCTATGAATTTTTGGCTGAAAAAATGACCCAAAATGCAAAGGGGTACCCAATGAATTTTAAGTGAAAAACTGACCCAAAATGCAAAGGGGTACCCCTATGAGTTTTTGGCTGAAAAACTGACCCAAAATGAAAAGGTGTACCCCTATGAGTTTTTGGTGAAGAACTGACCAAAAATGCAAACGGGTACCCTATGCGTTTTTGGCTGAAAAACTGACCCAAAATGCAAAGGTGTACAACTATGAGTTTTTGGTGAAAAACTGACCCAAAATGCAAAGGGGTACCCCTATGAGTTTTTAGTGAAAAATTGACACAAAATGCAAAGGGGTAACCCTTTGATTTTTTGGTTGAAAAACTGACCCAAAATGCAAAGCGGTACCCTTACTAATTTTTGGTGAAAAACTGGCCCAAAATTTAAAGGGGTACCCCTTAGAGTTTTTGGCTGAAAAACTGACCCAAAATGCAAAGGGGTACCCCTATGAGTTTTTCGTGAAAGACTGACCCAAAATGCAATGGGGTACACCAATGAGTTTTTGGTGAAAAACTGACTCAAAATGCAAAGGTGTACCCTATGAGTTTTTGGTGAAAAATTGACACAAAATGCAAAGGGGTATCCCTTTTAGTTTTTGGCTGAAAAACTGAGTCAAAATGCTTAGGAGTACTCCTTTGTGTTTTTTTTTGTGAGAAACTGACCAAAAATTCAAAGGGGTACCCCTATGAGTTTTTGTTTGAAAAAATGACCCAAAATAGAAAGGGTTACCCCTATGAGTTTTTGGTGAAAAACTGACCAAAAATTCAAAGGGTACCCCTATGAGTTTTTAGCAGAAAAACTGACCCAAAATGTAAAGGGGTACCTCTTTGAGTTTTTGGTGAAAAACTGACCCAAAATGCAAAAGGGTACACCTATGAATTTTTGGCTGAAAAAATGACCCAAAATGCAAAGGGGTACCCAATGAATTTTAGGTGAAAAACTGACCCAAAATGCAAAGGGGTACCCCTATGAGTTTTTGGCTGAAAAACAGACCCAAAATGAAAAGGTGTACCCCTACGAGTTTTTGGTGAAGAACTGACCAAAAATGCAAAGGGGTACCCCTATGAGTTTTTAGTGAAAAATTGACACAAAATGCAAAGGGGTAACCCTTTGAGTTTTTGGTTGAAAAACTGACCATAAATGCAAAGGGGTACCCCTACTAATTTTTGGTGAAAAACTGACCCAAAATTTAAAGGGGCACCCCTTAGAGTTTTTGGCTGAAAAACTGACCCAAAATGCAAAGGGGTACCCCTATGAGTTTTTCGTGAAAGACTGACCCAAAATGCAATGGGGTACACCAATGAGTTTTTTGTGAAAAACTGACCCTAAATTTAAAGGGGCACCCCTTTGAGTTTTTGGTGAAAAACTGACTCAAAATGCAAAGGCGTACCCTATGAGTTTTTGGTGAAAAATTGACACAAAATGCAAAGGGGTATCCCTTTGAGTTTTTGGCTGAAAAACTGAGTCAAAATGCTTAGGAGTACTCCTTTGTGTTTTTTTTTTGTGAGAAACTGACCAAAAATTCAAAGGGGTACCCCTATGAGTTTTTGGCTGAAAAAATGACCCAAAATAGAAAGGGTTACCCCTATGAGTTTTTGGTGAAAAACTGACCGAAAATTCAAAGGGTACCCCTATGAGTTTTTAGCTGAAAAACTAACCCAAAATGTAAAGGGGTACCTCTTTGAGTTTTTGGTGAAAAACTGACCCAAAATGCAAAGGGGTAAACCTATGAATTTTTGGCTGAAAAAATGACACAAAATACAAAGGGGTACCCAATGAATTTTAGGTGAAAAACTGACCCAAAATGCAAAGGGGTACCCCTATGAGTTTTTGGCTGAAAAACTGACCCAAAATGAAAAGGTGTACCCCTATGAGTTTTTGGTGAAGAACTGACCAAAAATGCAAACGGGTACCCTATGCGTTTTTGGCTGAAAAACTGACCCAAAATGCAAAGGTGTACACCTATGAGTTTTTGGTGAAAAACTGACCCAAAATGCAAAGGGGTACCCCTATGAGTTTTTAGTAAAAAATTGACACAAAATGCAAAGGGGTAACCCTTTGAGTTTTTGGCTTAAAAACTGAGTCAAAATACTTAGGAGTACTTCTTTGTGTTTTTTTGTGAAAAACTGACCCAAAATGCAAAGGCGTACCCCTATAAGTTTTTGGCTGAAAAACTGATGCAAAATGGAAAGGGGTAACCCTATGAGTTTTTGGCTGAAAAACTGACCCAAAATGCAAAGGGGTACCCAATGAATTTTTGGTGAAAAACTGACCCAAAATGCAAAGGGGTTACCCCATAAGTTTTTGGCTGAAAAATCGACCCAAAATGGAAAGGGGTACCCCTATGAGTTTTTGGTGAAAAACAGACCAAAAATGCAAAGGGGTACCCCTATGAGTTTTTAGCTAAAAAACTGACCCAAAATGTAAACGGGTACCCCGTTGAATTTTTGGTGAAAAACTGACCCAAAATGTAAAGGGGTACCCCTATGAGTTTTTAGTGAAAAATTGACACAAAATGCAAAGGGGTAACCCTTAGAGTTTTTGGCTGAAAAACTGAGTTAAAATGCTTAGGAGTACTCCTTTGCATTTTTTTTTTGTTAAAAACTGACCCAAAATGCAAAGGCGTACCCCTATAAGTTTTTGGCTGAAAAACTGATGCAAAGTGGAAAGGGGTACCCCTATGAGTTTTTGGCTAAAAAAATGACCCAAAATGCAAAGCTGTACACAATGAATTTTTGGTGAAAAACTGACGCAAAATGAAAAGGGGTACACCTATGAGTTTTTGGTAAAAAACTGACCAAAAATGAAAAGGGGTACCCGTATGAGTTTTTAGCTGAAAAACTGACCCAAAATGCAAAGGGGTACTCAATAATTTTTTTTGTGAAAAACTGACCCAAAATACAAAGTGGTACACCTATGAGTTTTTGGTACAAAATTGACCCAAAATGCAAAGGGGTAACCCATTGAGTTTTTGGCTAAAAAAACAGAGTCAAAATGCTTAGGAGTACTCCTTTGTATTTTTTTTAATGAAAAATTGGCCCAAAATGCAAAGGTGTACCCCGATGAGTTTTTCGTGAAAGACTGACCGAAAATGCAAAGGGGCACACCTATGAGTTTTTGGTGAAAAACTAACCCTAAATTTAAAGGGGCACCCCTTAGAGTTTTCTGCTAAAAAACTGACCCAAAATGTAAAGGGGTACCCCTATGAGTTTTTTGCTGAAAAACTGACCAAAAATGCAAAGGGGTACCCCTATGAATTTTTGGTGAAAAACTGACCCAAAATGCAAAGAGGTACCCCTATGAGTTTTTGGCTGAAAAACTGACCCAAAATGAAAAGGGGTACCCCTATGAGTTTTTGGTGAATAACTGACCAAAAATGCAAAGGGGTACCCCAATGAGTTTTTGGCTGAAAAAATGACCAAAATGCAAAGGGGTACACCTGTGAGTTTTTGGTGAAAAACTGACCCAAAATGCAATGGTGTACCCCTATGAGTTTTTAGTGAATAATTGACACAAAATGCAAAGGGGTAACCCTTTGACTTTTTGGCTGAAAAACTGAGTCAAAATGCTTAGGAGTACTCCTTTGTGTTTTTATGTGAAAAACTGACCCAAAATGCAAAGGGGTTACCCCATAAGTTTTTGTCTGAAAAACTGACCCAAAATGGAAAGGGGTACCCCTATGAGTTTTTGGTGAAAAACTGACCAAAAATGCAAAGGGGTACCCCTATGAGTTTTTAGCTGAAAAACTAACCCAAAATGTAAAAACTGACCCAAAATGTAAACGGGTACCCCTTTGAGTTTTTGGTGAAAAACTGACCCAAAATGTAAAGGGGTACCCCTATGAGTTTTTAGTGAAAAATTGGCACAAAATGCAAAGGGGTAACCCTTTGAGTTTTTGGCTAAAAAACTGAGTGAAAATGCTTAGGAGTACTCCTTTGTGTTTTTTATGTGAAAAACTGATCCAAAATGCAAAGGGGTACCCCTATAAGTTTTTGGCTGAAAATCTGACCCAAAATGGAAAGGGGTACCCCTATGAGTTTTTGGTTGAAAAACTGACCTAAAATGCAAAGGGGTACACCTATGAGTTTTTTTTTGAAAAACTGACCCAAAATGCAAAGGGGTGCCGCTATGAGTTTTTGGTGAAAAATTGACACAAAATGCAAAGGGGTAACCATTTGAGTTTTTGGCTGAAAAACTGTCCCAAAATGCAAAGGGGTACCCCTATGAGTTTCTGGTGAAAAACTTACCTAAAATTTAAAGGGGTACCCCTTAGAGTTTTTGGCTGAAAAACTGACCCAAAATGCAAAGGGGTACCCCTATGAGTTTTTCGTGAAAGACTGACCCACAATGCAATGGGGTACACCTATGAGTTTTTGTTGAAAAACTGACCCTAAATTTAATAGGGCACCCCTTAGAGTTTTTGGTGAAAAACTGACCCAAAATGCAAAGGCGTACCCCTATGAGTTTTTGGTTAAAAATTGACACAAAATGCAAAGGGGTATCCCTTTGAGTTTTTGGCTGAAAAACTGAGTCAAAATGCTTAGGAGTACTCCTTTGTGTTTTTTTTTTGCGAGAAACTGAACCAAAATTCAAAGGGGTACCCCTATGAGTTTTTGGCTGAAAAACTGACCCAAAATGGAAAGGGGTACCCCTTTGAGTTTTTGGTGAAGAACTGACAAAAAATGCAAAGGGTTACCTATATGAGTTTTTGGCTGAAAAACTGACCCAAAATGCAAAGGGGTACACCTATGAGTTTCTGGTGAAAAACTGACCCAAAATGCAAAGGGGTACCCCTATGAGTTTTTAGTGAAAAATTGACACAAAATGCAAAGGGGTAACCCTTTGAGTTTTTTGCTGAAAAACTGAGTGAAAATACTTAGGAGTACTCCTTTTTGTTTATTTGTGAAAAACTGACCTTACCCCTATAATTTTAAGGCTGAAAAACTGACCCAAAATGGAAAGGGGTACCCTTATGAGTTTTTGGCTGAAAAAATGACCCACAATGCAAAGGAGTACACCTATGATTTTTTGGTGAAAAACTGACCCAAAATGCATAGGGGTACTCCTATGAGTTTTTGGTGAAAAATTGACACAAAATGTAAAGGGGTAACCCTATGAGTTTTTAGTGAAAAACTGACCCAAAATGCAAAGGGGTAACCCTTAGAGTTTTTGGCTGAAAAACTGAGTTAAAATGCTTAGGAGTACTCCTTTGCATTTTTTTTTGTTAAAAACTGACCCAAAATGCAAAGGCGTACCCCTATAAGTTTTTGGCTGAAAAACTGATGCAAAGTGGAAAGGGGTACCCCTATGAGTTTTTGGCTAAAAAAATGACCCAAAATGCAAAGCTGTACACAATGAATTTTTGGTGAAAAACTGACCCAAAATGAAAAGGGGTACACCTATGAGTTTTTGGTAAAAAACTAACCAAAAATGAAAAGGGGTACCCGTATGAGTTTTTAGCTGAAAAACTGACCCAAAATGCAAAGGGGTACTCAATAAATTTTTTTGTGAAAAACTGACCCAAAATACAAAGTGGTACACCGATGAGTTTTTGGTACAAAATTGACCCAAAATGCAGAGGGGTAACCCATTGAGTTTTTGGCTAAAAAAACAGAGTCAAAATGCTTAGGAGTACTCCTTTGTATTTTTTTTAATGAAAAATTGGCCCAAAATGCAAAGGTGTACCCCGATGAGTTTTTCGTGAAAGACTGACCGAAAATGCAAAGGGGCACACCTATGAGTTTTTGGTGAAAAACTAACCCTAAATTTAAAGGGGCACCCCTTAGAGTTTTCTGCTAAAAAACTGACCCAAAATGTAAAGGGGTACCCCTATGAGTTTTTTGCTGAAAAACTGACCAAAAATGCAAAGGGGTACCCCTATGAATTTTTGGTGAAAAACTGACCCAAAATGCAAAGAGGTACCCCTATGAGTTTTTGGATGAAAAACTGACCCAAAATGAAAAGGGGTACCCCTATGAGTTTTTGGTGAATAACTGACCAAAAATGCAAAGGGGTACCCCAATGAGTTTTTGGCTGAAAAACTGACCAAAATGCAAAGGGGTACACCTGTGAGTTTTTGGTGAAAAACTGACCCAAAATGCAATGGAGTACCCCTATGAGTTTTTAGTGAATAATTGACACAAAATGCAAAGGGGTAACCCTTTGAGTTTTTGGCTGAAAAACTGAGTCAAAATGCTTAGGAGTACTCCTTTGTGTTTTTATGTGAAAAACTGACCCAAAATGCAAAGGGGTTACCCCATAAGTTTTTGTCTGAAAAACTGACCCAAAATGGAAAGGGGTACCCCTATGAGTTTTTGGTGAAAAACTGACCAAAAATGCAAAGGGGTACGCCTATGAGTTTTTAGCTGAAAAACTGACCCAAAATGTAAACGGGTACCCCTTTGAGTTTTTGGTGAAAAACTGACCCAAAATGTAAAGGGGTACCCCTATGAGTTTTTAGTGAAAAATTGGCACAAAATGCAAAGGGGTAACCCTTTGAGTTTTTGGCTAAAAAACTGAGTGAAAATGCTTAGGAGTACTCCTTTGTGTTTTTATGTGAAAAACTGATCCAAAATGCAAAGGGGTACCCCTATAAGTTTTTGGCTGAAAATCTGACCCAAAATGGAAAGGGGTACCCCTATGAGTTTTTGGTTGAAAAACTGACCCAAAATGCAAAGGGGTACACCTATGAGTGTTTTTTGAAAAACTGACCCAAAATGCAAAGGGGTACCGCTATGAGTTTTTGGTGAAAAATTGACACAAAATGCAAAGGGGTAACCATTTGAGTTTTTGGCTGAAAAACTGTCCCAAAATGCAAAGGGGTACCCTTATGAGTTTCTGGTGAAAAACTTACCTAAAATTTAAAGGGGGACCCCTTAGAGTTTTTGGCTGAAAAACTGACCCAAAATGCAAAGGGGTACCCCTATGAGTTTTTCGTGAACGACTGACCCACAATGCAATGGGGTACACCTATGAGTTTTTGTTGAAAAACTGACCCTAAATTTAATAGGGCACCCCTTAGAGTTTTTGGTGAAAAACTGACCCAAAATGCAAAGGCGTACCCCTATGAGTTTTTGGTTAAAAATTGACACAAAATGCAAAGGGGTATCCCTTTGAGTTTTTGGCTGAAAAACTGAGTCAAAATGCTTAGGAGTACTCCTTTGTGTTTTTTTTTGCGAGAAACTGAACCAAAATTCAAAGGGGTACCCCTATGAGTTTTTGGCTGAAAAACTGACCCAAAATGGAAAGGGGTACCCCTTTGAGTTTTTGGTGAAGAACTGACCAAAAATGCAAAGGGTTACCTATATGAGTTTTTGGCTGAAAAACTGACCCAAAATGCAAAGGGGTACACCTATGAGTTTCTGGTAAAAAACTGACCCAAAATGCAAAGGGGTACCCCTATGAGTTTTTAGTGAAAAATTGACACAAAATGCAAAGGGGTAACCCTTTGAGTTTTTTGCTGAAAAACTGAGTGAAAATACTTAGGAGTACTCCTTTTTGTTTATTTGTGAAAAACTGACCTTACCCCTATAATTTTTAGGCTGAAAAACTGACCCAAAATGGAAAGGGGTACCCTTATGAGTTTTTGGCTGAAAAAATGACCCACAATGCAAAGGAGTACACCTATGATTTTTTGGTGAAAAACTGACCCAAAATGCATAGGGGTACTCCTATGAGTTTTTGGTGAAAAATTGACACAAAATGCAAAGGGGTAACCCTTTGAGTTTTTGCTGAAAAACTGACCCAAAATGCAAAGGGGTACCCCTACGACTTTTTGGTGTAAAACTGACCCAAAAGTCAAAGGGGTACCCCTTAGAGTTTTTGGCTGAAAAACTGAGCCAAAATGCAAAGGGGTACCCCTATGAGTTTTTCATGAAAGACTGACCCACAATGCAATGGGGTACACCTACAAGTTTTTGGTGGAAAACCGACCCTAAATTTAATGGGGCACCCCTTAGAGTTTTTGGTGAAAAACTGACCAAAAATGCAAAGGGGTACCCCTATGAGTTTTTGGTGAAAAATTGACACAAAATGCAAAGGGGTATCCTTTTGAGTTTTTTGTTGAGAAAGTGAGTCAAAATGCTTAGGAGTACTCCTTTGTGTTTTTTTGTGAAAAAACTGACCCAAAATTCAAAGGGGTACCCCTATGAGTTTTTGGCTAAAAAACTTACCCAAAATAGAAAGGGGTACCCCTATGAGTTTTTTGTGAAGAACTGACCAAAAATGCAAAGGGGTACCTATATGAGTTTTTGGCTGAAAAACTGACCCAAAATACAAAGGGGTACATCTATGAGTTTTTGGTGAAAAATTGACCCAATATGCAAAGGGGTACCCCAATGAGTTTTTAGTGAATAATTGACACAAAATGCAAAGGGGTAACCCTTTGAGTTTTTGGCTGAAAAACTGAGTCAAAATGCTTAGGAGTACTCCTTTGTGTTTTTATGTGAAAAACTGACCCAAAATGCAAAGGGGTTACCCCATAAGTTTTTGGCTGAAAAACTGACCCAAAATGGAAAGGGGTACCCCTATGAGTTTTTGGTGAAAAACTGACCAAAAATGCAAAGGGGTACCCCTATGAGTTTTTAGCTGAAAAACTGACCCAAAAAGTAAAAACTGACCCAAAATGTAAACGGGTACCCCTTTGAGTTTTTGGTGAAAAACTGACCCAAAATGTAAAGGGGTACCCCTATGAGTTTTTAGTGAAAAATTGGCACAAAATGCAAAGGGGTAACCCTTTGAGTTTTTGGCTAAAAAACTGAGTGAAAATGCTTAGGAGTACTCATTTGTGTTTTTATGTGAAAATCTGACCCGAAATACAAAGTGGTACCCCTCTAAGTTTTTGGCTGAAAAACTGACCCAAAATGGAAAGGGGTACCCCTATGAGTTTTTGGCAGAAAAAATGACAAAAAATTCAAAGGGGTAACCATTTGAGTTTTTGGCTGAAAAACTGACCCAAAATGCAAAGGGGTACCCCTACGAGTTTTTGGTGAAAAACTGACCCAAAATTTAAAGGGGTACCCCTTAGAGTTTTTCGTGAACGACTGACCCACAATGCAATGGGGTACACCTATGAGTTTTTGTTGAAAAACTGACCCTAAATTTAATAGGGCACCCCTTAGAGTTTTTGGTGAAAAACTGACCCAAAATGCAAAGGCGTACCCCTATGAGTTTTTGGTTAAAAATTGACACAAAATGCAAAGGGGTATCCCTTTGAGTTTTTGGCTGAAAAACTGAGTCAAAATGCTTAGGAGTACTCCTTTGTGTTTTTTTTTGCGAGAAACTGAACCAAAATTCAAAGGGGTACCCCTATGAGTTTTTGGCTGAAAACTGACCCAAAATGGAAAGGGGTACCCCTTTGAGTTTTTGGTGAAGAACTGACCAAAAATGCAAAGGGTTACCTATATGAGTTTTTGGCTGAAAAACTGACCCAAAATGCAAAGGGGTACACCTATGAGTTTCTGGTAAAAAACTGACCCAAAATGCAAAGGGGTACCCCTATGAGTTTTTAGTGAAAAATTGACACAAAATGCAAAGGGGTAACCCTTTGAGTTTTTTGCTGAAAAACTGAGTGAAAATACTTAGGAGTACTCCTTTTTGTTTATTTGTGAAAAACTGACCTTACCCCTATAATTTTTAGGCTGAAAAACTGACCCAAAATGGAAAGGGGTACCCTTATGAGTTTTTGGCTGAAAAAAATGACCCACAATGCAAAGGAGTACACCTATGATTTTTTGGTGAAAAACTGACCCAAAATGCATAGGGGTACTCCTATGAGTTTTTGGTGAAAAATTGACACAAAATGCAAAGGGGTAACCCTTTGAGTTTTTGCTGAAAAACTGACCCAAAATGCAAAGGGGTACCCCTACGACTTTTTGTGTAAAACTGACCCAAAAGTCAAAGGGGTACCCCTTAGAGTTTTTGGCTGAAAAACTGAGCCAAAATGCAAAGGGGTACCCCTATGAGTTTTTCATGAAAGACTGACCCACAATGCAATGGGGTACACCTACAAGTTTTTGGTGGAAAACCGACCCTAAATTTAATGGGGCACCCCTTAGAGTTTTTGGTGAAAAACTGACCAAAAATGCAAAGGGGTACCCCTATGAGTTTTTGGTGAAAAATTGACACAAAATGCAAAGGGGTATCCTTTTGAGTTTTTTGTTGAGAAAGTGAGTCAAAATGCTTAGGAGTACTCCTTTGTGTTTTTTTGTGAAAAACTGACCCAAAATTCAAAGGGTACCCCTATGAGTTTTTGGCTAAAAAACTTACCCAAAATAGAAAGGGGTACCCCTATGAGTTTTTTGTGAAGAACTGACCAAAAATGCAAAGGGGTACCTATATGAGTTTTTGGCTGAAAAACTGACCCAAAATACAAAGGGGTACATCTATGAGTTTTTGGTGAAAAATTGACCCAATATGCAAAGGGGTACCCCAATGAGTTTTTAGTGAATAATTGACACAAAATGCAAAGGGGTAACCCTTTGAGTTTTTGGCTGAAAAACTGAGTCAAAATGCTTAGGAGTACTCCTTTGTGTTTTTATGTGAAAAACTGACCCAAAATGCAAAGGGGTTACCCCATAAGTTTTTGGCTGAAAAACTGACCCAAAATGGAAAGGGGTACCCCTATGAGTTTTTGGTGAAAAACTGACCAAAAATGCAAAGGGGTACCCCTATGAGTTTTTAGCTGAAAAACTGACCCAAAAAGTAAAAACTGACCCAAAATGTAAACGGGTACCCCTTTGAGTTTTTGGTGAAAAACTGACCCAAAATGTAAAGGGGTACCCCTATGAGTTTTTAGTGAAAAATTGGCACAAAATGCAAAGGGGTAACCCTTTGAGTTTTTGGCTAAAAAACTGAGTGAAAATGCTTAGGAGTACTCATTTGTGTTTTTATGTGAAAATCTGACCCGAAATACAAAGTGGTACCCCTCTAAGTTTTTGGCTGAAAAACTGACCCAAAATGGAAAGGGGTACCCCTATGAGTTTTTGGCAGAAAAATGACAAAAAATTCAAAGGGGTAACCATTTGAGTTTTTGGCTGAAAAACTGACCCAAAATGCAAAGGGGTACCCCTACGAGTTTTTGGTGAAAAACTGACCCAAAATTTAAAGGGGTACCCCTTAGAGTTTTCGGCTGAAAAACTGACCCAAAATGCAAAGGGGTACCCTTATGAGTTTTTCGTGAAAGACTGACCCACAATACAATGGGGTACACCTATGAGTTTTTGTTGAAAAACTGACCCTAAATTTAATGGGGCACCCCTTAGAGTTTTTGGTGAAAAACTGACCCAAAATGCAAAGGCGTACCCCTATGAGTTTTTGGTTAAAAATTGACACAAAATGCAAAGGGGTATCCCTTTGAGTTTTTGGCTGAAAAACTGAGTCAAAATGCTTAGGAGTACTCATTTGTGTTTTTTTTTTGCGAGAAACTGAACCAAAATTCAAAGGGGTACCCCTATGAGTTTTTGGCTGAAAAACTGACCCAAAATGGAAAGGGGTACCCCTATGAGTTTTTGGTGAAGAACTGAGCAAAAAAGAACTGAGCAAAAATGCAAAGGGTTACCTATATGAGTTTTTGGCTGAAAAACTAACCCAAAATGCAAAGGGGTACACCTATGAGTTTTTGGTGAAAAACTGACGCAAAATGCAAAGGGGTACCCCTATGAGTTTTTAGTGAAAAAATTGACACAAAATGCAAAGGGGTAACCCTTTGAGTTTTTTTGCTGAAAACCTGAGTGAAAATACTTAGGAGTACTCCTTTTTGTTTATTTGGGAAAAACTGACCTTACCCCCTATAATTTTTTTGGCTGAAAAACTGACCCAAAATGAAAAGGGGTACCCTTATGAGTTTTTGGCTGAAAAAATGACCCACAATGCAAAGGAGTACACCTATGATTTTTTTGGTGAAAAACTGACCCAAAATGCATAGGGGGTACCCCTATGAGTTTTTGGTGAAAAATTGACACAAAATGCAAAGGGGTAACCCTTTGAGTTTTTGCTGAAAAAATGACCCAAAATGCAAAGGGGTACCCCTACGACTTTTTGGTGTAAAACTGACCCAAAAGTCAAGGGGTACCCCTTAGAGTTTTTGGATGAAAAACTGAGCCAAAATGCAAAGGGGTATTCCTATGAGTTTTTCATGGAAGACTGACCCACAATGCAATGGGGTACACCTACGAGTTTTTGGTGGAAAACCGACCCTAAATTTAATGGGGCACCCCTTAGAGTTTTTGGTGAAAAACTGACCCCGGAAATGCAAAGGGGTACCCCTATAAGTTTTTGGCTGAAAAACTGACCCAAAATGGAAAGGGGTACCCCTATGAGTTTTTAGCTGAAAAACTGACCCAAAATGTAAACGGGTACCCCTTTGAGTTTTTGGTGAAAAACTGACCCAAAATGTAAAGGGGTACCCCTATGATTTTTTTGGTTAAAAATTGACACAAAATGCAAAGGGGGTATCCCTTTGAATTTTTGGCTGAAAAACTGAGTCAAAATGCTTAGGAGTTCTCCTTTGTGTTTTTTTTTTGTGAGAAACTGAACCAAAATTCAAAGGGGTACCCCTATGAGTTTTTGGCTGAAAAAATGACCCACAATGCAAAGGGGTACCCCTATGAGTTTTTGGTGAAGAACTGACCCAAAATGCATAGGGGTACCCCTATGAGTTTTTGGTGAAAAATTGACACAAAATGCAAAGGGGTAACCCTTTGAGTTTTTGCTGAAAAACTGACCCAAAAATGCAAAGGGGTACCCCTACGACTTTTTGGTGTAAAACTGACCCAAAAGTCAAAGGGGTACCCTAATGAGTTTTTGGCTGAAAAAACTGACCCAAAATGCAAAGGGGTACACCTGTGAGTTTTTGGTGAAAAACTGACCCAAAAATGCAATGGAGTACCCCTATGAGTTTTTAGTGAATAATTGACACAAAATGCAAAGGGGTAACCGTTTGAGTTTTTGGCTGAAAAACTGAGTCAAAATGCTTAGGAGTACTCCTTTGTGTTTTTATGTGAAAAAACTGATCCAAAATGTAAAGTGGTTACCCCATAAGTTTTTGGCTGAAAAACTGACCCAAAATGGAAAGGGGTACCCCTATGAGTTTTTGGTGAAAAACTGACCAAAAATGCAAAGGGGTACCCCCTATGAGTTTTTAGCTGAAAAACTGACCCAAAAAAGTAAAAACTGACCCAAAATGTAAACGGGTACCCCTTTGAGTTTTTGGTGAAAAATTGACCCCTATAATTTTTTGGCTGAAAAACTGACCCAAAATGGAAAGGGGGTACCCTTATGAGTTTTTTGGCTGAAAAAATGACCCACAAGGCAAAGGAGTACACCTATGATTTTTTGGTGAAAAACTGACCCAAAATGCATAGGGGTACCCCTATGAGTTTTTGGTGAAAAATTGACCACAAAATGCAAAGGGGTACCCCTATGAGTTTTTGGCTGAAAAACTGACCCAAAATGGAAAGGGGTACCCCTATGAGTTTTTGGTGAAGAACTGACCGAAAATGCAAAGGGGTACCTATATGAGTTTTTGCTGAAAAACTGACCCCAAAATGCAAAGGGGTACCCCTACGATTTTTTGGTGTAAAACTGACCCAAAAGTCAAAAGGGTACCCCTTAGAGTTTTTGGATGAAAAAACTGAGCCAAAATGCAAAGGGGTACCCCTATGAGTTTTTCATGAAAGACTGACCCACAATGCAATGGGGTACACCTATGAGTTTTTGGTGGAAAACCGACCCTAAATTTAATGGGGCACCCCTTAGAGTTTTTGGTGAAAAACTGACCCCGAAATGCAAAGGGATACCCCTATAAGTTTTTGGATGAAAAACTGACCCAAAATGGAAAGGGGTACCCCTATGAGTTTTTAGCTGAAAAACTGACCCAAAATGTAAACGGGTACCCCCTTTTTGTTTTTGGTGAAAAACTGACCCAAAATGTAAAGGGGTACCCCTATGAGTTTTTGGTTAAAAATTGACACAAAATGCAAAGGGGTATCCCTTTGAATTTTTGGTTGAAAAACTGAGTCAAAATGCTTAGGAGTACTCCTTTGTGTTTTTTTTGTGAGAAACTGAACCAAAATTCAAAGGGGTAACCCTATGAGTTTTTGGCTGAAAAAACTGACCCAAAATGGAAAGGGGTACCCCTATGAGTTTTTGGTGAAGAACTGACCAAAAATGCAAAGGGGTACCTATATGAGTTTTTGGCTGAAAAACTGACCCAAAATGCAAAGGGGTACACCTATGAATTTTTGGTGAAAAACTGACCCAAAATGCAAAGGGGTACCGCTATGAGTTTTTGGTGAAAAATTGACATAAAATTCAAAGGGGTAACCCTTTGAGTTTTTGGCTGAAAAATTGAGTCAAAATGCTTAGGAGTACTCCTTTGTGTTTTTATGTGAAAAACTGACCCAAAATGTAAAAGGGTACCCCTATGAGTTTTTTGGCTGAAAAACTGGCCCAAAATGGAAAGGGGTACCCGTATGAGTTTTTGGTGAAGAACTGACCAAAAATGCAAAGGGGTTACCTATATGAGTTTTTGGCTGAAAAACTGACCCAAAATGCAAAGGGGTACACCTATGAGTTTTTGGTGAAAAACTGACCCAAAATGCAAAGGGGTACCCCTATGAGTTTTTAGTGAAAAATTGACACAAAATGCAAAGGGGTAACCCTTTGAGTTTTTTGCTGAAAAACTGAGTGAAAATACTTAGGAGTACTCCTTTTTGTTTATTTGTGAAAAACTGACGTTACCCCTATAATTTTTTGGCTGAAAAACTGACCCAAAATGCAAAGGGGTACCCTTATGAGTTTTTGGCTGAAAAAATGACCCATAATGCAAAGGAGTACACCTATGATTTTTTGGTGAAAAACTGACCCAAAATGCATAGGGGTACCCCTATGAGTTTTTTGGTGAAAAATTGACACAAAATGCAAAGGGGTAGCCCCTTTGAGTTTTTGCTGAAAAACTGACCCCAAAATGCAAAGGGGTACCCCTACGACTTTTTATTGTAAAACTGACCCAAAAAGTCAAAAGGGTACCCCTTAGAGTTTTTGGATGAAAAACTGAGCC